>OU383777.1:72323728-72923728 GCA_910950805.1 Acrocephalus scirpaceus scirpaceus | reverse complement strand
AAATTTAAATGGAAAAAAGAAAAAACCTCCCCACCAAACAGAGAACCGGGCACTTGATTTGTTAGGGCTGAATGTAATTATAAAAATTCTGATCAATTCTAGCCCTGAGATGGTAATCACGTTACCATAGATGCAGAGGCCTGAAGCAAGGAGGTAACAAGAGGAACAAATCTGTTCTTTTACCCCATTTTTAAATCTAAACATGTGGCTTAAATAGGTCTTTGGTTGTTTATAATTAAATTTCCCTGAACAATCCATGAGTTGGCCATTTCTCAACTGTCTGGGGCATCTGTTTTCACATACTTCAAATACAATAAAGATTTTTGTTGTGTGTTGGGTTTGGAGGGGTTTGCTTGTATTTTATTTAATTATTTTTTGGACTTCCTGTACAACAAAAGTAGGAATGGATGCAAATTTATAATTGGTTGTGCCTTTTGGGTTCAGACAGCTGGAATAAAAGTTGTGTGCACTCAATTTTGTCCTTAGTTACTCTTAGATAATCTTATGGAGCTAAAATTCTACAGGTGTAGAGGAGAGACAAAACAATTCTTAATTATTTTGTGTGGAGCAGCAGTGTCCTCTGTGGAACCACTTCATTAACAACCCTTAACCAGGATAACCTGGGCTCAGGGATTTCTTTGTGTGTCTCTGCTGGTGCCCAGAGGTTTGATTTGCATGTTTTTTAATGCCTCTTCTGGAACCTGAATTTTTTGAACATTTTAACAAATTGTGAGTGGCTTTGGGAACATGAAAAACCCCCACTGGATGTTGGGCCACTGGAATATTAACTGTGAAAGGAGATAAAAGCTCTTAAATTTTATTACACAATATTATTATTATTATTATTATTATTATTATTATTATTATTATTACTATTATTATTATTATGTGGCTTGGTGTCACAGCCTCTCTGATTTTATTTTTTCCCTGCTGTTTTCCATAAATTTCTGGTACTTGGAAATGAAGGCTGGGCATTCTTTTCTCTGTAAAAGCATTTAATACCAAGATGTTTATCTTCATTTTTCTAGTGAAATGGAGCTACATTTGTTGCCCATTTTAAAATAATTTTGAGCTTCTGATGTTGAATTTATGGAGGAAAACCTATACTATTTTATTTAAAGCATTTCAGCAGTGTTGTAGCCTGATTTTGTTTGTTTTCTCCTGGTTGTAATATTTTTATTTATCATATAATTTAAAAAATTTATGTTTTGAATGAAGATTTGTCACCATTTGAGAGAAAATGTCCAGTAGCACCAGGATGCAACCACAGAGGTTTGGGTTCTCTAAGCATCAGAAATGGCACAACCATAGTAGGGTACAAGCAAATCTTTCTTCAAGGTTACTTTTAAGTTTTAAAGTACTTTGTGGATTTCTTTTCATTTTCTTTTTAAATTGGTGCCTTTATTTCATCTGTTGCTTCAAAAAGTAAATTTTAGATTCTCAAGGGAAATTTTTCTTTGTTCCATAAGAAGTAAATTCTCAAAGTAGAATTTTTCAACTTTGTTCTCTAATAGTGACAAACTGCAAGGATTTGGGGTGTACCTGCAACTTTTCACTCTACACAGCCACATTTACCAGTAGAACCATGCAAATTACATTATTTGTGTTTCATGTGGTTTTTTCTTCAGACTTCTGACTTTTCCATGTAAAATTCTATTCATTTTAGGTAAAGAACCATTTAAACTCTCAGTTTTTTTGGGTTTGGTTTGGTTTTTTTAAGCAGTACAATACTTTTCAAAGACAGATTATATTCAGGTGAATTTAGCAGGTCTTTTAGAAGGAATAAATGAAGAGTGCAAAGAAAATACCAAAATAGCTGAGTGAATATATTTAATACTGGGCTAGTTAGTGCAAGGAATTAAATATTGTTTATAAAAGCTCTTTGTGGCCCTGCATACAATGAGCTCCTCTTTCACTGTGAATTCATAAAGGGATTGTCTTTGGAAATAATGGAATCATTTCTTGTTTTCGGCAGAACTGGAGCAAAAAATAGATCATGGAAAGTTTTTATATCAGAAACTTTCTTAGGAGGGAGTGATTGGGCCTGGTGTGATCTCTTTTATCTCTTCTTTGCTTCAGTTCCCTGCTGCTTTTATTCCCCTGCTCACATACATCATTGCTGCAGCTCTGGTTTGAAACTTCTCTTCATAATACAGAATTCCCCGTGGAACATAAACATCAATATTTCTGTCTGAGAGACTGATCTATCAGGGTTAGAGACTTTTTTTTTTCCCTCCTATCACTTAAGCATCTTTCTGAGCCAATATTTATCTAACCAATCATCTTTTGCATCATCTTTTAGTTCGTTTTGCAGATCCGTGAGCTCTGGCACGATTTTTGATAATCCATGAAAAAACGTGCCTGTGTTGTGTGTTTCTGTGAAGCCAAATTTGTGTGCATGATACATCTTGGATAAAATCCAGGGAGTGAAATTCAGTATGTGAATGGTGCAATAAGTGTGGTTAATACTCACTTTTGTGAATATTGAGGTGTAGAACGATTTTTCTGGCTATTTCTAGTTTTCCTCATAATCAGATATGTTCTTTCTTTTGTTTCACTGCTATTAAATATTATTTCACTAATTGTTTGTGACCATTTTCTGTCTTTTTCCCAAATCTCTGCTAGCACACAAAAATCTATGCAGTTCTTCCTTATTTTGCTGTATTAAAAAATGGCACCTAAGAGTTTTGAGATATCAGGTTAAAATATGATTAAAGGTAGAGTTTGTAGCTGAAAGGATTAGGAGAATTCCAGACAGCCCCACCATGAAAGCTGTTTAGGGATACATCAGCCAGTTTAGATAAAATAACAGCTAACTGCACTCCTCCCACAGACCTCAAATGGAGCCCTCTTTGTCACTCAGAAACATTTGGCCACTTTTTTCCCCTTAATTTTTCATATTTTTCTCCCCATCTCTGCACTTTGTGCAGGAGCATCAAGAAACCACAATAAAGGCTCGAGGGATTGTGATAAACATCAAACACTACAAATGTCCATCTGAACCTCCTGTGAGCTTTGCCCATGATTAATTCCTGCCTGGAATTAGGGAGCAGCTCAGGATGGCAATTTCCCCCTGGTCATGCACCTGGAGACATTAATTTTTTTCACCAAAGAAGCTTTTAAGAAAGTTTTATTTTCTCTTTCGGGACATCAGTTTGCTGTGCATTACTTTGATTTTTCTACCACAACATGAAGGGAGGGAGGGGAGGGGTAAAAACACCTCCAACTTCTGTAATTTCCTCTCTTTTGGCTGGTTCTGCTTGCCTGCAGTTTTGCTAATGCAGAACACAGGCCCTGCCTGTTGCCCTTTTGCTGTTGATACAGCTCTGAACGTGCATTTAGAGCAAACAGGTAAAATGTCAGGGTGGCTGGCAGGAAAAGAGCAGCCAAGTCAGTTAATTTGATGAAACACTGCGAGTGGAGTTGTGCCCTTAGCCACGCCTGGCCAAGCTCTGGGGTGGGATTCTGATTTTCTCCCTCTTCCTTCACGTTGTAGCAGAAAAATCAAAAGAATTCTCTGCAAACTAATGTCCTGAAAGAGAAAACAAAACTTTCTTAAAACCTTCTTTGGTGAAAAAACAACATCTTTAGTTATTGTACAGATAATTGTACAATAATTTACTGTAACAAATAACTTTAGATAACTCTAAATTGTGCTGTAGTTCCAGGCTTCTGCCATTGGCACCGTGCTCAAAATCTCCAGGGATAAAACTTCCCAGAAATACCCTGGGAAATCACCTCTTTCCAAGGAGTTTAGTGTGTTTTGACAGCAGGGTTTTTGTGATGTTTTGAAGATTGGTATGGGAGTGCAGAGACTTGCAAGTAGAATAAACATTTAACCGTAGAATAAACGTAGAATAAAAGTAGAATAAACATTTGGCTGATCAGAAACTAGCTGGAAAGTTTTGGGGATTTGCTTTTAGATGAGAATAAAAGTGCAGATAATTTCTTTTTGGTTGTGGAAGTGTATGCCGGTGCTGAAATAATAATTCTGAAAATGAAATTTTTTTGTGTCTTTCAAGTGAGTACTATTTTAATCCAGCTTACAAACAATTAGCATCGCATTTAGTCAGGAAAGGAGGAAATGGGGCTGTGAATTCTTTATTGTTATTAATCTTGTTTGTCATTTCTCTTATGTCTGGGAAACTTCTCCTTCTAGAATATTCATGGTAGCCAAAGAACAATTTCCCCACGCAGCCACAGCAGTTCAGGACACAGAATATTCTCAAAAGTGAATGTTTGACTTTACAGCATGATAAAGAAGAATGGGCAGCTATTTTCAGACACAGGCATGCTTCATCCATCTCTGCCTGTTATTTAATTCTGAATCTCAAGAAATATAATCCACGGTCCAATATCAGGCTTGGTTTCTGCAGGTTCATTAGTGAAGCACAGGTCTGCCCTCCCAGCCAATGTTTCAATCCATGCTTTGGTCTGACATTAAATCTCTTATTGATGGTCTGGTTCAAGGCAAACTTCACCAGCACCCCAGGCAGACAAAAGGAGAGCCACCCATGATGACAATTTACTTTTCCTGCAGAACTGAGCGTGTTGTAGCAGAGGATAAACCACTCCAGGTTGTCCCTGGAGCAGCAGAGTACAAACCAAGGTTGAGATGATCCTGCACTGAAGTGGATTGAGGCATTGTGGTTAAATCTTGTGCTTGGAGCTCTGGTCTGTGCAGTGTGGAACCTCTTTGGCAAATCTGTTCTAGCACCAAATCTCTATTCCATGATTTTACTCACAGTGAAGTGTTTAGAAAAGCTTTTCTAAATAAATTGTGCAGCAAACATGAGGCAGAACAGAGTATGGGCAGGAGCTGGAGGGACATTCTCAGCTTGCTTGTTCTGCTGGCTTCTTTATAAATCATCTCTGTAACATGTGGGGATTTTTCCTCTTTTGTTCTTGCTTCTCCTCCCCTGGCTGCCTGGTTTGGCATCTTGTACTTGTGGGTATTTTTAGCATCTCTTGAACAACTCAGAGATGGATTCCTGCTGCTGATCAGCCAGTGCTGTGCTCTCCAGTAGTTGCCATCAAAATATCTCTGACCTGCTTCCTTGGCACTCTTTACTCACCTATTTTTTTTTATTTAATATCCATAATATTTATTTCCTAGTGAGTGTTCCCTCTTTTGAGGGAAGCAGACATATGGATTCTATATGCACACTGCTACTCTGTGTGTGTTTTGCTGAGGCTCTTGACTTGCTGAGTAAATACCTGTCACAAACTTTAGGGTTGGATTTCCATGGTGATTGCAACGTGTTTGCTGTAGTATCTGCCTTGTGGGTTTTTTTTTGTTTGTCTTTGCGTGGCTTTTTTGTGATGTTGCAGGAAAGTGCCTCACAGGAGTTCTGTCAAACAGAACATTTCTTTGTATTTAATGCAATAGGATTTTTTTTTTAATTGAAGAATAACTAAAAATGAGAGAGGAATTGTCTTCTGAACAAAGACTGTAGAGTTGGTTTTCATTTTTTTTTTTAGACCTCCCCAGTACAGCTCCTGATGCAGTAGCTGCCTTATATAGAAACATGAGTTTGCTCACTCTAAACTCAAAGAAAATGTTCTTGGTTATCACCAGCTGTTTATTAGCAATGGCAGATTTCAAATCAAAGCTTGCAGCATCAGCATCCTTTTTGCTGGCCCCTCTCAGGACACGTGCAGGGAGCCTGGAGTGGGACTGCTGTGCCCCAGAGATGATTTTGCTGAGATAAAAAATTTGAAATGCAGGCAAACAGGTAAAAACAAACCTGAAGGTGAGGGAGGATTGGGTTCAGCTCTCCTTACTGCCCCTGCCCAGCTCCCAGCCCTCAGCAGAGTTATTTTATCCTTTTACAACCGGGTCAAATGAGGACAACTCCCTTAGATGATTTCAGTAAGAGAGCTCTGCCACCTACACGTTCCTCATTCCTTTTTAACTCTTCTCGCTTTCGAGGGCCAGATTTCCGACCCCCAAAATACACCAGCTGCATTCCAAGCTGAGCTCTGGATTGGCAGATTTTTCTGGAGGCCCTTGAGGAGCCAGGGGAGCGTGGCTGGGAGCTCACAGGGACAAACAAGGCGGGTGGCACTGGCAGGTATTCCCCAGGTGTTGCTCAGCCCTTTCAGCATCACCCTGGAGAAAGGATAATTTGGAATTTATGACCTCCCCTGTGCCTGTCTGCTTCCACTCCTGCCTAGGTGATAAAGATTAAGCCGTGCTTCCTAGCCTGAGGCAGCAGCACCTACACACAGTGTTTGCCATCAGGGGATGGAGCAGCATCCTGGAAAAACTCAGGAGGTTTTCAGCAGCCTCATGTGCAGCTCTGGATGTCAAGTTTCTCAGTTAGGACTGTGTGTTTGTGATGCTTGTGCCCAAAACAGGAAAAAAACCTCAGATTTGAAATGCCTGCTGATGAAATCTGGGAGGTTTTAGTTCACTTTTATCACAGTGAAGAGGGGAAATCGTGGCTCACTGAGGTGGGGAGGCAGAGGCACAGAGAGGCCAGGGCTGATTGAGTTTCCACTCTCACTGATCAGGTCTGCTTGCTGTGCCATGTCCAGTTTATTTTGTTTATCTCAAATACAGCACTGAAATTACTTATTTATTCTCCTCCAGCAGCTTATTTCTTGTCCCTTGAAAACTTCCAGTGACGTCTGAGACTTGGACACGTGCAAGGATATCCAAGCATGGGAGGGAGGCAGGATTAGAGCTGCTCAATCCTTTCCTCTGGATATATAAACCTGGAATATATAAATATATAAATGCCACTAGAAGAGAGAGTGGAAGTTATACATAAATATATATAAATGCCACTATATATAGGGAGAGAGAGTGGCATTTATATATAAATATATACATAAATATATAATATTGGAAATACAAATGTATATAGTTAATATTCATTAATTATATATTAATATATAGAGATTGAATAGAAATACATAATTGATCTACATAATTATGTATCGATATATAGATAGAATATATAAATATATTTTTAATAATATTATTTCTATATGTTTATATAGATTGGATATATAAATATATAATTAATATGTATTATATATATTAATATAGAGAGATTGAATATATATACATATATATTTATAAATATATAGAGATGGGCATTCTCTAAAATATATATATAAATAATATAAATATATATTATATATTTATAATATATAAGGTAATAAATATATATTATATATTTTTATATATTTATATATAAATATATATTATATATTATATATATTTATATATATTTATATATTATATATTTATATATATTATATATTTTTATATATATATTTATATATACTTTATATATTTTTAATATATTTTATATATATTTTTATATGTATTTATATATAAAGATATTTATAAATATATATATAAATGTTATCTATTTATCATATATAAATAATCTTTATAAAGATGGAATTTCTTATGTGGACAGATAAGGCTTTTGACTTTTCACAAACAATCAAACGAAGCTTGGCAACCTCCCAAAGGTTTTGTTTTCTTCTATTTGACTAGGAAACAAAAAAAAGCCCCCAACTAACGCGTCGTGCATTTTGACAGCGCCTCCCTTTAAACAGCCCCTAATTTACCGGAGCTCTGCGTTAATTGGTTTAAAATCCCGGAGCCGCCGGGCTGGGGGTGCGCTCAGCTTTTCATAGCGCATCCCCGGCAGTTTCCATGGCACTGGCAAGGATCGCTGGTCGCCATGGCAACCCCAGGTCGGCTTGTCGCACCTTTTATCTTCTGCAGAGTGAGTGTGTGTGTGTGTGGTAGCTGGAGTTAATATGGCAACGAGGAGGCTGATACATTTCCAGAGAGGTTTGGGGTTTTATTTTCCCCCCAGCTCGAAACTGGGTAAATCCGTTAATTATTGGAAAGCCACAGCCCTGCAGGATTTTGGGCTGGTGGTTCTGGGTGTCTCTTTGCTGACCCTGCCCTTGGTCCTCTGCGCTCACTGTTTAAGCCAGGCACCTTCCACACAATATTTTGGGTGGGATGGGACCCTTTGATTCCCTTCAAAGGCAATCTAACTCTAAGGAGTTCAACCTCCCTGCCATGGGCAGGGACATCTTCGATATCTTCAACATCTTCAGTGCATTACCAGGGGGAAATTGCCATCCTGAGCTGCTCCCTAATTCCCGGCAGGAATTAGTCATGGCAAAGCTCACAGGAGGTTCAGATGGGCATTTGCAGTGTCTGATGTTTATCACAACCCCTCGAGCCTTTTTGGTTTCTCTTTGCTCCTGCACAAAGTGCAGAGATGGAAAAAAATATGAAACATCAAAACTAGATCTGGCTCCTCAAAGCCCCATCCAGCCTGGACTTGAGCTCTTTCAGGGGTTTTTGGCTCTGGCCAGGGTTAATGCATGGCCTGGGTGCTGCTGGGAGGAGCCCTGGTGAGAAGTTGTGGCTTCAGACCATCAGTCCCTCCTCTTGCTGGTGCCACCAGCTCTGGCAGCATCTGCCACAAAGTGCCATCAAAATCTGGTGCTTTTTATCTTCTTTTCTGCCAGAGTCAGGATTAAATGCTCAGGAGATGATGGTTTGTGTTTGGACTCAGATGTTTATTAATTCTTATCTATGATAAAGTCTCACAAGGTGTGAGTTCTAGCTGAAAAAGCAAAAAATGGCCTCTATCTCTCTCTACAAGGCCTTTTAAGGATAAACTGTCCAATTAAGAAATGACACCTAAATTATTTTTATTTTTAACCCAATAACCAAACACCCGTGGACTTTTCCATCCAATTAAAAAATCCCACCCAGAGCCATGAAGAAGAAGGTGAAAAAGCAGGACTGGCCTCTGCCCTAAATCCTCCATCTTGCTTTATCTATATATTACTGTATTCTAAACCCTTAAACTCTAAGTTTTCTACCAGGTGATCTCACACACTTCTATCCAAACTGCACCCCCACAATCCCAGCGCTGTCACTCAATTTTGGGAGCTTCTCCACAGCCTCAGGTCAGTGCAGGGTTTGCTTGGGGGTCAGTGCCTGGCAGCACAGAAATCTGAAATTCTCAGTGCCCAAGGTTCTCACAGAGCTCCTCTCCTGCTGCCGGCATGCAGGACAGCCCAGCTCTCAGGGAAGGCTGTCATGGCCTTCAGGAATGAAGGGGAGATAGAGAAGGCACAGCTGGGCACAGGGAAATGATGCTTCAAGTCCACACTTCCTCCAATTTCTCATCATGCCAATGTTGGGCAGCTTGTGGTCTCCTTGAGCTTTCTGATGCATCTCTGCAGGCTGTGGCGTGTGCTCATGTGGGATTCTTTGTGCTGCTGTTTGATTATCCCTGCTGAACTGTGCAGGCTACACCTCTAGGCACAGTTATTGCCACTAAAATCATCCCCCTGCAGCTGTGACATCTGGGGCTGGAGGGAGAAGCCAGGCAGAGGGCAGGAGCAGCAGTGCCAGCACTCCTGTGTCACCACCCTGTGTCCCCCCACACTCCCCAAGCTTTGCTGTGTCTCTGCTGGGTCACCATGGTCAGGGGGTTGTTGTTAGAGGTCAGAGACCCCAGTAAAAACCCAGCTCTGTTCATGCATTGGGCTTGGCTGGTGAAATCTCACTGCTGCTGCTCAGGCCTCGCTGCTGGAAATCACCAAAGGGCTCCTGGAGATACAAAAAAAAAAGGAATTGTAACTCTGGTAACCGAATGCTTAGAGCTGCCTGGAGTGGTCTGAACACCCAGTGCTTGTTTTCCTTGAAGTTGTGATGGCTGGAGAGAGCAGGCTGGTCAGGGAGATGGCAATGAAAGCAGGAATTAAGGTACTTTTTTCTGATTGAACCCCTTTCTGCTGATCTTTTCAGGGATTTGTGTGCTCTCAGGGCAGCTCTGACCAGGACACAGCAGTGGGTGGATGTGGTGTGAGGTGAAGCCTCTCTAGTTTCACTGCTGACTAAAGCCACCCAATGTTCACAGGGATTTTGGAATGTTTGGTCTACCAGGAGCCTCCTTAATATTCCAATTTGGATCTTCCCAACCGCCTGTTTTTAAAGCAGAACACACTACAAATAGCAGGAGCAAATAAGTTTTGCTTTCAGTGATGAGGAGACTGTTCACATGGAACTGGCAGAACTGAAAAACTTCAGTATTTCAGACAAATGAGCCTCACAGTGCATTTTAAATGCCCCTACATTTTCCACGTGTGTTATCTTGCCTTCACACTGGTGCCTGCATGAGGTTTGCATGGGAAGGTTGTGGTGGCAGAGGGATTTCAGGGGTGGCTTCCATGAGAAGCTTCTCCATTCCCCACAGAGTTAATCCCAGTTCAGTTCCCTGACTGACCCACTGCTCTCCAAGGCTGAGCACTTCAGCAACAGGAGCAGCACCCCAGGGATAAAAAACTTTAAAAAAGGGGGAAAGGTGTTGCTGGGCAACAGCAACTGTAGGGGAAATATGTGGCAGGAGCAGTTCTGCCAACATCAAGGTCACAGATGAAAGAGGGGGAAGAAAACGCTGCAGGTGCTGGAGCAGAAATTCCCCTGCAGCCCTTGGGGGTCCAGAGTGGAGCAGAAATCCCCCTGCAGCCCATTGGGGACCCCACAGCAGAGCAAGTGGGTGCCTGAAGGAGGCTGTGACCCCACAGGGAACCTGTGCTGGAGAGGGCTCCTGGGGGGACAGTGACCCCATGGGGAGAGGAGCCCACCTGGGGCAGGTTTGCTGACAGGAACTGTGACCATGCTGGGGCATGGATTCCTGGAGCATGGAATTCATGTTGGAGCAGTTTGTGGTGACCTGCAGGTCCTTGCTGATGCCTTGGGAAGGCTGAGCTGGAACAGAGATTAGACAGAACCAGAGAATAAAGCAGGGATTTATTGAAAGGCCTCCAGGATCCACCTTGGACCTGACCAGGGCTAAACCCTAGGTGGTCACAAAATGGACAAATGGTCATGAGGTCTCACATTTTTATAAGTTTTGGTCCATTTGTACATTGGGGTTTCATTGTCCAATCCCAGCTCCAGGCTGTGAGCTCCCATCCTTCTTGTTCCTCCCTCCAGCCACCCTTGTTTGTGCTGTTGGGCTGAAAGTTGTCCTTGGTGTGCAGCAGGACAAGGATTTGTTTTGTGTCCCTGCTGTGTGCAGAGAGCTGAGTGACCCTGACTGTGAGCTCAGAGCTGCACCCCTGGGTACCACAGAACCTGAAATACATGGAAGATAAAATTTAAGGCATCACTGTGGGGAAGGACAGTATATCCCTTGTGGGAGAAGTTCAGGATTGTCTTCCATGGGAGGGACTTTATGGAACAGCAGAGGAGAGTGAGGACTCATCTCCCCTAGGGAAAAGGAGGTGCAGGAACCACTGAGTGCATCCCCCCTTCCCCCTGTGCTGAGGTGGGGAGGAGGCAGAGAAAATCAGGAGTGATGTTCAGCCCGGAAGAAAGGAGGGGGTGGAGGGGAAGGTGTTTTTAAGATCTGGTTTTATTTCTCATTATCCTGCTCTAATTTGATTGGTAGTAAATTAAACTAATTTCCCCAAGTCGAGTCTGTTTTGCACATGGTGGTAATTGAATGATTTCTGCCTGTCCTTATCTCGACCCATGAGCCTTTTGTTATATTTTCTCTCCCCTGTCTGAGCAGGTGATGAAAAAACCCTCAGGAGGCCCATAGATTTATGCAAAAGACTTTTATTAAATCTCATTTGGGCCATAGAGTTTTCTGCTCCCTTAATGTGCAAAGGAAAAACTTTCCCTCCAAAATCAAATCTTTCCTCAATTTTGTCTCTAGTTCACGACCAATGGCGTGAAAATCGAGGCATATGGAATATTTTCAGGCCTCAAAAATAGATTTACATTTCATATGGACACGGGCTTTGGTTGAGTCTTATTTTATCATCTGTTCTTAACTTAATGATGAGGCCAAGGAGCAAAGTTTGGATCCAGTTTTGGAGGAGGAAAGTACGTGTTGCAATGAAGGCTGTGTTTGTGATGGTGTTAAAACTTTCTGGCTAAATTTAGCAAGTCTGTTTTAGGAGACAGAAATGACTTTTTTTTTTTTTTTTGTATAAAGAATTGATACATAAATCCGTGTGCTTTTTAGATCTATGGGTTCCATTTAGAAATCCGACAGGCAGAATCGAAAACACTTAGCTGTGACACAGAATGACTCTGTTAAATATCAGGGAGAGGAATTAGCCGAGATGGGAAGCAGATGCATGTTTGAGATCGATCTAAAGGGAGGGTGCTGCTCCTCTCACCTGTGCTCTGCACCCGCAGCTCTCCCAGCAGGCAGCTGCCCTGGTGTGCTGCCTGCACAAGGCAGAGCTGCCAGGATAAAGCTCCTGTTCACATCCCCACCGAACAGGCACATTTGTAAAAATCCAACAGCTTTTCGCCTCGCTTCTAAGGCCGGATGCCTCCTTGTTTATTTTCCCGTGGCAGATGTGTTTGATAACAACCTGTGACTGCTCCAAGGGGCAATTACTGGTTCTGACAGGGCGGATTTCGGCGCTTCAAACAAAATCTAACGAGTGTAGCATCCCCGAGCAGGGTTTGCAGGAATTGCTCCGTGGCAGCACAGGGAAGGAAGGAGCAGAGCAGAGCGTGTTCTGCCTTCTGCCTGGGTTGAGATGAATGATGTGATCACACAGAGCTGGTCTGTTCCGCCCTGCCCACCTGCTGCTGTCATGCTCGGGGCTCTGCTGCCATCCTCCGTGACAGCGGAGCCTCCAGCCTGGGGACAATGGGGACAACGGGGTGGCACCGCTCGGCTGCGGGCACGGAGGGGCACGGGGCAAACCCCGCAGGAAATCTTTGGGATGTCCTGCCTGCACCAAAGGGTGCAGTTTTCCATCTGGAATGAGAGGATGGAGGGCAGAACTGCAGGTAGATCATGGGGTGCTGGGGAATGATAAATTAAATAGGGATGAGCAGTGCCCTGGCAGCCAGGAGGGATATTTGTGTCCAGGGACATCAGGCAAGGCAGGGATTGTCCTGCTCTGCTCTGGGGCAGCCTCACCCTGAGAATTGGGAGCAGTTTGGGGTGCCAGAGTGTAAAAAAGGCATTGGGCCATTAGACAGCATCCAAAGAAGGGATACAGATGTGGTGAAGGGCCTTGAGGAGAGATGCTTGGTCTGTTCTACCTGGAGGAGACTAAGAGGAGACCTCATGGTGATCTTAAACATCCTCCCAAGGGGGAGAGGAGGGAGAGGCACTGATCTCCTCTATCTGGTGACCTGTGACCCGAGGGAACGGCCTGGAGCTGTGCCAGGCAGGTTTAGGTTGGGTATCAGGGAAAGGTTTTTCCCCAGAGGGTGTTTGGGCACTGGAACAGCTCCCCAGGGCAGCGGGCACAGAGCTCAAGGAGGATTTGGGAAATGCTCTCAGGCACAGTGGGATTCTTGGGGATGGTGCTGTGCAGGGCCAGCTGTTGGATTTGATGATCCTGATGGATCCCTTCTGATTTGGGACATTCCATGGTTCCATCACAGCTCTGGCTGTGGTACAGGGGAGAGAACAGGACACAGGACAAGTCCAGCCACAGCCCGAGGTGCAGATTTCCAGAATGTGCCTCTGGTGGCATCTTTAAGTGCAGCTGTGATCCTTTAAAATCACCTCTAAAATAACCTGGCCCAGAGCAATCCCGTGGAATTATCCAGGACAGAAATCCTCCTGTTTGAAAGGGCAGGCACTGTCAGCTTTCAGCCTGGAGCAGATCTTAAAACCCTTCAGTACATCCCAGCTGTAATTAATAAAGAAACACAAATCTTTAAGTGTAATTTTTTTAAAAATAACCATTACTAGGGGGTTTGAGAATGCAAATCCTACTGGATGTAGCTAATTGAAAATGTGGTTGGGTAATGAACAAACTGGTGAAGAGAGCAGGGGAAAGAGCAGAAACTTGTAGGACATGGAGGCCTCCCCAGGCTCTGCGTTCACAGGCTGAATATTGAAAGACATTTCTAAAAAATATAAATATAGATGCTTGTTCTGAGGACGTACTACATTGTTTTGTGTATATATATATATGCATATATTTATATGCATTAAAATAAAATATATATATTGGTTCTGAGGACATACAACATTGTTTTGTATACATATGCATATATTTATATGTATTAAAATATAAATATATTCTTGTTCTGAGGACACCCTACATTGTTTTGTGTATATATATGCATATATTTATATGCATTAAAATAAAAAATATATATTGGTTCTGAGGACATACAACATTGTTTTGTATACATATGCATATATTTATATATATTAAATATAAATATATATGATTGTTCTGAGGACATACTACATTATTTTTTATATATATGCATATATTTATATATATTAAATATAAATATATATGCTGGTTCTGAGGACATACTACATTGTTTTGTATATATATACGTATATTTATAGGTATTAAAATATAAATATATATGCTGGTTCTGAGGACACTACATTGTTTTGTGTATATATATATGCATATATTTATATGTATTAAAATATAAATATATACGCTTGTTCTGAGGACACACTACATTGTTTTGTGTATATATATATGCATATATTTATATGTATTAAATATAAATATATATGCTTGTTCTGAGGACATACGACATTGTTTTGTATATATATACATATATTTATAGGTATTAAAATATAAATATATACGCTGGTTCTGAGGACACCCTACATTGTTTTGTGTGTATATATATGCATATATTTATATCTATTTTTATATATACACACTTTTACATATTCAGTGTAAAATTGTACACTGCCATGACAGTGTCCAATCATTTTGGGCTGATTGATTGAAGCATGTGTAACACAGCAGATTAATTTTCCAGAGTAGATAAGCTGGAACTGATCTCAAAATATGAAATAAATAGTGACAGTCCCTTTCTGTATCTTTATTGAAGTCACTGTTTGGGGAATTCTGACATGGAGGATGCTCAGGATTTACCATCAGTGCCAGTGGATGGTGATTTTGGGATCTCTCACAGTTTCTCTTGCTCACTTTGGACTTGCTTTAATCAGTCCCTGTGTGACATCCAGAAATGAGCAATGGAAGGATGATTTTGTACAATAACTTCTCTTATACAAATCAATTTTTCAATATCAGTTACGATTACATTGTGAAATAATCTCTAAAACAATGTTCCTACCAGTTTAAACCCTTTTTCATCTAAATCTAGTTCTTCTACATTTGCAGAAGATAAGAACAGCTCGTGCACACTACTGAAGTTGAGTTGTACATCTCTAGGTTTTTCTCTTTCTGCTGCCAGGTCCTAAAAAGAAATTGGATTGGTGTGAGAGGATTTTTCTCCACAACAAATCTCTGCTGGATGTTGATAATTACCTTCCATATAGTTACAAACATCTCATAATTTATGCCAGAAATTGGAGTTAAACTGGCTGTTTCTAATTCATTTAATTCATCTTTAATGTCTTTTAAGAAATAAAAAACTTGAGAATGGGTAAGGTATTAGACAGCACATCTACCTGTCTTGATGAGTTATTGAAATAACTGCTAAAAGCTCTAGATCTCATCAGTCAAACCTCTAGGTTTGGTCTGGAATGAAGCTCATTAAATTTGAAAACAACTGAATTTAACTAATACTTGTTAATTGAGGGAGGTTTTTCCATTCAAAGCCTCAGCCCTTGCTCCTTTGTGCCTGGAATCAGAGCTGATATCCCTCTGATGAAAGCTTGTCTTCAGCCATGATCAACACACAAAAAAGCATTAACAACTTGCCCTTTGTGACCTCCTACATCAATGCCTTTCATGCTCAGTTTCACAGAGAATACTCTCGAGCCTTCCTTTATTGTTCATGCCTTTACTGAATGATTTCTTAACGTTTCTTGCTGGTTACATCCAACTTTGTGCCCTGAGCGTCGTTAGTGAGCAGCATTTTGTATTTTAATGTGATCTTGTTGGGTTTTGGTAGGTTTTTGTGGTGATCTAGTTTGGTTCTCATTGCTGGTTTTGGTGTGTTTTTGTGGCAGTCTGGTTTGGTTCTCACTGCTGGTTTTGGTAGGTTTTTGTGGTGATCTAGTTTGGTTCTCACTGCTGGTTTTGGTACATTTTTGTGGTAATCTGGTTTGGTTCTCACTGCTGGTTTTGGTAGGGTTTTGTGGCAGTCTGGTTTGGTTCTCACTGCTGGTTTTGGTAGATTTTTGTGGTGATCTGGTTTGGTTCTCACTGCTGGTTTTGGTAGGTTTTTGTGGTGATCTGGTTTGGTTCTCACTGCTGGTTTTGGTGGTTTTTGTGGTAATCTGGTTTGGTTCTCACTGTTGGTTTTGGTGGTTTTTGTGGTAATCTGGTTTGGTTCTCACTGCTGGTTTTGGTGGTTTTTGTGATAATCTGGTTTGGTTCTCACTGCTGGTTTTGTGGTAATCTGGTTTGGTTCTCACTGCTGGCTTTGGTAGGTTTTTGTGGTGATCTGGTTTGGTTCTCACTGCTGGTTTTGGTGTGTTTTTGTGGTGATCTGGTTTGGTTCTCACTGCTGGTTTTGGTAGGTTTTTGTGGTGATCTGGTTTGGTTCTCACTGCTGGTTTTGGTACATTTTTGTGGTAATTGGTTTGGTTCTCACTGCTGGTTTGCCTCCTGCTCATCTTTCAGGGCAGTGAGGAGCTCACAGTCCAGCCAAGGGTATTGTGGCATTCATTTTCTCCATCATGAAACATCTGGCCTGTAAGACCACGAGAAATATTTCATTAAAGAGCTTCCATCTCCCCTCAATGCCTTTTTTTTTCCTGACTCCATCCTCTGGAGACCTTTCCTGACAATCCCCTGGGATTGCTCAAGTGTACTCACTCCCTTGAGATCCATCCATCTGACTTTGCTGTTGTGCTGCCATCCCACTCTAGGTTGTTAGGAGCAGGAAAAGGAAAAACTCTGCATACATTTATCTTTTGCCCTGTAATCAGTGCCAGCAGGTTTTCCTCGTGTTGCTCCAGATTTTACACACGTTTGCTGACATCCCCTCCCTTTCTCAGGTGCCCAGGTTCAGGGTTTGTGTCTGTCAGCTCTAGGAATAGTTGGTGAGAAGTTATGGGATGTGTGTTTGTGTTGGCAGTGTGGATTCACTTCTTGCTTTGAGTTACAGTCTGGCAGTGCCCCTGGACTGAATACCTAATTTAGGGTTTTAATTTTGGTGCCCAGAGTTGGGCACTTCCTTTGTTCCCTCCCCAAGTCCCTTTCAGCTTTACAATTAAAATGTCTCTTTAATTTTTCTGCCCTGGATAAATGAAAGACCTAAATGTCTCAGGTCTTTCATTTAGGACAGAAATGGAAGACCTGAAGGTGAGAAATGTGATCTGGGAAGTCACAAAGTGCAATTTTCTGCTTTCTGACTGATAAATTTTTGTGTCTTCAGTGTGCAATTTGTCCAGCAGTGATGGGAGGTTGTCCAGTGCTAATAATCAGGACCCCTTTGTTTAGACTCCTCAGCCTTTTAGGGAAGTATTTTAAAAGAGTTTTTACCTCTTTGCCAGTTTTTATTCATGTTTTATCATATATGGAGAAAGCTCTCAGCCTTGAGAGCGATCACATTAAGAGGCAATTTAAGAGAAGAAAAACAATCAGCAGAGTTTGCAGTGACAGATTGTCCTGTGCATCTCAAAGCAGTTAATGGAATGTTGCAAAATGCTTAAAAAAGGAAAGCTGCCTTTCCTGTCGTACTTCTGAGACCTTTGTGGCACCAAAAGGCAGCACCTCTGGTTTGCACTGGAGCTTTCTCAGCCTTTCTGCATCAGTGCAGAGTTTCACTCTCTGTCTGTGCCCTGTGCCTCCCACCCTGCAGCCAGGACACCACCCTGAGCAGAATCCAGGCTGCTGCCCTGTCTCCCTCTCTCCATCTTCCACGAGTTCCTCACCACACAACAAAGGTTTCTTTGAAGGTTTCAGATGAAAATCTGGCTGGCAGGATCACAGGAGCAGCACAACTGCCTTGCAGGAAAAGCACTGAAGGGAATGGACTGAGCTCTTCAGCTTTAAACCTAAATTATTAACTTGAGTTTGATTGTTTGCACCAAAACTGTTAATGGGTGGCCTCATTCTTGTGGAACTGGGGCTGTTTTCTGATGAAAGATGGAACAGGAATTGTTCATGGCAAAGTCAGGTTGGTTGTCTCCTCTTGAATGTTTGTAGTAGTGAAATCCTTTCCCTTTCTCAGTATGAGCTGTCATCTCTTCATTGCCAAATGTGAAGCTCCCTTATGGATGTTTAATTCCATTTAAGAGTTTTCTTGACTTTGTTTAATGCTAGAGATGTTTGTGCTTCAAGATTCCCTTATTCTTGCTTTAGGGATTTGCTTCATCCAACTCCATGACTGTTTCAAGATCAGTTTCAAGTAAATTAATATAGATGCAGTAGAACATCTCACATACCTAGAACTTTCCAAGAGGCTTTGCAGCTGATTTCAGTGAAATCAGTTTATTGGGAGAGGCCAATTTAGCAAAGATTTTTTTTGCCCCCAATATTTTTTATTCTAATGGCAACAAGGAAATACCCAGTGAGGTTGGTGATTCCAACTCTGAGACACTACAGCGTGTTCTGTACCACTGGGAACACCATGGAGCCAGTCATTAGTATTTCCATGAAAATGGTATTTTTAAAATAAGTGGATTCATCAAAACTGAACCAGTTCCTGTCACAAGTTAGTTTTGACTAATTTTTCAAGGCAAATATTTTTTGGGGAAGAGGAAATTTTCCAAATTTGCCATACATCTATTCTGACCTTTTTTAGATTTAAAAATAGTCCTTTTTCATTTCAAGATGACCTTTCCTTTAGAAAGCTAAGCTAATTATCATTAAAAACTTTTCAAAACTAAAAAGTTTAATATTTAATAGTTTAAGTAACCTGAATGGATTTTTTTCTTTTTTGTTCTTCTGGGACAGAAAATTAAATTTCTGCGCGGCCACTGGCTGGCATGGGAGCTAAAATCCTGCATTGAAGGTTTAATAATACTGGGTTTAGGTTTAATAATACAGGGTTTAGTGGGGGTTTCATGGTAAGAAATTTCCAATCTTTTTATATTCAATTACAAATTCTGGGAAAAAAGAACATGTTACACAAGAAGATAATTGCTGTAGCCTTTTAGCAGTTGTATTTATGGTTGTAGATCAGGCACCTTTTACCACTGATAGCAACATTTCCTTCAGAAACAAACCTGAGCCCTAAATTGGGAATTATCCTTGCCATAACTGCAGCAACTGCATTCAAGAACCTTTTTACTCCTCCTCCCCCTTCTCATGAGATTTCCATGTGTGTTTTGTGAGTTTTTGCCAGGCTGTGAACTGAGGTGGTGTGCCATTATATCAATGTTTTGAACAATTCCTACGGGAGGTCCAAAAGAGGATCTTGCATTCTGCAAAGTAAGTAACATCAGAAAGAAGTGCAAGTGTTTATTGCAGAAAGAGCTTTTCTAAATGAACTCAGCTATCTAACAGCAAATGCCACGGCTATTTTTGTGAGGCTCTCCAAAATCTTCTCCTTCTCAAGGAACATCTGCCAGGGCGAGCGCTGACTTGAGTTTTTCATAGCACTCTGTCTAAAAAACATAAAACTTCTTTAGCCCATCAAACCATGGGTGCTCAGGACTTGTGTTTTCTGACCAGGACATGATATCCATGTTTTGTTTAAGGCTGCTGGGTGTTGATCCCAGCACTCAGAGCTCACTGAAGTTGTAAATCCCGCAATACTTAGCGGGTGGAGGTTCAGTGTCAGCTGATCCTCTCTGTAGTGTGCAGCTCGTTTGCCTTCTCCCTTCAGGATCAGTGCTGACTGCTTATTCCCTACCCTCAACCCTGATATTTTCTTCCTCTTGCTTTATTTGTGCCCTTTTCTGTGGCTCTGCTTGTGATGTGTGTGGAGATTCACAAGGGGGTTTTGAGCGGGGCGTAACCGAAGCTCAGAGATGATTCTCATAATATCTGTGGATTCTTGGTGTTTATCTGATCTCCTTCTGCACAAACTGTCCAGACTCCTCCTTTCTCAGCAGGAGAAAGCTCCATGAGGTCTCTGCTCTTCTCAGCTCCATGAGGCCACTGAATCCAGGTTTGCTCAAGAGTCTTGGAGTCTTTTTGTTTCTCACATCTCTCTCAGTCTCTGTGAAATGTGAGATAAAGGTTCAATTCCTGACCTCTTTGTCTCCTTGTGTGGATGCTCATCACTGCACACAGTCTGTGGAAAGCTTTTGGCCATCTCTCCAAAGGAGGTTTAAATAGTTCCCATTTTCCTTTCTGGGAGATACACCACGATATGGGGGATTGCTCTGGTGTGCTGAAGCATCCCATGGATCCCAAACTGCAGGGTTAATAATAACCTCTGGGTGGGTAGGCTCCACTTGGTGCTAAGCCTGAAGCTAAAATTGATAATCCTATAGATAAGAGCCTAAATCTGTGTTTTGGAGGATCCTGGGAGTAGGAGGAAGAGATGGGGGTGCTGGGGAGTGGCAATAAAGGTCAGAGCTTGTAAAGGAAAAAGGGTGGAGAGGAAGAGGAGGAAGCAGCAGCTGTGAAGTCCCCCTCTGTTACGACCCATTCAAAGTGAACTGAGTTAGTATTTATTTCTTAGAGTACAAAGGAGACCAAAAAATGCTGTTTAACCAAAAAATCAGTATATTTTATTCAATATATATCCACCAAAAACTGATATGCTTTATTTAATATACCCACCAAAATGATATGCAATAACAAGAGAAAGAGACTGAGGAAAGAAAGCTATAGATGAGAGCAAGAGAGAAATGATGAGATGAGAGCAGTTGGAACTCATGGCTAGAGGTTCTTGTTCCCTCATCCATGCCTGAATTAAGGAGTCCAGCCTGGAATTTCTTATCAGCTGCAGTACATCAGTGCTGATCTTACAAAACCAGGACAAAATCAGTGTCAGGTAACGACAGGACACACCAAGATTTGAAGTCAGTGTTTCCTGTTCTGCATTTTTTGCATGTGGAAGTCACTGAGGGCCCAGCAGCTGCTCCTCATTCCTCCAGCCCTGTGCCTCCACTGATCACCTTGACACACTTGTTATATAAGGAAGCTGAACTCACATTTTCTCCTGTGAAATCCTTGCCAGTTGTTCCATTTAGGTGTCCCTGCAGCTTCCCAGGAGATGCTGTACACCTTGAGGAGCTCTGTGATGGGGCAGGCACGACAGCCATTTGATAATATTATTTAAATTTAATAATAATTTAATATTTGATAATATTAAAGGAGCTCTGGAAGCCTTTGGGATGTTTTGGGGTGGTGAAGGCAGAGCAAAAGGAACCCCATGTGTGTAAAGAAGGGACATGAAATAATCCAGTAGAAGTACATTCCATTTCTTGGGGGATAAACTCATTCTGAGTCGTGGCAGGTGATTTAGGAAAACAGGGAGAGGAGGACCTGCTGCAGTTTGACACCTTCATGCACAGCAGCACCTCCACCAGCAGTGCAGCTTGTGGCAGATTCCTGCACTGCTGAGGGGATCATACAGCTGAGCATGTCCTGAAATCATTTCAGCACGTTTTTATTTCCATTATTTTAGTGGCAGGAGTCTGGCACTGAAAAAAATCAAGTTTGCAGTTAGTTGGTTTTGTGTTCTGGGATAAAGCACCTAACTTCCCTGAGCCTGTGTTTAACCATCCATAAATGGTGAGAATAATTCCCACACATCTTCCAGGCTGCTGGAATGTTTAATTAATTCCTGTTTTATACTGTTCTGGATGATGCAGATAGGAGGCATAGAAAAGTGCTGCTATTATTTCTTAACACTACACATACCTTCCTTCTATTTTATTTGTAACTGTAAAAAAAACCCCTTTGCTGCAGGGTGCTTTATTCTCTCACCCTATACCAGCCTTCCAGCCAGAAAAAAAAGAACTGAGCCAGACATTGAAACGTTTACAGACACTTTTTTTGGTAATTGCTGCAGTTAATAGAAACTCCAGTTGCTCTAAGAGAAGTTTCAGTTGATGGCTGTGTTTGAATTTAACGTGCCATGAAACCATTCTGACATGCACAGAGCCTGAAGCTTCTGCTGCTCAAACCTTTCTCCACGAAGCTGAGAATCTTAATGAGAAGTGAAGGCCCCGAGCTAAGGATCTCACAACAGGCTGTGGCTGTAAACAGAGCAGAAAATGCCCCCCAAGGTGAGAAATTCTCTGTAAAAGATTACTCTGCTGTGGAGATGGAGCAATGCCAGGGCTCCTGTGAGTGACCAAATCCTTTGGAGGGGTTTTGGCAGCCACCAAATGGTAAAGAAGGAAAACCCCACAGCACTTTGGAGTATTTCTGCAGCAAAGTAAAGCTCATCCACTGCTGGATCTTTTATTTCCTGAGAATTGTTTAATTCTTGCACACTTTTCCCCTCTGCAGTGCACACTGATGGTTGTTGGATGTTCTGGTTAACAGCATTTTGCAGAGGAGAGATCAGTGTTAACTCTGGCTCACTTCTGGTATCAGGGAATTTTTGGGAATTTTAAGGTCTGGCCCCACTTCTCTGGGATGCTCTGAGGGGCAGCAGCACACCCCTGTCCTTCCTCTGCTGGAGGAAGTAAAACTCCTCCACTGCTGGATCTTCTCTTTCCTGAACATTTATTTAATTCCTGCACCTTTTCCCCTCTGCAGTGCACACTGATGGTTGTTGGATGTTCTGGTTAACAGCATTTTGCAGAGGAGAGATCAGTGTTAACTCTGGCTCACTTCTGATATAGGGAATTTTTGGGATTAAGGTCTGGCCCCACTTCTCTGGGATGCTCTGAGAGGCAGCAGCACACCCCTGTCCTTCCTCTGCTGGAGGAAATAAAACTGCTCCACTGCTGGATCTTCTCTTGGCTGACAATTATTTAATTCCTGCACCTTTTCCCCTCTGCAGTGCACACGTGGTTGTTGGATCACTTTTGGTATCAGGGAATGTTTGGGATTAATAAAGTCTGGCCCCACCTCACTGGGATGCCCTGAGGGGCAGCAGCACAGTCCTGTCCTTCCTCTGCTGGAGGAAATAAAACTGCTCCACTGCTGGATCTTCTCTTGGCTGACAATTATTTAATTCCTGCACCCTTTTCCCCTTTGCAGTGCACACTGATGGTTTTGGTTGACAGGGTTTTGCAGAGGAGAGATCAGGATCAGTGTTAACTCTTCTAACTCTGGCTCACTTCTGATATCAGGGAATTTTTGGGATTATTAAGGTCTGGCCTCCACCTCTCTGAGGTGCTCTGAGGGGCAGCAGCACAGCCCTGTCCTTCCTCTGCTGAAGGAATTAAAAGTCCTCCACTGCTGGATCTTCTATTTCCTGATATTTATTTAATTCCTGCACCTTTTCCCCTCTGCAGTGCACACTGATGGTTGTTGGATGTTCTGGTTAACAGCATTTTGCAGAGGAGAGATCAGTGTTAACTCTGGCTCACTTCTGGTATCAGGGAATTTTTGGGATTAAGGTCTGGCCCCACTTCTCTGGGATGCTCTGAGGGGCAGCAGCACAGCCCTGTCCTTCCTCTGCTGGAGGAAGTAAAACTCCTCCACTGCTGGATCTTCTCTTGGCTGACAATTATTTAATTCCTGCACCCTTTTCCCCTCTGCAGTGCACACTGATGGTTTTGGTTGACAGAGTTTTGCAGAGGAGAGATCAGGATCAGTGTTAACTCTTCTAACTCTGGCTCACTTCTGATATCAGGGAATTTTTGGGATTAAGGTCTGGCCCCCACCTCTCTGGGGTGCTCTGAGGGGCAGCAGCACAGCCCTGTCCTTCCTTCTGGGCAGGCAGGTGGATGATCCTGCCACCATCACACCCAGAGCAACCAAGGCACACTCAAAGTCTATTTCTGGTATTTGGGTTATTTACAAAGAGAGGCTCAGTGCAATGCAGCAAATCCAGCCTGAATTCCTGGTTTGTGGAGCTCCTTCACAAAGTTGGCTGGGATGTTATAGAGGGGTGGCTGCCACCAGCCATGTGTGCAGGTGTGGCCACCCCGTGTTCAACAGAGGGGCACATGAGCTTTTCAGACTGAGGAGGAAGAGGGTTAGACACAAAGGGCTGGTTTATAATCACTCTGCACAGTATTGAAATACTGTAAATAGTAATATTTACGTAGTAAATAGTGTAGAATTAAAAATTCATACACAGAACGTGCCATTTCTCAAGGCAGCAGCAAAAAAAAACGTGGAGTGGGTGCAGATCTGATTAGTGCTAATTTAATGAGGGTGCAGAACCTCTAACTGACCCCTGCTGCTTTACATCAGAAACATTGGGGGTGACTCTGGGTTTGCTAAATGAAAGCGTTTAACAAAATACACACACATTTATAGATAAAAATACAATTATGAACACACACAAATACATAATTTAACATGTACTAAATGCATATGAAAGATCTGGAGGGAGACAATTATTTCATATTTGTGTTGCTGTTGCCAAAACTGAATGAACAGTAAATTAAACAATGCTCCCTGATCGTTATTGTAATCAAATTGAGTGTAAATATTTTGGCAGAGACTGCGATTTCTGTCAACAATTATTAGTAAAAATATATTTGCTCTTTGACTGAAAAGCAATTTTCATGTATGTCACCAAATTTAGCTGCCTCAGGGCATGTTTTCAGTATTAGATGTGAGTGTGCAGCTGTATTTAATAAATTAATGTGAATTATTTAACAGCTGCTTCAATCCTTGTACCTGGTTGCTCAATGTGGAAAAGTTCTTGTTCCATAATCTTTGGAATTTTGTGGTAGATCTGGGAGAAGAGAGAGCCATACATAATTGTGTCTGTCTGGAAAAGGATTGCAGTGTATTCTGGTTGTTTATTTGGGGGATTTTTGTGTCCCATACACTCAGGAGCGGTTTGCTTGGAATGCAGATGGCACAAGTGACAGAAAAAGCACCCAATGACATTTTGGCTGATAAAAATTAAAATTTATTAATGGTGACCTGGAGCCTTGGTCTCCCATTTTACCTCTCTAGCTGTTCTAGAGCTGCACTGAGAATTTCCTCAGGCTGTCCTTGGCTGTTTTCAGTGTTGAGATGGTTTAATTCAGCTGACCATAACACATAATCTCCTCTTCTATCCTCCTTGGTTCTCTCAGCTGCTCATCAAAGACATTTAAGTTTTGTTGTCTGGTTTAGCTGGCTGCTTGCAAATGGAAAGAAAAGCGCCCCCCAAAATGTTTGCAGCTACTTTTGACAAATGTTTGGCAGAAATAAATTCAGATCCCTTTATTTTTTGTGAGTTATTTCTTGTCCACAAGCAAAGTTTACAGTTAGACAATATTACCCGAGGCTGTGGAGTCATTAGTAACATTTTTATCTTTCTGAGGAGAGGGGAATGAATTCAGTAAATCAGATTACCCATCAGCTGGGTGGAGGATTGGTTTTACAGGTTGGTTTTTTTCACCCTTTCATACAGAGAGAAGAGGGTTTGGAATACCTGAGGAAAGAGTCATGACTCACCTCATTCTTGCTCCTGAGCAGGGTGGGTGCTCAGGAGTGTAACCTGGAAATCAGGAAAAGGATCTTCTCCTATCAGGAGCATTCCAGCTGGATTTAGTGATACTGAGTGACAATTTGCCATTAATTCCATGTAATCAAGAGGATCCTTTCAGCCTCATAACGAGTTATGGTAGAAGTTGCAGGAATTCTTTTGTAGGATCTCTGAGTTTATTTGTGCTGCAGTTTTAGGGAGCTGGCAGGGGGCTGGTCTGCCAAGAAACCTTAAAGCGAGGAACATGACTACTGAAATGGAGTGAAAATGCCCTTTTTATGTTCTGCTTTCTTAACAGATGAGGCAGAGCTGTGCCGTGATTGAAGCTGGAAAGTTGCAGCAGTGTTTACAGGCAGAGCATTTCTGTTTTGCCAGGTTTTGTGATGTGACAAGCACCAGCCTGTAAATATGGAATGGACACTGTAAAAAAGATTAGTAGGGCATTTCCAAGAGTGAATAAATCAAACAATTTGGCCTTCCATCACTTATCAATGGCAGTGAAAGGGCGTTGTTAATTTGGAATTCTGCATGGAGAAACCCCTGAGCTCTAAAACCTTTTGCTAGCAGCAAACACGGAGCAGATGCCACGCTGTTTGTTACTGGTGACACCTTCAGAAAGCAGAGAAGAGCAAACAGATTTTCCCTGTGCCAGGGGGACCCACGGAGCAGAGAGCACGTTTGACACGTGTGAGGAGAGAAGGGAGTGCTCAGTGTGCCAACACTGAGAAATGCTGAGAGGAGCAGGGTGGAGTCAGAGTGAGGAGGAATGGAGGGGAGCACGTGGAAGGACTTGCAGGAAAGGGGATTTCTCATTTAAAGCTGTATCAAAGTGAATCAGGAGAGGATAAGCAGCTGGGGAGATCAAATGTAAGCTGGAAAGTGCACTGTGGAAAACAGAAATGCTGGGGAGTCCCTAATTATTTGTGTGGCACACCAAAGGTGTCCTGGCTTGTGTGAGACCAATTTTCCAGGGTGTCCTGAAAGGGCTGAGCAGGGAGGGTTTGGTGTGGAATCCTTTCTGCTTTGATTAAGCTCAGCTCATTCTCTGGGCCCTGAAATGCAGGCAGGCTGCCTGGAACTTGTGGGATCACATGGCAGCATCCTCACTGGCAGTCTGAATGAAAAAATACAAAGTTTGGGGTCAGGCTTGGGTTGGATGTCCTGGCTTAGGTGAAAGGAAGGAAAAGTAAAGTGCTAAAGTAAGATACTTTTCTGTGCATCATGCAATTCCACCTGTCCTGCAATGGGCAAATAGAGGATTGGATTTGTACTTGAATAAAAGCAGTGATTAGTCTGGTTTGCATAAAAGTACCAATAAAAGTATCAATGTGTTTTGAGGAACTCGTAGCTGGCATCAGGAAGAAATCGTGCATGCATGCAGCTGGTTTGTGTTACCAGGATCTTCAAGGCTTTGTGGAGGTCGAATACTTAAATTTAGATTTTTCTATTGCTCTTTTTTGGCTTTTGCATAGGGAGTAGCTGACCTTGTTGCTGGAGTGTTTCTGTCTGTATTAGCTGCTATTCTGGGGAAAGAAAAAGAAAAATTGGGGAATAATCACTGGAGCCAAGTGTGCCAGTCCTGCAGTCAAACCACAGAGGAATCCCTTTTATAGGCTGGTCAAACCCCATTTCACAATAGGTCTCACTTACCTGAGAGGCTTTGTAGGGTCTCCATTCTTTTCTGGTTAGAAATCTTTTTTTCCAAATCCTGTTTGAGGTCATAGACACGAGCTGGTTGTTGAGGGATCATAGACACGAGCTTCTTCTTGAGCCACGGTGTCCTTTTGGTCAAACAGCTCCTTTCTGTCCCTTGTTTGATTTGTGCAGAGACAGCAATGCCATCCCCGTGGTGTGATGTTATCACTGGCTAACAGGTGAAGGGATCCTGATAAAATCTTGCATGTGGCCAGAATGGAATCAGCTCTGTGAAGATTTATCAAGTCTGAGGGTTGGCCTGCAACTTCTTAGAGTTGCTTAACAATAGAGACAACTTCTCTGGGTGTGCTTTGTAAAGCAAAAGGTTTTAATAATGATAAAAATAATAAATAGTATCAAGCAAAGAAATATAAGTTGAACACAGTGCAGAGAATGCTCTTACATTGACTAAGGCAGTCCAGAAAAGCCCTTGAGCTCCTCTGTGCAGCCCCTTTAGTGCTTGATGGTCCAGCTGGGCTGTTTGGCACCAATGAAATGGGCAACAGGCTCTGAGGTGAATTTCCAAAGCCCAACCAGTGCTGCTGTGCTGGCTCTGGGCCAATTACCATGAGAAGGACATGGAAAATTCAGGTTTAACTTCCTTACGTGTTTAGAGGTAAACCAAAACTCTTTTCCTTGTATGGAAACACCTGCTTGGGTGTGGAAGAGCATTCCACCAGGATCCCACACAGCCCTGCCCTGGCAGGAGTGGGAATGCCTTCCCTGACCAGAGAAAACGCTGTGGCCCCGTGTTTTGGAGCTGTTAGAGGGGTTAGAAGTGGTACAGCTTTGAGTGTTGACAAACCCATGGTTATCCCACCCCTCTGACCAGAAGGGATGAATCATTCTGCTGGGCTGCAGCTCCAGGGACAGGAGTGATGCTGGAGGGATAACGTCCCTGTCGTGCTGCTCCTCCTGCCCCATCCAGGAGCAGTTTGTGTCTGTGAAAGGATCTGTACACTGACAGCAGGATTGTGTCCACTCCTGGTGGGAATCCTCAGCCCCGTGGTGGGATGCAGAAGTTTTTATTGAGAACAAAGGAGGTGAAGATGAAATTCACTTAAAATTGAGTAGCCTGACGTGTGTTGGATAAGATGCTGGACCAGCTGTAGCACCTGCCTTGGCACTGAGGCTTGGGAGCTTTTCTCTGTTTTTGTCATTTTTTCCTGTTAACTTTGCACTCCCTCGGTTGTGTCTGTCATGTCTGTCATTTTTGGTTGAGCAGGAAAAAGCCTTAATGGCAGGGCTGGGCCTGCTTTCCTTTCTTTTTGATGAATTTAGGCTTTTTGATTAAATGACAGCTTTCATCACTTTCAGCAGGCACTTTGTGACAAGGCAATTTATGGATGCATTGGCATTATATGATTAGGACAAGCACAGTAAATAACAAATGAGAGCGGTGATTTATTTTGATATTTAAACAGATCTTCCTCCAAATTCAAAGTTCATGCTGTTTTCATATACAGAAATGTGTTTTATTTATTGGGCAATCTAATACTTGGTGCACCTTTCAAGGATAACTGCTGCCACATAATCCTGAACACAAAAGACAAAATATTTAAAATATTCAATATATGAAATTTGGTCTGTATTTCTGCAAAACCCGAGCTAACCAGACAAAGAGAAGGAAAGGTTAGAGTTCCAACAACCCTTTTGGTGTTTCCATCTCACACCAAATGTGCTGATAATTAAATGTCATGTTCTGGTTAATTAGCAGGAGTTGATCTCCAGCTACCAGGTCAAACTCCAGGTTTGGAGCCTCTCCCTGGGCATCCTCACCCAGCTGTGCAGAGACAGACAAGAGCTGGTGACTGACACAGCTGCTGGGGCTGGTTAGACATTTTCTGGAATTTCTTCCCTTCTCCAAAAGTAATTTCGGCCAAGTTGAAGCACTTGAAGGGTGTGTGTTAAATTAGACAAAATAAATGAAACACGGGGAGAACAGAAGCAGAACGTCCTACCGTTTTTTCCCCAGAATTTTGGACTGGAATATTTTTATTCTTCATTATGAAATGTTCATTTTGTTTTCAACAGCTGCATCGAGGTTATAAAACAAAGAGACGGATGAAAGATTTTACTCGCTGGGAGGAGAAAGGGATTTGTTTCATTTTTCTGGGGGAATATTTGAGAGTTCTGGGGTTCCTTGCTTCTGTTGAGGATGTGGTTAAGAGTTGCAGAGTTGGATTCCTCAGTGTAGGGTTGTACAGGCCCACAGGAACAAGCTGAAGGATGAGGAAGATGAGAGAGGAAATTCCTGATGTTATGTGACCTTACCTTCACAAATTCATATTTGGATGCCTCCTCTGGACAATATTTAGAGGCACACAGGCTCTGAAGTGGAACATGTTGATAGGGATGTCTTAAACCAGATGCTGAGAAGTCAGGACAGGAGAAAAGAGTCACTTTGGTGTTAGGAGTTGTAGGTGAGCACAATCAGTGAATTGTCCCCTCCTCATGCCTGGTAACAGGTCAGCTGCAGCTCTGGATGCTTTCCAGCAGCTCCCAAACCACCAGCCCAGAACAAATAATAGCAATTAGAAACTCCTGAAGTTGTCAAGGCTGAAGGTAAACCATGATCACCTAGCTAAGAACATGCCATCTTCTCTGGGAGTATTTTAAGCAGATCCTGCCCCGTCCCTACTGAAACAACTCCCTCAAATGTGAGATTTCTTTGCTTCTGACTTGTTGTGCATTTCCAGGGGCAAATATTGGAGCAGTGTGTGGTTCTCACTTTGTCATTTTCTGTAAGAACAGCTCTTGGGTCGTCTCTTGCCTCATGAGACCTCTGCAGGAGTTTAATTTTTCTGCTCTCACTTCTGTTGTACATGTCGTGCTAATTACCTTGGTTTTGAAAAAGGCTGATTGGTCCATTAGTCTTCTGCTGGTTTATTTGTCTCAAACCTTTAAGGAAGAGATAAAGAAGCAGGTTACTCTATTTTATGTCATATATGGGTGTGAGTTTGAACAATGGCTCAAATAGAAATAAAAGGTTAATGGCAGGCTACTACCAATAAAAAAAGGCAATTTTGAGGGGTGGTGGTTAAATATACAAAATAGAAGAGTGAAATATCATGAAAGGGCTAAAACATCACACACAGATTTGCCTGCAGATGTCTACAAAGGTCACCCAAACTGCCATGCAAAGACCCAGGGTTCTGTGATTCCAGTGTGTTTATGCTGATTCATGGATTAGAATAATTTCTCTGATATTTCTTGAGATCCCTGCTAATGATCAATTCTTTTTAAAAGCATTCTTTTCCCCCTAGATATCTCTGATATAAAACTCTCTGGCAGACTGAGCAGCATGATGTTTTAACCCTTGTTTGGACTGCCCTGATTTCTCTCCTGCTCAGTCTTGTTAAAAATCTTTACTTGATTTGCAGTTATAGAACTGGGCAGCAGAACTCATCTTGTAGTTACAGGGCAGTGCAGCCTGGGTTTAACTGGACACATGTAAGTTCTGTTGATGGAGAAATAATTCCTTCTCTGCTCTGGGGTGGGGATTTTACAGTTCACTGTGGGATTTAACTCTGAAGGGAAGGGGAGGAACAAAAACCTGCCAAGTTAAAAAGTTCCCTGATGAAGAAAAAGTAGAATTGATGGATAAACAATGTAAACCACAGATATCAGGATTCAATAATGATGTTAGAGATTAAATACTGTGGATGTGAGTACCTGGCTTTCCCAGAGTTTAAATGCAAGGGATGATGTTGAATTATCCATTTTTTGGGACTTGATATTTTGCATGCAGATCTCTTGGCTGTAAAACATAAATCCCAGCTCCCTGGCAGCCTGGGTGATTCCTAGGGAAGATTTATGCAGAGGTTTCCCTGTGGCACACAGGGAAGGGATGGGATGAGCCTCCCTGGTGCCAGCAGTGCCCTGCAGGGCTCCTGACCCCACAGCTCAGGCAGAGAATCCTCCCTCCCTCCCTGCTGAGCTGAGGCTGTGCCTTGGCTCAGAGCTCTGCCTGTGTCTCCAGGAGAGCTTTTTGCTCCAGCACACACTTCACTGCAGAACTCTGTGTGCTCCAGAGGCCTCATGAGCCTCTCACCCTGACCTCGGGTTAGGCACTGGAGCCAAAAGCCCTCCAGTTTTCCCTCCAGCCCTTCCTAAGAGCTGGCAGAGCTCTCCTGCCTGGAAATGTTAGCCCTGCAGGTTAAGCACATGTTTATTCAAATTCTGGGAAGCTGTGGGTTGAGGGATGCATTTTTGTCCTGGTTTCTGTCTGCCTGTTCAAGGTTTTTGCTTCTGTGCTGCTGCTGGTGCTGTTTGGGGTGGTCAGAGACACTCAGAGACCCTGGGACAGTGTGGGGGTGTTGATGGAAATACCAGGGGTGCTGTTCATGCCACATCTCAGGAGGCTGGAATTGAAATGTTTTTATCACCACGTGATAGCCAAGGAGTTGAAATGGGTGTGCTACTTACAGAGCTCATGTCAGGATTTCTTATTAACCCTTTTCACATTCCTTGTTCCATTAGGCCTTTTTTCCTTTGTGAAGAGAACAATTAGAGTCATAAATATTAATTTTATAGTGGGCATAAATAAATGGTTTGGATCCATTGTTATCAGCCAATTCTTTTCCCTTTAATGCATAACCACCCTCCCAAGTTTAGACAAGCCAGGACACAGAATATAAACCTGGACCTCTCCATCCAAGTTCATTTCTGCTTTTGGCACTGCCTTGTTAAATCAGATTTGCAGTGGCTGCCCCAGCCGTGCAGAGTGTCAGGGGATGAGCACTGCACAAATTCACTCAAGTGCACATTTGCCCACGAGGAGGCTGCAGTGTCTGTCCAGATGTTGGGTGGGTGCAAACGAGTGACAATTTCTGCACACGTGAATGGAGAGCATTTATAGGTGGTGAGAAAATGGGAACTCAGACCCTGGGACAGCCGAGCTCGAGGGGACAGTGTTGGTGTGGTGATGGAAATACCAGGGGTGCTGTTCATGCCACATCTCAGGAGGCTGGAATTGAAATGTTTTTATTACCACGTGAGAGCCAAGCAGTTGAAATGGGTGTGCTACTTACAGAGCTCACGTCAGGATTTCTTATTAACCCTTTTCACATTCCTTGTTCCATTATGCCTTTTTTCCTTTGTGAAAAGAACAATTTAGAGTTGTAAATATTAATTTTATAGTGGGCATAAATCCAATTCAGGTTTGAGGTTTGGATCCATTGTTATCAGCCAATTCTTTTCCCTTTAACGCATAACCACCCTCCCAAATTTAGACAAGCCAGGACGCAGAATATAAACCTGGACCTCTCCATCCAAGTTCATTTCTGCTTTTGGCACTGCCTTGTTAAATCAGATTTGCAGTGGCTGCCCCAGCTGTGCAGTGTCAGGGATGAACACTGCACAAATTCACTCAAGTGCACATTTGCCCATGAGGAGGCTGCAGTGCCTCTCCAGATGCTGGGTGGGTGCAAACGAGTGACAATTTCTGCACACATGAACAGAGAGCATTTATAGGCAGTTGAAAATGGGATTTCCTGGAGGCTGGGAGGAAAAGTGATCTTTGGGTACCTCCTGAAGGCAGCACCGTCTCTAAGCTGAGTTTACATCTTTTATCTCTGTGAAACCTCACTCCAGGTTTCTGCATCTTTTTGCCTCTGCTTAGGAGGCTGCATTGAAAATCTTTCTCTGTTATCCTTGGTGTTAATTATCCTTAATTAGAGCAGTGGGCTCTGCATCTCCCCAGCCTCTGAGGGGACGCAAATCCTGGAGCAGGAATGTGCAGGCAAGACCAAAACAGAAACTTTGTCTTGGCTGCTTGGTGAGAGGGCTGAGCCAAGACCAAACCCAGCTCCCACTCCTGGTTTCAGCCCTGCATTAATAACTGATAACCCCACAAACCTCATTTCCCTACCACTGACTATTTTAAAATACTTTGGGTAGCATCTACATCTAAAAATGATTAAACTTTGCACTGTGTGGGTTCTGTACTGTCCCTACTCAAGATAAAATCTTCTGATTTGTAAGTGGAGAAACGTGTGAGGCTTTTCTGTAATTGTGACCTGGGAGCCAAGCTGGGCTGCTCTTGCTTCAAGCTGATGTTTTGTCCTGAGGCACAACCAGACTTTGATTATCAGCTTTATTGCCAGTGCTTATGATACAGAATAATGTAAATAAGTGTCTTTATCCCTTGTATTGTAACTAAAATATTTAATTTGCATTTATCTGATATTTTTCATTATTAATACTATTATTATTTTTAGTGCATTTGGCTTTCAGATAGCTGTTTTTCAGAGTAGTTTGCTAGTCCAGCTAGCCTGAGGTACAGAGTGAGGCCCTGCTGCTGCTGAAGGCACGGTGACCCACAGCTCTGTTAATGCCAAATGACATTTCTGAGAGCTTGGGGACCTTGTAACCAGGCCTGGGATATTTCCTCCTCTGTTTTCTACCTGATCTGGTAGGTAGGTTAGAGCAGGCTGGGTCTGGTTTGGTCCTTAATTAGGCAGATTTCCTCCCATGGCTGGGAGCAGCCTGGGCAGCAAAACCTCCAGCCCTGGGGCTCAGCTTTGGGACAGCTGCAGCTTGGAAATGCTCCTTCCCTACCCAAGGAGCTGCTTGTCCCCCTGACAGTGATGCCTGAAGTTTGATCTTCCATATTTTCAGGTTCTGTGCAGCTCTGAGCTCACAGTCAGTGTCACTCACAGAGCAGGGACACAAAACAAATCCTTGTCCTGCTGCACAACTTTCAGCCCAACAGCACCAACAAGGGTGGCTGGAGGGAGGAACAAGAAGGATGGGAGCTCACAGCCTGGAGCTGGGATTGGACAATTAAACCCCAAAACCCAAATGGAACAAAACTTATAAAAATTTAAGATCTTGTGAGCATTTGTCCATTTTGTGCCCATTTTGGGTCCACCTTTGGTGCAGCCCTGTCCTGCCCAAGGTGTATCCTAAAGGCTTTTCAATGAATATTTACTTTATCCTCCAGCTCAGCCTTCCCAAGGCATCACCCCCCACACAAACAGGGTATCCCCACACGAGGAAATGCTTTTCTCATTTTCAGGGCCTGCTCATGCCTGCAGCCAGCACCTGGCTTTTTATATTGCTGCAAAAGGAGGGAATCTGTGCTTTGGGTCAGCAGCTGCCTTCAGTCACAGCTGGGCTGTGCTTTTGGTAGTTGTGCTGGAGATGCTGCTGTGAGATTTCATAGATCCTGCAGGAGAATGGGTGGAAAACACGTTGTGTTGTTCTCTGTGCTCCTAGAGAAGTTCAGCTCTGTGCACTGGCACTCCCAGAGAGAGCATCCAGCACTTTGTCACCATCAGGAAAGGAAGAGGTGCTCCTCAGGCTGTGCAGGGAGAGCTCTGGCATGGTTTCCTACCAAAATAATATTCATAGTTCATATAAATCAGGCTGGTGCCATAGAGAGAATTAAACATTGTCCAAAAGCTTTGCAGGGGAGAATCCTTTCCATCCTCACTTATTGAGTCTGTAGCTTGGTGTTTGAACCCCTGCCACATGTGGTAAAATCATTTTTTCCTCTTGTCACAGCTACTCCAAAGGAGGGATAATTTAAATAAGCAGCCACAGGTCCAGCTGGAGTGTAGAGGTCTCTAAAAATAAAGATTGTGGAACTGAGCATGCTGGTTTAGCCCAAACAAAAGAGGTTCAAACGTGAGTTGTTGTAGTTTAAAAGCTCCAGTGGTAAAATTGTATCTTCAGGTACTTCATATCTTCAATAAATACCTCAGGTTTTTTGTATTGATTTATACAAGGCCAGCAGCTTTACAAAAAGCCACATCTTGCCACAAACATTTTCTTGGCTTCTGTGCAGTCAAAATCTAAACTTTATGCCCACATGGATTTTTTTTTGAGAAGTTACATGCATATGCAATGATTTAAAAAGCTCTCCCACTGAGGATTTCATGTTTGTATTATTGTTTTGTTTATGCTAGTAGTAATTAGCTGACTAAAGATGTCTCAGTGTCTTTTAGGGAGGCTTGTCCTTTCTGCACATATGTGTTTGTGCATGCAGAACAATATAATTCTGTCTTATTTTATAATTCTTATATTATTTATGTCATTGCATCTTCACACCTAGGACCAGTTTAATAGCATTAAAAATTATTTCCTACTATAATTTTTAAAATCTTGAATATAGACATGGAATTCTTGCCTATACTTTTGTCTTATTTTCTAATTCTTAGGCTGTTTATGTCATTGCATTGTCACACTTAGCCCTGGTTTAAAGGCATAAAAATTATTTTCAACTATAATTTTCCAAACTTTGAATATAGGCATGGAATTCTTGCCTAATCTTTTGTCTTATTTTATAATTCTTAGGCTATTTATGTCATTGCATCTTCACACCTAGCACTGGTTTAAAAGCATTAGAATTATTTCCAACTGTAATTTTCCAAACTTTGAATATGGGCATGGATTTCTTGCCTACATTTTGTCTTCTTTTGTAATTCTTAGGCTATTTATGTCATTGCATCATCACACCTAGCCCTGGTTTAAAAGCATTAAAAATTATTTCCTACTATAATTTTTAAAACTTTGAATATAGACATGGAATTCTTGCCTATACTTTTGTCTTATTTTATAATTCTTAGGCTATTTATGTTAATGCACCTTCACATCTAGCCCTGGTTTAAAGGCATTAAAAATTATTTCCTACTATAATTTTTAAGATTTTGAATATAGACATGGAATTCTTGCCTATGCTTTTGTCTTATTTTATAATCCTTAGGCTATTTATGTCATTGCATTGTCACACCTAGCCCTGGTTTAAAGGCATTAAAATTATTTCCAACTATAATTTTCCAAATTTTGAATATAGGCATGGAATTCTTGCCTATATTCTTGTATTATTTTATAATCCTTAGGCTATTTATTACATCTTCACACCTAGCACTGGTTTAATAGGATTTAGAATTATTTCCAACTGTAATTTTTCAAACTTTGAATATGGGCATGGAATTCTTGCCTATATTCTTGTATTATTTTATAATTCTTAGGCTATTTATGTCATTGCATTGTCACACCTAGCCCTGGTTTAATGGCATTAAAATTATTTCCTACTATAACTTTCCAAACTTTGAATATGGGCATGGAATTCTTGCCTATACTTTTGTCTTCTTTTGTAATTCTTAGGCTATTTATGTCATTGCATCATCACACCTAGCCCTGGTTTCAAGGCATTAAAATTATTTCCAACTATAATTTTCCAAACTTTGAATATAGGCATGGAATTCTTGCCTATACTTTTGTCTTATTTCATAATTCTTAGGCTGTTTATATCATTGCATTGTCACACCCAGCACTTGTTTAAAAGCATTAAAAATTATTTCCTACTATAATTTTTAAGATTTTGAATATAGGCATGGAATTCTTGCCTATACTTTTGTATTATGTTTAATTCTTAGGCTATTTATGTCATTGCATCGTCACACCAAGAACTGGTTTAAAGGCATTAAAATTATTTTCAACTATAATTTTCCAAACTTTGAATATAGGCATGGAATTCTTGCCTATACTCTTGTATTATTTTATAATTCTTAGGCTATTTATATCATTGCATTTTCACACCTAGCACTGGTTTAATAGGATTTAAAATTATTTCCTACTATAATTTTTAAGACTTTGAATATAGACATGGAATTCTTGAAGGATGTTTCTAAAGTGCTTTAAAATTGTGGATTTCTTTACCTAATAGTGCAAAAACCCCAGCAGTCAGCTTTCCCAATCCCCCCAAAATCCAGATTCAGTTACAAAATCTGTGACTTGGGCTCCAGCACGCTGCACACAGTTTCTTTCACAAAGAGATGGTTTTGCAGATGGAAATGATTAGCAATAAAATGTATTGCAATCGTGGAGCGTGCTAAGGTTACATAAGTTCAGAAACACACAGTAAAAACAGGCTGTCATTTGCCTCCTCACAGAGCTGACCCAATTAAAAATTCTCACTGTGCTGCATCCCGGGAGCAGCCATCCTCTCACTTCTCTTATTTCTCCATTATTTTCCCCCTCCTTGCTTGACCTACCAGTTCTCCCCACTCCATGTTGGCATTTCCCATCTTGTGTTTCCACAGGAGGTTCTTTGTGCTTCTCTGAGAAGGGATGTGCAGAAAAGACAAAAATAAAGCTGTGCTTCACCCCAAAATCCACACTGATTTAGGGAGCTGGGAATGTGTGTGTTGAGCTGATGGATATGAGGGTTGCCCTTTGTATTTCCTCCAGGAATGTCCAGTTGGCAAATGAATCTGTGGGTGTAGAGGGCAGGCTAATCCCATGGTAAATCCCACTTTTCCCTTCCCACCCAAGACAGGCAGAAGGATTTTTCTCCCCCAGCAGAGAGGAGCAGGTGTGAATTTGGGGCTGGGGGAGATCTCTGCTCCTGGCAGTGCTGGGAGCAGCAGTTCCCTGTTCAGGGTAGCTGCTGGGGGCAGGGGGTACAGGTACCACAGACCCCAGGGCTGTCCTGGCCTGAAAAAGCCATTTTCAACTGTGCTGCACTACTGAAGGACATAAAAATCTGTGTGAAGCTGCTCAATGAGGTTTGCAGCTCACAAGGCAGGATCAGCCCACTGAGGAGGGGGAAGATGTAAAAATCACATTGAGATTGCCTTCCCCCAGCCTGCTCCATCAAGTGTGATTATCTCACTGCTCTCTGTCTTGTTAACCGTGCACCACAACAACTGCAGGGAGGGAAAATAAAAGCCAGCTTGATCATTCAGGGCAGCACGAGGAGGATAAACAGCAGAATTCCTGCATGGAATGGTTGTGCTTTGTTTTCACCACTGCCACGAGGTGGGAATGCAGGGAAATTGGCACCTGTGCCTTTTCCTGTGTGTGAATCCTGACAGGCCAAGGATTCCAGGGAGCTAACAAGTGACAGGGCAGGCTCAGAGCAGTCACAAGAGCTTGGCTTTTGGCATGTCCTAGGAGACATCTGTGCAGCTCCTCCATGCAGGGTCTCATGGATATCAGAGAGTTCACAGAAGTTCAAGAAGGACCTGATCCAAATATATTTTTCTTGGTTTTATTAACTCTGATCAGTCTGACCACCCTGTGATGGGTTGCTCTGCTTTGTACAGTACAGGCTACAAATTTTCAAGCTGTTCAGGGACTTTATCTGATGAGATTGGTGAAGAATGAGCAAATTTGACTCTGCCACTGTTCATGATCCCAGTTCTCTTCTTTTCTTGTGTGTCTGGCTCTGCCTTGCAGTCTTGAGTGCAATTCAGCTGTTTCAGCTTGAGCATGTGCCCTTTTAGGTACCCAGAGCATCCTGCCTGGCCTCCAGGAGAGCTTGGCTCTTCATCAGGGCCCTTGGCAGATCTGCCAGCCCAGCGTGGCCGCCTCAGAAAGTTTTTGAGGTTTTTCAAAACGTCTGAGTTCAGAAAACTGAAACTTGTCCTTAAAACACGTGCCTTGTTTAGCAGTTTTTAGTACATCTGCATTTGTCTGTATGCTTTGAATTCTTGATTTCCCTCCTGACCATTTTTCCTTCATTCTTTTTGTGAATTTCTCTTCTTTCCACTTCAATGCCACCTCCTCTTCATGCCCTCCTCCCTTCTCCAACCCTGTTAATGTGGTTGTTCTGTATCAAAGAGGCATTTTGGAGTATGGGAGATGCCCTCACTTTGTGAGCTGAATTTAGCCTGTGTGTGCATGTGTGTGGCTGGAAGCTGTTGGCTGGCACCTCCCAAAGAGCTGAATTACAGAACAAAACAAAAATCAGTTTTTAGCCAATAACTTGGCCTCCCCACATGCCCACTAGCCAAGCTGCAACTGGGATAATTCATCAATGAAATCACCCTCCAATAATAGTTTTTTGGATGGAATCAGCTGCATCTCTGCACCTCTCCCTTCTGTGTCTGCCTTTTGCTGGGGGTGAGTTCAGGCTGGAGCTCCAGGGCTGCTCCCAGCGCCTCCCAGCCAGGGCTGTGGCTGATGCCAGCCCCACCAAAGAGGTCAGGGCAGCCAGGAGCTCAACTCTTCCTCTGAGTTATCCCCTTCCCCTCACTGCCCTGCCGTGTGTTCACCTCCCTGGGCACCAAAAGCAGCTCCCACTCCACGTCCCCAAGGAAGGGGTTAAAAAGCTGGGCCGTGTGTGCAATGCCTGCACAGCCTGAGCCCCAAAGGGAAAGCCTCACATCTCCTTATTTGGGGATCTTTTCCTGGAGCCAGTGGCCAGGGTTTGGCAGGGTTCAGTGTGTGTGTGAGCACAGAGCTGTCACCTCCCACATCTGGGGGGCCGTGGGGGTCAGGGCAGCTCAGACACCAGTGGTTTGAGCAGAGTAATTCACTCACAAAAAACCCTGGTGGGTAAGATTTACTTCTCCAGCCTTTCTTTCAGACCTGTAAACCCTTTTGGAATATTGTGTTATTTTAGATTTCCCGCTCCAGCTCCCCTGCCCAAAATTATTCTGATTTTTTTTTTTTTCTCTTCCTGCTTTCCAGGCACGGGCACAGCTGGCACACACATGGGCACAGGGGTGTCTGAACGTGCAGGGGGCTTGGGATGATTATTTACATTCCCTTTTATGGGGATCTCTGCAAGTGTCGTTTTCTTGGTGATTCACATCTTGGCCAAGGCTTTGAGGCTTTTTCAGCGTTTTCATTAAAGAGGCTGTTGTGCTTGGTGATGCTTTGCATTTCTGCCTTCAGCTGGGCAGTGCTGCACTGGTGGGGAGGGGAGAAGGAAAATCCAGCTGGGATTGGGGAGTGCAGTCAGGGCCACAGCTCTGCCCAGTCATTTCTGTGAAAAATGAGGTTCACTTCCCTGGTGAAATTTAAAAAGTTTAATAAAAAGACAATAGGAGAGAGAAATAAAGGGTTAAAACTTGCATTCAGCCAAGAGCACACCTTTCATCTTTGGAGGTTCACTTTAAATACTTTTAAAGTATTTGGCTGTTAGAGGTGCAGCCACTGAGTTTGATTTCCTAAATTGCAGTTGGATCCTGCCTGCCCTGCCCCATTTCCTTAGGATCCTGCAGGAAATCCCCTCTGCCCCAAGCTGAGAACAGCCACAGCTGCAGTCCCCCAGCAGAGGTTTAAGCACTGCATGAGAGCTGCAGGCAGCTGCAAAAAGTGATGCAGTGGGGTCCAGCTGTGCCCTGCAGCTCCATCTTCCAGCTTTCCTTTCCCGCCTCTGATGCAATTGCTTCATCCCTTTAGAAGGGCTGGGATTAATTTCCGAGGGATTGGGCTCTTCTCATCAGGCTGTCTGTGACCCCTGACAGGCCTAAAGCTGCAAACCCAGACTTGATTAATCATTAGGCTTCCAAAGAAGATTTCCAAGCCTGGCTGCCTGGATTATCTGCAGCCATTGCCAACACTGACACGACAACCTTTAGTACAAAGGGACGTGGTGGGTGTTCAGCTGCACAAACAAACAAGCTTTGCTATTTCTCCTCTGTGACACTCAAGTTTGGGAGGGGCTTTTTAGTTGCATTGAGTGTTTTCATAACTACAGAGTAATTACCTCTAAAAGGCCAGAAACTTCTCTTTGCTTCCCCAGTAGTTAAAAAAATCACCCAAATATTTCAAAGCCTGAATGAGGACGTGATTTGTGGATTCAAACTTGGTGGTGTGTAACAGGTGCAATTCTTTTACTTTGGACCCTTCAGGCCGTAAGTCCCATCCATTTGAAAGATATTCTGTGATCTGTGGAAAGTGCTGTTAGCAGCTTTAATATAAAAATTCTTTTATATTTTATATATTTAAATATATATTTAAATATATAATTATATATTTTATAGATATAAAATATATATATTTTATATATATAAAATTTTATATATATATAAAATTCTTGTGCTTCTGTTGCCACATCCCATTAATAGATCTAAAAGTGTCCATTTTGAGCTGAACACCTTTAATTTTCTGTGATTGCTGGCAGCCTTCTTGGTACCTCTTAGGTGAGCTTGGATTACTGAAAGTACATTTTTTTAGAGATAATGAGCTTTCAGTCATTTCATAAGCAGGTGCACGTCCTGTTGGTTTAAGCAGGGAATGCAGTGCCCATTTCAATACCCCTGGAATCAATTCTTGTCTTCACATTGTTCTGGGCTCTGAGGAAGTCATTTAAACCACCATTTCTTGAGTGTGTTTTTCTGTCTGATTCTTTGTGGTTTATATCCATCAGATCTAAAAGAGATTTCTCTGCTGAGTTCCCCTTCTCTGTCTCTTTGCCAAGGCCTGCATATTTATCTTTTCCTTTTAAATGAGTTACGCTGAGTTCAGATGCAGTGATGTCACAGTGTTCAATAAGTGATGTGCAATACTTGTGTCATTTGTGGGGACCTCTTGAGCAAGAGAAGACAAATTGGCTTTTTGCTGTCTTCATGAGCTAGAAAATCTTCTGCTAATGGCTTATTTCAAAATAGATATTCAGAGAAGTCAGAGCGAGGAAAAAACTTACTAAATCATGAAACTTCTCTGCCTCCTAATATGGAATATTTTCCCTATAGAGCACTTTCAATTATTTGTCCAAAATCTTTCTAAATACCCTGAGCAATGGATCTTTTGAACTCACTGTTGGAAGACTGCTTGATATCATACTAGAGCTACTTGTAAAGACAAATTGATGTTTCAATGAAAGTTTATCTTTTCATAATTTAATGTCATTACTCATAGATTTACTACTTCTTGCACAACCCCAAATTCCTCTCCTTTCTTGGTGTTTATAGCCTTCAAGTATTTGTCGTTTCTGGTTGTGTTCTTGTTCTTTGTTGTGTTTGAGCCAAGTCTGCACATTTCATTTTCTTAACATTTTCTTTTAAATCAGCCCCCGGATGTTCTTGTTTCTCCTCTGCTGCTGCTTTAGCTCCACTTTTGTTTAAGTTAATGAGGTGTCTCAAAGTGAATTAATTATCCCTGAGTGTTCTGGAAAGAGGGGCAGAGTCTTGAAAAACCATTTTAATTCACAGGACTGTGAGGAGGTCAAAAAATCCCTGAATCAATGTGGGAATTCCCAGATATTCTGTTTATTACAGGACTTCCCATGTAAATAGAGCACCTTGTAAAACAGAATTTTCTCTCTGTTTCTGGGCAGCCAGCACTCAGCTCACAGAGACTCCTGATGTACCTGTGCAAATAAATTGAGCATGTAGAGCAAATCTGGTTGAATTTAGTGGGGAGGCCTGTCTGAACCCTGCACTTGCTGTGTGAGCACAGTCAGACTCACTGTCCTCATGTTTCCAGTTGTCATTCCAGCCTTTAAATCAGTTTTCTCCTAACTTTCTGATTTCTGATCTAATTTTTCTAACATTTTATTTTATTTTATTTTATTTTATTTTATTTTATTTTATTTTATTTTATTTATTTATTTTTAGTTTATAACTATGCCATTCTTTGTTAGTAGACCCTTCACTTTTTCTGGAACAATGATGAAGATGTCAGGTAAAAAATGGACTAACACACCTACATATAATATTCCAGTAATCTAGGTGTGCAAAATTGACGTAAAGCCAAAATCCAGATTTTGTTTCCTGTCATTCAGCCTGCTTTGGCTTGGGTTGGTTTTGTTCCTGTTGAGGTCCAAGCAAATTAATTCTGTGAGTAATGTTTGCTGAGATGTTTTGTCTAATTCTTGTGCTTCAGATACCTCATGCATACTATTTTCCCTACAGCCACAAATTTTACAATTCTGTAAAAGGTACTCAGGTTTTTCTGGCAATCTCTAGAAATTAGTGCAGCTGAAAGAATTGTTCCATGGTTCTGGAGGTTAGAGCTGACTGACTGCAGCCTGCAAACCCTCGCTCTGTGTTTTATGTGCTCTGCAGAGAATTGTCTGGTCACAAAGTGCAGTCTCTTCCCCGGGACACTAAATTTCATTACAGGCACTTAGGGTACATTAAACACATTTAATACGAGTCACGTGTAAGAGCTGCTCCTCTGTTTGCTGCAGGATGGTGATCAGGAGGAAAAGGAAAATAATGTACATAATAGAATGAGGAAAGGGGTTTGTGCCTTAAGTAGCTTGCATTAAGCATTGACCTCCCTCCAGAGCAGGATGGACTCTCTGGTGAGACAGCTCAGCGTCTCTTTGGCCTTTGAAGATGTGCACAGGGAGCTACAAAGGATTTCCACAGCCTTCACATCCTCTGCTTTTGCTGGGAATCACTGCAGTTCTCTTTGTGCATAAAGGAATTGTCCATCTGTGCGTTGCCAGACTGACATTTTCTTCTTTGGGTACTGGAGTGATCCTTGGGAAGGCTGAGCTGGAACTGAGACTGGGCAGAGCCAGAGAATAAAGCAGGGATTTATTGAAAGGCCTTTAGGGTACACCTGGGGCAGGACAGGGCCTGACCAGGGCTACACCCAGGGTGGGCACAAAATGGGCACAAAATGGACCAAAATGGACAAATTGTCATGAGGTCTCACATTTTTATAAGTTTTGGTTCATCTGCATCTTGGGGTTGACTTGTCCAATCCCAGCTCCAGGCTGTGAGCTCCCATCCTTCTTGTTCCTCCCTCCAGCCACCCTTGTTGGTGCTGTTGGGCTGAAAGTTGTCCTTGGTGTGCAGCAGGACAAGGATTTGTTTTGTGTCCCTGCTCTGTGAGTGACACTGACTGTGAGCTCAGAGCTGCACCCTGGGCACCACAGAACCTGAAAATATGAAAGATAAAACTTAAGGCATCAGAAGAAAAAATAAAATTGTAGCCCAGACTGCTGTCCTGGCATCTGGGTGGGTGGTGTGGAGTCCCCTCCCTCCCTGAGTTCTCCTTACAGCACATCTCCTCCAAGGTGCTCCCTGGTGGGATGCCATCCTTGTCCTGGTGATCGTTGCTCCCTCTTTAATTTTAGACTTCACTTTTCATCTGTTCCAGTTTGCTGCCACACAGAACAAACTGGAGCAACCACCAGTCTGGCCATGCCATGGTTTTCTCCCTTTTTTGAGGAGCCCACAGCTCATTTTTGCCTTTTTCAACTTCTTGCACCCTCCATTCATCACGGAGAGGATTTTTTATCCTCCCAAACACTTTCTTGCCTCGTACCATTCTCCTCTTTCCTTTTCTGTCACGGGGACTAAAGTGAAGCCCTGCAGAGTCACTGTTATGATCCCTGGATTTGTCATTCCTGATAATGCAACTTTTACTGTCTCACAACTTTCTACATGGCCTATACTTTTAGCATGTGTTCAAATCTTCATCCTGACCAAAATTGCTCTTTGGATTCTCATATTGCAGAACATAAATATACTTTATTTTCTTTCCTCCTCTAATATTCATGCTTACATTTAATGTTTTATTCTATTTCCCCCAAGTGGGACAGGGTTTTTTGCAAGGCCTATCTCCATAAAATAAGTAAAATAAGATTTGTTTTACTTTGTAATCCTTAATTTTCTTCATCTATTATAATCACAAAACAGTGACTGAAGTTTTCTGTTGAGATTAATTCTCTAAATCTCTGTTTAGGACAAATATTTGTACCTTATTGACCTAGGAAGACTTGTAAAAATAAATTAGATAAGCAAAATAAAATTTTATATCATGATGACAAATTTTGGGGCAAAGAGAACTTTTTCTTAGCAAATCTTTGTCTTCTATTGCTACACGTACAGCCCAAATTCTTTCAGAAGTGAAGGTAGATAAGAGATCCACATAAAGAATATCTTTAGATGCTCTGACCCAGTTAGCTCTCCTCAGCCAGGAACCAGGGTACCTTTGTCTTATTTTTTGCTGGCCTGTGTTTTTCTGAGTAAATTTTTCACCTGCTGGTATCTCTAATTTTATATTATTGTTCCTATTACTGCAATCCTGAGAGATTTATCTAGTGCATATTAGGGTTGAACTTTTAACCCCTGCTGAATTCCCACTGATGGGAAGAGCCTCTACTTCCCTGGGTAGAGGGAAGTTTCACTTGGCTAACAGCTGCCCCACTTGTTTGAGCTCCAGGATGGAAAGAAATTGTCCTCACTGCTGTTTGTGCACTGACAAGTGGATTTTCCCAGTTTGATTACACACTTTTTCCCACTGTCCCCAGTTCCACACACATTTCCCTGAGCTGTGGCTTGCATGGAGTCAGTGAAATAGGCTCTGGGCAGCTCTTCCAGCTGGCTGGAGGCAGAGAGGGATGTTGTACTGAGGGTGTATGATTTTTGGGAAGAACAGAGGGAGAAAAGCAGGAACAGATCAACAGCATGATCTCGAAGCAAAAAGAATCTTGGTTTTGTTCCCGTGCCCCTGAACCACCAGTCAGGATTGGGGAAGAGGGGTGGCTGGTGCTCTCCAAAGCTCTCCTGACTCTGATGGAGCAGCTGCTGGGTCTGCACTTCCTCAGGGCTGACCTGGAACCTCAGACAGGTCCCAGGTGGATCACGAAGGAGAAGGTCACACACCCGGGCAAATGGGGGTTGGATTAGCTCCTGAAATGTCCTAGATTTGTTTTCCCTGTGTTAAAGGATTGGTGAACTCACCCAAACACCTTGGGACAGCAGGAGGAGAGCAGTGTGCCAGCCTGCTCTGCCAGGGCAGCTGCTGGGGGCTGCTGGCCCTTGTGGTGGGGGAGCCACCTTGCCCAGGATTAAATTGCTGGCATTGTTCCATCAGCAATTGAAAGTCCAGGTTGTCTCTGCCTTGTGCTGCTGTGTTCAGATCATCTGAGCTCCCTCCCTCCCTCCAGGCTTTACATTTTTGGTCTGAAGTTAAAAACTTTGCATATTGCATTTTGCTGTCCCTGCACTCTGTCCCTCCTCCTGCTGGCGTGGGTGAAGGTTGGGGTGTGCCCCTCTCCATGTGGGTCACTCTGTGTGATCAGGACAATCTCTGATAAGATTGGGGATTAGAAATAATCCTTCTGCCTTTCAGCTGCCTATTAAGGAATGCTGGTGTGAGTGTGCACGTTTGGGATTTTAGAAGGGACACGTACTTGTAGCCAGGCCACCTTAGGGAGGGAGGGAGGGAGCTGTGAGAGCCCCAGAGGCTCCAGATCCCTCAACACAAAATATTTGTCAGTGAGGGCCACCAAAGCACCTCCTGGAGCTGGTGGGACAGTTAATGTGGGTGCCTAGTTGCTGACTGAGTGTCCAGAGCAGTCCATTTGGGGAGGCTAAAGGCAAACCAAATAACTGAGCTTTACCCCTTCTTAATCTCCTTCCAACCCAGGAGCAGCAGTTTCCAAATCACTGTGCCTAGTTGTGTGGCTTTCTCCAATTCCAGAATCTTTAGGTCCCAAATTTAGTGGATTTACTGTGAATTTATGACTGTCAGCTGCATCTTTTACGGTCTGATGTCCTTTTTGTACAACCTGTGAGGTTGCATGTACCTGAGACTGATTAAAACGCTGAAATGCTCCTGCTGCCCACCTCAGGGAATTTCCCTTGTCTTCTCCAGACCCAGATTCCTGCAGAGAAGGAGATTCCTGCTCTGTGAAGAGCAGGCTTCAGAAGGAAAAGGTCAATGCACTTATCTGCAAACTCCTGTTTTCATCTGTACATGAAAAAACTTGTACATTAACAGAATTTGTACACATAACAGTCTTTATGTGCTTTCCACTTAGAATAACCCAAAATAACAAATTCTAAGGCTGCATTAGCAAAGAGAAATATTTCCTAGGGTAACAATTCAGACTGCACAACAAGCCTTGACCCTGAGGACTCCTGCTCTCTGGGGGATGGCAGGGAGAAGGGAAGTGCACTGGGCAGGATTCCAGTGCTTAATTCACATCCTCCTCGTGTCCAGCTCTGAGCACACAGCGAGGTCCCAGCGTGCTGTGCACCCTTGGGGGCTAAAAGGGTTTGCTGGCTGCTCCCAAACCCTGTGCAGCCCTTTCCTGGGGTGGAAATCAGGGATAATGGGGGGACAGGAGGCTGAGGCGTGGTGCACTGGGGGGTTTTTATCTTCTTCTCTTCATATTAAAGCACAGGAGTCACAGTTTTGTGTTCAGACTCGGTGTTTATTAATTGTTATCTACAGCACAGCCTCAAGAGTTGTGAGCTTTAACAAGGTAGAAAATGGAGATGTCTCTAACTTTTTCCAAACTCTTTTAAGCCTAATTATGTAATAACAATATGATATCGATATTATTTATATTTTTGGCCCAATAATGACCACCCATAGTCCACAATGCAGACCTTTTTCACCCAATTAGAAAAAAAAACCACCCAAAACCATGAAGAAGAAGGTGAAGAAGAAGGACTTAGGCAAAACCCTAAATCCTCCATGTTGCCCCATATATATTACCCTATACTAAAACCTTAAATTCAAATTTTTCCATGGTTTCACTGCTATTTGGAGCCCTGTGTGCTGCTCCTCCATCCTGTCCTGATTGCAGCCCCGTGGCTGGAGGGTGCTCAGCTCCCCCAGCTGCAGCAGCACAGCCACTGGTGTTTGTTTTGTTCTGGTTTATCCTGCTGCTGATTTCATGCCCACAGCAGCAGATAAACCTGGACCTCACTGCTTGGGCAGCACGGGGAGCTTCCCTGGGAAGGTGGAATTGTGTGATTTGGAACAAGGTGACTTTTACCTGAGCCTAGTTCCCTTTTCAATCTCATTTCTGTTTTGCATACTCTGGGGATGGATCCGTGCTCCCTTTGCCACTCTGCTTTGAAACTTCTCTGCTCCTATTTTAGCAGATTTTTTTTTTTCCCTAAGCCCTGAATAAAACAGGGTTGATTTCTTAGTGCAGAAAACTGCAATACTTTTGCAGCACGTTCCCAAAAGAGAACTCCTTGGGTTTGGAACTGATTTGGAGGAGATAGAGTAAAAACCAGTAATATTTAACAAATAAAATGGTGGCTGAAGTATTAGGAAATATTCTAATTGTGAAGCTGCCTGCCTTGGAAATCAGTGGAAGCTCCATCTATAAAATGTGAGCATAATAAAAGAATTGCAGGGCAGAATGTGCTGTAGAGCAATTGTTTCTTCAACTGCCACTGTTAAAATTAATCTGATTTTCCTGTCTGGGCTATTGGTAGCTTTGCTTCTTCCATAATAAGAAGTATGTGTGGTATTAACCATCAAATAAGAAAAAAGGGGTTCCTTCAAGGCCAGGGGTGAAAAAATGAATAATTTTTTTTTTGTTTCTCTGATCATCTCTGAGGGGATTTTACCTCCCCTTGCTCTGCCCCATTGTCCCCTGCTCTTTGTCAACAATAGGAACAGAAATCTAAGTTTTATATATAGCATTTGTGGGGCCTCTGTGCTCGGCTGCACATTGTGTTGTGGTTTTGGGGCTGGAAAACAATTGTTATTGGGGTATGGTGGCATTTTTTTCTGTCCTTGGCAGGCAGTTATTATCTGCAAAAATCAAATTTAAGTGAGCTCTGCAAATCTTGGGTCATAGTGACTGTAATACTGAAACGTGAGGGACACTGTGCCTGAATTGATTAAACATACTAAAAATTTTTCCTAATGAAGGTGGGAGTTTATAAATTTGCATCATGAGACATAAGAATCTTCTTGGCTCTTGATCATGTGCATATGTTGCTGAGAGTTTACAACATTTCCTCTGCCTCCAAAGTGATCTTTTGAAAACATTTTAAAACCTTGCTGACTTAAAATGCAACGAGCCTGCGTCAGGGGCTCTGCACAAGACAAATGTCATTATTTAATTCCAAGGAATCTGAAATTTTTGAGGGTTTTGCCCCAGCTGTGAGCTTGCACGAGCTGTCTGTGGCTCTGGAGTCTGGAGTGAACAGAACTCCAAATTATGTGTGTCACAGTACTGTGAACTTGGTGATCTGTGACCTCAAGGTGTTGGAAAAAGTATTAAAATATTAAGCTTTTAATATTAATTAGTCAGTTTTGAGATGGGTCATGTGACTGAGGGAAGAACCATTATTGATAATTAAAAATCAGATTATAAATATTATATAAACCGGAGTTTTTAAGTGTTTAGGCCATAAAGTGTTCATATAGGCAAGATATTAATTAGCAATGAAATGCTGGACTGGGCCCTGCTCTTAATTTGTAATTCCACTCTAATTTTGTTAATGTGGGGAAAATCTGTGAGAATACAGAGGCTCAAGGCTCATCCATCTGATTTCACTGCATGTGTGTCATTAATAAAGTGTGGATTGCAGGGATGTGAGTACCTGAGAGAAACTTTGCTCTGCCATGACTCCAGGGCACCTAAAATTCCTTGGGATGCTCTGCCAGGGGCTCAGGGTGAAGGCAGGATGGAGCTGGTGGTTATATTTAACCCAGGTCCTTGACTCCAGGACTGCCTCCCCCCCTGCTCCAACCACCTTCAGTTCACTTTGGAAAGATGGATTTCATTTTTGGGACCTTTGTAAATAGGATTTGGGTGTGGAATGGGTTCTGGAGTGCTGCAATTTGTGTTGCTTGTGTTTTTAGTCTACATACCTTGCTGACTCCTGTGATTTTACCTTGAGTTTCACAGTATTTGATTATTTTGTGATAGCCCAATCCTCTGCAGTTACATTGCTTTCACCTTTACTTTTAGAAATATTAACATTCTATCCTGCATAGTTTTTTTGTAGTTTGAAACCTACAAAATGTAGTAATGCCTCAGAAATTATAAATCAAAGAAAAACTTCTATTGCTTTCAGCTTTACTTTTAGAAATATTAACATTCTATCCTGCATAGTTTTTTGTAGTTTGAAACCTACAAAATGTAGTAATGCTTCAGAAATTATAAATCAAAGAAAAAACTTCTATAAACAGAGTTCTGCTGTTCTTATCAGGCCCTTTTAAGGCAAATTCAGGATTTGTGTGTTTAAGTGCTGTTTGTTATAGTATGTCCTGGTTTGAAACAGATTCAGGGTTCTTAGGGGGAAAAAAAAATCATTTGAAAAGAGCAACCAGCAGCATACCAGAAAGTGCAAAATGGAGTGTGGAAGAGCTGATTTATGATTTACCCTAAAATTTGCTTGAAAAGGAACAAAACAAGGGACACGTTACGAGGCAGGTTGGTTTGTTTATCCTTTTATCCATTAATCACGCTGGATGCAGCACTGCTGAGAGCTCCAGGAGCTGTGCTGGGTTGTTTCTTTAAACTAAAGTCAGCTTTTGGGAGGGAAATGAAGTGTGGATATCCCCCAGGCATCCCTCCTTTCCAGACACTGCCCCATAAAGCAGGCTGGCAGGAACGGGTTGTTTCTCTCACCCTGAGACAGTGACTGCACGTTTTGCTCCTCATTTTCCATTGCCAAAGGATGAAAAGTCTTCTCTGGAGCTGCCAAATGGAGGTCTGAAAACCGTGCTCAGTTGGGCTGAGTAATGCATGTTTCTCAAATTGAGTGAAATAAGGATGCCAAAGTTGTCACGCTGTATTTTTTGTGCATTATTCATCTCATTCCGTGCTGTCCCTCCCTGGAAGGGAAGGCTGAGTGCCACAGGTGGGACCTGACCCTGGGAAATCATTACCAATATTCGATTATTACCAATATTCAGTTATTATCAATATTCAATCACTACCAATATTCGATTATTGCCAATATTCGATTATTGCCAATATTCGATTATTACCAATATTCAGTCACTATCAATATCCAATCATTACCAATATTCAATCATTACCAATATTCGACTATTATCAGTATTTGATTATTACCAATATTCAATATCCAATCATTACCAATATCCAATCATTACCAACATTCAATCATTACCAATATTCAATTATTATCAATATCCAATCATTACCAATATTTGATTATTATCAATATCCAATCATTACCAATATCCAATCATTACCAACATTCAATCATTACCAATATTCAGTTATTATCAATATTCAATCATTACCAATATCCAATCATTACCAACATTCAATCATTACCAATATTCAGTTATTATCAATATTCAATCATTACCAATATCCAATCATTACCAACATTCAATCATTACCAATATTCAATCATTATCAATATTCAATCATTATCAATATTCAATTATTATCAATATTCGATTATTATCAATATTCAATCATTACCAATATCCAATCATTACCAATATCCAATCATTACCAATATTCAATCATTACCAATATTCAGTTATTATCAATATTCAATCATTATCAATATCCAATCATTACCAACATTCAAATATTACCAACATTCAATCATTAGCAATATTCAATTATTATCAATATCCAATCATTACCAATATCCTATCATTACCAATATTCGATCATTATCAATATTCAATATTCATGACCAGGCTCACATGACTTTCTTCAGCCCTGCATCACAGTCTGTGCATTCCAAAACCTCCCTGGGATTACATAAATCTGATGGACCATGGGTGACCCACTGAGATGATTCCCTTTGCCAACACCTTTCCAGGGAGAGGAATTGGGAATTGGGAGCTGTTTGTGCTGGGTGGCAGACAGGTGAATTGAGTGTTGTGTGAGTCCTCTAAAATACATCAGGTATTTCCATCCATAACTGATCTCCTTTTTTTTTTGCTCTTTCTGCGTCCTAATAAGTAAATCCAGATTGGTTAAACTAATAATAATAATTAATAATAATCCACCAGAAGCCTAAAGCCTACAGTCACGGAAATTTACTCCTCCTTTCAGTGTACCGAGATATAAGCAAATAATTACGTTTTTAATATTTGGTAGCGCCGCGCAGAAAAAATGATACTTGTAAATTTCCCAGCACCAAAATCAAATGGGACCCACTTAATTACCAGCGAGTAAACAATGATTCTCCCTCCTTAAAAGACCCAAACACGTTCGTAATTAGCTAATTAAACCGCCACATAAATGATTATTCAATATAAAGGAGCGACGGAGGGGCGGGCAGAGGAGGAAAAGCAGAGAAATCATTTCCCACAGACACATTTCTTTCTCCAAGGGAGCCGGTGAATCGTTGCAGGAGAGACGATGAGTGCAAAATAATAGGAGCAGCAGCAATAATGAAGTTGTGGCAATAATTAACTCGCCAATATCTGCAGTTTGAAGCCAGGCAGGGTGCTTGTTTTGCCTGGAGAAGATCCCATGTGAGGAGACGCTCACCTGCTCCTCTGCACTTTGCCATTTTCTGCTGTTCTTAGTGAAGAGGACAGAGGAGAGAGAAAAATATAATTTTTGGATATAGGATGTCCTTTTCCTTTCCTTGAGTGATTAGAGGGAGATGTCAACACTTCAGAACAGGCAGCAAAAATCATTATTTGGTGCACAACATGGTTTTCCTCGTATACTGAAGGAGTTTTAGGGAAGTTGGGTATTTCTGAGGAGAATTTGAGCTATGGAAAAGTTGTCCTAATTCAGTGCTGCTGAGTGGCCCATGGAAACCATCACAGGGCCTGATGAGCCTTTGCTCCTGGGAGCCCAGAGTAGAGGGAATCCCCAGATTTCCCCTCTCTGCTGCTTTTTGTAGCTTGAAAGACCTGATGGATGAATTGAAACATCCAGACCTGATGGATGAATTGAAAAATCTGGATGTTTGTTTTAGAGAGGACAATTAGAGAACTATAATTTGATGTCTCTTCTGCAGATTGGTAAGAATTGGATTTAAAAAAGAAAAAATAAATCCTCTTTCCTTGGTGGTTTGGGTGTCAATGCTGAGTTTTTAATGGCACTGCTGCTATCAAACCCCTGCTGGTGTGTAACTTCATACAGACAAATAAATTCATTCAGGTAATGCTGAAATACCCAAACAAAAGTGGTTTGTGAGGAGCCCCATGGGCTTCAAACAATCAAACAAACAACTGATAGAATCATGGAATGGTTTGGTTGTAAGGGACCTTAAAGATTATTGAGTTTCAAGTTCTACCAGCCTGGGCTGTTCACAGCCCACCCAGCCCATATTTAAACAGGTTTAAATGTGTTTAAAGGACATTCCGAGGAACATGATTTAAATGTGTTTAAATGACATTCCAAGGATGGGGCATTCTCCAGGAATCCAGTTTCTCTAGGAAACCTGTGCCTCCCCACCCACACAGCAAAGCATTTCTTCAAATATCTGATCCAAACCTTTCAGTTTAAAGCCGTGACCCCTTGTCCTGTCATGTAAAAAAGCCTCTCCAGTGCTCTTGAAGCCTCATGTTGTGTAGGTTTATATTTATATTTATATTTATATTTATATTTATATTTATATTTATATTTATTTCCAAAAGCATACCAAAGATAATTGACATTCCCTAATTTCTGCATCTTCCCAGTGTTTCCACTGCCTTTGTCACTCTTGTGATCCTTGTATTTCAGCTTTAAGGCAGCAGAGTTCCTCTTTCCCTGCAGGGATCAGGCTGGGGGGATTTCAGTGTCTTCCCTCAATAATCTGCAAATACCCTACACAGATATTCTGGTTATTTAATGGTTGGGTTAATTTTTAGGGTTTTTGCTCTGTTTTTCTTTTAGTTCTGTAACAGTTAAAAAGCAGCAAGACTAAAAAGGCTGTTTAGTTAACCAGGGAAAGAAAAAAAAAAATTTGGAAACACCGTCCAACAGGATGAAAAATGAAGTTGCCTACTGGGTTATGGAGACAAATGTCCTTTAGTAATTGCATGAGTCAGATTAATTCTTTTCCAATGCTGTAAATCAGTATGCTTAAAGATTTTTTTCACTTTAGCAGATTGGAGGACAACCCAGATCTGTCGCTTTTCCTTCCTCCTTTGCACCTAAACAATTTTTATAAGGCTGTTTTTTGTGTTTTGGTGCTGGAGACAATGTTTTTACGATCACTTGGGATGTAATAGAGTGGTAACACTTCTGAGCAAGCATTGCAGAGCTGAGGTTTGAGTTTTGTGCCCTTCAGGTTCTGTTTTCACTGTGTGCAGCGTTGGGGCCTTGATAACTTCAGCTGGGCAATAAATTGAGGTGATATCTTCACCACTCTGAGATTTTCTGCCATGTCACTGAGATGTTTGTGCTGCTGGAAGGGGAATTTTTGTTCAGAGGTTGCTTAACAACAAAACTGCTGAGTTTTCTTGTTAAGTAACCTCTTAACAAAAATTCAAAACAAAAAAAAAACGAAACCAAAAATTTACTGCTGAGGGTAAAAAAAAGGAGGAAAAATCAGAAATGAAGTTTGGGAGAGGGACTGGATGTGAGGGATCCCTGCAGGATTGATCAGCCCTGCCCAGAGCAGCTTCTGGGCAGGCAGGTGAGCAGCTGGGCTGGGGACCAAGTGGGACAATTTGGGACAGCTCCTGACAATTAGACATGAAGGGGAATTGAATTGAATTGCCACAAAGAGAATTAATTGTAAAATTTTGTGTACCAGAGACAACCCTTTATCTTTTTCCATGAGCCACAGTGAGAGCTGCTGGATCAGCTCAGGAAATGTTGGTGGATGCTTTGATAGGGCCAGAGTTTGGCTGGGTGGCTTTTAAAATATTGGCTCCAATTCACTGCCGTGCCCTTTGCAGGACTAACAAAGGTGGAGAATGTGGCTGTGGGGTTTGGGGTTTGCTGGGAATTGCCAGGGAGTCATTTTGACCCTAATACAGGTGAGAAGTTTGGCAGCTCTTGCCTCCAAAGGTCTGGACCAACAGTTGGGGATTTTTGTTCAGAGGTTACTTAGGAATAAAACTGCTGAGGGTAAAAAAAGAGGAGGAAAAATCAGAAATGAAGCTGGGGAGAGGGACTGGATGTGAGGGATCCCTGCTGGATTGATCAGCCCTGCCCAGAGCAGCTTCTGGGCAGGCAGGTGAGCAGCTGGGCTGGGGACCAATGGGACAATTTGGGACAGCTCCTGGCAATTAGACATGAAAGGGAATTGAATTGAATTGCCACAAAGAGAATTAATTGTAAAATTTTGTGTACCAGAGACAAGCCTTTATCTTTTTCCATGAGACACGGTGAGAGCTGCTGGATTAGCTCAGGAAATGTTGGTGGATGCTTTGATAGGGCCAGAGTTTGGCTGGGTGGCTTTTAAAATATTGGCTCCAATTCACTGCCGTGCCCTTTGCAGGACTAACAAAGGTGGAGAATGTGGCTGTGGGGTTTGGGGTTTGCTGGGAATTGCTGGGGAGTCATTTTGACCCTAATACAGGTGAGAAGTTTGGCAGCTCTTGCCTCCAAAGGTCTGGACCAACAGTTGGGAATTTTTGTTCAGAGGTTACTTAACAATAAAACTGCTGAGGGCTGAGGGTAAAAAAAAGGAGGAAAAATCAGAAATGAAGCTGGGGAGAGGGACTGGATGTGAGGGATCCCTGCAGGATTGATCAGCCCTGCCCAGAGCAGCTTCTGGGCAGGCAGGTGAGCAGCTGGGCTGGGGACCAATGGGACAATTTGGGACAGCTCCTGACAATTAAACATGAAAGGGAATTGAAAAGAATAAGATGCATGTCTGCCACAAAGAGAATTAATTGTAAAATTTTGTGTACCAGCTCCTTATTTAGTTGGAAAAGACAACCCTTTATCTTTTTCCATGAGACACAGTGAGAGCTGCTGGATTAGCTCAGGAAATGTTGGTGGATGCTTTGATAGGGCCAGAGTTTGGCTGGGTGGCTTTTAAAATATTGGCTCCAATTCACTGCCGTGCCCTTTGCAGGACTAACAAAGGTGGAGAATGTGGCTGTGGGGTTTGGGGTTTGCTGGGAATTACTGGGGAGTCATTTTGACCCTAATACAGGTGAGAAGTTTGGCAGCTCTTGCCTCCAAAGGTCTGGACCAACAGTTGGGGATTTTTGTTCAGAGGTTACTTAACAATAAAACTGCTGAGTGGCTGAGGGTAAAAAAGGAGGAAAACCAGAAATGAAGTTTGGGAGAGGGACTGGATGTGAGGGATCCCTGCAGGATTGATCAGCCCTGCCCAGAGCAGCTTCTGGTGCTGAGTTTTGTGGACTTTTCCTGCCTCATTTCAGCTCCTGCTGACCCCCAAGGAGCAAATTTTTTTTTGTAAGATTCCATTAAAATAAAACAATCTAGCCTAGGGATTAAAACCATCGTTACTATAGCGTGCTTGCAGTGCTTTACCAGGAGCTTGGGAACTCTGACAGAGTGTGACAGAAGTAAAAAAAATAAAGTATCTAAATAGGGTGATAAAGTGGGATGAAAATGGGAGAAGTCACAGGAGGGAGGACAAGAGACAAAAGCCATCAAGCACGAGGAAGGAAAACAAAGGAGAGCCCAAGTAACAAGTAATTAATTTGTGAAGCTGTTGCCAAGTTCAGCTCTATTTCTGTGCTCGCTGCAGCTCTCCTTGTTGTCCTGTATCCACAGTGAGGATCCCTGGGGACAGCAAATCTCCTCCCCAAAACTGCATCTGTCCTGCAGGTCTGTCCAAACCACCCTCAGCTGTCGAGTGCCTCCAGGAGATACTGGCAAAATAGAATTTTTTTATTATTATTTTGCTTTTTCCTTACCAGATTTTTTATTATTATTTTGCGTATTCCTTACCAAAATTTTTAATTATTTGCATATTCCTTACCAGAATTTTTTAATTATTATTTTGTGTATTCCTTACCAGAATTTTATTATTATTTTGCATATTCCTTACCAGATTTTTAATTATTATTTTGCGTATTATTCCTTACCAGAATTTTTTAATATTTTGCGTATTATTCCTTACCAGATTTTTTTATTATTTTGCATATTTCTTACCAGAATTTTATTATTATTTTGTGTATTCCTTACCAGAATTTTTTATTATTATTTTGCATATCCCTTACCAGAATTTTTTATTATTATTATTTTGCGTATTCCTTTCGAGATTTTTTTATTATTATTTTGCATATTTCTTACCAGGATTTTTTAATTATTATTTTGCATATTCTTTACCAGAATTTTTTAATTATTATTTTGCGTATTATTCCTTACCAGATTTTTTTTATTATTTTGCATATTTCTTACCAGAATTTTTTTATTATTTTGTGCATTTCTTACCAGAATTTTTTATTATTATTTTGCATAAATAATCCACCAACCCACACAGATTTTTTTTTTTTTGCGTATTCCTTACCAGTACTTTTTAATTATTATTTTGTGTATCCCTTACCTTTCTTAAGTATTCTGAGTTCAAATATCTTTGCTTATATTGAGCGTGTCTTATTTCTGTTCCCTTCTTCCACCTTGTTTTGGTTATTCCTGGGTAAGCTGCACAGCCAAGTAATCTTTTTTAGTTTTTTTTTTTTTTTTTTACCCATTGAAAATATTCTTTAGAGGGGAACCCTCGTGCTAAATTGTTTTTAGCACCATTCTGTTCACTGCTGAGATCCTCTGCTTCACCTAGAGACAGCTTGGCTCCTTTCTGTGTGATTTTTTGAAAGCTGATTTTGATGTGCTGACTAAGAGCTGAAGAGAGGAAGAAAAAAATTATTTTTTTGGATATAGGATGTCCTTTTCCTTCCTTTAAATGATCAGAGGCAGATGTCAGCACTTCAGAACAGGCAGCAGAAGTCATTATTGGGTGCACAGATGGCTTTCCTTTTGTGCTGAGGGAGTTTTAGGAGAGTCAGGTATTTCTGGGGAAAATTTGAGGTATGGAAGGGTTGGCTGATTTTAGGGTAAAACACTCACCATGGAAAGAAAGGAACCTTGAGCTTAAATCGATATAATTGAGAGAAAACCTACAAGTGATGTAACAAAAAATAAATTAAAAAAAGGAATGTGAATTTTCCTTCCCATGCCCTGGCTGGGAACAACACCACGTTCCTTCTGCTGGGGGTTCACCAGTCCACATCCCACTTTCTGGGCAGTCTGATTCTCATCGTGTTTATCTTTTCTTCCTCCCTCTTTATTTGCCTGCATCATTTTTGTTTATCCTTCTCTGCCCATTCTGGTTTTAGCATCCCAAGTTAGCAGGGCCCAATGTAAATATCATGCACAACCCTCTTTACCTAGTAAACAAGTGTACATGTCAGATATTAGAGCATGATTAAGCAACTCTGAACACATCCTGTGTCCTAGATCCTGTGTGACTCATATGTCATGGCACTTCATCAGCTCTAATTGAGAAAAGCAGGAAAAAAGGGATAAAACCAAAAAAAAAAGAGGAGGTTTGGTTGATTTTTTTCTCCTTTTTTTTTTTTTTAAATAGAACAGGAATTCTTTTCCATTAATAAAAGTGAGGAGATTTTTTATTTTGGTGTTGTCTCCATTTAAAGATCTGGGAATGCTCTGTGTGTTCCTTGCAGGCAGATTGGAGTATACAGAGGGATTAAGCAACTCTCCACAGGAATGCAGGCATGCTGAGCAGAGATACAGATTTTAAATGAGGCAAAAGCCACCAAAGAGCTCAGGCTACAAAGCAAAGAAAGCCTCAGCAGCCAAATAAAAAGTGCAGAACTTGGGAATTCCTCTCACCGAGGCAGACCTTATTTATCTAGCAGAAATTATTTATCTAGCAGAAATTAGAAATTACCTAGCAGAGAAACAGGGAGCGACGCTTGTAATTCACGAGGGGGAAACTGTTGGGATGTTAATATCACATCTTATTAAATTGTTCTGAAAGGAAAGGTTCCTAAGGAGGCTTGGGACTTGGGGTACAGCTGATGCTGTGCATTTTCAGGTCTTGCTCAGAGGAGGGAAAACTCAGAGGCTGGAAATGGATCCATTTCTCTCTTAAATCTAAGAATATCTATAGATTTAAGAGAGAAATGTATCCATTAAAATATATTGATGCTCATAAGCTTGCATACATGACAGCACTTCTTGTTTTCCCTCCTTAATGGCCTGAATTCCAGAGAGAAAATCAGGAATTAATAGTACTTGTTATTCATGGGGATTTTTTTCACCTAAACACCAGCACATCCTTAAACAGCTCAGAATAACTGCCAGAGCTGCAGTGTTCCTCTCAGAAATTACTGCCTGGCAAAATGGAGACTCGTAAAAATTATTTTAGAGGGTTGTAAAGCTCCTCTTGGGACAGAGTGGGAGTCCTGGGATGGGAAGGGTATTGTGGGCACAGCTGGGGCTGGAACAACACCACTTCCCAACCCCTGGGGCTCCACCAGTGCACATCCCAGCTCCTGGAGTTCCACCAGTCCACATCCCACCTTCTGGGGCTCCATCAGTTGTCATCCCACCTCCTGGAGCTCTTCCTGGAGTTTCACCAGTCCTCACCCTTCTTCCTGGAGCTCCACCAGTCCACATCCCTCTTCTTGGAGTTCTGCCAGTCCACATCCCTCCTTCTGGAGTTCCACCAGTCCAAATCCTTCTTCCTGGAGTTCCACCAGCCTTCATCTCACCTCCTGGAGTTCCACCATTCCACATCCCTCTTTCTGGAGTTCCACCTCATTCCACATCCCTCTTCTTGGAGCTCCACCATTCCACATCCTTCTTCTTGGAGTTCCACCATTCCACATCCCTCCTCCTGGAGTTCCACCAGCCCTCATCTCACCTCCTGGAGTTCCACCTCATTCCACATCCCTCTTCCTGGAGTTCCACCTCATTCCTCATCCCTCTTCCTGGAGTTCCACCATTCCACATCCCTCTTCCTGTAGTTCCACCAGTCCAGATCCCTCCTGCTGGAGCTCCACCAGGGCACATCTCTCCTTCTGGGGCTGGAACAACACCACATCCCTTCTGCTGGGACTCCATCAGTTGTCATCCCACCTCTTGGAGTTCTGCCAGTCCACATCCTTCTTCTTGGAGTTCCACCATTCCACATCCCTCATCCTGGAGTTCCACCAGTCCACATCCCTCTTCCTGGAGTTCCACCAGTCCACATCCTTCTTCTTGGAGTTCCACCAGTCCACATCCCTCTTCCTGGAGCTCCACCAGTCCATGTCTCACCTTCTGGAGCTCCACCATTCCACATCCCTCCTCCTGGAGCTCCACCAGCCTTTCTGGTTGTTAGAGCCCTGATCTCCCCCCTTGGGAAGGGTTTCCTTGCTCACACTGCTCTAGAGCAGCACCAGCCTCACCCAAAGTGTCCCAGCAGGGATTTCTGAGGTGTGGTGAGTTTACAGGAGGGAGGAATGCTTAGTGTCAATAGAAACTCAATATTCTCTCTTTTTACTTATGACCTGTTCAGAATCTGGTCTGGAATCTCCATTTCCATCAATCCAACCCCAGCATGAACTCTCTGGATTGCCTTAAAGGAGGGATGCTGTTGGAGTGAGCTGTACTGTGCCTGTTTTACCAGAGACACCCAGAGATGTACCCTGGCTGTGCACTCACTACGTGCACCACCTTCTTAGATAAATATTTTTTTACTATTTTTTACTCACTAGGTGCACCACCTTCTTAGATAAATATTTTTTACTCACTAGGTGCACCACCCTTTTAGATAATTATGTTTTTACTCACTAGATGCACCAACTTCTTAGATAATTTTTATTCTACTCACTAGGTGCACCATCTTTTTAGATAAATATTTTTTACTCACTTGGTGCACCACCTTCTTAGATATTTTTTTTTACTCACTAGGTGCACCACCCTTTTAGATAATTATTTTTTACTCACTAGGTGCGCCACCTTTTTAGGTAAATATTTTTTACTCACTAGGTGCACCACCTTTTTAGATAATTATTTTTTTACTCACTAGAGTGCACCACCTTTTTAGATAACTATTTTTTACTTACTAGGCACACCACCTTTTTACATAATTATTTTTTACTCACTTGGTGCACCACCTTTTTAGATAATTATTTTTTTACTCACTGGGTGCACCACCCTTTTACATAATTATTTTTTTACTCACTAGATGCACCATCTTTTTAGATAATTGTTTTTTATTTTATAATTTTTATTTTATAATTGTTTTTTACTTCATAATTTTGTTTTTATTTAGATAATTTTATTTTATATTGTATTATTATTTATGTGTCTTATAGAGCAGAGTCCTCCTGCATTAATTACTCTGTGGCAGTCCTGGAGAATTCATCCTGTCAGGGACTGTTTTACTCGAACTCAATCCCAAATTTGTGAGGGAAGTTTTGGTGCTGCAGAGAAAAGGAAGGATGGCAGCAGGTGGGAGAAGCAGCAGGTTGGTGCTCAGGGTGAAATTCAGCTTCCTTGGGGCCCTGGCTGCTGCCCCAAGCCAGGATTTATATAGAGATATTCAGGGTTTATATAGAGATATGCAGGGTTTATATATTTTATAGAGAACAGGAGAATTGTGTTGTGCAGAAAAGAATTGCAATTGTTTCTCTGGTGAGTGCAGCCATCAGCTGTGGGCTGAGCAGGTAAAACTGAGCTTTTAGCAAGTCCCCACCAGCTGCAATGCCATGAATTCATCACTCTGTGATGTTCCATACCTCCCTGGAAGTGTGACCCAACAAAAGGCTGCTGAGCTGTCTTTGATAATTTGTTCTTCAGACAATTTCCTGCTAAAAGAGGATTTTGGTGCTTCTGGTCCCCATTGGCACTGCTGTTGCATTTGTGAGGTTCTGGTCCATCATTTTGAGGTTACAGTGCAAATGTCACCAGGTAATAGGTGTGTTCCTAGGGCAGTGTGTGTTAGTGTGCAAAATTGAGCCAAAAAATCTTCTTTATGCATAAAAAGTTTCCTTGGCACCTCCCAAACGTTGCCTGATATGTACCCCATATCTGTGGTGTAAAATATCCCCCTGAGGTTCCACCATCCCTCTCCTGATTCTCTCATCAGGTGGCAACCAGGTAGGTCCAATTTCCAAACTTTTCTCTCAGTTTTGAACTGCTTTTGTCTTGGAGATGGAGATCCAGGTGTCTGCCCTTTCAGCTGACCCTCTGGAAATCCCTGTACACAAAAAGAAAAGCGGAGTGCAAATCAGAGAGACAAAAGGTTGGAGGGATGGCAGAAACACGAGGCAGGAGGTGGAGTCCAATCAACAAAGAGAGGCAGAGACAGCAACATCTCCATTTCCATCCACCAGGAATTAATCAAAGATTTCTAAACATTTAGACAAGGCCTTTTCATGCTTGTCAGAGGTTTGTCTTGTGTAAATTGCTATTAGCTTGTTAGCTGGTTAAATCAGTCAAGTCACTGTGCCAAGCTCCTATCCCTAGAGGCATCATCACTCCAATTAGTCAACAAACCACTTGGTGTCTCTGGAAAAGGAAAAAAAAAAGGAGTAAAATCAGGCTGTCGTTGTCCTAAAGTGGGTAATTAGAAATTGGAACACCTCAAACCTTCAAACACCTTCATCCTGTGTATTTCTCAATTTTCCCAGTTGTGAAATAGAGAGAGTTTCTCTCTTGCCCGTGGGGTGTGATTTCTATTTTAATTCATTCACGGCCGTCTGTGGAGCCTTATTACAACCTTTGGATGAAGGAGAGTCTTTATTCAAGCTGGCAGTATTGCTGCTTTGAAGGCTTCTCTGATCTATGGAAATCAGTCGATTCAGTGGCCTGAGCCAAATTCTGACTCTTTCTCTGCTGCTTTTAACGAGGAAACTCCAGCATTGCTCCAGAGACACAAGGAGTTCAGCAATCCACTAATCCCCACGTTTCTCTGAGTCTGGGATTAATTACAGATATGCTCAGCAAATCTCACAGATTTCTGTGCAGACCCGAGGCAAGGGAGATCAAAAGCAGACTAAACATTCACAAGGTCGTGCTCATGAATGCCCTTCAGAACCAGATCTGTTGAGGAGGAGAAACTCCTGGAGTGAACTCACCAGCCCAGATGAGAATCAGTCAGAGTGATGGTGCTTGAGTCTCCTTTCAGGGAAGGGAAAATCCCTCCTCTCAACTCGGGCTCGTAATCTTTGAAAACCCCAAAACTGCAGCACAAGAAGAGAAAAACTCCACCCCAGTGACATTTCCAAACTGCTCAGCCCTGGGGGGAAGCCTGAATTCTGTTTTCCCCAAGAGGGATATTGAGCTCTTTTTTTTTCCCAAACGATGACACATGGAGGCATTCCTTGAAATCCCAAATGACTGATAGATTTCTTGCCTCGATCTGCCTTGTCTGCACGGGTGTCAGGAACATTTTGAAAGGCTTTTCACTGGTGAATAGAGGAGGGCTGTCCCCTGGAGCCCTTCTGCCCAAACCCAACAGAGCTGCCTCCCTGATGAGACAAATCTGGCTGGATCTGGAGGCCGTGGGCATCTCTTAGAGCCTCAGGAATACAGAAATTGGGGCTGGAAAATACCCTGGCAGGACATTTAGTCATCCCACCCCACAGGAGAATTTAACTTCTAGGGTATGAGAATTCTTATCATCTTTTCTTTGAGTTAGAGCCAGGATTAATGCACAGGATGCAGTTTTGTGTTTGGACTCAGTGTTTATTAATTCTTATCTATAGCACAGCCTCACAAATTGTGAGTTCCAGCTAACAAGGTAGAAATGGCAATGAAATGGCCACTTTTAACTCTTTCCAAGGTTATTTAAGCACTAATTACCCAATAATGAGATGACACCTCTATTATTTATACTTTTGATCCAATAATTGACCACCCAAGGTCCAATAAGAAAAAATCTTTCACCTAACAAGAAAAAATCACCTAAACCCATGAAGAAGAAGGTGAAGAAGGACCCAGACAACACTCAAAGTCCTCCACATTGCTTCACATGTATTACTATGCCCCAAAATCTCAAAATCCAAGTTTCCAGAATTCCAGAAGAAGGGATTTAAAGTCTGCAACTTCCCAATACTGGCATCCCAAGAAAAGCTTCCCTTAATGTCCATCCTGAACCTCCTTTAAGCCAATGAAAACCATTATTTCCTGCCGTATCCAAAGTGCAAGTGGACAAATGAATTGTTCACCACCTCTCTGCAGCACCCTAGAGCTTTGTCTTGCTTTGCCTTCTCCATGCTGAGCGGTCTCACCGTGGCAGCTTTTCCTCCCAGGTAAATTTTGCTCTCTTGCATCCTCCCCAGCCCATCCTTTCATTCACAGAATTTCAGCCCAAGCTTTCACCCCCGCTGTGTGGAGCAGAAGGAATTTTTCTTGCATGTTGTGGCTCATATTTTTGTTTACACATCCCGGCCTGGCGTTTGCTTTTTTATTTTGTTTTGTAACATTGAGTCACATCCAGCGTGTGATTGACTGCGTAACCCCTGCAGCTCCTCTGGAGATCTAAAGCACTTCATGATGAGACAAACTTGTCCTTTCAGGCTGGCAATCTCATCCTTTCAGCCAGCTCCAGGATTGTGGGATAATTCAGCCCTCTTAATTCCATAGCTGCACCAGAGATTTCACTGTCAGTTCCCATCTCTGTGTAACAGCCCAGCTAACTATAATAGAGTGCAGTGAATCTAGCAGCACTGCTTCTTGGTAATTGAACTTTTCATGAAGGGAATGATTGCAGAAGGGGAGCTAATTAAAATTAAAGAATTTCCCTTAATTATTTGATTTTATTTTACGGCGTTCGCCATAGGCTGGTGGTTTCATGGTCCTCATTGCTTATGTTGTGTTTTTAATCTCCTTGTGGAAACAAATTGGGTTGGAAATAAAGCAGGGTGAGACAGAGGAGGTGAAAGTGAAAGAGTTGTTTGGAATTTCAGTTGTGGGAAGTCACTTGTGCAGTCCTGCTCAGGGCTTGAGACAGCTCCTTGCTTCATGCCATCCTATGAATTCTTTTCTACATCTTCATGAATCCTGATGGATTCATTAAGGAAGAAATTTTTAGGAGTTGGTGGAAAATTTCGGTTTAGACCAAGTGGCTAAAATGAGAAAACTTCAACAAAACACAAAAGCATTTCTGAAAATTATTCATCAGCTCCTTTTCCATTCATAAAATATCCTGAGAGTTAATTTTAGGTTGCTGTGTTTGTTCTTGCAGTCTGTCAAAGGAGAAGGGTAAACTGTGGACTGAGCAGTGCTTATTACCTGCAAAACTGGTTCCCCTTCCATGTGTGTTACAAACAGCACCAAAGGCAGTCAAAACAGAAAGGAGCAATATCAAAATTATTTTTTCCATGCCTATGTTTGTTCTTTTAACACCCTTTTCACTGTTTCATAAATAATAGCAGCTTATTCCATTTAATTATAGTTTTTAATTAGTTCCCCCATTGAACTCAAACATTAGCACAGTTTGTAGTCTACTAAAAGAAAATGCTAAAATCCCACAAGTCTGTGCAATCTGATTTTGTGTTTGTGTAGAATATTTTTGGTGTTATTAGGCCAAAGATTTTCTAGTCCTGTTTTTCTCACTTCTTGTTTGTACAGACCTTCAAGGAGCTGGTGGAAATTACATCCATATAAAGATTAATTTAAAATCTTTTCTTAAAACCAGGTTTTTGTTTCATGAGAAATTTCATCGTTTTTGTCAAATTTATGTTTTTATTTTTTTTCTGTGCTGGGAGTGAGTCTTGGCCAGCAGCAAGGCAAGTGATGGGTTCAGTGTGTTGCAGATCAGTCAGAACAGCCAGTCAGGGTGAAAAGCTTGGAAGACATCCATTGCAGCAGCCTACAACATTAATAGCATTAAAAATAATTTTCAGACAGATCAATATGAATCCTGTTTGCTCCCAGCCTGAGGGTGATTGAAGAGAAAGGGAGCCTTGGGAGCAGAGGGAGTGAAACACAGACTGTAACATCTTATTCTCATCAAGTGAGCACAAAATCTTTGAAATCCAGTCAGTTTGGCAGGATGTTTGGCAGCCCTGAGCTGCACACTCTGACACGGAGGAAATCTGAGTTCTTGGAGATGTTTCCACCAGGATTGGCCCCCCCGAGTGATGGGTGTCATAAGAATTTGACTTAAAGGATAAAAGGGAATTCTGGTTGTGGGTGGGATTTAGATCTCCTTTTTTTTATTTTTTTTTAATCAGACAGGCCAGCTGAAATCTAATTTTCTCTTTAGACAGAGATCCCACAGCCTGCAATGAGACAGAGCTACCCCTGCAGCCAGGGAATATAGGAAAAATCCACTTTTTTACAAACCAGACAGATGTTAATCAAGCTGAGTTTAATTAAAGGGCATTATAGGCTATTAATAAGATTCTTGACCTCTCATTGACCAGGCTGTAATATTTTTCTTAGTTTTTATTTTATCTGCATGACAATAAATCTTGGCTTCAAGGTTTGTCACAGTAAAAGAAAACACAGGTGCATGGGATGCCTCTCCTCTCTTCTGGCATAATGAGTGCTCACCATGGTTATTTACAGAGTTTTCAATTGCAAAAATGGCACGGGTGCAATCTCCATTCCTTATTAGTGTCTGAACTTAATTAGAAATCCTTCTTCCTTGTTTTTAATGAATTAAATGCATTAGCATGTATTAACCCCTTTCATAGCTGCTTCTCTTTTTTTTTTTTTTCCCATTTTCGTTCCTGCTGGTTTGCCAGCCAGGCTGGTGGAAATCTGAATATTGTCTGAAACATTCCAGTATTTCAAAATTTGGTTTTGTTGAATACTAGAAAGAAAAGTTGGAAGTATTCTAAATGCAATATTTGCAATATTTTCCTTGCCCATAAAGGGAAATTCTCAGAGAGTTTCAGTGCTGAGATAGCAGAGCCTCACGTTTAAACATTTTTATTGAACAGAAGTGTTTTAACATTCCCAGATCTGTGTGTTTGGCTTGTTGGAAGCAAATCCAAATTTTTTTTATGAGGTTACGAGGTGTTGCTGTGCAGCTCTGGGATATGGGGTGTCCTGCAGGCTGAGGGTGCAAGCTGGTGGCATCCAGCAGGAGCATTTATTTCTCTTTATCCCCGCAATACTCACACCTAGGAGGATGAAGCACAGCCTTGCCTTACAAGAAATGAAAATTCCTGCCCTGGTTTGACTGGGGGAGGCCGGGCAAGAATCCAAATTCCATTTTCCATCCTCTTGTCCCTGGGTCTGTTTCCACATCAGCAGCAGCTGCAGTGAGGGTCAGCACTGTGGCTCTTGGGGCTCAACCAAGGGACTGAAGAACTGGAAAAGGTCTTTGGGTTTGGTTTTTTATTTGGTTTGCCTAAATTAGCAAAACCTGCTAAAATTCTCAAGCACTTCTCTCACCTCTCCTCGCCCAGGAAGTTTTGCTGCTCTGCAGAGCTGCAGCCCTGCGAGCTTTATCTGTTCCAAATGAAATCAATTTCTATTCTCTGGGTACTGCACAGGTCACAGTCATGTTTTTAATTACCAATTAGCCTTCCATTAAGGGAACAAAATGAGTTTTATGTGCTGCTTGTCAGAGGTCCTTACATCTGCCTCATTTCATGTGTCCTGTCTGCTCCAGCAGCAAGAACCCAAAGAGAAACTTACTCGAGGTAGTGAACAAAACATGGAAACCTTTGTCCCACCAAGGGGAGGATGGAGCCTGAGATGAAGAAGCTGCAAGGATTTTTCATTTTTCATCCCCTTCAGTTGTGTTTTTCCTGTCTGCCCTGGGCACTGTGCAGAGAATGTTAAATATTTAATAAGTTACTCGTGGAAAGAAAATGTCACACATACATGCACTCTCCATCTCTCCGTCCCTTTCTCTCCTCCTTTCGTGCCTGCACATTGTGGTTTGTATGAATTTGTACAGAAAATCCCAGCCCTAAAGGCTGAGCTGTGGGACCAGTTTATTTACTGAGAAATTTCAAGAGGGAGAGGTTATAAATAGTCATAAATTCAATTTATTTATAAAGCGTTCCCTGTCGGGCATCACCACGCGAACAATTAGAAAAGAATTGTAGTAGATGTGCAAGTTTTAGCTTGCAAGGCAGTTCAGGAAAAGTTTATAATTTTTTATAAGTTTATAAATTTTTAGTGATACCTGAGAAGTTGTAAAGACAAAGAAGTGGGCAGTTCAGCCTGCCAGAAAAAATTAATAGCAAGATTCTCCCTGATTAAGACCTTGTTTTAGTCTAACCTGGCATGCACGAGGATTATTCAAAACTTTGTAGGACCAAAGATTTTTTTTAAAAAAGTAAAAAAACAGAAACAAAAAAAATCAAACAAAACAAAAAACCCCCACAAAACCAAACCAAAACAACAAAAAAAACCAACCACAAAAAAAAACCACCCTGAAATAAACAAACAAAGAAAACAACCAAACAAAAAACCCCCAACCAATCCAACAAACAAAGAAAAACCACAACAAAAAAAAAAACAAAACAAACCCCAACTTTCTGAGAGATGATTCCTCATTAAATTAAGGGTATGGAATTATGATTCTTACTCATGAAGGGACTGTAAAAAACCCATGGCATGTAGAAAATCTCATTACAGGTATATTTTCAAAGGAATTCACTATCCCCACGTTGAGCCTTGTTAGGAATTCAGTCCTTGATTTTGGAGCCCAGTTTTTGGTCATCTTTTTGGAAATGTGACTGAATATAACCATGAATGTTTCCTGTTCATGTGGCAAGTCTAAATTTATAGGGCAGGCAAACCATAGTTGCCATAAAATTGATTGCAAAGCAGTTAAATTGTCAGCTCCTGAAATCATGTAATTGATTGGAAATAAACTGTAATTTAATTGGAATTTATTGGGAATTAATCATGTAATTTATTGGAAATTAATCATGTAATTTATTGGGAATTAACCACGTAATTTATTGGAAATTAATCACGTAATGTATTGGAAATTAATCACGGAATTTATTGGAAATTAATCACGGAATTTATTGGAAATTAATCACGGAATTTATTGGAAATTAATCACATAATTTATTGGAAATTAATCGCAATTTATTGGAAATTAATCGCAATTTATTGGAAATTAATAAATCTCATGGGGGCAGTCACATCATTGGGTTTCACCTTCGTTAAGCTTCGTGCCTGCCACTAAGGATTTTTGGGACTAATTGAAAAATGATGTGCTGAAAGCACTGGTTGTGTAATAATGATCAGATTAAGGTGATATCATGATAAGAAATCCAGAGCTGCCCTTTTAGGGTTCTCTCACAGGCGGTGCAAAACACTAAAATCATTAGAGATGTTGCTGCTGAGGTCACGTAGGCTGGTTCCAAAATCGAGTGTGCTTGTGTGTCCTGCTCAGAATGATGCATTGTGGAGAAGACCTTTCAGAAATTGTCCTAATGAATCATTATTTAATCAGAGAGTTCTCTAGAATCCATCCTTAAGTGGAGATAAATGCACACACACAGCTCTGTCTGGCAACAAAACGCTCGATATTTAACGCCAGCGTGGTTTTTTTAAGATTAATAATGATCAGCATGTTTTTTTTAAGATTATTAATGATTTTTAAAATTAACTGAAATGCTTTGTGGCTGCTGGATTTGTGTATTTATTTGTGTACGTGATGGAGTGCAGACACCTGAGCATGGTGGGCAGCCAATTCCTCACTTATTGGAGCCCTTTTGGGAGCTGGGTGAGACACGTGTGCCTCGTGGTGATCTGTTAGGTGCAGCTGCTGGGCTGGCTCTGATTTAAACTGATGTTTTTGGTACCCAGGTCTTGATCAGTGGCTGGTAGATGGAAAAATGATGGGGGTGTTTCTGATGGCTCTGTTAACCTTGGGAGAAGTCACTGGGCTGGCTCACTGCCCCAAAAATGCCTAAAGGAAAGCAGCAAAAGCTTCTTGGAGGGGTGAATTTAATTCCCAGGCATGGTAACAACACCTTGGCACCTTTTAATTTCTCTCCAGAGATCCTAAATGAGGCTCTCTCACTCATAAGCCTTATGCTGCCTTCCCTGATTTTGCTTCCTCCTAGAAGGGTAATCTCTTGTTGGTCTGATCAAAATATAAAGTGACAGTTCATTTCGGTTTAATCAGAGTGTTGGACCAAAACAACAGAAAAGAAATTAGGATACAGCCTTCTTTGCCTCCTCAGAGCTGTTCAGTTTGGAATATTTGTTCGTGGCTTCAATTCCTGGTCGTGCCAAAGAAAATCTGAACCCATAAGGAACATATTCTCTGTATTTGACTCATATATCAATGGGATCCTATTGTTCTATTTCAGTCAAAAAATAAAGTTAATCTTGAGCAACAACACCCAAGAGATTTCTTTGTCTGCTATTGCTAGACAAAGACAGTAAAGCCATATTTTATAAGCATTAGGCATTGTCTAATTGGCACCAGAGTTCCAGTTTTAGGTTTGAATGGATGCATAATCCTTAATTTGTATCCAAAAAGGTGCTTGCTTGACCATCCCTGTTATGAACAATGAGGCATCCCACTGGGAAGCACTGATGTACAATGGAAATGAAACATCAAGTTTGTTAGATTATTCTGAGGACTAGAGGCACTTTTAGAGTTATAAAACATGCATGTAGAGGCTCAGGAAAAATATGGCTTGAATAGGGATTTTTGTAGTTGTTCAGATTCTGTCTCCAAGCAGGACTGTCCTCAAAATTAATCAAGCTGTCCAGAACCTTCTCTAGCATAAAGGTTTTAAAACAATATTCCTAATTCCAAATGTTACTGGCATGTCCCCCCTTTCTGAAACTCCCAATAGTGTCATTGTTCTGCACACTTGGGGCTTGTTTTCCCACCCTCTGTTAGTGAGAAATGCAGGAGAAATGATGATAAATCAGAGCAGCAGTGGCATTCACCATCTCTGCTCTGGTTTGGGGGAGCACCAGCAGGTGGCTGGAAGGGAAAGTGTGTTTGTCCAAGGGAACCAGCACAGGGGGCTGACCCCTGTCCTAGGGTGACTTTGTGATGTTTGTATCCCCAGTCATCATTGTTTATGCTTGTGAGTACTTTGCTTGTTAAACAAACAGGTTTTTTCCACCTTTTTCCAAGGAAATCTTTTCCCAAACCAGTTGGGGGAGGATCCACTTGAATCTGCTTTTTTGAGAGACTCCTTTGGAAGTTTCCTCCCAATTTTGCTCTAAACCAGGATCACCCCCATCCACCTTGGCTCTGCATTACAATTGGACTCTGACACACAGCACAGTTCCACCAACCCTGTAAATAAATTCACCTTGATCCTTGCCAAAGTGCTCTGAAAAAACACGGATCTTACAGACTAAATCCTGCAAAAGAGTTATACATGAAGGATTCATTGATTTGCCAAGGAAGCCCTGAATGTAGGGCATGTGTGTGAGGCCTGTAACAATTTAAAACTATTTATGTTCTCTCCTCTATTCATTTCAGGGGAAGTTCTTTAAGTACATCGTGGGCACGTTGTGAATTATCATTAAGAAGGCTGGCTTGCACTATATTCCTGTTCTATAATTACTTCTTTCAGATTAGTGAGAGTTCTCTCCTCCATTTATTCTTGTGTTGGGCACCTTTAAAGCAAATCCCTCATTTAGCAGGGGTTAATTAAAAGTTGGTGTTTCTGCAGGGCTTGGTATGAATTTAACTCTGCTCATTTAAAAGCCTGACTCTGTCTTTGGCTGGAGTGAAGGCAGTGCTGATCATATTTGGAAATCCAACCTTTCAGAAGCCCCTCTGAGTTCTGTTTATCAAAGTGATGAGTTAATCTTTAGTCCAGTGGTTGTCACCCACTTTCTTCTTTGGGTTTGTTTTTGTCAGGTAAAATCAGACAGTTTTCTTCTGCTCTAATTTTGGGGATATTCCTTTTGGGGAACAGAGGGGATGCTGTGCTTTAGGACCAGAAATAGCAGCAAATGGAGTTATGTTCAGCAGTATGATATCTTATCATCCCTTTCTCTCTGGTAAATGGATGTGACCCCTTGTTTCTGCAGTGACAGTAGGTTTGAGGAGAAATTGGGGAAAAAAATCCAAACATGTTCTGTCCTGTAAGTTTTATTCCCTCATGTGTTTGTATATTTTCATGTGTACTTAGCTAAAAATGTCTCCTGAGTAACTAAGGATACTCAGAAGTAACTCATAGTCAATAACTTCTTTATTGAATGGATCCCCTAGGTACACATGGCTCTTCCTCACCGGAGGTTATTCACGTTAGCAGTAGTCTGCAGGTTAGCAAGGATATCCTTGTCCCAGATGTGATGATAATCTATCATCCAAAAATCATGGAACCTTTTTTCCTGGAGTCTCTGGGCTGTCTTTCCCAGCACTGCAGCTCCATCTCCTCCCTGACCATCAGAAAAGATTGTTTTCCCTCCTGGGGGAATCTCTGAGTGCTTCCACTCTGAGCTGTATCTTTCAGAGCCTATTTCCTTAAGCACTGCCAAAACATCCTGCGTGACAGAGGCCCTTAAAATGCTGCTGTTTTCCTTGGATATCTGGCTATTTGCATTCCTGATGTGTTCCCTTATGTGTAAGGAAGCTGTTGGGAATAATAATGCAGGCTCAGATGTAACTGAGGTCAAACAGGCAGCCCCATAAAGGTTCTGACTGCACAGTGCTTGTGACTCGTTACCTCAAATGTATAAGCTGTAATTTTTGAAACATGGTTTGGAACCAGCTGATCAGAGTGCAAGGAGAGAGGCAGCAAAGCCTGAGAAAACTTTTGGTGACTGAATTTTAGATTGTAAGCTCTTTTGGCCGGTGTGTATGAAATGCAGGAATTGTGATTTAATCTTTCTTGCAAAGAAAATGTTATAATCAGGCAGTGGGGATGGATGGATGGATGGATGGATGGATGGATGGATGGATGGAGTTCAGAGATCCAGGATCAAGATCCAGTGAATCATTCTGATGACCATTTCTCAGAAAATGATCCACTCACTTTCTGACAGGAGAAAAGCCTTATGGCACCCCAGAATAATTTCTTTGGATTTCCTGTTTTCAGGCTCTTTTTATGATCCCAAGATAACATTAGCTACAGTTTAAAAACTATAAACAAAACCTGTGACTTCTTTGGAAGGCACATGGGATTGGAGAGGTTTCATACATAATACAGTAATCCTCTTTAGGTAATATATCTTAGAGCCTGAACAGTAAGCTAATATTTGTTTCTTTGTTATGAGTAAGATGATGTACAGGTTCTTGGCAGTGTTAGAGCTGGCTAATCTATCAGCCAGGGTAGCTGATGCTCATGTCCTATATCCACCAAAAAACCCCAAAAACAAAGTCAAATAGAAGTACAGCCAGCCCCAGAACATGTGTGCTCCAGGGACTGCTCACTTCCTAAAACTTTTATCCTTCCTCTTCCTCCAGTCATATTTTGTTGATTTTTTTTCCTTTGGTCTTCAAAACATTTATGTCCCTACTGTCCAAGGGGGAAGCTCCTGCTTTATAATTCTGCACCTGCAGTGTGCCTTATGTGCCTCAGCTACATGACTAGAGCTCCCCTTTCTAAGAGACAAATAAAAAAATATTGTTCCTTCTTCCTTGCAGCTCCAAAGTCCCCTCTCTTTCGATGCTGTGGTTTGGATTAGGATTTCAAAGGGTAATGTTGTTGCTATCTCCTTTCAGTGCCATAAAGGCAGTGTTCAGCTCCCTCCCTGGCAGCAGGGAACTCTCTCAGAGAGAAATACCAATATTTGTCTAGCTTGGCTTCTAAAATTATACCAAATTAACTTCTCAGAAGAGTTGGGATGATGGATGGTTTGCAGTGCTGTGTCCCTTGGGAGATTGAAACACTGGGCCTAAGTGAGGTTCACCTCATCTGTGAGAGCAAAGCTTCCAGTGAGCAATGAGAAGAGCAGATCCCCACTCAGCAGAGACAAATTCATCCTTCTGTGGCTGAGACATTTCTGTCACTGCCAACCTGAGGCAGGGGGTGGCTGAGTCACATCTCTGCCCTGGCTGGGCAAGGTGGCATCAGAATTGGGACTGCAGTCCACATTCCAAGGAGCTCAGTTGTGCTATGTCATTACTGAGTTATGCTCTCCTCATAAAGGCTCTTTAGTTTTATAGTGTAGGAGGAAAAGGGGACACAAATTATTTAGTGGACTTTTCAAATTCTTCTCGAGTCTGAGCAGGAGTAGCTTTCTGAAATGGTCGTGGAGCAGCTGCACTGTTTAATCTCAGCAGTATTTTTCCTTCGGTTTTAAACCCTGAAATCATTAATTTAAGTGCAGAGGATCATAAAATCTATCCTCTGCTCAACATTCTGTATCTTATGTTAATTTCAGAAGCTTTTATAGAATTTTATTTTTTTATGGATCTTTCCACCTTAGCTGAAGGGCTGTGAGGAATTTATTCAAACAGCTTGTAGCTGTATATATATATATTTTTTTTTTTTTAATATCAATGTATAGGTGTATATACATGCATGTGTGGGCAATACTTTGCCATATTATTACCCCCATAACAACATGGTTCAACAAGCAGCATTTATTACCATAAAAAAAAATCTCTGTAGTCCCACAGGCATCATCAGAGACAGAAAAGGTATGAGGCTGCTAAACCCAGCCAAGTGGAACGTGTTAGTTGTTGATATATTGTCTGCTCTGTGCAGCACGAAATATTTTTAAAACAGTAATTAAAAAAAAAACAAAGAAGTTGTTCCTTGTTGTTGAGGCTACAACATATAGAGGGACATAGAGAAAGTTTAGAAGGTTTTTGTTTATTATGGTGGTATGTTGTTTTTTATATATTTTTATTATAGTTAATATTTATTTATTGGTTACAATAAATTAATGCAGTGTTTATTGGTATAGAGTAGTTTTTACTACTGTTTTAGTTAGTATTTATAAAACTTCTTTAAAAATATTTTTTCTAGTTGTAGGTTTTTTGGGGGGTTTTTTGTTTGTTTGTTTGTTTTTTGGGTTTTTTTTGTTTTGTTTTGGGGGTTTTTTGTATATTTTTTGTTTATTTTTTTCCTTCTTGGTTTCCATGTCAACGGCCTTGGTAAAAATTCCTTCCAGGGGCACACACAGACCTTATCAAGTAACTCTTTGTGGCTCACAGACCAGTTATCTGGCTAGCTGTTAGACCCTTCTACAGTTCCAGAATTTTCCCAAGTCTTTTCTTTCCTGGGCTCCTTTTGCTGCCATTATCATGGGTATTCCAATGAAATGAGGCCAGGGACGGTGTTTGCTGCTCCACTGCTGCCCTTCCACCTCCCCTGCTCTGCCCACCTGCTCCTGGGGGCACCTGGAGGTGTTGGGCGGGCTCCTCCCCATCCCCTCGTGCCCTCTCAGCTGTGGCTACTAAAAGAGATTTTAGGGCCTGTATTCAAGGCATTTCCACGCCCAAGCAAATGATTCTACGTAAGGAAAGGAGTTTCAGTTTACCTCTGAACACGTAAGGAAGTTAAACTAGAATTTTCCATTATTTTCTCATGGTGATTGGCCCAGAGCCAGCACAGGAGCACTGGTTGGGCTTTGGAAATTCACCTCAGAGCCTGTTGCCCATTTCATTGGTGCCAAACAGCCCAGCTGGACCATCAAGCACTAAAGGGACTGCACAGAGGAGATCAAGGGCTTTTCTGGACTGCCTTAGAGTGTTCTCTGCACTGAGTTCGACTTATATTTCTTTGCTTGATACTTTTTAATATTTTTGTCATAATTAAACCCTTTTGTTTCACAAAGCATGCCCAGAGAAGTTGTCTGGATATTATTGAGCCACTCTGGGAAGTTGCAGGCCAACCCTTGGACTTGATAAATCTTCACAGAGCTGATTCCATTCTGGGCACGTGCAAGATTTTACCAGGCCAGCATCACTTTGTCACGAGCCCGTGTGTGTGGGAGGCAAAAAGAGCTTGTCCACGCCTGTGCCAAGGCCCTGATTGAAACAGGGAGTGAGAAAGACTGATTTTTGGGTTGGGTTGCCACCAGAGAAAGCTTTGTTTCCATCCTCAAGGTGCTCACTTGGCACCAGTGAGGCCGTGTCCATCTCAGGCACAGCACTCCCTACTCCCATCCTCAGCTCAGGGCAGGTTCTTCCCTCTCAGAGCCCATTTTCATCTTTCTTTAATCTCTGTGAAGGCTTCACCTTGTCCTTTCACTCAAGGGACATTGCTCCATGATCTGTCTGTGTGGGGTTGGGCCTCGGGCCACATTGGCCGAGCCACGAGGCAGCACGAAGGTGCAGGCCAGCTGGGAAGAACACATGGACCTCCCATCCAAGGGGTCATTTTGCATTTGTTTTGGGTTCTGTTTGAGAGGTTTCACAGTAGCTGGTCCTGCTTTACAAATGTGAGCGTGGAGATGGATCATTGGGTCTGTTTGGCTGTGATTTGTGGTGGAAGGAGAAGGGCCACCATGTCAGTCCCCTCTGGGAGCACGCAGGCCATTGTTGGAGCTCTTTCCTCTGCTCAAACCCCTGGTTGGACTCCTGGTTGCAAACCCTTACAATCTGTAGAGCTGGGAGCAGTGTTGTGTGCTGTTGTTTCCTTTTCTGAGTTCAAGGGAAGGGAAATCCTCAGAGTGCTGCTGTGTCTCCATCTGGGACAGCGACAGACAGATCCTGTGCTGTGGGTGTGCTCCAAAGCTTTACTACTGGATCAGATAACTGCAGAATGACACTTTTTTCTTTTTTTAGGTGTTCCTTGTGCTAAGCACTGGGGGATACTGCAGGCATTGGGGAAGTATTGTCTGAGGGAAGCCAGCAGTATTTTAAAGCACAGACACGTGCCTGCTGCTGTCAGATGGAGTTTCTCAGTCGTTTAAAATATCACGTCAGTGTAAACATGCAGATGAACTGGCAATTGCTTTTTTTTTTATTTTGGATCTGCAGGCTTCTAGTGAGTTGTTAATTACCTGGAGCTGAATGGATGGTGTTTGAATGGGCAGCTGTCAAATGATGGAATGAGTTTTTTTGTAATCCTGCTCGTTCTATATTGCTGTATAATATGAAAATGTCATGCACGCATTCAGCTGGACAGAGAAGCAGGGCAGTGGCAATTTGCAGCTGAAAAGAAAAATAGTGACCTGTCTGACTGTTGTGCTGGATATCCTTTAAGATATGACAGGAATGCCTAGGACGTTTTAATTTGTATTTGTCTCGGATTTTATTTCTTCAGTGTGAACTTTTAATAACTTTGTAGTTTAACCTTGTAGGGACTCGGTCTCCTTTTGCTGTCATCTAGTTTTCATGCACTTATCTCCCACTCAGCCTGCCACGCAGCACTTGTGTAGTGATTACCTAATGCTGCAGTTTCCCTCCTACTCAGGTGGAGATCCCTTCCATTTCTGCAATGCTGCTCTCCTTATTCCTCACTGGGGCTAAACGCCCCGAGGGTGAGGGATGGTGAGCCTGTGTACTGACCCCAAAACCTTGCTTTCTTGTCCTAAATCTTGTACTGTGACTGGGAGTGCCTTTGTTTGGCTGTGCTTAATTGCAGCCTGCATTTTGCAGGGCTATGTACAATCCTGACAGAATGACTAAAAGCCTCTAGTGTTAGTCAGCCCGATCTGTGACTCACGTACCACCAATATTCAGCCTACTTATTCCCCAGCAACAGGGAAGGGAATCCCAAAGAAGGCTCAGTTTGAAATACACGTCACTCTTAGGTGGGCTCCTCTAAATTTTCCCCATCTTTCCCCACAGCCTTGCACACAGCAGAGTTTCACCTCCAGATGCAGGAAAGGATGCAATGGGAAGTTCCTCCTGACCTTCTCCCCTCCTGCTTTGCACAAGCCTGTTCATGGGTTGTGCCAAAGCAAGGGCAGCAAATTTCACAGAACCACAAAATTTCTAGGTTGGAAGAGACCTTCAAGATCATTGAGTCCAAATTTGTCCGATTTGAGAATCTAACTAAAATTTGGTGCCACTTATAGTGTCAGAGTGACTGCAGTCCATGGAAGCCCTCTGGGCAGCAGGCTGGGAGTGGGAGGTGTCACACCAGGACACGAAATGAACACGCAGTCACACGCTGAGAGGTCTAAGGTAGAAGAGAGAGAGTTTATTTACAAAGTTGGAATTTATAGATTTTTCACAGTGGATTGGAGGATGAGATCCCACCTCTCAACCACACTGGTCACATCAACAGTCGATCAGTTTCCTCTAAGAAAGAATACAAACAACCCAGTGTTTTCATGAAAGTGAATGAGAACTTCAAAATAAAAATGTGAACATCAGAAGGTTTTTGAAAAGCAGGGTGACAGGGAGGTGTGCCCTGGTGGCACTCAGTGAGCTGGGGGCTGCAGGGTGGGCGAGCACAAAATAAAACATCCTGACCCATGATTTGTCACTCACACTAACCAGTGTCTCTCTTGTTCTCTTGTCTTCCCCCAGGAACGAGTGGAATATCTCTTTCTCATAATTTTTACAGTGGAAGCATTTTTAAAAGTAATAGCATACGGACTTCTCTTTCACCCCAACGCTTACCTCCGCAATGGCTGGAATTTACTAGATTTTATAATTGTGGTAGTAGGGTGAGTACCAACATTTGTTTTTCAAGGCACTGCCCACGGGGGGATGCTGGAAACCTTTGGGGGCATGGGGGTGGGTGAAGGTTTTTTTACACATTGCTGTCCATCCTGTTCCTCTGACAAACACACTTTTAATGGTTTGCAAGACAAGGAAATCAAACTGCTCTTTGGGAACCAGGGGGAAAAAGAGAGAGAGGCCCAAAGCTGTTGGGTAAAGTCAGTTTCTTGCTCAACTGCAAGAAAATGCATTTGTTTTTCAATCCATATAAATACTAAAAAATAATATCTAGGTAATCCCTTAATTAAGAGTTTGATGACAGATAAATTCTGCCATCTTGTGAACTTCTGCTGGTGTTTCTCATTCTGAAAGATGGAAGAAAAATTTAAATCCCAGGTTTTCCTACTTACAAATAAGTTCCTCAGTTCAATTGCACTGCTCAGCTGGTGATTTCAACACTTTTAGTTTTGACCCTTTTAATCTTTTAACCTTTTTAAAGACTTGGTTTATTATTGTAGATCAAATTGCTACTTTGAGCTGCAACCTTTCTAATTCTCTAATTCCTCTCCATGTTTTTTCACGTTTGGCATTTAATTTATTTGAAGAGAAGCAAAATAATACACCTTCTGCTTTTTCTACCTAAGGGTTAGGGATAAGGGAGGGATTAGAATTGTGGTTGTTGAAGGGACGAGGTGAAGGATAAACTACCTCTGAATATAAAAGGAACAAGAATTTCTTTGCCTGAGTAATTTGTCCCATCCTCCCACCACTCCATTGTTAGAGGGTTTCATCGCCCACAAAAATTTGTATCTTTTCACCTCTTTGCCAAGGAAACCCTGCATCAGCTCCTAGGGAAACGTCAAAAGGGACATCCTCATCATCAAAACCCCCTCACAATTTCTGCCCCAAACCAATCTCTCTTCCCATTTTGCTGGTGGCCCCAAAATATTTAATCAGCAAACTGCTGCGTGCTTCCCAATCCCTCCCACTTCCCATCACCATGGATAGGAGTGGGAGGAAGGAGAATTCCCAGTGAGGGGGAGGGAGAACAGGCTGAAGCCTATTCTTAGTCTTCAAGGCCTCTCTGCTTCCATGTGGGCATAAAGCTTCTCCTTACAGCAATGCCCATTGTGCTTCTCCTTTTTTCCTACCCCCAGAGAGAGGATCCCAAGGCACATCAGTACCTGAAAACTGGAAAATCCCAACCCCTTTTCTCTGTTATTGATGAACTCCATCACTGGTTCTGCCTTTGAATGCCCTCAGATATCTCACCTGTTTGGAAATTGCTCCCTAAGCTGAAGAGAGATTGAGGAGCAAAACTCCTGTGAATGTGATTATTCCCCTTTCATTTTTATCAGAAAGAGGAATTTTGAAGAGAGGGCACATTACCTCCTCGTTTTCCATTGGATGTGAGAGAGCAGGACTCCAGGAATCACAGAGCAGCTTTACATCTAGTTCAGTACAGTCCTTTCCAATTTCCCTACCAGGGCAGTTAATCAGCAAGATGATATTCAGGCTGAAATTAATTCCCTTGCCAATGACACAAGCTGCAGCTCTCAGCTCTTCTATCTGCTTTTGCCTCCAGCACCTCTTAGTCACTAGATGGGGAACAAAAAAATGTGACTGGGGAAGGATTACACGAGTATAATAAACATGGCCAAGACCCCAAGGTCTCTGTTAAATAGTAACAATCTCAAGTGACAGATTCCACTTCAAGGCCGGATGGGTTCCTTTGATGTTTATCTGTTTAAACTCACTGGGGCAGTACCACAGCCCAGGCTGGTGTGCTGCTTTTCCTCTCCACAGCCCCTCTGCAAAACCTACTCGGTGACAGCATCTCTTCCTCTCCTGCCCCGTCTGCTTTTCCTAGGGGCTGTCTGAAATCCCTCAGTGACACTGTGTTTAAACTTGGGTGTATTTGAATATTTTGCCAGGAAGGAAGCCCCATGGAGAAGGTTTAAAATAAATTTTGGAGAAAGAGGGAGGATGTGACAACATCCTGCTAACAACATTTCCTTGTGGTGCCTTTTTCTGCCTATTGATGGAGCTGTTAGAGAAAGCTGAGGAATTTGAGCACAGCTGGGGCAGAGGGCAAAGATTTATTTGGTGTGTGGGGCAAAGGATGGTGCAACTGTGGTAATTTCCATTTGGGCTTGCTCTGCCTTACCAATCCTCTTCATTTTCAATGATGACTGCCCCTGCTACAAAACATAGCCTAGGTGGGAAGCACTTCTTCAAGTATTATTGCAAGTTAAAGGAGCAAAAATAAAAACAAGACAGGTTTTAGGTCTTTCAAATCCACCCATACTCAGTTCACCACATATAACTTTAATTGATAATAGCACATCTGGCTTCCTTTGCCTTCAAATGAAGTCAGCGGAGTAAGAGGAAAATGGACACGTGTAGGAACAGGTATAAATTTTAGAGGGGAGTCACAGTTCCTGTAAAAAATGTTTATAAATATGTGCCTGGATACTTTCCCCTGCCTTCTGAAAGGGATTTCAGAGTCAGTGATTCCAACAAGGCCAAAGGAATATGGAACAGCAGCACCCCTGTGATGTTTTCTGGTGGAAGGATGCATTTCAGTCTCTAGGATTGTAGCAGCTTAACATTCTTGAAGTGTGGGAGACCTGCTTGTTCATCAGCCACGTTTTTAGAGCTTAAATCTGGCTGCTTTTTAAATAGCCTCTGACCTGGCTATAGCAGCACTTTAAATGCTGTTTTGGAGAGCGTCTGTGTGAGGGTATCAATCAATTGCTCCAATAAAATCATTAATTAAATGTAAAGACCAGACCCTAAGCTGCACAACCCACAAACACTAATGGTTGGGCAAATTTCCTTCATTTTTGCTGTTCCTCTTTAGGAAAACCCTGAAAACTTTCAGCTATCACAGCGATGTCCCTTAATATTGGGAAATTTCTCTTGACCATATTGTGATGGAAGAATATCTGTCTTTCCTGGCAGTGCTGTGGTTTGTCTGCCAAGCACAGTCATCCTCCAAGGACCTGGAACCATTGCCAGAAAAAAAAGAGGTGTTGTAATTTGAAAGGCAGTATTGTAGTCTTGCTTGGGAAGGTAAGCAGTGAAGATATTTGGACAAGATCTGAAGTCAGAGCAGACTGGAAAATGTGGTCACAGTTTTTGTCTTTCTGAAGACCTGTGGGGAGTTTCTAGAGGGAAGATCCAAACATTTTCACGCTCACAAAACACAGGTGAACTGTAAAACACTGTGAAAAAAAACTTTGTGTTTTAATCTTTTTTATATACCTATCAGGATTTTTTCAGCTATGTTTTTCTGCTGATTTTTTGGCCTTAGAAATACCAAGCCCTCTGTTTTCTTTCTGTATTTCGGAGGCCCTGACAAGTTCTCTTTTCATGCTATAAAAATCACGGTGTGCTCCCCACAGAGGAAGAGATGAAGAGCAGGTTACAGCCTTATCATGCTGCTGTTGGGGTCATCTAGCAAAGTGAAAACCCTTTTGATATATCAAATGTCAAAAGGGAAATAGAAAAATACAAGAATAAAACCCAGTGAAGCTACCTTCTGACTTCAGAGGTAAATGTAAAAAACCCAAACAAAGCATGGAGCATGTCCATACATGCCTGTGGTAAAAATTTGGTTTTCTGCTCTTTGTGAGATGAATTTAGTTAAGGTGTAGCCATGTCACAAGTGAAATTCAGAAATCAAGGTGAAGTTAATTGTGCTTCATCAGTGGAAAGTAAGATATCCAGAGGAAAATGGAGCACGAATTTAGGCTGGTGGAAATTAGTTAGGTGGAAGGAAATGAGGTTGATGTCTGGTTTTTGGAGGGGGGAGGGTTTAATGGTGATATTTTGGGTGGCCAGAAGAGATTAGCCCTTTTTTGTACCACCCAAACTCTGATTTCTCTGCCAGCACATTTCTCTGTTCCTCTCCTTATGCTTGGAGCATTTTAACTAACCTAGAGTTGCACCTCACTGCACCACACCTGAAAACTTTCCCAAAAAGTTTTCACCAAAGAGCAGAAATTCCTGTATAAATATACCATAGAAAGGCTCTGGCCTCATGGTTTGTATCAGTAATTTAACATCCATCTGTCTGTTTTAATTGTTTAGACAATAATTAGCTGCAAAATCTAAGAGCATTAGGTAGCTGTACATCATGGATGTCTGCCCATGGTTGAGGGAGGTGGTGAGGACAAAAAGAATTGATAAAATTTACATTAAATTTGAGGAGTGGAGTAGAGATTCAGCAGGTCACACTGGGCACAGTCTAGACCCCCACACAAAAGGCAAAGAGAGTGAAATAAATGAGAGAAATAAGAAGTTGTAATGCATTAGTAAAAAGCAGGATTAGTACAGGGTGATATTAAGCATGGAGTAAATGCATTAAAGCAGGATTAGCAGGAGTAATGCAATTCAGGTTTAAATGTAGGGGTTTTTTTAATGAGGAGCAGCAGGAATTGCTGCAATTCCTGAAGTGCAGAAGCAGATGGCTGTGGGTACCTCAGAAGAGCACATTTAGCACAAAAATAAGGCCAGCAGGGCTGCAGTGGAGCTGCACTGCTCTGGGAAGGCAGGCTCTGCCTCCAGAGCAGTGAGCCATCCTACTGGTTGTGTTTCTGCTCCTCCTGAACTAATTTAGGGCATTCCTTGGGCAGCAGAACTCCAGAGCAGTCTGGTTTGCTCCCTGCACCAGTGGCAGCAGAAACACCCTTGGTGCCCAATGCCAAGGGATGCTCTTTGGGAAAGCATGGAGCCAGTGAAAACATGGCTCAGGAAAATGGACCCTCAGTTCTGCACAACTGCTGACTCAGAGTTCCTTGAGGTTCCTAGCCTTGGAGCTGAAAAACAGCATCAGAAGCATTTTTGCAGTAAATTCTTTTTCCTTTAGAGGATCCCAGGAGACTGGGACTGTTGTATGGGTTTGTCACTCGTCACCTGTCATGGGAATTCTGTGGACTAGAAAGATAGAAACGTTTGAATGTGAAACATTCACATTGCTGGAGCTTAATCAGTCGCCTACTGAAAATACATTAGGCCAAATTTGACCTACAGTGTTTCTATTATGAAGACCAGCAGATAATTACAGCTGAATAATTTGTGTACACAGCTCAGGAAACACACACATTCCATTAATTCACGTTCTTTGCATCAACCCTTGCCTGTCTCTCTCTGTGATATCTGTAGTCAATGCAGCATTTCTCACAGGCTCTGTTTTTGTCTTCTCTGCATCCTGCTTCTGCAACACCTACAAACTCAGCATCCAACCTCCCCACACACAGCTTTTCCCTTGCTCGTTACCTAGTTGTTAAATCTTTCTGCAGTGCTTCAAGTTGAGGCTTTGAATAGATCCAGTTAGGAGTTCCTCAGTCACAGCTGACAAGTTTTATAAGACTCTCAAGATGAATTTAAAAAAAATCAAAACACACAAAAACTTGCTTAAGGAAGGAATTTTGCATTTGCAGTCCCCTAATCCACGTTTTTGTGTGGGTATAGTGCTGGGGGAATCTGTTGATTTAAATATTTCAGTAAATGAATCTTCATTTTAATATCCAGTTTATATTCACTTTAAGCTCCCTGTGTTTGTGTCAGTAAGATTTATCTGCAGGCACTGGAGCTCCTTAAGCCATCAGCCAACCCAGCCTCTGCCTGACCCATGGTCTGGGGGCTCTCTGTGGAGTCTGGATGAGATCCTGACAGGCTGCAAACCTGCCAGAGAAACCACTACTGTGCCCAGGCCTCTCCATCTGGACTGGTTTTCTCTCATCCCAGGAATTTCTTTTCCAGTTGTCTGTGGTACCTCCGTGGCACCCTATGGGCCACTCCCAGACATTTACTCCCAGACATTATTTACAGAGAGCCAAACATCCATTTAGGCTGGGACAGATTTTAACCTCTGCTGAATTTGGCTGGGTTCAAGCTGAGGATTTTCAAGGCTGAAAGCAATATCATTAGCAAATTCATGAGGAATCCATCCTTCCCCAAATGTACTCATGTTTTACCAGAAAAATGGAAGCTGCTTCCTGAAAGCTAATTTATTAAATGAAGTTCTTATTAACAGATAGGGTGAGCCTTCAGCTTTTTGCAGAAGAACATTGCCTTTTCTTCCTTGCTCTGCCTTTTTAAATGCATTCCAAGGGAGACATCTTCTCCTTAAAGCACCTACTCCTATTAGCCAGGATAAAACATCAAGGCTGGTGTAATAAAACATTCTAATAATAAAGCTCCTACAGTTTTGCACTCTCCTTAGCCAGTGCATCAGGGGATTTAAAATGGATCCACGAGCACACAGTGTGAGCATACACTCCTTTACCTAAAAACTTCCCCCTTGAAGGGTCCTCGAGTTTCCACCAAGCTCTACCTGCAGTGCTGTTGGTGAACTTTAATTCTTTGTAAAAAAGGTGACAGATAATTCATGACTGGCTCAATTAAGGGTGATGATTTTCTCCCCCAAGGTGGATTTTTGGTTAATTAAAAACAGCAAATTGTTGGTAGCCCATAGCTGGCTGCAAGTAGCCACGGAGGAGGAGGAAGGAGGAGCTTTTTGCCATGTTTGTGTGTGTTTGGCAAATGTTACAGACATCACCCATGGGCTGTTGCATATGGGAAGAGTCTGTCTCTCCTGCACCATATGTGAGTGTCAGGGGAGAGGTGTGACACCCTTCACGGGGCTGTGGGATGTTTTGGGGTGATACCACGGTGACACCTCTGTTCCTGTTCAACCCCAGCCTTGCTGCCTGCCTACAGATTGTCTCCTCTTTCTCTTTGCAGGCTTTTTAGTGCAATTTTAGAACAAGCAACCAAAGCAGATGGGGGGAATTCAATAGGAGGAAAAGGTGCCGGGTTCGATGTTAAAGCGCTGCGGGCTTTCCGAGTTTTACGTCCACTACGGCTGGTGTCTGGAGTTCCCAGTAAGTAATGCCACCCTTTTCCTCTCAGCTGTGTCTGTAGGGACAGCTTTTGTAACAATTTGGAAGATGGAACGTGATACAGATCATTTTTTTGGTGTGTGGAGGAAGATTTTTTTTCCATACGTATGTATTTGTGATAAACGTGATATTAATCAAAGATGGAACGTGATACAGATCATTTTTTTGGTGTGTGGAGGAAGATTTGAAGATATTTTTTCCATACGTATGTATTTGTGATAAACGTGATATTAATCAAAGATGGAACATGATACAGATCATTTTTTTGGTGTGTTTGGGGGGAAGATTTTTTTTCCAAATGAATGTATTTGTGATAAACGTGATATTAATCAAAGGGTGACCAAAGCAGAGCTGGAAAGGAATGGAAGTCTCATGGTGTGTCAGTCTGATTGTGCAACCTTTTTAAATAATGAAAGGAGGAGATCCAGGATTTTTGTGATTTCAACCATAAAATCCTTTAAATGATTGTGAAATCACAGTGAAGTTTTGGTATTATAAATTCTTGGCTTTGATGGAAATTCTGCATGGCCATGTGTGTTGGTTTTGGAGGGAGAGGAAGTTTTTCATTAAAATTGCATTTTCTTCTTTGCATGTGATGTTCAGATCAAGGGAACTGGGAACAATTTAGGAGCAACAGAATACAGAGCAATGACACACTCACTCTGTGTTGGTCTGATTTGTTTAATAATGCCTCTGAGTATGTCCTCAAGCAGACTTTGATATTCTTTCATCCATTTTCTTGTTGACAATGAAGCTGTGAATAACTAAGTCTGGTAGTTCCGTTGAGGAGGTGGAACGTGGACATGACAATGTGGGAAAATTTTATCATTTGGCTTGGGAGTTTGTTATGGGTGGGGCCTGTTTACCTTCTGGAGAGAGGGGTGGTTGAAAATTGTCACTGATTTCCATGATTATAGCAAAGAGAGATGCAGTGGGCAGAAAAGGAGTTAATCTTCTCCAGAATAGCTGTAACACTTTGTTTATTTTTATTTGAGGATATGACTAGACTGGTATCTTAAAGTGCTTCCAACCTTAGTCGTGCAAAAACCTTGAGTGGAGGTGCCATAAACCCTGTGATGTCAGTTGTTCTGGTACAGGCTGAGCTCAGCTCTGTGCTTGGGGCTCCTGGAGGACTTGGGGAGCTGAGGGAACCGAGCCTGACAGAATTCATATCCATATGCATGCACAACCTCGATCCAAACATATCTAATAGTCCATTTGTGAGTTTTCTCATCAGGGAGTATTTAATTTGTACCAGAACAGAGCAGGAAGCCTGGTGCAGACTAACAAACACTTGGTCTAGACAGCAAAATTTTAGTGCAGTGGAAACAAGCAAACCACCAACTTCACCTGTCAGAGAGCCTCCATCAATCTTTCTGGTTCTGGCTAGGGACACTTTTGTTAAACCAGGCTTTTTGGGGGACAGCATGGCTTTGAAAAGCTTACTGATATCTGCAGCTCATGCAGCCTCAATCTTGACTGGGCATTTTTTAATTGTACCCATGCCTGTTGATTAGCCTAGAATAGATGTTATCCCATCCATATGTATCAGAGCGTAACTCCTCTCATGAGGCCTTTTAGATGAGATTGCCTAAGCCAACCATAAATAGCACATTACAGGATTGCATTCTTACATAAGTTTAGAGGTTTAGAAGTCTCAGGTCCCATTCAAGTTCTGTCCCTGAGGCACCATAAACACCAGTGGGTGAATTACCAACATTGTGCTTGCTGTGTTTCGCCATCTATAAAGAAATTCTTTTTGCTTCCTTGCCCTTCCAAAATGCAGAAGGCTTTTATCCCTGCGAGGAAAAAAACCTGCAGAGATCTGTCCTAAAATGAACAGAACATGTGCTGCAATTCCTTCTCACTTAACAGACTCTGCATGGAAGCAGCATCCCTTTAGGAAGAGGGGATCCTCTGGGTCACGGGCAGCCGCCTTTTGCATGGAAATTCCAACATCTGCTGCTTGGCTTGAGGTCCACATCTCACCACCACTGCTTGGGAAAAAAGTGTGTAAAGCACAGTGATTCCTATAAAACAAACTGGTGAAACACGTGGTGAATTTTTTGCATGCAAATCTTAAACTCATTAGGATGGGTCTTGGGAAATAGTTTGTCCGAGGTGGAGAGGCTGGCTTGCAGCATGGAATAATTTTTTCTGAGTCACAAGGAGTTTACGTGGATTTTTTCTTCTCTCTGGCTCAATCCATAGGAAATAATCCAATTTAAAATCCATGTTTTGTATTCAGTTTGTGCATTTAAAGATCTGTCTCAGCATATAGAGAGATTCCACATAAGTTTGACTTGGGGTGGGGGAAATTAATTGCCCTCTGAAATAAATCACTGGTGTCTGCATTTTGCAGATTGAGAGCTGGAAACAAAAGTTCAAGATTTAACACTTCCAGAAGTGTTAAAGAAATCCATAATTATTTATGTCTCCTATTGGCTACCAGCACTAGACATTTAGGTCAACACAACAACAGCTTCAGATTGATGGATGATGTTAAGAGCTCACAATCCCTTTTTTCCAAGTCCCATGCACGCTTAATTCCTGGGATTTGGCTGTCTCTTCCCAGAAAATGTCTCAGCCAAGAAGTGGGGGACTGTCCAGTGCAATAAATAATTAACGTGCAAGGAAAGTTGGTTCACCCACGGGCAGACAAGCAAAAAGGTGCCTTTGACAACCTTTGTTAGCATCAAACTGGCCCCAAATTACATCAGCACCTCCCAAAATCAGAAGGGTTTGAGCTCATGGGTTCAACAAAGCCTGAAGACTACATCTGGGTGATGGTTTGGGCACATCAATATTTCATAATCTTCAGGAGAACAGATGACACTTTTCTGCTTTGTGGTTATGTGGACATTCACAGGACCACTTGTCATAAGGAGGAAAACAGACATTTTGTTCAAAAGATAAGACAGGCATTTTTTTTTATCCATGTCACAAAAAGCAACTTTACCATCATGGGAGAAGCCTTCAAAGGCACTGAATTCAAAGTCTTTGGGTTCTCAGAACAACTTTAAAAAATAGTGTTAAGCATTTACACATTTCCAAGAAATTCTATAGGCGTCAATTGGGTTTGGCTTGAGGGGTTTTTTTGTGTTAGATTTTTTTTTTTTTAAAGTAGTTTGAGCTCTTTTCCAGAAAACTTTTGTTTGAGTGAGAGGTGCAGTTCTTATGGTGACTGTGTGAGGTGTGTGGCAGATCAATAGATTGGATACTTCCCACAGCTATCATCCCAGTGCTGGCAGTGGCTTTGTGTACAAAATAGAATTTCTGAGCTAATTAAACAAATTCTTTTTTCCCCACCACTTTTTTTAAAGTCCTCCTGTTTCTGGAAGAATGGCCCACACTCAGTCACTCTAGCTTAGGTTTAATGTGCAGATGAATGGTGATTATTTTACAATAATTTAAATATTTAATAATATTTACAATATTTACAAAAATTTAAATAATTTACAGTAATTTAAAATAATGATTATTTTACACGTGGATGATTCAGGTTTCATCGTAGTAAAGTCACTTTTGAAAATGAGATCTAAACATTTGATATCTTTGATCCACAGGCCAGATTTCACTGTTCAGCTATTCTGTTACTCTCATATTAACACAGTTCTTGCAGTGCACATTTTATTTTGGTCACTGAAAGGACTTTGCTGCTGGAGTACCAGAGCAGCCTCCTTGTAAGGAAAACCTCACACGAGTTTTAGAGCACCTGTCTCAATGTGGGGCATTGAGATCAATATAAGGGTTTGAGAAAGGAGAAGAAAAACAATTCCCTTGATGGACATAAGTAGACAAGTGCAAAATCAGCACATCTACCAAAACTTAATCCCTTTAGTGCCTTGGAAACTTACCCAGTATCTCCTTTGGCAGGAGTGTAAAACTTTCTAGGGACAGAATCAAGTCAGCTCTTCTGTTGATTACTCCTCTCTCTCAGTTTTGTGTCATTACATACTTTAAAACTTGTTTTAAACATTTTGTACTTCAGGAGGGCAGGAGGAAGCATCCAATTGGGCAATGAAGAAACATGATCCAATTAAAAAATAAACTCACTCCTGACTGTTGGAAAGGGCAATGAGTTACTCCCACGCACTCCTAGCTCCTGCCCTTTTAACTTATTAATTCCATTTCTATCACCTTTATTTGTGCTGCTCAATTATACCACCTCACACATTCTGTTCATTCTCTTTATGTGGTACTTTGTCTTTATGTAACTGCATTTTTGCCACTGATTATTGCCTATCTGATATTTGCCAGACTTAATTGATAAGCTCTCCTAGACAATTTGGAAGTCATATGATTGGAGTAGCTGCTGTGCTCCATATTTGTGTTTGGAAAGGGATGCTCTGCTGACAACACAGATTTATGTGGGCAGAAGACCCTGCTACTCTTACTGAGGCTGGAGAGGAAACTTGACTGTTCCACTGGAACAAAAACTTGCCAAAATGCCTCTTTTATTATTTTATTTTATTTTAAAACCACAGAAAGCTAAGCCTGTGATGTGTTGAAGCTTCACTGGGGTGTTGTAGCAGAGGAATTACTCAAAGGCACCAGTCCCTACATGTTCTGCTGGAGATGCAGGGAAAGGGAAGGCACGAGCACAAGGAGCTAAGCCAAACCCTCCCCATGACAGTGCAATGTCCTGCTGGTAGTGACACAGCAGCAGAGCACATTTTTGAGTTAAAATTAAATAAAACCAGAATTTCCATGTGTGAATGCCTAGAGATGGCTACCTTCATGTGTATTTAAATAATTAACTAAGACACTACATACTTTTTCAAAACAATGCTTATTACTCCATGATTACTCTGAGTTTATGAGAAAATTTGGCACCTTCAAAGCTGGATGAAAAATTTAGACATTTTTAGATTTTGGTCTGTCTCATTACAATTAGTAATCTGCCCTGAAATGCTCTATTAAAATGTAAAATGCTTTCTCAGTCTCAGCAGTGTTCCCTACCCCATATTTATTGCAGTGTTTTCTCATTGCCACAGCCATCTTCTATCCTTATCCTAAACTCTCTGGCATGAATCAAAATATTCTTGTGAACTTTGTAACAGGTAGGAAAGTATCCTGCAATGTCCTGATAGGTCTGAATCATCCAGGTCAGTGGTTTTGGTGCCACATTCACCACGTATAGCAGTGAAGAGGGGGAGTAAAATACACCCTGAGGGCTCCAAGGGGAGAATAAGGAAAGGTTTTGCTCATTTGAGAGATGCTGGATTAGCAAAGTCACCCGGTTGTCTTTATTCTTAATTTGCCATATTATTGCATGTGCACAAAGCAAGGAAATCACAGGTGTGATAGGACTGGATTTTTTTTTTCCTGTCTGGGTGGTTTTGTGTGAGGGACTGCCTAAATACATTGTGTGTGCTAAATTACAGTCAGGTTTTTGTGGAGAAGAGCAAAGCCTTTCAGATGATTATAAGATATTGAGGTTATAGTATAACCTCTATAGATACAGAGGTTATTTTCCAATAATGACTGTTATTAACACTAAGACTGGCAATATTTTTTTTTTCTTTTCAAGAGATATGTTCTAATAATTTGAAATCACAGTGGAATTCTGTCTGTATGGGTTTATAATTCAGCGATACCTCCCCCAAAAGAAAAATATGGGGGACATTTGTAGCAAAATACAAAATAACTTAGAGGGTTTAAGACAGCAGAGACATGTCAGAACCACCATGGTCATCCCTCTAATATAAGACTAAGCAGCTCCTTTATCTCATCTTTGATTCCAGGACTTGGAATTTGCCATTGAGTTATTTATAGTACAATGGGTGTTTGATGCTTGTTGCCCATAAGAAGAGCTCTTAATGCTGTGAGCTGGAAATTTTGTCTTCCATGACACCTGGTTTAGAGGTATTGTACTTAACCAGGGGGGAACAGATTCAGCATTTTCTGTCTCGAGTAATCCTTGGACACCTGAATTGTTCTAGAAGCCAAATTGAACTTGATTGTAGTTGGAACGTCCTCGGGGCCCTTCTAACTTGGTGTGTGTAGAGGCTGGGCCAGAAAGGGGAGAGATAAAGGTCCTTGACAAACCAAGGAGGTAAAGGTCCTTGACAACACAGGGAATTACTTCATATTCCTTTAGGCAAAATTCGGCTTCCAAATATTAGTTCTGCCCTAAATTTTGCTGTTGTTACATTAAATAATGTCAGTTTTTGCCAAGCCCAGCTCTCTTGAGATGCAGAAGCTGCAGCAAACGTGCTCTCAGGCAGATCCCTGATGCTCTCCTTCATTCTTGAGCAAGACTTCTCAACCCCCTGTGCCATCTCTCCAGCACATCCAGCACCCTGAGAGGACAAACTGCACCACCTTTCCCATGTCCTCGCCTGGCTGTTTTTAATCTCGAGTGGCCAATTTGTTTTGCTTTCATTGCGAATGGGGAGGGAGTGGATTTGGAAAGGAGAGAACAGTCTGAACTAAATGTCCTCATTAGGGTTGTTTCTTGGTAGTTAACTGCAAACTCCACACATGCTCGCTGCTCCTTTATTTACTCAGGTCACCCTTACTCCAGGGAGTAATTTGAGTATTAGCATCTCCCTTAGGAAAGGATCATTCCTGGGAATAGGGATTGCACAATCAGCACCTAAAGCATGATTCCCTGAGAGGTACAGCCTGCAGAATGATGTAATTTATGGCAGAAAAGGTTAACTCCGTGTAGCACCAGCAAAGAGGGGTTTATCTTGCTGAGGAGGATCGCTCACAGAGGCAATGCTGCTCTCAGATTTCTCTCATATTTCAGGAATGCAAATGAAAACAGGGAAATATTTATTCGATCTTGTCTATGTAGCTCTTTCAACAATAACACTGGCTACAAATGTACCCAATAACTGCCTCAGCCTTTATCCCACCAGTTACTGTGCACGCTGGCATGGTTATTCAGCACAGAAAAAATCCCAATATCATAATATGGGACCACATCAGGGTGTAGGCAGCCCCTCCCAAAGGAAGAAAACAAACCCCATGCTGACATCAAAGGGCAGACAGGGAGATAGTAAAAAATCTCTCTTGGCTTAGTCAGAGAATTTCCAGAAGGGCTCTGGAGGGATCAGACTTTTCTAGTACCTTTTTTTCACTCTCCAAGTAACGCCCGGAGTTATTCAGACTGGATGTGGGGCACAGGGGTCTGAAAGGGAGCCCATGCCACCAAAGTGCTTATCATGAAGCCTCTAAAAATGGAAGAATGCCACCTGCTGTCTCCTCAGAGGAGTGTGCACCGTGCCTGTGCAGCCTGTGGCTGACTGGGGCACGTTGGGTTCCAGTTGCTCTCCTGCAATTCTGGCTGCTGCTGTCACCAGGCTGGGCAGGGAAATTTTGGCTGTTCCACCTCAGAGCAGCCAGGGCAGGACCTGCTTGGGGTTTTTCTTATGTTCTCTCCCAGCTGACACCCCTGCTGCACCTGGTGTCATCCCAAGCTTACAACAAACATCATTGCACACTTTGATTTCACTCGGCTGGATTTTGCATTGCTTGTTGGTTTAAGATCTTGTAGGCAATGATTTGAAGTCCTTTGTTATTTTTTTCTAGAATAACTGTGTGTCTGTCACTGTGTTGCTGCTCTGATGGGACTTTTGAACCTTCTCTTTCTCATCCTGTCCCAAGGATGTGCCTGGCACTTGGAGCAATGAGGGGTGGCACACAGGAGAGTTCACAGGTTTTGCTCAGGGCACAGGTTGGTACATGGATGTTCCACAACTCGGGCATCATTTGAGTTCCTTCTGTCTGTCCAAACCTTCCAAAAGCCTTGCTGGATGCCTGTGGTCCTTGTTGTGAGTTTCACAAAATATCAGCAAAGCACAGAGCAGCAGGCCAGTCAGAGCTCTCAACCAGTGAATGCATTTTAAACCTGCCAATATTTTTTTTTTTCAGTGATGATCTGAATTTATAATAATATTGCATCTTGTACAAGTGCTATAGTAGGGGAAAAAAAAACACAACAAAGCATGAATTAAGTACAGGCAAAAAAGAGGAAATAATATTTTTAAATTTCAATGTGTACATAAATCTGTGGGAGAGCCTCCCCCTTCTCTTTAATGTAGATTTCTCCAAAATTAGGTACTGCCTTCTTAGTTCTGTCTGCTTGCTGTTACTGTGCTGGATGAGAGCACAGGCATGGTGGCTGCTATGAACAATTAATAAACTTTTCAATGCTTAAGGTGCTCACTGATGGAAGAAATAATTTGCTGTTCTGACCATGGGCAGTACAGAAATGACAGCCCACCTAACCTGCCCAGTCTCTTAACATTTTATCTAACTTTTCCCAGTGCCAGGGGAAAGGGAAGGAGATCAGACATCTTTCCTAATCTCCCTTTTTTCCAGCAGCAAATCCAATTCCTGTTTAACACATGTAACAATAACCTATCCCATATGTGTTTTGCCCTCTGTTGCAACTATTTTTTATGAGTTGTTTGAGTAGCTATGCCTCTGATTTTTTCAGTTTTAGATTATCTTCTGCTGCTTTGCCCTGCCACATCAATCACAATTCAGAAAACATCTGCTAACCCTCTGCACAGTCTTTTTTTTTGTTTTTTTTCTTTGATTTCTGTGCTGCTAAAGCCGCTCAACAGTTCTACATCAGAAGCATTTTTGACAGAATGTAGCTCACAGGACAAAAGAAATAGAAGAAATTATAAAAATTCTATTTTTGTCACTTCCTTCCATAGGCCTTACTAAACGTTGTTTTCTTTAGCAGTGGGAATGGCTATAGAAATTCAATTTCTCTACAGGATTACAAAACTTTGTACAAAACCTCTCTAAACTTTGTTCAAGCATCTCATCCTTCAGCCACACACCCTTGCAGAGGGCTAAGGCAGTGGTGTGAGCAGCCTGTCTGACATTTCTCTCTTTTTATTTCTTTTTTTCTTTTTGTTTTTTTTTTTTTGCTTTGGTTGTTGGATTTGTTATTGGTTTGGGTTTTTTTTTTTTCCCTGCAGTAAGCTGTTCAAAACATTTCTGCAATTGGTATTTTCTTGTAGGTTGTTGCTGTACATTGGATTTTATTTATATTGAAAAGTAGCAAAGGATAAAGTTTCTTTGAGTCAGGTTTGATGTCTTGATCAGAAGTCAAACCAGGTATGAACACACACAAGCTTTACAAAGGCCTGCCTAAATCTAAAACTTCTGGTTTTTAATATAAACAGCACCAATAAAAGAATTTAGCACAGAGTCTCACCTTCCCCTCACAACACGGCTGAAAATTTAAACTCAGCCTTTGGCCCACCTTTTGCTTTTCATATTCCAGTGCTGAGATTATTTCACTTTAAAACTTTGGATGAAGTAAAATTCCTCTCAGATTTATATTTGTGTATTTCTGAACCTGTTAGGAATTTTATTTAGCTGTTCAGATTGCTGCAGGAGAGCCTTATGATTCCCCCCTGCCAGCTTATTATATGGAAAAGGAAATTAAAAATAAATAAATGTTTAATTCCAGTACATTCTAGCAACACATAGACAATCTGTACAAAAAAAGCCTTTGAACTGTGCAAGTTGTAAAGAGTTTCAAAGAAAGTAAATACCAATAAAAAACCACTCCTTCTTCTGACAAATACAACAAATAAACCAGCAACCATTAATTTTTCTGTCCAAACATACTGGGGCTGCCTAGTGAGTAAAGGACATTTTGCTTATTAGATCAAAAAGCAATTTTTCCCCCTAAAGCATTTTATTATCAGATGTGTGCAAGCAGAGTTTTAAGTCTAATCAGTTTGATTAAAATCTAAAGCAACACTCTTATTAATGTGGAAAAAGGAGGAAAGCTGGAGTTTTAGGTACCCTGAGATGGGGCTGATTAACCACTGAGTGAGAAGTGCCTAAATCCACTCTTTGTTCTTAAAACTAAGGGTCAGAGTTGCTCAGATTTGTCTGGCCGTGTCTTTTTTTTGTTTTTTAGTTGTTTAGGAAGAGAAAACAAATCCCACACGTGCACCCAGACAGTAGCACAGCAATGATCACACATTGTGGGGTTTGCATCAATTCTTTAATTACCTGATCAGGTGGATTTCTCTTGTTTGATTCTCAAAATTCTCCTAGAAACCCCTGTGACAGGGATTTAAAAATGTCACACCCTCTCTCTCCAGAGCTCATTCCTCTCTGTGCTCATTAATCACTATCCCAAAATGAGAGCTTGGGTGAATTTTCCTCTCCAGGAATATTTAACTTATTATTTATCATATACAGCGCTGTACTTCTACACAGTCACCTAATGATAAAGTTTTAGACTTTATCCACTATTTTTTGTTGTAATTCTTCCATCATGAGAAGTTCAAACTTTGTGTAGCTCATAGTAAGCCACTTGTTATTTGCTGAGTGTTTAACCTCCAAGAAGATCAATTTCTTTCATCAATATATTTTCTTTATGTGCTACAAAACTCTAACCTTATCATCCCTGGCTGGATTTCTACATCTACAAAATCCCTGTTAACATTTGTTATCTTTTAAGCTTTTGCCTTTTCTAAACCCGTTCACCAGGGATGAGTTAGAGCATCTGGAGGAGGACATCAAACAAATAAAATACTCTTTATTATTTACAATACAGAAAGGAGACTGAGGTCCACTTACCTGAGGAATTCTGTCAATAAACTGTAAAAAAATTTAACAGTTTTGTAAAGGTGTTTATAACCCAAAAGTCATTAATCTTCCACTCAAATGGTTGAGACCCAATTGCTTTGAGCCCATTTCTGCCACCATGAGGCTTTAGCCATGAGGTTTTCACATTCCTTGTTTGCAAAACTCTTTCCTTAGGACATGTGTATTCACTTTTCAGAGCTGCACACAGCAGCATTTGACATCTTGAAATAAGGTTTTCCCATCATTATCTCAGTTTAACTGTTGGCTTGGGTTTTGTTTTTGATGTTCACCTGACCAGACTGAGGACAGCACAGCGTGCTGACATTTCCTACACAAGTTTTCTGATTGAATCCAGTGGCATGGCACTGCACCAAAATTTCCCCCTGTAAATATTCCCTGTCACAGCTGTGCTTGGGCATGAAGAAATTTAAAAAATAGAAATGTGATTTCACTGAGAACTGGGGCAGCCCCAGACTGTCTTTGGGTTGGGATAACTCTGTAGGAAGAGGAGCCAAGAGAAATTCTTCCTATCTGTGATCCCTCAGAGTGGTTAAGAATAGAGAAAACCTTTACAGTGACCCCATGAATGGTTTTCTCAGCCCAGGATCCATCCTGCCAGCAGAAATTCAAGGCTGTTTCCTGGGAAATAGTGACAGCTGATCCCTGCTGGCCTAGGAACTGCCAGGGCTCCTGAGTGCCCTTTACCTGCCTGAGCTTTAATCCATCCTTACAAGTCTCTGTCTGGCAGAGAGTCCTTGACCTCAGCCTCCCCACTCTGTAAGGCTGCTGGGCAGCACACCGTGGTCTTTGTGCAAACAGCTTTGGAGTTTGCTCACTGAGCTTCATTTTGGTCTGGTTCAAGATGATCCTTTATTCTGTCACGTGGAATTTTCTGTAGGCACTCAGCTGCTGCTTTTCTCTCCGTGCTCTTCCTCCATACTCAGGTAGCTGCGTGGGAGGGACACCACAACATTTTGGGGGTTGATTTTTTTTACATTTCAAGTCTGGAGATCTTGCCTGGATCCCATCCTCAGCTGAACTGAGCTAAAATCAAATGGTTAAGGTGAACCTGCAGGAGCTGCCTCGTATGTTGGAACTGGAAAGATGAAGAAAGTCTTGTTAATCATCAAACATCTTTATAAGAAAGTGGACACTTACGTACTTTGAACAAAAGGCTTCTAAAGAAAATTAAAGCCCCCAGGAGGAGGAGAGAGGGATGCTTCTGTGTCCAGCAGAGAGTCAGGGAGCCTAGACCACGTGTTCATTTATCCAAGTCCAGGAGCCCAAGCCACGTGTTCATTTATCCAAGTCCAGGAGCCCAGGCCACGTGTTCATTTATCAAATCCAGGAGCGCAGGCCATGTGTTCATTTATCCAAGCTCATTTATCCATTTACCCCTCACTCTGGGGCTGTGTGGGGCTGCTCAGGACAGGCTCTGCTGTCTGCCCAAGCTGGGTCACTCTGGCAGGCAGAGGATGCTCCAGCTGAGCTGCTTCCTTAGAGAAAAGGATCCAGAAAAAGAGCTGGGTTTTGGTTTTGTTCTGCTGATCCTTTCTGGCCTCAAAGGATGAGGCAAGGGTGGTATTGCAAGACTTGGCAAGCACAAAACAATTGTGTTCAACATCCACATGCCCATTTGTATGAATCCCCCTGCGTGTGACTGTTTTGGTTTAAGAAGTCAATGAAGACGTGGTTTGAAAATGCAGGAAGGAGAACATCATGAGAAAATGCCAAAACTTTCTTTTTTTGCTTTTTTACAGCACGTGGTTTTGAATTGAGGGTTTGTATACGTTTAAATGGCATTGCCTACTCCAAAGTAGTCACCCTGCAGCTTGAAAATTTTATTTTCTTTTTCTTTTCACATCCACTAGTTTTCTGTCCTGTGTTGTGTCTTTCCTCACTATTCCAAGACCTTCCCTATTATTCTTGAAACAGGAATGACATCTGCAGCCCCAAGAATGCTGGGCTACACCCACAGAATTTACTTTATCTAGCAATCTGCCACTAATATTTTGAGAATCCAGCAAGACAGAAAAACTCTACCTCCCCAAATTGCTATTGTACAGCTGTCCTCAAATGAACTGTGTGATATGATTTCCCTTTGCAACACTAGCAAAGAAAGTCCTCAATGTTTTTCCTCCCAAATAATTGTAGATGTACTTATCTAAGATATCTTGCCATGACTGTGGACCTTTTTGTGCTAAAACTGCCTGTTGTTTTTTCAGCCTTCCTTTGAAATTGCCATAAACCCTTTCATATTTATGAATATTTAATATTTTTCAATTTTCATAGCCAACGTCTACATTTATTAAGTGATAAACATCCACTTTGGGGAATATTGCTGCTGATATTGCTTGTGCTTTGGAAATAGAGCCGTAGTGGCAGTCTCTGGGTGTAATCTGGCAGAAATAAATGTGATTTGTGGGTAGGCCTTGCTCGTGGCTGGGGTTGGTGCATCAACTCCACCATCCCAGAGTGGTTCCCAGAAGTGATCTGACTCAGGCCCTGTGCTGAGTCACAAATCCTCCCCTGATTCCTCCTTGCTTGCACAACGTAGCAGTTTTCCTCTGGACTGGATTAGGAGGGAAAGAATTGTTTCCCACACTCCTGGCGCTGGCTAAAGCACAAAAATTTATATTTTTGTGTGTATAGGAAGGCAGAGGAGGGATGGTCCTCTCCCTTTTATTCCTGCTCACTTCTAAGAGGTCGTTTAAATGTGTCTGCTCATACTCCTGGTTCAGGAAGTTACCAGGAGTTATTAAACTGCTCCAGGCAACCCCATGGTGTAGGCAAAATATATCCTGCAAAACCAATGGCAGAGCAGACTCAGGTTGTGCTTTCTCTGAAGAGCTGGAAGAGGAGAACAGGAAACTGCCCTGTCCAACAAACCAAGTTTGATCCAAAATTGAAGAGAAATTCTGAGACAGAACTCTGAATGTCAGTTCTGAGACCAACAGAATATTTTAAGCTTTGCCTGCAGAGCTCAGTCATTCCCAAAGCAGGTGGCAGGCAGAAGTCTGAGCCCAGAAAAGAGGGTGAGGAGGGGATGAAGCAGCCCCAGGTGTGGTCAGTGAGGATGAGGAGGGATGAAGCAGCCCCAGGTGTGGTCAGTGAGGATGAGGAGGGATGAAGCAGCCCCAGGTGTGGTCAGTGAGGATGAGGAGGGATGGGACAGCCCCAAGTGTGGTCAGTGAGGATGAGGAGGGATGAAGCAGCCCCAAGTGTGGTCAGTGAGGATGAGGAGGGGATGAAGCAGCCCCAGGTGTGGTCAGTGAGGATGAGGAGGGATGAAGCAGCCCCAGGTGTGGTCAGTGAGGATGAGGAGGGATGAAGCAGCCCCAGGTGTGGTCAGTGAGGATGAGGAGGGATGAAGCAGCCCCAGGTGTGGTCAGTGAGGATGAGGAGGGATGAAGCAGCCCCAGGTGTGGGGTTCTCTTTGATTTCACCTTCCCAGTCCCATCCCAGTGCCCCCAGTCCCTCCCAAGTGCTCTCAGTCCCATCCCAGCCCCCTCCCTGATGCATCCCAGCAAAAAAACCCGAGAGGTTTGATGGAAAAGGGGTTTAAATTGAGGGGAAAACCTCACTTTTCATTATTTTATGTGTTTAAATTGGAGGGGAGCTCCCTTCAGCTGTGATTTTAAGGGTAGCAATTAAAAGAATGAATTCATGTCCTCTGCAGTTCATTCACTGGCTTTAAATCTTCCATGTCAATGTAAATAACCAACCTTTTCTATGATTTAAATGTATCAATTGCAGAGGAATTGCAATTTTCTAGTTTAAATGGAAGGGGATAACCTTTCTGATGCAATTTTATGGGTTGGAGTTGAGGGAAAATCCCCCATTTTCGTCATCTTAAGGCTTAAATTGGAAGGGAATCCCTGTTTTCCCTTGGTTTTAAGGGTTTAAATTCAGGAAAAGGAAATCCTCCTTTTTCCAGCATTTGAAGTATTTAAATAGAGGCGGAAAGAGCAGAAAAAGAGAGAGAAAAAATGATGGGAAATGTGAAAAAGGAGAGAAAAAAGGCCTGGAAATGTGAGGTTAAAAGGGCAGGAAATATGTGGGCTACAAAAGCACAGGAAACCAAAGGTAAAAAGTGTGGGAAATGTGAGGTAATTACCACTCATGCATTAATTAATTGGGAATTTATGAACATCACTGTGCAACAAAGAAGAGATATTGTCTTTTTGAGTAAAAATCTGGTAGAATCAGTCTCAGGAAGAAGATTTTTTTCAGGTCTTTGGAGTAGGCAATGCCATTTAAACATATACAAAGTTCACAGTCTTGAAAAAAAAAAAGGTGAGTTGGGTTTTTCTAAGGATTGTCCTATTTTTTATAGGCACGTCCTTCTTGAAAGGAATCCTGAATTAGCAACCCTCCCATTAATTTCCTTGGATGTGTTCCACCATGCAACAATGCCAAGTGCATTTTAGCAGCTGGGTCTTTTTTTTTTTTGTGCCACCTCGCTAAACCTTGGTGGAAATCCAAAAAGGCTTGTAAGAACACAAGGGGGATGTGTGGGTAATCCCATTGCTTTGGGTGCAGACACTCCACAAAGCCCCAGTGAATTCCTCAATAACTGCCTGGATCAATGAGGCATCATCTTGCTGAGAGAAAAACACAGCAAAACAACTGGGAAACACCTGCAGCAGCCCTGAAAATGCATTTCCTATAACTTTGAGAGAGATCAAGGTTGTTTATTATAAGCTTTTTCCCTCTGTTCTTCCACATTCCCTCTTTTTCCCAGTTTTTTCCTAAACTTTCAGGTTAATGCAGTCCTCCAGAGGGTAAAAAGGGCTTGACCCGGTATAAAAAGCAGTGTTTTTTCCCATGTAATAAATATTTAAAAGTTTAATTCAGTGTAAATAAATGCTAAGTTCTGTGAGCCCGGGGAATGGTATTAACGTGCTTTTCTTGCTGAAACATTTATGGAATCAGTGTCAGCCAACAGAAGGCGGCCAAGAGGATTTTTTTAAAAGGTAAACTGAAGTGCTTTTAAAATAAATACCGAGGGTTGTTTAAGATCTTCAATTATTAACAGATGAAAAGTGTGGGCTGAAAAAGTGCAAACAATCCCTTTTTGCTGCACTTTCCCTAATCCCTGTGCAGCTCTCAGTGTCCAGCCTGGAGTGAGCTCCTGGAGGAGATGCTGCACCTAAACAGATGTCTGGAGAGAGTCTGGCACACAAATAACTGGATTTAGAATGCCAAATATTTGAAAACCCTTTATTTTTATATTTATTTCTCAGGACTGTGCAGCTCTCAGTGTCCAGCCTGGAGTGAGCTCCTCGAGGAGATGCTGCACCTAAACAGATGTCTGGAGAGAGTCTGGCACACAAATAACTGGATTTAGAATGCCAAATATTTGAAAACTTTTATTTTTATATTTGCTTCTCAGGACTTAAGTTCAAAACCCTGTGTTTATGGTTGGCCAGCACTGACATTGCCAGCCCCTGCAAACAGCTCTGTAAAAACTTGGCTCTGCTGTAGAAAGCAGCTGCTGGCATCACCTCCTGTAAATCCAGACAGCTCTGCAGATCAGGGCACCAGGAACTCTGATTTAATTGGGATTATCAGCTGCACAGCTGCAGGCCAGGAGTGCAAGCCTTAAATCCAGATGTGAGAAAACAATGCCAAAGATATGCAGTGGTGTGGGGTGATGTCTGCGTGTTGCAAGGATTGAGAGCAGGCATGAGCTGGGACAGAGAAATCATCCTTTGATAAGCTGGGATAGGGAAATCATCCTTTGATAAAGTGGGACAGAGGAATTATCCTTTGATAAAGTGGGACAGAGAAATCATCCTTTGATGTGCTGGGACAGAGAAATCATCCTTTGATAACTGGGACAGAGAAATCATCCTTTGATAGCTGGGACAGAGAAATCATCCTTTGATAAACTGGGACAGAGAAATCATCCTTTGATAATCTGGGACAGAGAAATCATCCTTTGATAAGCAGGGACAGAGAAATCATCCTTTGATAAGATAGGACAGAGAAATCATCCTTTCATAGCTGGGACAGAGAAATCATCCTTTGATGTGCTGGGACAGAGAAATCATCCTTTGATGAGCTGGGACAGAGAAATCATCTTTTTGTAAGCTGGACTCTCTTTTCTTCCTCTGTACAAAGAGCCCATAAAGGCGTGTGGAATTCTCACCACTGATGAGAAAAGTTTTTGTGACTGCTTCTAAGGGGGTGGCTCACCTTGATTCACTCTGATCAGGAATGCACCCACACCTCTGGGGTTTCAGAGCACAGATTTGGTGTGTTTGGAAGCGTGTGAGGTTTTTATTTGAAAAGTGACTCTGTTCCACATATCCACAGCTCCTCCCCGGTCCTCTGATCCCTCCTCATCCTCTCTCCCTGCTCTCCCTCTGCCAGGACAATGAGTTTTCCGAGTGTCTGGGTATGGTTCCCATTCCTCTGTGCTGCCTGACAGGATGAAGGAATTTGCAGCAGCAGCTGTGTGACAGCAGCGTGGGGAGCCTGCTGATGTGCATGCATCTCTTGCCTTTCTGCAGAGCAGCATCCATTTCATCTCCCGAGGGCATTTGGGAAGTTGCTGCGTAGTTAGTGTGGTTTTTTTAACTTTTACAAACTCTCTGAATGCTTTGTCGGTAACGTATGTAAGTTTGCTAATTACTGGAATCATCTGGATCTAAAAGCAGGCTGCCCTAAAGGGATTCTGCACAGCACACACATCAATTCATGCTAAAAACATCCAGTACCTCATGTTCCCTCAAAGTTGGCTTATTATCCTCAAGAAGCTTTTCTGTAATTAATCTGGCTGCAGGTCCTGTACATGTTCTGGTGGTCAGTGTTCCCATTGACATCTAAACATCATCTCAAGTTTGTGCTGAAAAACTTTGTTTTCACAAGCATTGCTTTGTTAACACAAAGGGTTTGCTTTGTGCAGATATTATCTTCTTTGGACATCCATAGTAGGCTGAAGAACTTTCACGTTGTGGGTGTTAGTTGAAAAACTAACCAGCTTTAACTAGTTTAAAACTAACTAGTTTTGAAACCAGTTGAAGCTGGTTTTAAAATGGGAGAGGTTTTTTGTTCTTCTTTTTGTCTGTCCTCAGTACCCTCTTGAGAGTACTGGGTATAACCTACAATGAATGCTAAAGTTGTTATTATTGTTGTTGTTGTTATTATTATTATTATGGGTAAATTCCATAAAACCTGATATCAGAACCCTTAGCCTCATAAGCTTGGCTACATTTTGAATTAACAAGGCTCCTAAAGTCACTGAGAAGGGAGGCCTTTATTTGCTTTTGTGAAGATTTCTTTGAAGCAACAAATATTTCAATCTGCAAAGTTTGTGGGGATTTTTTTTTTCAGGTTTGCAGCCATCTGTAGTCTTTAAACTTTCTTGTACATTGTTTTAATTTTCTGGGGAACGTAACATTCCTGACCAATGTAAAGAATTGGAGCAATGCTGGTGCTGACTGCACTTCATTTTCTGTGCATATTTAGAATTAGTTGACTGGAAGACGTGGGCATTTAGAGGGAAATGTTGCCTCATGTCAGCACAGCAAATTTTTTTGTTTTCTCCCAGAGATATTGCTTATCAAGAAAAGCACCCAGAGGCAACTGAGCCAGCAGAGTGTCCCACTCTTGTACAGGAAATTTTGATGCTGTCAGTAATGCAGCTCATGTTGGAGTCTGTGTGAAAGCCAGAGTGTTTCACACTGAATGGCACTGCCTTTGGATAGATCACTGATAACAGATAACTGATAACAGATAACTGAACCACCTGTAGACACCTGAAAAACTGTTCTGACATCTGAGGGGTGTTAGAATCCAGCCAGTGTTTGCTGGCCAGGCAGATGATGCCACATTTGGTGGCTTCTGCTGTGCTCCATCACTGTGGAGCAAAGGCAGCCTCAGCCTTAGCTGTGAGCTGACAAGTGGATTGCCTGCAAGGGAAAGTGCTTGTCAAGAGATGTGTCATCCTCATTAGAAAGTATTTAAATTAGTTTAAAAGAAAAGGGGGAAAAAAAAAAAAAGTCTAAGATCTTAGATGATAGATTTTAAAAATTATTAGTTATCACAAGCTCTCTTGGCAGATGTATAACAGACATTTACAACTCATGAATCACATTTTTCAAAAATCACAGCTAATACCAACTTCTCTGAGGAGATGACAGCGTTTGCAGGAGACATTAATGACTTCTGGCTCTCAGTCATTGCAAAATCATGAGCTTGTAATTGTTCTGATCTGGCTATTTGTAGACTATAGATTTCTAGAGGTCTCTCAATACTTCCATCATTAATAACCTGCCAGTGACAGTGATTGCCATTATTCCTACTCAAAGTGATAACTTTGAGATCTTTGCAAATGCAAATCCTTGCTGAAGGCTGATGAGGCTGGCTTTGTTATTCTGGTTCTACAAAACAAAGGGAAGGAGACAGAGGGAGGCACATGAACCTGCAGCTCGAGTCAAGTGCATCTGAGGGTACAGCTGTGCTTCGTGATTTAGAAAATTTGGCTGCAAGTCACCTTCCCTGGGCCATTCTGGGAATGTTTGGTGTGCTCATGATTGGGCCTTTCAACAGCCTCATACTTTAACAATCATGTCATAATATTTTGCTCATATCCATTTTTGCTCATATCCATTTCTGGGCGAGCTCTGTTGAAAGGTGATCCTTAAATCTTGGGCCACAACCAGCACTGCTGGTTCTGACTCTCACTCTGTTGAGACTGAAGTTAAATGAGGTGGATGTGGAGCACAGGAAGGTCCCAAGAGGGCTGGGAGCTCTCAGTCAGTATGAATTTGGTGATTCTTGGGCATCTCAGGCTCTGCCTGGGGCTGGTTTGACTTCTGGAAGCGCCCAGCATCAGAGTAGGGACATGATTTCAATGATTTCATGATTAGTTTGTCACCTCTCCCCGTGCTCTGGAGTGCAGCTCTGTGCACCCCAGCATTTTCCCTCTCATGTATCGTGGTTCTTGTCCCTCCCCAGGCTTGGTTGTTTGTTTTTCCCGTGCTTTAACTCTCCTCAATACCGTGTTTGCAGCACCTTAAGCCTATTTTTCAAGAACAAGCAAGCTAATTCTATATTCCCTCCTCAGGGCTGGGGGTATTTTGGTGGCAGGTAAGGTAATATCTGGTTCACTTTGGTCTGGGATCTGGGAAGCATTTGGAAATGTTGGGGATCTTCTGGAGGGAGGCAATCTATAAATGTTCATCTTTGCATCATCGAGATAATGAGTTCAGCTGAGGGGGAACAAAATAAAACTGAAACAATACTGTGCAATTCCCAGCCTCTCTGAATTTTGTTCTCTTGCTGACAAGCGCTTCCTTCTGTTCTCTCTGCAGGTCTCCAGGTGGTTTTAAATTCAATTATCAAGGCCATGGTCCCTTTGTTGCATATTGCCCTGCTGGTGCTGTTTGTCATTATCATCTATGCCATCATTGGACTGGAGTTATTCATGGGGAAGATGCACAAGACCTGCTACCATGTGCAAGGGGGACTGATAGGTAAGGGGAGCCCACAAAAACAAAGATTTTCAGGGAGGTTTTTCCTGTGTGACAGAGCATTTCTGCTGGCACAGGTGGATGTTGCTCACTGCTTTTTAGGGGTTTCACAGTTTCACTGCTGCAGAGCTACACAGGTGTCACATAAATGAGAAATTCATATATTTTATTATTAATCTCATACACAAATGCATCTTTTTTTTAAAACCAGTAAAGGAATAAATAATTCAGGGCAGTACCTTTGTTTTGTTTAGTCACAGGCTGCAACTTTGGTTAGAAGTGCAACCAGAAGAAAACCAGAATTTACATTAATAAAAAAACCACTTTTTTTTTTTTACATCAAATCTATCAGGAAATTTATTTATTTCAAATTATTTGCAGAAAGAAATATTCACATTTCAAAAGAATTCAATTGCACTGTCACTCATCTAACCATCTGTTCATTTTCATTTGATTTATTGATCTTGAACAGCAGCTATTTCTCATGTGGTAGAGGGTATTAATGCCTAGTACCCAGTTCAGCTGATAAGAAAATAGTGTACAGCAGAAAATTATTTCAGAAGTTCTACATTTTCTGCTTTTTTAATGTTGGCAGATTTCATTTTCTGGAAATGGTGCTAGAACCATAATGAACTGTCACTCTGGTTTGCATCTTTAAAGTGGGTGTATTTTTCTCCATTCTGTCTGGAAGTATTTACATTACAACGTCTAATTCTGATATTACTGTTTCTGGCATTCTGTCGTGATCAGAATGCCATCACAATTCTGGAAAATTACATTATTTACCATATAATAAGATGAGAATCAAACATTATTACCTGCTCCCCTACACACACATACATTCCTGCATCTGTTAAAAATGTGGTGCTAAGAGCTGAAATCTGTATATTTAAAAAAAAACACACTGCAGAAGTTTTTGTGCTCACAAAAATGTTTTCTGGAGCATTCTTTACATACCAAAGCACTTAGTTTGCTTTGCTGTATATGTTGTCAGGTCTTTGAAAACACCTGAATAAGGGGTGGAAAATCACGCAGCAGTGTTGGAGTTTGAGTGCCACCGGGCTGGTGATAAAAAATGCCAAAAGAGCAGAGCTCCAGACACTCTGTGCTGTAATTCAGCAGTGGCCCAGTGCCACACCAGCCTCCAGAGCACTGAAGCCTGTCTGCTGCAGGGCTCAGCCTCCTCCTGCAGTGCCAGTCAGGGCTGCACCTCCGAGATTAACCCAGGTGACTGCGGTAGGAAAGCGCTGGCCATGACACGCAGCCTAATCAAACACGGTAGCCTTCATCTAATGTTCCCTGTCATGTTGAAAGGCATGAATTCCTCCTCGCAGGAGGATAAGCTTTGGGAAAAAAAAAAAGTTCATCTCAGTTTTGGCTATAAAATCTGACAGCTTGGCTATTATTTTTCGCAAAGAGAAAGCCAAGCGCGACAGCGAGCGGTTGCCCGCGTATTCCTGAGAAATCTGTCAAACTGAGTGCAAAACGCGTTTGTTAAAACCTGATACCCTTCTCTAGCTTGTCAAACGGTTTCCTTGAGCTGTTTTCTCCCCCCTTCTGTCTCCTTTCAGATACACCTGCGGAAGATGACCCGTCCCCGTGCGCCCCCCAGTCTGCCCACGGGCGGCAGTGCCAGAACGGCACCGAGTGCAAGGCGGGCTGGGAGGGACCCAAGCACGGCATCACCAACTTTGACAACTTCGCTTTTGCCATGCTCACGGTGTTTCAGTGCATCACCATGGAGGGCTGGACAGACGTGCTCTACTGGGTACGTATCCGAAAATGACGGGCTCACAGCTACGCTGAAATTTGGGGGCTTTAGCTTTTCCTGCTTGTTCTCTAGAGTGGAGGCATGGTTGCCAGCATGGAGCTCGAATTAACTCAGCTCACTGTTAATGGAGGGGTTGTCTGGGGCGCTGAAATCAAATGTAAATGTTGACTTTCCATTGATATTTTAATTTTGAATGATGGCACACGGCTTATTGATTGGAAGGTTTGCAAAGTACCTTGGCTGAGCAGAAAGTCACTGAAAGACCCTCCCTGCAGGAGTGAAACATCTCATACACCTCCAGATTACTGATGTGGAAGAATTTGTGACAGACAGCCATGTGGCATTTGCTACAAAGGCACTACACTGATCAGCTCACAGGTTTTGTAAGAGAGGCCTCACAAATTCCAGCAGTACTCCTGATTATGATTTTTGTCACAGAAGAATTTATTCTAATGCTGTTAACTCTGATACTGGTATCAATCATGCTTGCATGTTTAACCAAAATTTAATTTTACCTGTAATATAAATCTTGTCCTGTAGCCTAATTCTGGGCATTTCAGCAGCTTTAGTTTGTACCTTTTAATTCCTAATGTATTGGGAGATTCATTGCAATACAGTTATCCTATAGGAGTTAATATCAGGTTTAGCTTTCACCAGTAAATCGTAGATAAAGACATTTCTGCATGCAGCTCTGGCCATCAGCTTTTGCAGCAGTGTGTTATGACCTAGGACTTTCACTCACAGCACAGTCCTGTCTGTGTAGGACTAACCCAGACTCCCCAGTCTGGCACACCATGAGAACCTGGCTCTCCAGCTGGCAGGATGTGTTAAATGCATGGTGAGGTTTGAGTCGAGAAGGCTCAGAGCACACCAAAGGATAACCTGGACTGAGGCACTGTTAGTCAACAAGCTTCTCTCTTAAACATGAGCCTGAAGCTGCCTTCTACCCACCAGTGATTTAGGGTTTGCACCATTTCCCTTTGAAGATTCAGCTTATCTGCAAAGGATGGTCTCTGTGTGGAACAGTTAGAAGTTGTCTCTTTATCTTCTTAAGCTTAGATTAGAATAGAGGCTATAGCTTCCCTTTAATGCCTGAGATAAAGGGCAGAGGTCTAACCACAAGGGGAGTCTGGGTCTCAGAGAAAAGAAATTGCCATTATTAGAAAAGAGGGTATAAATTAATAAAATAACAAAGAGCAGAAGTTAAAGTCAGAGAAGAAACTGGGCAAGACTGCTCCACGGTTCAGCTATGGCTACATATAATACACCTGTCTTTTTACCACATTTAGCTCACATTTCTCCATGCTGTGTGTGATTGAGAGCATTTATTTACAGGGGAAACAGGAGAGAGTAAATGATATCAGAAAGAGAAATGAAAATAGTTTTGTCCCTGTATACCATTCAGAATTGTGAAACCTCTCCACAAGTTATCATCAGTTTCTCCAAACACACATGCTATGAAAGACCCTTCCAATTCCCACCCTTTAGTGCCCATGTGTCATTTTCATGACTTGATGTGAATCATGTTGAACTCATTATCAGTTATCTGATAACAGGAGCCAAAAGCAAATACTCACTTCCAAAAGATTTTCTACCGTGACTGCAGCAGGCAGTCTGATTTTTTATGCTGTCCCTGCAGCAAACTGGATTTTAGTTGTTGGCTTTTGTTTGATATTCAGCCAGCTTTTTTTAATTTTCACTGATTTCCTGAGCTGTTCTTCTTTTTTCTTTAGAGACAGAATGTTGAACTTAGACCTTAAACTAATGCAGATTGATGGTCATTATTTTTATGGGCATGCATATAGTGAGCCTGTTAGATTATGGCATTGTTAGAATGCTTGCTTTGGGAAGAGCAGAAATATTTGTTACCATCAGTTGCCAGTTATTCCTAGACAAGACTACAAAAGATAAGAGTTAGCACTGCAGAAAAAAAAATGTCAGTAATTGAGGAGGAGGAAATTAATTTCACAAAGAAAAAAGTATCACCGATGTTTAATAAATATAAAGTTTGAGTAAATACCTGAGCTGACAGAAATCCTTGGTTAAGCTGCTGGAAACAATTCTGTGAATACAATTTTCCATATGATTTTTGCCAGTTTGTGCTGTACTGACAAAGCAGGCAGAATTGAGCTCTGATCAGTGTTTCCCATTTTTTGAGGGAGGTGTCTGAGGTGTTTCCTCCTGCAGAGGGGTCTGTGCCACGCTGGGGGCAGGGGTTGCTTGGGCACACCAAAGAGAAACACTCTTGCTGTAATATTTAATGTAGAAACAGTCTCTGAACACTCACACTGTCATTTCATGCAATTTCCAACCGTATCTGAGGTTTATACAGTCAGATGTAGAGGCCATGGCAAGGGCATTCCAGCTTAATTTAGCCAGATAAAAAGGAAGAGTACCCTGGATAGTGAAGAATAGAAAAGGTGCAACACTTCAGTTGCTGAAAGAAGAATTTTAGTGAGGTAGGATACAAATATCTATCTAAAACTCGCTGTGAGCCACTGTTCCCTCACTGCAGTCTGACTCATACATAACTTTATTCCCTGGTCTTTGCCTTTTTGGCTGAGGAAGAGTGGACTCGTCATAGGCAACCCATTGGGAGCTGCATCTCCACAGGGTGCACAGATAGGAGGCTATTCTCTTCTCAGCTCTCAAAGGTCTCCTGAAACCACAGTGAGGTCACCAAAATTAAATTTGGCTTTATAAGGAAATAAATCTGCGCAGTTATTTAAATTAGAAAGACAGAGTTCATTGTCCATTTTACACTGAAAGTAGAGATTAAAAAAACAGCATCAGAAAGTTTTGGCTGCAAATCAGGCAGTTTTGCAGGTAAAAATTTTAGGTGATTATTTTCAGAGGTCACTCATTAAACTTAACAATGTAAGCTAATGAGCTAAGATTTAAAAGTGCTGAGCATCCAAAGCTCAGGCAGACTGTCAAGCTCTCAGCTCCTCTGCAATTCAGGGTAGATAACAAGGTTTGAATCTGGGGTCCTGCTGGGGTCAATGGCAAAATTCTCATTAATTTCAAAAGGTCAGGATCTCACTTTGTATTTTGCAAAATCTTGATGATGCTGTTGAGATTTCTCACTGCAGCCATAGTACGACATGAGGACTTAGAGATGCCTAATCAGGGCCTTGGTGTCTGTTGAGATTAGCCCTCCAAGGACATACATGTGGGTGCAGAGAGTTTTCTTTGCTCCCTTCTTAAATCTGAAAACGTGCGCCTGACCTAAAACTCAGCAGAACAACAGATAAAGCTCTGGGCTGAATTACTTGGCTGGAAGAGTTGGGAGGATGGAGCAATTCCCTTGCTTTGAACTTTTCTATGAGTGCTTCTCAATTACATCTTCTTATTTTCTACAAAAAACAAACAAACAAACCACAACAAAAAACACAACCAACTTTTGTTTTAGATCTCTGCATTCCTCTCAGTGGGAATGGAGGGAGCTTAGCACATTTTAGCATGTTGCCCTGAAAAGTATAGCAGTCATTTCATGAAACCAATGTCAGTCCTGTGCCACAGTTTGCAAGGTTAAAGCTGCATGTTTGAAAGCCAGAAAGCTGCGTGACCTTCCACGAGCCCTAGACTCCTAATCCACTTAATAGCTCTTCAAATTTCAATTTCAGTTTCCTGCTTCCTTCTTCATGCTTCCCAGTGCAGGTTTTCCACCTGTGTAGGGCAACCTGTCTCCTCTCTCATGGAGCAACATTTCCCAGCCTGTGATCCACATCCTCACAAAGAGATAATCAGAGACAGGAAAGCAATAAACTTGTATTCCCCAGAAGGACTTGGCATCACTGAGATCAATGCACTTTCCAATCTCCTCTCTCTCTTAGCAGATAAGGCTTGTGAGTAGATTGGTTTCTTTTGAAACGGGAGAGAAAAATGTTAGGGAGAACAGTTTGACACTGCTATCATGGAAGGTAGGATAATTACTTAAAAAGAGCCAGATTTTAAATGTGAAATAACTATATTGGACAGGAGGAAAATCTGTGCAAAACAGCCTTGTTGACTCTTCACTGGAGAATTGATCTTGGTTGAAGGGAGCTTTGTTAAGTGTTTGTAGAAACACATCTCCTGTTCTGCCTCAGTCTTACAAGTTTATTTTGTCCCTTTGTCTCAGTCAGTCCACAGAACCATTGAGAAGACAGGGAGCATATCTTGTGATATATCACATTATAACTTTTCCTGTGCACTTGAGAGGGATTTGAGGTTATTATTCTCAAAACTCTTCCTAATGTATGACCAGCCAGGCACCTCTTGTGATATGTCACGTTATAACTTTTCCTGTGCACTTGAAAAGGATTTGAGGTTATTATTCTCAAAACTCTTCCTAATGTATGACCAGCCAGCATTAGCAGCTCACTTGGTGCAGGCACCAGGGCCCAGTTCTGAAGACCCATCCATCCTGGAAACTTCCAGCAGCAGATGAAAATCCAAATGTTGCAAATTGAATCATTTCGTGTTTTGTAATCAGCCTCTGCTGCAGTCCATTATTTTGTATTGTCTTGTTGACTAAGGAGGAAAATTAATCTCTGAGCAGTTTATAGCATAGTGTTTAAATATTTGTAGGCATTATTTGTCTTCACTTCATCTTTTTCTAATCTGAGGAGATTCAGTTCTTTCAACCTTCCCTAATGGATCTTCTTTTTAATTATTTTTAATCAGTTTGTTACTGTCCTTCAGGGGAGGCTTTGTCCCTGAGTTAAATACAATTCAGCCAGTGCCCTGTCTCTGGAAAGGTTTTCATCCTTGTGTGAAATGTGCTCTCTGCAGCTGGAGACCTGTGACACTGCATGCAAATCTGTCCACTGCAGCCTCAGTTCTGCATGCCTGGTCTCTCCACTGCCCTGCATCTAAGCAGTTGTGCATATAAATGAAAACAAAGCACAGAGAAATTGCAAACCACAACTGTGTGTTGTTGTATTGGGCCCTTCACCTTGCTGGGTAGTGGAGAACCTGGTCCTGAGTTGTTCTGCTTGCCCCTTACAGCTTGAATTCTAGGATTGAGTAATTCTGCTTGATCTGCTTGAAGATTATTAATAACAATCAACCCTGAGCCTGCCATCAGTTTTGGAGTCTTGGCTCTGACCCATTTCATTTGGACAACACTTGAGAATACTTGGTGGAGTCTCTGAAAATAACATGCAGTGCCTCCAGGAACAATTCACCTCAAGGCTCTAAGTGTAAACTAAAGAGTGTGGTATGATTGTAGATGGACTGAGGCCAAGCCTGGATGACTTCCAGGGCACTAACCTGTCCCTGCAAGAGATGTCCAAACTGGCACAGAATAAATTGACTCCCTCAGATCTAAAAAATCCTCGTTAGTCCTGCCCAGCCCCTAGGCAAGGAAATGAGTTAATAGTCTAAAACATTGCAGTGAGAGACACAACAGCAGCGAGGTTGAATCAGTGCAAACCTTCAGGAGCATCACACAGCCCCAGGGAGAGCAGAGAGAAACACAGAGAGGGTTAAACAGGCTGTGCTGGAACCTCCCTGCACCTCCCAGCCTTTGAGATCATACTTTAGGAGTCATTAAATCAGCTTGGAACACGGGCTCACAGACACCCTTACAGCTCCCATCGTGAGATCAAAACGGAACAAATTGAACAACAGATGTAATTTGCTTTGCTGACAGCATTGACAGATTCTGTGAGCTTTTCTCACCCCCCTCCTCCAGCCTGTTGCAGCCAATGGGGAAGACGTGAGAAATTCAGAGATATTGCCACAAAGTGGAAGACATTAAACGCAGAGCTGCAACCCCCAATTTTCGCCAGCTGTGTTTTTCCTTCTAACCCTTTATTCTTGCAGCACTTAAGCTCGAATTAGTAGGGCTTTCCACAAAAGAGAATGATCTGATTCTAAGAATATATCTGTCTACATGTTTCCATGGTGTTTATTCCCCATCCACCTCCGCCCCTCCAAGAAAATGCTGGGCTTTTATTGTTCGTGGGGTTGAGGGGTTTTTTTTGATCATCTTTTTGGCAGGGGTTTGCATGAATGTGAAAAATTTACAAAGAAATAAGGCACGCAAGTATGAGCAGCCCATCAGTGTGATGGCAGAGGTTATTCCATCTCCATCTGTTGTAGCAGTGGTGGGTAAGGGGAGAGGGGCCACAGTTCAGAGCGCTGAAGGGCCACAGCATCAATGCACAAAAAAAAAAGCAGTTCCCACATTGGATTTGCATAAATGCTGACCTCAATCTGTTTTCCTTTTCCTCCTTAACAACTTCACACGCAACTGCAATGGTTGCTGTACCACTGAGTTGAAAGTGAGTAACAGCAGTGACTGCCTCGTTGGCACCTGCCACGGGAACCTGCTGCTGAACATTTGCTCAGCACACTTGTTGTGTGAAACGGAGCCTTTACGAGCCCTTCAGAACTCAACTTTGGACTTCTCAGCCCTCTTCCTCCGTGTAAAAGAAACTCTCTATTAAAAATGAGCTTTTTTGGGTTGGTTATGGGAGGTGTTAATGGAGACCCTCTGCCCAGTGCTCCTGTGTGGGAAGGACCTTTTTAATAGCCCTGTCTTTCTGCTGCCCTTTCACTTTCCTCTCTTCTTTTGTTCCTCTTTAGACTGTATCCTAATTGCTGCTGTCTAATCACCACAGAGACCTTTCTTGTCTTTAATCTTTAATCTTTTGTCCCAGAGCTATAAAATTAGGAGCTAAACTACTGGGATGTTTCTACACAACTTAGGATTTTAAGTGCCTCTGTTTTGGGTGCACTGCTTGAGCCCTACCACCAGTTTGATCAAGAAATTATAACTGATGCCTTCTGAAAAACATATCAATAGATTTGTTTGCTGTGGACCCATATCTACTAGACAAATTCAGAAATAACAGACTGGTTCATTATCTAGATCCTGGGAAGGAAAAAGGCAAGGAAATATGCCCAAGGTCTAGAATAATTTATTAAATTATCATTTATTTTGAGTTTGACTTGTCCAACAGCTTACTTTTAAGACAAAGGGTACTACAACTAAACCTTCACTGGTCTTACTGTGAATTTTAAGTCTTTCCTGCCTGCAGAGAGAATTGGCCCATTAATATTGGCTTTATTCCTTGTTTTCAGAGGGATTTCTGCCTGGGCAGGATTTGAGGGCTCAGGATGATGAGTGATCATGCCATCATTAGAATACATTTTATCTGCACCCATGGCCCATGCTAGAACTTTCTCCTTGTAACTCCAGTCCTCTGAACTGCCCATGAGGACAGAGGGCTGGAGGAGCTCTGCTATGAGAAAATTCTGTGAAAGGCTGAGAGCTGAGGCTGTTCAGCCTGGAGAACAGTAGGAGAGCTCCAGGGAGACCTCCCAGCACCTAAAGGCACCTGGAGAGGCCCTGTTTACAAGGGCATGTAGTGATGGGACAAGGGGCAAGGAATTAAAATGGAAAGTGGGCAGATTTAGATCAGATATGATGAAGAAAATGTTTACAGTGAGGGAGAAGAAACTCTGACTGAGGTTGCCTAGAGGTGTGGTGGTGGATTCCCCATCCCTGGAAACTTTAAAGGTCAGGTTGGACAGGGCTGTGAGCAACCTGACCTCGTGGAATTTGTCCCTTCTCATTGCAGGGGGTTGGACTAGATGGCCTTTAAGGGTCCTTTCAAACCCAAACTGTTGAGTGAAAATTCACTGCAGAGCATTGACTCTGTTGAGTTTTAAAGCAAGCATATCTAGAACAAATCAGTCAGGATGTTTTGCTGATTTTGCCCATGTGGTGTTGCTTGTAAGACTCATTTAAAAAGGAGAAGGGACATTCTTGTCTGTAGTGGTGCAGTTGCAGCTCATTCAGGCTCTTTGATAGTAAAACCTCTTTACAATATCTCTGAGTGCCCATCAGACAAAGGTTTGTTATCTGTGCCCTAGGAGTTCTAGATACTGTGTGTTTTATCTGAGAATTTTGGATGTGATTTCACAGCTGGAAACTGGATTCATTATCTTAAATGTAGAATTTTCCTAGGATTCCTAGACTGTGAATACAGAGGGAACTTGGGATGTACTGATCAAGGGCAAAAAAATAATTGGCAGTCTTGCCTTCACTTATTAGAGAAGGTAGTGATTATCTACATCTTACAGTGCTGTTTTTCATAATCTTTATTTTCTTTTTTTTAACTGACTATGGAAATCAATGAATGGTGTGTGCCTGTATATTCCTGTGCATGCAGCAATCAGTGCTGTTCTGATATAGTTGTGGAAGAATTTGCTATCAGTGTACCCTGAGATAAAAAGAAGCATTTATAAACCAGCAATGCAACAATACAGGCAGAAAATCCTTTCTGGATAATCAGCCATGCAAATACAAACACAAAGCAAACGGAGACAGGAAGGGATAGCCCAGAATTCTAAGATGAAATGTTTAGATTTGGAAACCCACCATTGCAGGGGATAATTTTTACGCTTGGATTGAGCACTTCGTTCTTTTGGAGTGAATTTCCAAATGACTTTAAAGGGCGAAAAGGTTTTTACATAACTGAGTAGCAGTAAGAGATGGAACTGCTGCAGCAGCTGCAATGAAAGGACTGTGGCTAAATAGCCTTGGGGCTCTTGGATGAGTTTTCCAAAGCCCAACCTTTTCCTTTTAAAATGAAAAAAATTAAAGTTGCACACAATTACGCGGCAATAAGGCAACTCACATAAAGCTCTGTGACTTTTACCTCTGGAGCTCTGAATTCAAATCCTGATTAAGCCACGTTAGTCCAAGCAATTACTGGAGGTAAATTTCTGCATTTTGTTGGCATTTCTGCAAATTCTCTCAACAAGCACCCAAGCAATCAGTCCCATGAGAGAAGGGAGATCCTTCATGGTGTGCCTGGCTTTGGCAGAACTCTGCAGCTGGGTGGCATGAACAGATCTCTGAGCAGATCCACTCTTCAGGAGCCATGAGGAGCAGAGTATTAACAGGCCAGGGTAACATCACTGTTGATATTGGCAGCTGTTGAGTGCAGAAATAAAGGGAAAATGCTGATATTGTCAGTTGTTGAGTGCAGAAATAAAGGGAAAATGATCTGTCAGTCACCTGCATCAACAAGAATGGATCAGGAGCAAGGGCTTGGCATAGAGCTGCAGGATGGGTCTGTGCAAAGTCCTGAAACCTGTAATATTTAATTATTGCTCAGATCTCTGCTAAAAGCCCTGCCTGGGTCAGTGTCTGGCCTGATTTTTTCCCCACTTGGTCTGTATGACCCAGACAGCTTCAGAGCAGACAGAGCAACCTGAGCTACCACTGAAAAAACTAACTGACTTCTGAATTTTGGGGGAATTTTTTACATCCTCAAAGTGCAGCAGTTTCAGCCTGCTCTAGAATGTGAATTGCTTTATCACTTGGCAGTAATTGAATTTCAATATTTCACTTTTGGTTAACGTGTTCCATGTTAAACTGAGCTGAGATACATTTAATTTTGTTTTTTTCTCTTTAACATATTAAGCCTGGAGAAAATGAGTGAGGTGGCAAAGCAAGAGTTTTATTGGAGCTCAGAACTTTTATTTGATGTAAGGATTTCTTGCTGTGTAAGTGATGTTTTTAGTGGGAGTTCAGATTCCCTGTATTGCCAAACATGCTGCAGAGATCTGTAGCACCCTCCAGTTTTCACAGAAAAACAGAGAAGTCCCACAAGAAAGCCCAAAATTACAGGTGGGACGGGAGGATGTATAAATGGTTATTTATACTGATTATTTTTGTTTTCCCTCAACTAGATGGATTTCCCAGGGGTGGTTGTACTAAGGAAATTTAATATGCTGAGATTTTATCAGCAAATCCAAATAAGATAGCTGATTTGCCACGATGATGCACGTCCCTTTGGAGCACTACTAGTGCTAATAAATGTTGCAGCTTTGTGAAAACAAAAGCCAGCAACACTGCCAGGATTTTTTTTTAAGTGAAGGGAGAGCCTAACAGTTTTTTCCTCTGTTTTGAAAAGTGTGAAGTTAAATGGCCTTTGCCATCTGTTGAAGTTGTGCAGTAAAGTTGTGTGAAGGCCATTTGAAATCACAGCTCTAACTGGGACACTGCTAAACACATTCAGTATTTCCCCTCCAGTGCTGAGCAGGGTGTTGATTCTGGGTTGATCTTTAGAGGCCTTTTCCTGCCTTGATGGTTCTGTGATTCTCTACCTTTCCAGCAAGCACAAACTGCTGTGCTGGGGACAAACAAGGATCAGGAAGCATTTCCAGCAGAAATAACTTGCAGTGGAAAACAGCTCAGCTCAGCCATTGTGTGCCACAGACATTTTGACCTGCTGGTATTTGAATGCAAGCTGTAATTCTCTTCCTTACCCTCAGACAGAGACCTTGAATTTCCCATAATGGCTCAGTCTGGTAAAGAACATCAGACTGTAAAAAACAATGTGCACCCGAGCCGAAAACAGATTAAATGTTAATGTGGAACTTTACCAACAAGTGAAATAATGTTGTGGGATGCAGTGCTTATATACTGAGAGCTAAAAAACACAGTGGAAGGACTCAGTGACAACACACAGAGTATCAGTCATCTGGGACTGGATAGCTGAAAGTTTGTTCTGTGTTTCTCTGACTTTATACAGTCTTTCCCAGCTGATAAAATGTGCATATCCTTGGAAAGGGGCCTGTAATTAATGAGTGATGAAAATGTGCTCCTATACAAAATAAGTGTGGCAAATTCTGCTGGTAGCCATGCACTTCCCTCAGACTGAATGCAGCTAAAGCAAATATGGTTTGCTCCATGTGACAGCAAAATGGCATTCCTGAAAAACTCCAGAGAAGCTCACCTGAGCTATTTTACGTGTTTTCACTTGCCATCAAGCAAAGTGAAACCTGGTTCTAAGGGAGGGCTGATCTCAGCTCCCTCCTTGCTCTTGGGCAGGAAACTCCTGCCTTTGCAGAGCCTCCCCAAGCCAGTCAAGGTGCATCTCCTGCAGGATTTTGTCCTCTCATGTCTGTGGAGTTTGAGCCTCAGCACTGCTTCCATTTGTCTTTTGTACCATGAGGAACTTGGTCACTTCTGGACACTCTTGTCAGGGAGATCAGGGAGGTAGCAATGAACTGTGACTATGCCTAAAGCTTTCCATTAATAAACCACAAATTGTGGCACACCTGGATCAGAGCAGGTGTAAATGGGTGAGGACATTTACAGCAGTTCCAACATCTTTGAAAATCTTCAGTCTTTGTCAGGAGAGGTGAAGAAGCAACCCCTGCAGACCCCACATCCTCAGATCTGTCTGCCACGCTCCCCTTCTCTCTTCCGGACTCATCTTCCTTAGCTGCAGTTTCTTTGATTCTTTCTCAAGGGTTCTCTGCTGCAAACTAATCCTGATGTTTCTGTTGTCCTCATCAAGGCAGTCCTTTCTCAGTTAATGGCTCCATTTAGCTCCTGCAGAGAGTTCTGTACAAATTGCCAATGTTTCTGCCTCGGAGTGGAATTCTAATTTGCTTTTTCCATCACCACAGAGTAGACAGAATGATGGGGGAACCAAGCTGCACATGGGAGTCCTCTTATTTTTCCTACTGCCAACGTGTGATGAATCTTGCTCAGATTATTCATTTTTATCCTACAGTGACTGTATAGCAGAAAAACCTGTCTGGAGGATTCTCTGCCCTGGCTCACAATCCCTGTGCCCTTGTCTTCACCCAGCTCACTCTTGCCTTTCTCATGAGGACACTCAAAAACGTTTTAGGTGTTTATATGTACCTAGAGAATGCACATACAGGATTTGTAGAATTCCTTAGCTGAGGTAACACAGTGAGTAGAGTCTTAAAAATAGGAGCTTGGAGGAAAAAACTGAGCTCAAAATTTCCTTTTTCCTTCAGTGTTTCAAATTAAAGGAAATGTGATTGTCAAAGCAGGACCAGGTGATCAAGTGCTGCTTGTTGCTTTGACTGTCACCTGTTCATTCTGAGGCTGGGCTGAGCTCTCTGGTTCTCCTTTGCATCCATCCAATAGCACCAGCTACAAAATTTGAACCATTTAGGAACAGTTTTAAGGAGTGACTGCAGCTTAGAGTGCCTCTAAGATGATGCTTAGGAAGAAATTCTACCCAGACTAAGAGCAAAGACATCTGGAAGCCTTTGCCTGTGTTTTAAGCCATTGCTCCTAAGTCAACAAAAATAAGTCTAATTTATTTTAGTTTTTGCAATTTTTGCTTGTTACAAAGTTTGAACTTTTTGTAATTTTTTTACCCCATCTTTCTCTTGAGTCAGCTCTGAAATCTTAAATTCCTACTCCTTTCCACCTTTTCTAAAGACTCAGAACATCCGAAAGACTATTCCAGCTCAACAAAATGATAATACTTTTCATGATGCACAAGAACTTAGAGATGGAAATTCTTAAATGTGTTTTGTCATTTTTTAGTAACTATGTACATTAAGCTTCAATTTTTTCCCCTAGGAATTTCTGAAGATAAACTCCTAATCACACATTCCTCCCAGTCCTGTGCCCCAGCCTTTTCAAGCAAAGCTCTTGTGCATATCAGCTCATTTCCACTGGTAACAACAATATTGACCATTGGCCTCAGTGGAATTATTCATTTATGTGCCTTAAATTATGCACATACATGATTGCTGGATTAAAAACCAGCCAAGCAAAGACAATTAATTAGATTTTAAATAATGGAGGATCTGCAAGGCTGAATCTGCATCTTTAGTGTAATAATGCACTAAATCCACTTTGCAGATTATATGCTGGGAAATAGAAAATATGATTTCCTTGCTCCTTTTTTTAATGGTGAAATCAGAAGAATATTTGTTGTGTCTATAGACTTACTTAAAATGTATGTGGAGAGCAACCAGGAATTTTTCAAGTGAAATCATGCTTTTTTTCCATGTTTTATTGACATGATACACAGCAACCTCACACCATTCAGGCTCCAAAAAACCAGGCAGATTCAGGAGATGCAGGATTTCAGTGCTAAAGGAACAATAGTTTGCCCCTGAGGTTGGAAAAAGTTCTTATTGAGCCTATCAGACAGAGAAAGTCAATTTGAGGACTGGTGCCTAAAAGGATTTTAGGACTTGTGTGCCTTGTAACTCAACCTTCAGTTCTGTGTCACTTCATTAACATCTTTCTGGGGCTTCTTTTAAGCATTTAGGTTTCTAAAGTTAGAAATTGTGAATAATAATAAGCATTTTACTTGTTAAAAGCAGCAATGTTTACAATGCATTTAAAATTGCATAGTTAATATAATTATCACAAGCATTACATAAAAAAGCCCCAGTATAACATAAACAATGTACAGTTTAGAGATCAGATGAAAACATCATGATTTTATCTGTTACAGTTACAGTTGTTAGGAGCTGCCAGCAGTATCATTTTTCCTCATTTGGGATAAATATTTTCTTCTTTATCTGTTTCTGCTGATGCAATATATCTAGCATGAGGAAAGGTTGATATTTCAAAGTTTTGCTTCTTCATTGGACAGATGTATTCAGACACTTTGCAGGAAATTCACCCTACCTAGATTATTTCTGAAGGATCACATGGATTTATGACATCTTTTTTGTTCCCTGATTGTGTAAGTGCAAATTTCAAAAGTAGTGAAGGTTCAGAAACAAAGAAAAGCTTTCATGATCATGGAGGCAGTGTGAAGATAGAATGGAAGCCAAAGAAAATCGTGTAAGAGTAGGAATACTCTATTTCCTAGCCCTCATCTGAGATGTAGGGTTTATCTCTTGTCTGTGATATGGATATTTTTTTTTAATATTGTCAGCTCAGCTGTAGCTGTGAAGAGTAAAGCTCCATCCTTTGTTATTGTAATTGGAGTTATACCCAGATTCTGACTGAAAAGTATAGCAGAGAATGTTTTTCCCTCACAGTGCAAAGCAGAACATCATCCTATTAAAAAAAAAGAGTTTAAAGTTTTAGTTCCATGAGGTTCTATGTGAATGAAATGCATTCAGCCAAATATTCATGGGAAGAGAAGGAAAGAGGAGGTGGAAAAGGAATATTTATGTTTTAAGAAAAATCTCTTTGATCTGTGATAAATATCCCAATTTCTCATCAATCAATACCTGCATGGCCCTTTATGTATCCCCTGAGCTCTGCCTGCCAGTACCCAGCCATGAGATCTTTGATCTGAGGAAATGACTTCTACACATCCCAAAAGTTAGGAAAATGTTTAAGTGCTGTTCCTGAAAACGATGGTTTTCAAAACAAAGGTTTCAAGGAGGATATATTTAATGACATATAGAGTTATCTCTTATTTCTGCTGTCTGCTGCTCCCAATCCTCTCCAATTTTAGATTGTCACAAGGAAGACTTGGTTTCAGCTACAGATCATCCTACTGGCCACAACCATTAGTTTTGGCTAGGTTGTTTTCTGAGGCAGTAAATTCCACAGATAGGTTACAGAAAATAGCATTTTTATGCAGAACTTCCAAATTTCCTGCCTTTTAATTGTATTAAATATGCTGCTCCTCTCAATGAATATTACTCTGTGAAAGGTTATACATTTCCTTATAGAATGCTACACTTCATTATAGAATACCTGTAGTACTAGGATTTGAAAAAAGGTTATCACAACATTCTTATAGTCAATATTAATCAATTCTTGTAGTCATTATTAATCAATTAACAATTTATTTGAGGAACAGAAGCCTAGCCCAGGTGCCCTAACTTACTTTCCATTAAGCTGCAGCTCTCCAGCACCGTGCACTGAGCAAGGCACATTTCATTTTTATAAATTCAGCTTGCTGCTTTCCAGTGACTGAATTCCAGCTGCCCTTTTCTGATGGATTAAACTTTTCCTGTCACCCTGTGTTGTTTTTGAAAGACGTTTTCCACCAAGTGTCAGGGTGTGAGTGTGTGAAGTGTAAAGTCAGCAGAATTCAGTGGGTTGTGCCCACCCCTCCATTAAGTGCCCGTGCTTGGTGATGCTCAACCACTGTGGTAATAGGTTAGAGACGTATAAAATTGTCTTTGAGCTGTGGTGCCTGTGTGAGGAATGAGAGACTTGCAAATGTGCCAGATTATTATCCCTAGGAGCAAAAAAAATTCCTAACAACTAATGCATGAATGTCTCCCCTGGCCTCGCCAGGGTGACTTCACCTGTGTCCTCTGAAGAACCAAAAGACAAAAGCACAAAGGTCTGTTAAGAAAAACTTTTATTCCTTGGCCCCTACTGAAACTGCTGATGGTAACTGAGATCAGCAGAACACAGAATTAAAACCCCTGGTGTTATTTCTAGATTACCTGTGCCATTGAGAGAAAAGGCTTTGCTGAAATGCCGTGGGCATGGTGGCAATTAGGGATGCTTGGCAAAGACTGAGCTCCTCCAGCAGACCTCAGATATGCTGAAATGACCTTTTTTTGTCACGAAACTGAGTGGTTCCTGTGACAGTGCCCAGTGAGGCAAGGTAGAATCCCACTCTGCAGATTGGAAAGCTGAAGAATAATGAGCCAAATTATGTCCCCACAGTGCCAGAGAGGGCATGTAGGAAATAATAATGAGAAGGAATCCTTATCTCCAAGATTTCTGAGAGATGATGCATAAATGCTCTGAAATGTGCCAGCTTCCTTGCTGAAGAATAATGATGTGAGCTGTGAAAGGTCGGGCAGTTTGAGTCAGAACTATTTCCAGAAACGACAATCTGCAGATTCCCCCTGATCCTGAGCTTCCAGCTGACGTAACAATTGCTTCACACGTGCTTTAGTTGGTGTCAGGTTGCAGTTACCTGGACTGAAAGTTATAATTTGGAGCTGCACTGGTTGATGTGATGGGTTTTGTTCAGAACTGTGAATTTAGAAGATGATCTGCCTTTTCTGTTGGGATTCCTAGGGTAAGCACTCAGCCACCAGAAAACTGAGCTGTGTACCAGGGGTTGTTCATCCTAGAGAAATAACCTACAGCTGAACCAGTTCCTGTTCACTGGGGGCAACAGGACAAAATATATTTTGCAGAATTCATTTTCTGCACTCAGGAGGGTGCAAATGGCAGCACTCCTGCCCTGGCTGTTGCTGTTTTGAGTAAGTCTATTCCTACTCTTTTCCCCCAGCTTTCAGCAGACAATCTATTTCTCTGCATTCCTCCTGCAGTTGTTTTTCAGGAGCGAGCAGTAAGCCCACAGGGTGCTCTTCCCCTGCTGCAGGGAGGTTTTAACATAATTTAAGGAACACTGAGCATTATTTGATCAGGTAACATGCATTCCTGTCACCTGTGGGTCAGTCCCACAGGAATAATCTCACCTCATAATAATGGAATAATCACCTGCTACTAAAGAGAAAAAGACACGAGGGCTCAAACATAGAAAAGTCCAGCCACAGACTCATCTGCCAAATATTGACAGGTTCTCCCTGCTTGAGGAGCTCTTGCTGTCTCTGCCCCTCAGCTTCCCTGTTACGTGTAGAACTGCAAAATAAAAAGGAGATGAAAAGCTGACCTCTGGAATTTTCAGCCCGGGAAGTCCCCAGTGCTCTGCTGTACCAGGATGCAGGTCTGTTTTACAGAACTAATTTGTGCTGATGCTAGCTGGTCCAATTGTTATGCAATTGTGCAGGCATTGGGAATAACAGAGTACACTAAATTCTGGTTAAATACTTTACCAGGGCGTGCTGGAAGCTTCTTGCCATCTGGAAATTTCTTCATGCCAGGGAAGGTTTGTCCTTCTCCTGACATGCACTTGACCTCTGTACCTGGCATTTGCTCTTTAGGATTCTCTTTGAGAAGTTCTACTTTCCCAGCTGACAAAGAAAAAATCCCAAACTGATGATAGATAAATGCCATGCAGCTGAGGCTTTTTTAGCACCATCTATCATAATTAGAGGGATGTCAATTCATCACTGTGCCCACAGTAAAGGTAAATTCTCACGGCAGTTTTTCAAAGCCATCCATACTCATTGTTTGTGCAGATTGCTTTATATAGATATCGACGTTCTTTGTAGGAGAGAGAGGGTGTTAAATCTCATTTCTTCACTTAATTCCAATTTGGGCATTTACTTTTTTGCCTTCCTGGTTTCCCAGCTGGGGTTTCAGGTGAATTTTTGCTTCTATCTTTATATACTTTATATATTTTGTTCTCATTAAAGCCCTGATGTGCAGCAGACACCAGGGGTGCTACCTTTTGTTCACACGGGATGAAATGTGGCTTGCAAGCACAAAGAATAATTAGTATGATTTTTATAAACTACCTGAAAAATTCTGCAAAACTGTAAAAAGAGCAGAAGTTTATTGTGCTTGGGGAACGTTTGCAGCTCAGGTACTCTTCTGCCCACCAGAAGTATTTATCCTGTGAGGAAGGAGCTGATGAACTGTTTTCACAGAGGCAGATTTTGAGCTCATTTTTTAATGAGCCTACTGTAGTTCAGTCACAGCTGAAGGAGCCCTGAGATGGAGTTCTGGATCGCTCCATTGACTGTGGACTATTGCCAGACAAGAACTTTAGTGACTCTACTTTGGAAGAAAAATGGATAATGGACTTCCACCCACAAAGAGCTGATTATATTAGTGATACTCTCCTCCCTTGTCTTACTGAAGGTCTGAAATTCCCAATTTGTTATGAATCTTGAGTGAAATTACCTCCTCTAAATGTGTCTCACTGCCCGTGTAGGGGAGGATATTCCTTCTGTGATTCCAGCAAATGTTTAGGTTGCAAAGGAAAGACAATTTTCCTGGAAAGAGAAGAACAAAATTTTCATAAGAGTGGAAAACAAAGGAATGTAGATTTCTTTATGCCTTTAGCTGCTTTAAAGCCTGCAATTTATGTTCATAAATCAATTTAGCGCTGCTGAAAATGTTAAGCACCATCTGTTTCTTTAATGATGCCGTGTCTGGATCCAAAGATAAGTGTTTGTGAGGAGTAAAGAAGGGACTCTGGTATCTGTGATACCATTATGAAAGTGAGATTCTATTAAGGTATCCAGCAACTTTTCAAAATTTTGAACTTTGAGGGAGACTTCAAGATGAAACAGCATTTATGTACTAGATGTTTTTAAAATATATACAAGATCTTATTATGGGCTAGAGCTGGGCCTCATATGATAGAGATTCTGGTGATAAGTCTGCCTGCTTCATGTGCAGATGCTTGTAGTAGTGTGAAATCCATGTCATCCTGTTCAGTCTCAGATTCTCCTGGTATTCCATCGTGTAGGAATTGTGTTTTGAGGAGTGAATCATCCCTCGAGATGAGAGAGGGAAGTTTGTGGGGAAGCTTTAGGAAACATTTGACCAGGTCAGAACGTGGTGGGCCTTAGAAAGACCTTCCTCCAAAGAACAAACTACTGCCCTCCTCATGGTAAACTGTGAAGGTTCCAGAGCACTGCCAGGGAAGGAGCAGGATTTGCTTCTGGGGTACCTGTGCTACACGTGGGAGGTAAATGAGACCTGACAACACCCTGTGGCAATGCCTACCCAAAGCTGGATTATTTTCCCTGGCAGCAGAGGGTCCTATGTGTGAGCAGCCCAGTTTAGGATTCACGGGGTGCACCCTTTGTGGTGGTGTAAGCAAATTCCAAAAAGTAAATCCACAATTTTGAGCATCCAAGGAAGTGCCAGTAGGGCACTTTGTTATCTCTTAGGCTGCTTTAGTCACTGACTGTGAGGAAATAGATGAAAAAACAATCAAAGGAGTGGTCACCTCAGAAAGAACACACTGAAACACTTGGTATGATTATGTATAAACCAACCACAGGCTCTGTTTACAAACCTTTCCATCTGCTCCTTTGCCTAATCATTTCTGCTTTCCCTCTCTGTCTTCTAACTTTCCTTCATCTTTCCAGATGCAGGACGCTATGGGCTATGAGTTACCATGGGTGTATTTTGTCAGTCTGGTCATCTTTGGATCCTTTTTCGTTCTAAATCTGGTTCTTGGTGTGTTGAGCGGGTAAGCTGACAGTTTTGGTGTCCTTTTTCCAATGCTACAGGGCAAGACTCCATAATAAGGGTTCTTCCCTGTCACCAGGATTCTTTCAGAGGGATTAAAATTCAGAATCCAAGGAAGCTTCACATCAGCTCCGAAATGCTTTGACAAAATGTCCAAATATTGCAAATAACAGCACAGGTAACAAAAGCGGTGTTATTCCCTGACAGAGAAATTCAACCTCAGGGCCTTCAAAATTATCTGTGTCAACCTGTCCTAAATTTCCAGAAAACTGGCTATTGGAGAATCTTACTGCTGGTGACTTGGGATCTCTTTGGCTGGAGCCTTGCAGTGCTCAGAACCTGAGCTTGTCTCACTAATTATCATTCCACTCTTCCAGGTCAATGATGCCATAGGAAGGGACTGGCCCTGGATCTATTTTGTTACACTAATCATCATAGGGTCATTTTTTGTACTTAACTTGGTTCTCGGTGTGCTTAGCGGGTAAGCAGTACCAGGAAAATGTTTTATTCTTGTTTATTTTGAAAAATCTGTTATTTCTATTCCTACTCTCTGGTTACCAAAACAACGGTCAGTGGCGGGTTGATCTCAAGAACCTTAAGAGAAGGTTTTTATTGCTGTGCCAATTCCAAAATACAGCATTCCTAGCATCACAGAAGGAGCTTTTTGACTAAATCAAAGGAATATCAGACAATTTTTTGTCTGTAACACATTCCTCTACCTGTAAAGGGAAGAGGACAGCGCTGTGCTCTCCTGTGGGCAAAGCAATCCCTGCACAGAAGGGGATTATAGTAAAATTTCTGCAAGTCAGTAGGGCTGAAGGAGGAATGAGAGCATGGGGTAAATCCCTCCACATCCATAGGATGAGATTCCTGCCAAATTATGCCTCCTCACAGGAGAAATTTTCACTTTGTCCAGTATATCCCAAGCACAGCCTACCAGGAGATTATTTTCCCTGGGGAGAGTCTTGGGCACGTTTCTCCTCCAGCAAACCCATCTTCTCTGTTGTGCAGATTACAAACCTGGCGTGACGCAGGGAGAAAAGATCATTTCCCTCTGACCTTTCCAAGGATGAGCAGAGAAACAGAAGTCCTTTTAGTGCTTAAGCATTTTTAAGACATCCAGACATTTAGCTGTACTTCAGTTCTGCAGTGTAACCCTGGCTGCAAAGCATCATTTGAGTAGCTTTGATTAAAAACAATGGATATTGTCCCCAGCAGTTCAAAAATTCACTGCCCCTGGGGAGCCACATAATTAAAGGAATAAAGCCAGCAAACATTCCTTACAAGATCAAAAAAAAAAAATCATCTAGAATTAGGTTTTTAGTTCCATATTTGGGCACGACTGGGGGCTACAGGCATTCTGTGTACACGGATAAATATGGCATGAGGATTTTTATGCATCCTCTTTTTGTTTTTACCATCCTGCCTCCTTTGATGAGCTCTAAATGAGTTTGATTAGGGTCTGTACCTGTTGTCTGAGCAGGCAGCCATGAAGTCCCTTCAGTTTTGATCAAAGGAGAGGGAAAATGATCTCTGAGCAGGAGGAGAGGACTTGATGCCTCATGGAAATTATGCCCTCAGTATTTGGGCCAACAAAATAGGAGGGGCAGCAGTGGGACTGGGGAAAAATCCACCTTTGGCCACCTGGCAAAGAGACAGGTAATAACAGAAGGTCTGCAGAGATAATTCCTCCATCTTCATGACTCCATTGAAGGAGGCTGTGAGAGCTGCTGCAAGGAGCTCCACGCAGCAATGGAAGTGTGGAGAAAATCCCCCACAGGGAAGTGTTGGGCAATAATCTGTGTTTGCTCATCTGGAGAGTGATGCTCTGGCAGGGGGTTGAAACACCCACCCCTCATTCCTGCAGGTGGAGACCCTGCCCAGCAGGTAAGGAGGTCAGCACAGTGGGGGATGATGATCAGCTGGCAGGGAGAGGGATCTGTTCCATCAGAGGTGCACTCAAAAAAACAGAAATGTTTTTAAAGATTTCACAGGATCTGATTGGGTACAAAGTGCCTGTGAGCCCAGCCATGAGGAGTTCATAGTATTGAAGCACTGCTGATTCAATTTACCTGCACTTGGATTTGTACCTGTGCATAATCAACAATTTAATTTCCTCTTTCATTTTCAACTCCAAGTGTTTTAAGGCGTAAATCTTCCACCTCCTGCCACAGTGCAGCTAGACCACCCCAGTCAGTGGTAGGAGATGGAAACAGTCTGTAGAGGGAACTGAAATCAAAGATGAAGTTCACCTTGTTTAAGCTGTGACTCACTCTTTCTGGCTGTCTTCACTGTGTTATGACAGCTGCACTGTTTCTGCAAAAATGTCCTTAACTGGAAAAAAAGTAAAAAGAAACTTAAGAATTTGCATCCATGAAAAAACACAGAAATGTTCCAAATTTTCTTTGGTCTAAATAAGCAGTTCTTAACCAATTAACTTTCTAAAGCAGTTCCAAATTGTGCTGAGTTACAAAGTTTCCTCACTTTGCAGATTCAGCCTTTTTTTCTTGCTATTGCCATTAGTCTGATCTATGTTGATGATCCACCTGTCTGTTCTGGGTACAAAGCAGCATTCCTGGTTATCCTTAAATATCCATTCTGGGCATCTCTGATTTTTTCCCCATTTATCTATTTCAGGAGCTCCAGCAGCAGGCATGTTGTGTAGGTAGAGTTCACAAATGACAGATTAGTTTGAGGGGGGGGTTTAATCACTTCTGAATGCATAAATGTAATTAATTGTACTCACAAAGACACCTTGATTGCACCTGCAAAATGAAATGCTGGATTCTGCTCTGCTGAAAGAGCTCTTCTGTAATTTGTTCTTGCTCAGGTATGTCATCCATTCACGGTCCTGGTGAATTTACTAATCACATACCAGGCTAAATTGCATGTCAGAGTATTTATATGTGGATGTAATCTCCTCCTGACTTGGCTGAGCACAGCATAAAATGTGCTCCAGAGGAATATCCAGTCAGCAGATCACACACAGACCTCCCCAAGCCCAGGCAAAACAATTCCACACCCTTGCTCTGAGCAGTGATTAAAGTCACTTGGGATCAGAGATGTTCATGTCTGTGTTATCTGTTTCAGTTAATTAATGAGGAAAAAAAGGCAGTGCGGGTTCAACATTCAGGCATGCACACCTAAGGATACAGAGCCACATTTCCTTTATATTCTGATCCAAATCCCAGGACACAGGCCAAACAAGCAGTTGCCTAAGGCAAATGGAGGGCAGGAGAGCAGATATTTCTTCTGCTTTGAGAGCATCCTGAAAAACACATTTGGCTGCTTTTTTGGTGCTTTTACTGCCAAGAAAGAGGTCAGAGTGAACAGGAGGCTGGCTATGATTGTAGCTCCTCCTTGAGCAGTTTTTGTGACCTTTCAGGTGTTTTTCCTAATCTTCTGTCCCCTCTCCCAACCCTTCCCATTCCTTGGTGTACCTCTCAGGGTGGATGAGATTTGGAGCCTTGTGCTCCACTTTGAGTAGTGAGCAAAAGTTTTTAACTCTTAGAGTTCTGCTCTTTTGTTCACTTACCATCTCACCTATAAATGTGAGAAATTATATCAGCAAGAACAACCTTAATTCCATCACTGGGATGAGAAACAGAAATATTTTTCTGAGACAGCACATGATGCAGAGCTGGGTGTTGATGATCTTGACCCACTCTAACCTCACACAGAGAAAACTTCTCTCCACAATCCCCTGATCTTTGGCATTCCCATCAGCAGACATTTCTATCATTTTCTGGGAGAAGTGAACCAAAGTGAAATAAACCAGACTGTGGTAAAAACAATCAGATTAACCCATTGCTATACTGATGGTTTTCACTGAAAAGAGTTGGATTGCTTGCTAGCTGACCTTACCCTGCCATGACAGTGCAGCCTTTTTAAAGACAACCTCTAGATTCAGCATGGCACTTCCATCAAAAGAATTTTTGGTGCTTGGCCTGCCTGCTGGAGCCAAAAACAGTGAGAATTTATTGGCAGCAGTAATTTTTCACCTGCCTGCAATACACCCTGGGCTGAGACCACCAGCTCCCTTCCCATGGGATGGAAAATGACCACTGGTGGTAACTCCTGATTGTGAATTACATTTGCCCAAGTACAGGCTGCCTTTCCACCTGGGAGCTGGTTTGAATTGCAAAAAAACCTGTTCTCAATGACTTAATGTTAGTAGAGCATAGAAATTAGGACCATTTAAACCAGTTTTCTTTGGAGACTCATCATTTTAAACCAGTTTTCTTTGGAGACTCATCAATTTAAACCAGTTTTCTTTGGAGATGTGGAGTTTTGTGTGCTGTACCAAGGGAGGAGACATGGAATTCCAGGTCATTTACACGAGGCAATCACAGTATTTTGCATTGTGCTAGAAAACTTTAGGTGCAGCCCATTTCAAATTTGGGCCCATTTGTTTTAGATTCTAAAATAATACTTTACGAGCTAAAAATTGAAATATTGAAATTTGATTTAACAAACAGGCTTAATAATACATAGATTTATCCAGTGATTATTTTTTTGAGAGTTAATTCATTAATTTGAGTACAGCACTGTAGCAGACCCAGAGGAAAGGTGTCACTGAAACAGAAAATATCACCACCACTGATGTATTTTTTCCTAACAATTTTTGTACAAGTTTTATTATTATTGTTGAGGTTATTTGTTTCTTTTACATTGTAAATAGTAAAATATCAGTCCCAGCATAGGAAAATTCCATTTTTCATTTTTTCCATGCCTTGAGGCTGGGTTTGGACCCAGAGCTGAGTGAACTAACATCAAGCCAGAGAAGCCAATGGTTTTCCTCCTCATTTCCAGCCTGGTTATCACACTCCCTGGGGAGGACCTGACCCCCCATCAGCGTGACAGGGGTGCAGGTGACACTGGCACACGTTGTCACATCTTTTGGCTGGAAATTAAGGGATCATCCTGCTCTGATCCTGCTGCACTGCTGGTCTCACCCACAGCTCATCATTCTGAAAACCTGATCCAAAACCTGTGAATCCATGGAAGCCTTTCACAAGGTTTTGAGCCAGACAGGAGGAGAGTGCCTCACCATCACTGTTAGAAAGCCACCTCCATCTCAGCCACGTGGCACTCACAAAATTGACATTTTGGTTGGGATTTTCATTATCCTAATATTATGCCATCAGCATAATTATTATGATATTAGATATTAGATACTAGATATTAGATATTAGATAGATATTAGGATATCTACCATCAGTGGTAGATCTCCTATTCATTTCTGCACTAAGACAAATGCCAAGTGGAGTAACATTTTGTTAAACCCATTCACTGCTGACAGCCTTCAGCAACACTAATGGATAATGCTCTGGGGAAAATGGTTTTACCTCTCTTTTCCAGAAAGAGTGGCCTGTGCTGTCTGCTGTGTGTGTCTTGTGTAGTGATCTGCTTCAGCAGACAGAAAATTTAATGCTCAAGTACTCTGGGCCCAGCAGTTTTCACAATCATTAAGCTTACTTTTTAAAATATAAGCGTTAAAACCTGGTTTAGAACCACGTGAGTCTCTAAATAAGGGAGGTCAGCATTTCTTGAAAACAAAATTTATTGCTGTGTAGGTGTTTCTGAAAGAGGAGAAGAAACAGCTCCACAGCCAAAAAAAAAGGCAAAGCACAACCCAGGATCAAAACTAAGCAACAGGAAATTCCTGTTCTTATGCCCTGCTTAAAGTCCATATTCCTAACAGTGTTCTTTCATAAAACTGTCATCAAATTTTTTACCCTGTTCACTTTCTGGCAGAATCTATTAATTTTGTCTACCCATAATTTATTGTATTTGTCCACCCAATGTGAGGTTTGAAAAATACATTTCATGTCAGATAACAGCTTTGAATGCTGAAAGTCTTCGGTAAAACGTTGAGGTCTGAGTTTTTAACTATGTTTGCCTGTTCTGGGGGTGAAATGGTCCATAATTAAACAGGATTGTGAGTACCATTAATTACACTGAAACTAGCCCAGTTTGGTTGTGATTGCACATAAAATCTTAAACACAGATTGAAACCTGGCTGGAAATTAGAGCCACCAGCTCACTCTCCAGATGTCAGATTATTGTCAAACAGTTCATCATCATCCATTATTCATGTAGACATTTGTAGATAACTGTTGGAGAATATCAAGTGCTTGCAGAATTTTAGAAAATGATTATGAATTTATATCTGGTATTGTACATAAAATTGTACATAAATGTTACACATGTGTTTTATTTGAATTGTCAATCAAATGCTGAGAAGGAAGTTTTGAAAAATTTATCAGTTTTTTCCTAAATACTGATAGAAATGTGGACACTCCAGCTGTTTTATGTGTGTGTGTGTGCAGCAAGGATGCTCCATCCATGTGTTTGTCTGGAGAGAATAGAGACAGCTGGGTGTGCTACACAGACTGAGGGGACTTTCCAGTGGAAATCAATCTAACCCATTGTTTTCCTCCCATCTCTCCCTCCTTTCCACCCGTGTCCTGTCCCTCCCTCCCTCTTGCTAGGGAGTTTTCCAAAGAAAGAGAAAAGGCAAAGGCTCGTGGAGATTTCCAGAAGCTGCGGGAAAAGCAGCAGCTGGAGGAGGACCTGAAGGGATACTTGGACTGGATAACCCAAGCAGAAGATATTGATCCAGAAAACGAAGATGAAGGCATGGATGAGGAGAAGCCTCGAAACAGTAAGCAACTTTCTTCTCTCATTTTCTTTTTCTCTCTTTCTCTGTCTCTCTCTGTTATTTTAGCAATAAAACCTGTGCCCATCTTCTGAGGCAGCTTCTGAGGAAGAACCAGTTCTTCCTGAGACATGCACTATGCTTGTGCATATTTCCAAATTGTAGGAGACCAGGGGAAGCAGAAACACAGGTACAGTGGTTGATATTCTGCAGATCAGTGTTTACCTGTGAAACGGGCACTAGACCCTGATATCAAACAGATAAAAGGTCAATACTTGATGATAAAGTCCACTACTGAGAGAAGTTTTAAAATCCAAGTGTGCCTTATATTCATTTATAATTAATTTATTTGTTATTTTCATTATTCATTTATATGAATTTATTTTAATTGTAGCTCAGTGTTGGGGGCTACAACACTATATTAAACAGATAAAAGGTCAATACTTGCTGGTAAAACCCACTACTAAGAGAAGTTTTAAAATACAAGTGTGCCTTATATTCATTTATAATTAATTTATTTATTTATTATTTTAATTATTCATTTATATTAATTTATTTTAATTGTAGCTCAGTGTTGGGGGCTACAACACTATATTAAACAGATAAAAGGTCAATACTTGCTGATAAAGTCCACTACTGAGAGAAGTTTTAAAATACAGGTGTGCCTTCTATTTATTTATTATTTATTATTTATTTATTATTTTTATTATTCATTTATATTTATTTTAATTGTAGCTCAGTGTTGGGGGATACAACACTATATTAAACAGATAAAAGGTCAATACTTGTTGGTAAAATCCACTACTGAGAGAAGTTTTAAAATACAAGTGTACCTTCTATTCATTTATAATTATTTATTTATTATTTTTATTATTCATTTATATTGTATTATTTTAATTGTAGCTCAGTGTTGCAGGCTCTTTGCACGTGGTTGGTTCCTTGGAAAGCAAAGGTTTCTCAGGGAAAGCAGTGCTGCAGGATGGGAGGAGGGCCAAACCAGCTCTGTTGTACCCTGAGTGGGCCATCTGTAACTCCATGGAAATCAGTGGATTTGGGTTTGCTTTTGCCAGGCTGGATTAAGCTCTCAGGCATTTAAGGGTGTTATTTGTTACTCTTCTTTTTTTGGAGCTGACAAGGTGTTTGCACAAAGTGAAAATTCACCAACAATCCCCTATTAGCAATCCTCAGGAAGGAGGGGCTTGAGGAAAGAAATGTTTCCCAACATTTCCTTACCTGTGTTGACCCTTCTGCCACCTTCTCTTTACCAGCACGGGCTGTGTCACACCTCAGACCCACTGAGCACTCATCATTGCAGGTTGTGCACTTGGGAAATGGCAGATTTGGAATTTTTACACAGCCAATGGCTCTGCTCTTGGCTTTCATCATGGGAATGTGCATTGTCTTTGTTTGATTTTGGAACAGAAGGCATGAAACCTGTCCCTAGATATCTTACAAACAATCAAAACCTATGGGATGATCCCACACAAACATATATTCCAGTAAGAGGAACATTGGGCATGGGAAAGTTGTGCCTTTCTTTCTTCAGCAAGATTTTTAATAGATGTTCATGACCTTTAGGATATTAGTAACCACTTTTGCTGCCAAAATAATGAAGTTCTTTTAGGAAAAAAAAAAATTGGGTCATTAATATCAGGTTATACCCACAATACTGAGGTATCTGGACCTCAAGGAGTCACTGTGGTGACATTTCCCAAATCAGGTTATTTTGATTTTTATGCTGGTGTTTTCATAGCTCATAGAGTTTAGCTTCACACTTTAACCTCAGCAAGCATTCAGAAATGAATTTATTAATCATGGCCAAAATTTGCTGCTCTGTAGCATACAATATGTGAATAAATCAGATGAGGATTCACTCACACTGTTGAGTGTGGCCAATCCATATTTGAGCTAACAAATACCTCCTTTTATGGGTGGTGATATTAAGAACTGAAAGGTAACACATCTCCAGCTTTCAGTTCTTCCTGGTCAATTTGATAAGGTGAGTTTTGTGAGAAATGGTTTATCAAAATTAGTCCTCTCAGATCTGAGTCAGAAAAACTGAGAAGCAATGGTTCCAGCTTAAGATAACACCACAGAAAATGTACTGTAAGTGACAGGGCAAGGCATTTTGTTTAGGGTGAGGTTTATTTTTGGTGTGTCACCTCCTGGCCTGAACGTTTTGGCATTGGTGCCAGCAGTCAATCACCAGTAGGGTTAAATTGAAGGAGAAACATGGTATTATTTCCCTTCCAAAAGCCATCCACAAAATAACTAAAGGACAGATGGCACAGTTGTAAATTCCCTCATGAATCCCTTTGGCTTGAGTGTTCCCAAGGCATTTGAATCCCACCTACTCCCAGTCCAGGCTTACATCACCAAAACTCCAGTGCCTTCCTTGTTTTCTTGGTTTTAGCTCATTTTTGCTCCTTTGCACCTTCAGAATCTTTTGTTCAAGTGCTCTTCAAAGCTCATCACTTTGTGTTTCTGCAGCACACTGAACTCTGTGGCTGTTACTGCCCTTTCAAACACGCTTTGTTCAGTGACTAATTAATGTTGGCTCTCAAGGCATCAGCCCTGAGAACTTCAAATGATGGATTTGAACTGCACTGGGCAGTCCAGCCCTCCTTGAGCTGCTGTGTCAGCTCCATAAACTTCAGCTGTGCCCTCTCCATCAGTGGTGGTGTTCTGGTGCTCAGAGGAGAGGTGCTGCTGCCTGACCTCTGACAGGGATTCACACCCGTGCTTTAAAGAAGTCAAGTCAGTTTTTGCTTCTTTGGTTGTTTGGGGGCTTGGAGTTTATTTTTTCTTTTTAATAAACAGTATCAGAATAGTTCAGAAGTTCAAATAAAAATATTTTGTAATCCAGAGACTCAGCTAATGTAAGTTCTGAGACTCAGCAGTTTGCACCATCTGGGCCCTGACCCAGGTAGTTTACCTAAACTGAATCATCCCAAACACAGAGAACATATGTTTGCAGTCCCTTCTCTGTCCTTGGCAGCTACAGAGGCAGATTTTGCTGTCTTTTAACTTTGTAGGGAGTGCTGCCTGCTTGTCAGCATGGGCCCTGCCTCCTGTAAAACAGAGAACACGAAGTGGAGGGGAGGAGAACCTCACCTGCATCCCCTTTCTGTTTGCCTGCTGTGACAGTCCTTAGGGCATTTTTTGCATCCCCTTTCTGTTTGCCTGCCTGTGACAGTCCTTACATTATATTTTGTGTTTGCTGCTGCTTTCCTGAGGCTCTCAGACCTTGCCCAAACACCTTGCTGGGTGTTTGCAGCCCTTCATGAAGTTATCAGGTCCAAGGATTAACAGAGAGGACCTCAGTGAAGGAAAGGGTGAAAAAGGGAGATGAATGGGACCAGAGTTGGACAACCTGTGCAGTTTTTAGCTCTCCTCTCCAGGGCAGAGCTCTTGGCATTTTGCTGAGGGAGCTCATCACCACTTGTGGCTCACACGGACTGGGAGCCACTCACAGATCAGGCTGAGTTCATTCTCTGCCTTTTAGGAAGTGCCACATTCAAGGCAGTTTTTCCACGTTGTTTGCAAACACGGACTTGCCGCGGTGACAGATGTGAGGTGGGAAATGTGGGAAGGATTCTGGGGGCTGCTTGTGTTGATGGGTTTGGTTCTGAGCTCTTCCACACGGGAAGAAAGCACTGATTGGACAGAGGGGAGAAACACATCATGGCACAGAACAGCCACTGAATTCCAAATCACAGGATAGCAAGGAAAACCATCCCTTCCTGTCTCCACAGCCACTGGGAATTTGCACTTTTGTTTTCCCTTCCTCAGAGTGGTCTGGAGTGCATCTGTTGCTGTGGGCAGGAGCAGGAAACCTCAATCCAACCCAGATTCTCTTCCTCTTGAAATTAACTGGCAGAACTCCCACAGACTGCAGCGGGGTCACAAATAATTCATGAATGGGCAGGGCGAAGTAATTTGATGTTTCTGATTGCTCAGATTTTGTCCTCCCTCTGTTCCCTTCTATTTCAGTTCTATTTGGTGCCACCATTTGCAGAATCACCCCACTAATGCCAACAGAGTCCCTAAAAGTAAAAATCCCACTGCTTTGTAAAGGCATTCCAAGATTCAAGACAATTTATTCTTCTTCTTAAGTCATATCCAACATGGTGCTGTAAATTCAAGAACTGATTTGCAAGTTCCTTACCCTACTAAAATTAAAAGTCTGATCATTCTTCAAGGCCCTATTGTCATGGAACTGATGGCTGTAGATAATTCAGTTTTCATGTAGCACAGCAGAAAAAAAAAAACCCCAGTACAAATCAATGTGTTGCCTATCAAATTATATCATATTTCAGATGGTACTTTAAATTATGGAAGGTGTGTGTCTGTACATGCAGATTTGTTGAAGTGGGAACAGTGCACAGTTGAAGACAAAAAGTACAGACATACAGGCAGGTTTTAAAATAGACATTAAAAAATTAAGCAGTTTAAGAAGAAATAGCCTTCAATCTTCACCTTCAGAGCATTGCTGTAATGCCTTAGTGACCTTTGGAAAAGTTCATTAACATCTGAGTTCTCTCCATCTAAAGAATCAATGACAACCTAATTTTTGGTGGACTAAAGTTTTGTCTCCCTCTTTCAACCACTGTTCCTTTTGAACATCACCATAACTAGGAAGTAGACTGCATTTAATCACAGCTTTATGAGAGTCTTCCCTGGAAAAAAAATTACTTTGAGGCAAGGAAGGAGTTTTCAGCAGAAAAAGCAAAATTTCAGAAGAGATTGGTACCTCTTAGACCATTTTACAGCTTTTGGGAAATCTGTGCCTTTCATGGAAACACTTTGTGCTTCTGCACATCCATAAATGAGAACAGGAGAGGTGGTAGTTTAAACAGGAGAAGGGAAGAGTTTTAGAACTCTGGAAATAGAAGCCTCAGTAATTTCAACTCAAACAGGGCTTTATTCTCAACACCTCCAACAGCAGTTTGACTCTATTATGTAACAGGGGAAAAAGTATGACCACCTGTCCCGAAAATTCCAGGTATTTTAGGATTTATCTATCCAATTCCCATTGACTTGCCTTCTTTTTGCACAGTCAGTTTCTGCACCTCAAGGAGTCTGTGTTGATTTCAGTGAGGTTTTGTACAAAATACCTACCACTGACATGAATTAAATTCTCACTAAATTCTGTGCAACCCTTTGGGGAATTCCTGATGTGGAGCTGGTGGATAGAGAGAGTTTTATGCACAGATCTGATCATGACACCAAGATAAAGGAACACCAACTTCAATTTGTACATTTGTTCAGTTTGTACATTTATTCAATTTTTACATTTGTTCAGTTTATACATTTATTCAGTTTGTACATTTATTCAATTTGTACATTTGTTCAGTTTGTACATTTATTCAATTTGTACATTTATTCAATTTGTACATTTATTCAATTTTTACATTCACTAATTTCATATGTCAGCCTGCTCAGTGGCCACCAAATCATGTGTTTGGTGTACTGACAAGCAAGTGGCTTGTTACTTTCAGCCTGAAATAAAATAAATTTCAGGTGCTCTGGGATAATGTTTAAGGTAGGAAGGATTTTCAAAGGCTGGGTTACAACCTAAAATGTCAAAGTGGCTTAAAATACTCTTGGTCCATCTTCTGCAATGAAATTTAACGGGCAAGTGCACAGGTAGGGAATTAACATGGAAGATGCAGAGGGGAAAATGAGGGAGTGGATATTTAAAAGATATCTATTTTACATCCAGTCTGGACCCTCACTGCCTTAAAACCTTTGTCTTCTTACTGTAAGAGCAAAAAGATGCTGTTCTGAGTTAATTTTAGTTTAGCAGAGCATACTTGAACTTGTCTATCGAGAGCAAATTAGTTCATCCTCTGTTATTCTAATTCCAACCACAGAATCTGTCCTCACGTATTTCACACACACATGGAAGGACATGGACAACCACCCCTCCACAGGCAGGTACAGATATTGTCAAAAAGCAATTTAAAAACCCCACAGGGGCTTGCATGGAATTCAAGATCATCTTAACAAAAGCTCTAAGAGGCACAGGCTGGAAAATGAAACCTTTATTAATTTAATTCCTCCAATACCAACTGATGGCTTGAGAAAGGCATCACAGAACGTGGTTGCATTTTGCTTTCCCTATTTAAATACAAGGAAATCGATGCCAGTCTTGTAAAATGATTTATTATCCGTCAACACCTCATCTAAAGAGGAAGAAAGCACAATCTCTTCCACTTTTATCATTGTCCACTGATGTGGAAAATAATCATCTGGTAACCAGGAAGAGATCAGCTGCAGTGCCAACAATTTGTAGGCATTTCACAAGGGCACCTGGTAGGTAATTCACAAGTTTGGTAACTGGGGTAGATCTGTTCTCTCTCACCTGGAGACAGAGGGACAAAATAAGTGATTTTTGGTGTCCACTGTGCCACCAGCTTGTTCTAGGGGGAAAATATCCACGTGTGAATGTGCAGAGGTTCCAACAGGTGGTTTGCTTGGACAGGAGTGACAGCAGCTCCCAGCTGTGTGCTGGGAGAAACTATTTTCTACTGGCCCAGTAGAAAATAATCCCAGAAAATAATCCCAGTGGTATTTTCCTGCCTTGCCATCACTTGGAGCAGCTCATACTCTGCTCTCAGTATAAATGCCAAAGTTTGAGGACACCTAATGAAAGGCCTTTGTAAATGATAAGTCAGCTTTGTTTCTGTGGTGTGGTTCAGGTTGCAAAATTCAGCACGGGGTTTGTGCTGCAGATGTCGAGCTTGGGTCTATAATTAGGATCTGCCTAGAAAAAGCTTCTGGGACATCAGTTCTCACATCAGGCTGAATCACTCCTGCAGTCCTCAGGCAAAAATTGTCCTGAAATTCCTGGGGATTTTGCCTGGCTAAGGACTGGGGCCCCAGTGGGCTTCACCCAAGGTCAATAACAAAGCACTGGGAAAGGTTTGCCCAGTGTGAGGCCTTGGAGCACAGAGAGCTCTCAGTGCTCACCAGGAGCTCAGTGTTGTGTCACTGGCATCCAGCACAGGCAGAGTTTGAGGTGTCTGGGCTCTGAAATCACTTGCAGCACTGAGTGCTCCACTGGGTGCTGTTTGCCCAGTGCATCATTCCACTGGCTGAAATGCAGTTGATTCTGGCATGAATTCAACCCTCTGTCATGACAAGCATTTGGTTTCCAAACCTATACTGAAATAAATGTGTGATCACATACAGGTAAACTCTGCTATCCTAAAAAGGAAAAGCTATATCAATATCAGAAGGGGAAAAAAACAACAAAAAAGAACATTTTTTAGGCTTTATAGCAACCCTGCAGGCAGCTGTGGTAGCAGAGTACACAGAGCAATGGTCTTCAGTGATGTAGGTGAAAATAAAGCTGCCATTTCCATGCATCATTTTCATTGTGTCATTTCTGTGCAGCTCAAGTAACCAAAAAAAAAAAAAAAAAAAAAAAAAAAAAAAAAAAAAAGATCATTTAGGATGTTTCTTCTTCCACCTTTCCATCAATGTCAACAAAACTATGATGTCAACATTTGACTTTTTCCTATTGGGATAAAATCAAAACTGAGAGTAGATTTTCTTCCTGATTCCCTTCATATGTTGCATCTTTTTTTTTTATTGTGAGTGAAAAAACAAAAAAACAGTAGATCCTTATCCTTGATTGTTTTGTATTTCTCCCTTTCCAAGAGGAAATATTTGGGGGAAAAAAGTTTGTCTTCTCAACAAAGTGAAATATAAAACTTGAGGGTTTAAATTATGCTTCAAAATGCTTCAGCTACAACATTGATTCTTGAAATATGTGTGTGCAGGGTGATATTTGGAGAGGGGTGAAATCTTCTTCTGGACTCTTTTGTCCAATTAAAAGACACAGGAAAGCTAAATTATTTTCTCAGGATCACTCACCCCCACAGTGCCAGTGGCACAGGCTCTCACACCATTTTCTACCCTCTAAAGCAGAAAGAGAAGAATTTTGACCCTGGATTGCATCACATCAGCCATTTCCAAGTTTGATCAGGGTGGGTTTGAATTATTTTCCTTCTCTGGCAATTCACAGTAATCATTTTAATCATTTTAAGAAATACAGTTTTCTTCTTCCCCTGAATGTAAGGATGGTTCACTCCATCTAAGCGAATCAGAAGGTCTGGCTTTCTGCTTTTTGTTAGAAATATAATTTAATAACCCAGCCTTTAGCAAAAGCAGCTTTTAGGCTCATTGTCCTGTAGATTTCACAACTTCCCAGTTTTTCTTTCTTTCTGTCTCAAAGGAGGCTTTGATCATAAAACAAAGAGCAAGCAACCATGTGAAAACCTCCTTCCCTTTCCTTCTCTGCTGCTGAGTTATGCCATGGTAGGTAAATCCCACCTAACCAACAAGATGTTAAAGCAGTGTAGCTCAAACCTGAATTTTCTGTCAGAGCACAGTGTGGAGAGGAAAATGTTTCCTTTGTCTGAGCAGAGAGCAAAAGAAGAAGCTGCTGGTATCCAGGACAAAGCTGTGTAATGTAACAGCCTGTAATTCAGCAGTAATTTGTTCCAACAGAGCATCAGAAGGCTTGATATAATTGGGTGAAGAGGGGAAAGGGTTTCTAGGAATGGGGAAAATTCTCCTGTTTGAGAAAGGTGGGATAAATTCAGGCATGTGCCTGACTCCATCAGGCAGATTCTGGGGTGAGTGCTGGTGCACAGTGACAGCTCTGAGATAATGAGATGATCCTGAGGGTCACTGTGATGAGCACAAATCTCTGTGCCACTTCTGCATGGGAGAATGGGTGCCAGAGTGGAGACCAAGCTCCAAATCTGTGCTGATTTCTGCCCACAGGCTCATTTTTTTGATTCTTGCTCCTTTGCAGGCATCAGCATTTACAACAATTAGATAAGCTTCCAGATTACTGAATTTTACATCTTGGGGGAAAAGCTCTTCCTGTAATATCCCCTCTGACTGAAAAGGTTTTATGGTGATCTGCACATGCTCCTGCTCTCTTGCAGCTGAGAATTTGGCTTGTCTTGTTCAGCTCACAGGTGCTTCCAGTTCCTCCCTGCCCTGGTTCTCCTGTCCTGAAGCACAAACAACTGAGCACTGCTGGAGCAGAGGTGTGACAGCAGCTGCAGCATGTAGGGACTGACATTAATTTGACAGGGCATTAAGTTTATCCACTATAAAAGTGATTTTTCTAGCAAAGACTGACTGGTGAGAGGAAACCTCTTTTTTCCTGCTAGAAGAGGGACTAGTTTTGATGTAGGAATTCTCTTATAGTACCAGTTTGTAACATAGAAATACCTCTGAAGGCAAGGCTTTTGAGGGAATCCATTCTTTTTATAGCTGGGGAAGACACCTTTGAGCAAATAAATTAATCTCCATCCGCCCTGCTGGCAAGTGTCTCTTGAAGCTGTCAAGATTAATCCATTGACACTGGTTCTGCTCCTCAAGAGAGGACATTAGTCTGTGAGAAATGCCTTTGCCACACCTTCTGATAAATTGTTTTATTTCCCCATAAAGAAACATCTCCCATAGAGAGGCATAGAAAGGATTTGGTACCAGCATCTCCACAGGAAAATTTTTGGAAGGAATGCCCCAAACCCCCAAGCTGAGTATTCCTCAGGCAAGAGCATTTTTTATTTCATTTTTTTAAGCAGATGCCTAAAGTGAGCTCTTAAATCTTTGCAAGGACACTCATAAAGTGTTTTTAAAAACTCTGGAGTGTTCAGCAGATGCTGCTGGAGTCAGTGAGGATGGCCCATGGTCACTGTTTTAAAGGAAGTTACCATTGCAGATGCAGTCTCAAGAGCCTCTTCACTGAGAAGAAAGCACTGGTGAGCAGGAGTGATGGCTGAAACCCTGAGTTTTGTTTTGATGTGGTGTGAGGAGCTCTCAGGAGAGAGCTGTGGTGCTCAGGAGTGGTAGCTGAGGGACATGAAGCATGTGGTTTGAGTTAGAAACAACTGCTGGGGATGAGAACCAGTTTTAGGACAGCAATGTCAGCCAAGATCAAAGCCACAGTGTGCCTGGCACTGCATGTACAGAAATTAAAAGGATGTTGTGTGTATTTCCTTTTTACAGGAAATCAAAGCTAGAGAAGGTGGGGTTCAGCTGACTAAACACATTCGTCTAATGCCAATTTAGACACCTCAGCACACCCAAGACCTTCATTGTGACCTGACAGGTCAAGTGAAGCAGCTGAGGCTGGCGCTCTTGCAGAGTTGGAAGGAATATCCCAAATGGGCTGTCAGAAATGTCATCCAGCACCTCAGAAAAGGCAACAGAGTGTGGTTAGTCCAGAGATGGGTAGGAAAAGTTCAGTACAAGTAGAACCTTCAATACTGATCCTGTGAGCTGAATGTCTTAAAAGAGTGTGCTGGGACCAGCTGTAACAGAAATTGTTCTGGTTTTATGGGTTTTTTCCTCCTTGTCTAAGTGTGTATTTACCATGAGCTATCTCTCTGTCTTCCCTTGTGTATTTTATGTTACAATTTGAAGATTCATGTGCAGAGAGGTAAAAGCTGAAGCCCAGACCAAGAGCTGTGTTTGGGAAGAGCCCAGGACAACCTGAGGGATGCAGGGGCTGTGTTAGCAGAGCTCTCCTGAGGAAATTCTCACTTCCTCCACCTCACCCAGCCTGACTGCAAGGCAGCTTAAGTGGTTCATGCCTTGCTTAAATCGATTCCCAAGCAAGGCAGAGATAAAGGTGTTTTGTTCTAAACACAGGTGGGGTTAAACAGTGACCCTGCTGCTGTGCAGGCTGACAGCACCACCACGCTCCTGGGGCACAGCCCACAGACAGGGAGCCTTGGGGACATCACACAGCTCAACTGGCACACATGTGACCAAAGTGGCAGCCAGCTGAGGGGAGCTGACAGCTGTGAGTGGCACCCAGCCCTTTTTCAGTGCTTTGGGAAGCTCACAGCAGGACCCTGGTGCAGGCACAGCTCCAAGGGAGCAGCAGTCACACCCTCACTCTGTGCCTGCTGCTTGTTGGGTGAAACTGCCCATCCACTCAGCACAGCCTGCTAATGGGATAAAAATCTCTGCTGGTGTTTGCTCCTGGGTCTCTCCACACCAGTTATCTCAGAGACAACATCAAGCCTGGAGAGGTGGCAGGGGAAGGAAAATGTTTCCAACTGAGGAGCTGAACTGAAAATAGCTGTGGTGCTGAGTCTGCCTGCTGATTACAGGATTGTAGAGACAACAGATTGGAGAATTGGCTTTTCAGACCTTGAGGCCTGAGTTTTAGTGCCCACAGGTGTCTGTAGGGCTGCTCATGTCCTCATTCCCATTTACAGGGTTCACAGATCACAGCATGGTGGATCCCTCTGCTCCTTGAGGAAGGGCTGCACTCAGCCATGTCCCTCTGGGCTCAAACTGTAAAGGACTCGTAGTGAACCCAAGGACAGGGGTCCCTGTAGATCAGGGTGAGGATGTTACCAACCACATCAAAATCCCTGGTCTGGAGCAGCAGAAGGGTTGAGCACCAGAACAGGGATGCAGTGGCAGAGCTGCTGGATCCTCACAGACGTTCAGATAAAAATGTAAGTGTATTATGTGGCTGTTTGAAGAACCAGGAGCAGAACAACAGGGCTGTGCCGGGTCACAAGTGACTTGTTTTAACACAGCTGTGTGAGGGAAGCTTGCATAACACCTGCCCACACTGCGCTTAACTCAAGCTGTTGTTATCAGTCCCTCACTCTCCTGCACGCTCAAGTATTTGCAAACCAGGAGTCTATTATTTCAAGGCCACTATAAAATGCTTATTTCTTTGGCTCAGAGTAATTAGCCTATTCTCAATGCCTTGCTCGAGAGGTAGAAAAGCTTTAATCATGTGTTTGACAAGCTGGCTTTACGGCCAAGGCTCTTTAAGTTCAATTTTTGCTTTTCTCCTGGCTGCACAGTAATGCACAGCCTGCCCAGCTAGCGTGTCTCATGCTTCTGACTCATGTGATATTGTGATAATAGTGTCTAGTACCAGACTAGTCATTATGTTAGTAAAAGAGTCTGAAAGGACACCACATGCAGGAGCAGCACACAAAATCACAAGCATTTTATTTACTAGGCACAGAGGAAATGCAGCAGGGTTTCAAAACAGAATTTTATTTACATTTGGGGACGGGAGAGGTGAGCTCCATTTCAGGTCATGAGGCTGAATCGATTTTGTGCAGTGTGGTACAAGAATCCAACAAAGGGGCTGGTGCTTTCACAGAGCCCTGGCTCTGGAGACACCCAAACCTCCTGTGTGTGTTGCTGTGTCTGCTGATCAGTGAACTGAACTGCTGGATTGTTTGCTGTCAAGGAAAGCATCATCCATGATCCTTCTCACACATCCCACAGGAATCCTGCTCTTAGAAAATGTCTCCACTTGCTGAGAACTCATCTCAGTCAGGCACTGTCTGTTCAGATGGACAGGGCCTTGCTGCTGTCTTTGCTTTGTAGGATTAATGCTTAAATATTCTAAACACTACTAAATCGAGTTTTCCCAAATTCTGGGAGCACACACTACTCTTCCAGCACGCAGAGTGGTATTTCAGATGAAAATTCTCAGTCACTTTTTCTTTCCTACCATCTCTTTGCCTGTGTCCCAGTCACTACCCAGTTGTTCTGCCTGTCCTTTCAAATAATAGAGCCCAGATTTTCCTTCACATTCACTTTTCTTTGAGGTTTTTTTGTTTTGGTTTGGGTTTTATTTTTGGGGTTTTTTTTGTTTGGTTTTTCTGCCAATAAGAGCCAGCCTCCTGGAGAATGATTCCTTCTTCTGTACCAAAGATAGACCTTCTCATTGGCACAATTCCTGCCTAAGGTCCCTGGTTGTAGGGTTGTACAAGACTCCTCTGGGGAAAATGCCCATTGTAAGCTACCAGGGCATGATTTCCCACCCACTGCACCACCTAAACCCTCCCTGCTGTCCCAGCCTATCCTCTTATGTGCTCTAGATCACAAACTGTGGGCCACTCACCGAGTTCTCAGGCATCACCCACCCTGAAACGGCTTTTGACAGGCAAGAATGGCCCAAAACAGCCAGAGCTGCATCTCAGTCACTTTGAAGCTCAGCAGTGCAGGTGTGAAGCAGACACCTCGACTCCCTGGAGAGTTCCTGATGACCTCAGCAGATCAGCTTGGAAGCAGCTTCTGTAATTCTCTTTGCTTCTCCTGCTCTCTGCAGGGAAGATGCACTGGAACAGCAAAGGTGCTGCTGAGGCAGAGATCCTGGTCAGAGTTTCCAGCCCAGTTTGCAGGTGTTTATTTGTGTGTGTGGGCTGATGCAGGAGTGCACAGGAACTGCTCTTTAAAACCACATTTGTGCTTAAAACCCATGTCCTGTCAATTTTCATTCATAACAACGCCAGTGAGAAATATGAATAACTTTATGATTATCAGAGGCACAAAAAGCAGAGGGAATTTTAGTTGTTTTTGCTGTCTCAAGGGCACTTTTTTGTTGTTATTTTGCTCATGATCAATGTTTGTATCACTTCCCAACACGTTATCTACAGCATTTGCAGCTCTCACACCCCCATTTCTGAGGCGCCTGCAAGACCAGCCTGCAGTAATGGAATCCTGATTTTCTAGTGAGGTGATCCTGCTCTTTGTGCCCACATAGAATTTTGTGGGGTTGTTTCAGGAGCATTTGATGGCACTGCTGCCTGTCCTAAATTGCTCTGCTAAAAATCATAAAGAATGAACAGAAGGCTTGTAGAACCTTCACAAATGTGCCGTTGTGATTTGTTCACAAAATGCTGTTGAAAGAATCATAGATCCTCAGCAGTTTTGCTTTTCCTTCATTTTGTCTTTCCATCCTTGAATTGCTTCAGAATTCTGTGGGGAACCAGGGAGGTTGCTAAGAAGTGTTGTACTGGCACAAGAAACCCCATAAACCATGTCTTGGCAAATCAATGCCTTGCACTTTGGCACTTTAGTTGTTGCCCCTAGCAAGGCAAATGATGCAAGTCATTTATCAGACAAGAAAATCAGTTTAGGAGGTCACGTAGGAGGATCCGGGTTCAGGAGAGAGAAATCTTTCAAGGTGTGTTCTGGTGGCACCTCTGTCACCCTGTGACCCAGCCAATCTGTTCTCCTCCAGTCACAGGGATGGTGAGAGTTTCTTGCACTGCCCTTGCAGGCAGATTCTGTGCCTGGAATGGGCTCTACAGCACATCCAGGTGTTTGCTCAGCAGCACAACAGTTATCCAGGCATCCTGCCCCTCTTGCCCTTTTCAGCTGAGAGTTGGACTCCTTTCTGCAAAGTCTACTTTTTGGTAAATCCAATGTGCTTACAAGATATTTACTACAGGTCATGCAAAGAAAAGCTTTGTCTTTCAAGCAGGAAATGCAAAGAAATTTTAGGTTTTTCTTGTCAAATCCAAAGCAGAACGTGTGTGCCACTGGCTGAGGCTGTCACTTGGCAGGGCCAGGGGTCTGGCTGTGCCCATTGCTTGGTCCTCTGTGCAATGTGCATTCCACTCACTGGCTGTAATGAGCAAATATTTATAGGATGCAGCACATTGCTGTCAATATTGCTATAAAAAGAAGGGAAATGGCAGCTGCTCCAACTAGCTGTAACTAGGAGTTTGTTACAGTGAAATAAATCCCAGGAATTAGCAGCAAGGTAATGCATTTATAGGTGTGAAGTAACCTGCGTGTGGTAATGACAGATCTGTTAATCACAGGCCTGCACAATTAATACATTTCACCCTCTCTCTTCTGAAAGGTATAAATTTATGTGGCTTATATCCCCTCCACATGTGTATGGACATATGGTGGTGGTGTGGAAAGGGAGAAGGACGAGTTAAAACAAGGCTTTGTAAATAAAATACACACTTTGCAATTTATGCAGTAAAATAGATAACCTGTCTGTGAATGAAACCTTTGATGATACAATTCTCCATCTCAGTGTTGGCAGTGTTCCTACTCTGTGCTGCTCCATTCAGCAGAGCAGTGTCACACTGCATCGACCTCTGTGGAGCAGCCCAGGGGCTGGGCTTGGTGTAATCACAGATCCTCTGGTGCCTCTCATGGATGGAAAATTGTTTTTAGCAAAAGCCTTTTCCTGTTTAACTGAAGGGGATGCAACTGGCAATTATTTCATGGCTCTTTATCACTGTCCCTGTGCTCTGTGGCTGCCCTTCAGTGAGAGTGTGAATCCAGCTCCTTCTCCTTAAAATTGCATTAATCTGTGCATAACCCAAAATTAGGTTATGCAGTGTCTGTGTTACTTGTGTTTAATGTAATATAGTGTACAATACTGTCCATTGTGAGTCTTGGCCTCTGAGCCCTTAGAAAATACTTTTCCAAGTACTTTCACAATTTTTCTGGGTATTTTTTACTGTGCCAGATTTATTGACACGTTGTCTGAGTTTGGGAGGCACGCAACCACCAAGATCCTACACACAGCTCAAGCTGCCTTTCTTCTTCTCCTGTGAAAGCTTTTCTGTCACAGAGCTCCTTTTCAAAGCAGAAAACACTCAAGAATTCCCCAGTCACATCTACTATATTTTCCTGACAAAATCAGGACGTCCATGGAAAACTGATGTCTTACCTCTGCAGTTTATCTTCTGGATGCTGCTTGCATTTAAGAGCACAGCCACTGATTGTTCCCAAGGCACTGCATGCATGGAGCAGAATGAAAGCTGTACCTTATTTAAATTAATGAATAAGATGAATGAGTGCAGCATTTTCAAAACAGGCAGAAGAGGAAAGCTAGGGAATATTCACATATTAATTAAAATGAGAGCTCTCCACCAAAAAAAAAAAAAAAATACGAGTCAATTGGTATTCTGACAGCTGCCCATAGACTCATTCATGAAATGATGGGCATGAAAAGCACCACGGGAAGCAGGGCTTTACTGGAGACAAAGTCATTCACTTGATGCACATACTGCTAAAGGAAGCAGCCTGGGTATGGCAATTTATTCTTGTTGTGCTTGACGGGAAAAGAAATCTTAAATCCCAGCTGGAGGACTCACAGGACTCCTTTGCTCTTTAGATTTGCTTTACAGTTGTGCAGAGTCCCGCCTGGGAGGCATTAGCATCAGTAATAAGTGTAGCACTTAGCACTTGTTGTGATGTGCATTTATTGTGATCTGCTCCTCTCAGAGAGGCTGGCAAGGTGAGTGCAGAATTACAGCTCCCCTGGCAGAGAAACAGAACAGGTACGTGGAAAAGCTTGGTCATGTGGCCAAGGTGACACAAAAAAAGTCAAATGATGGGAAAGTGACTTCAGGCCCCTCTGAGCTCAAACACCAGTGTGGGCAAAATGGGGTTGTGTTGACCAATATTTTGCAAAGTAATTTGTCACCAGTAGACATTGGCATATCAATCAGAGTCTGTGTGAGCATATTATAAAGTGAATCAAATGTATTGTTGGTTTTTTTAAATTTGAAACCCCACTACAAGGCTTTTTCACTATGAATACTGCTGGTTAGTCATGCTGTTTCAAGTCAGGTACCTAACCCCAGGATGTAAAATAAATGTCTTTTTTAACCTGTCCGTGCAACTGAGGGTAACATCAGCGTGGCATTCAGGAAATCTGTGTTAGAAATCCACCTGCCTCTGTAGCCTAACTCAATCAGCTAAATCAGAGAGGGGGAGTCAGACAATGTGAACAGCCTACAATATACCCAGTTTTATAGTTAATGCTCAGATCTGCAAAATCTTGTAGTAACATGTCCCACTGAAACCTGTGCAAATTTGTTCTGTCTGCGTTTCTGGAATTGGGCACCCTTTGCCCAAGCATGACTGCCTCTGAGTCTTAAAAATGTCACAGTATTAAAGTGAGATTCAGCAAGAAGTGTGACAGCATTATATAATCCACGGAAATAAATCTGAATATTAAAATCACTTCCACTGCCAAGATGACAAGCATTTCATACACGCAAGATGCAACAGTGGAAATGATTTTTCTGAACCGGGAAGCAAATATTGTTCTTCCAAGAGTGTGAAGGGAAAAATTGTCTCAGGGCTGCAGGGTATTTGCTTGTGCCAGCTTTCTGTTTCAGTGGCTGGCTCTGTTTTGGCAACCTGCCATCCAATAATTCATGGCATGCCCGTGGGGCATTTCATCAGAGGAGGGACATGTGTTAGTGCAAGGGCAGAGCTGGTATCAGTGCTTGATGCCAGTGACATGGAACAGAGGCTCTCAAAGGGTCCTGCACATCTGGCTAGTCACTCACAGGCTGCAGATTCTGCTGTTCTTTTTCTCTGTCTGTTAGCTCTCAGGGCTGGAATTAACATCACACAGAGCATTTTTCAGATTTGTTTGCTACGTAGCTTTTGTTGCTGCTTTAACTGCTGTGTAAGTGATGTGAAATTGGAGTTTAGGTAGTCCAGGAGAAAAAAATCTACTCTCAGTGATGAGCCACACTGTGGCAAGATGTAAGAAGTGCAAAGGCTTCAAAAGGAGAGAGAATATCAAACTTATTGATCCTTGTGATTTACACTCTGTTGAAACCATGAGATACTTGCCTGCCTTTAAAAAGTTGTTTCTCTTCCCTTTAAAAAAATTGCCATCTATGCTACCTAGAGAATATGTAACTAATGGGAGATTTCATCAGTTCCAGTGGGTTATGGATACAATGGTAAATCTAAAAAAAAAAAGGAGATTCCCATGTAAGCAAAGCCACCATTATTTGTATCAGCCTTTGCATATTTTTTGCCTTTGTCTCAACTCCCAAAATTACAGGGAGGAAGTGGCCATTAAGATGGCATTGTCTGTATGCCATGGTCCTAAACACAGCTCTGGTCTGGACTGGGGCCCACCATTTGGAAAAAACATCTCTTCCTGATTAAAGCATTCCTGTGGTGGATTTACCACCAGCGTTCTTGGTCCATGGCTCCAGTAATCAATTACCCTGACTGCAAAAAATGCCTGCCTTGTTTCTAGGCTGGAGCCAGGCTGTGGGCACAGGGTCTGGCTTCTCTGAGAGCTGAGTCAGATAAGAAAGCCATCTGGGCTGTATTTGGTCTGCTTCCTCTTCTCGTATTCAGCCCCAGTTTATGCACAACTCTTCTGCAGCACCTTCTGTTTTCTGGTTGTGTTAACTGGCCTGAATGAACCCCACAGCACTGCACACCTGATTATCCCGTGGCAATGAAGGTGGTGTGAGGTGCCAGGTAAAGAGATTGTGCTTCTGAGAGCATTGGGGAACTCAGCCCTAATGTCCCCTCTGCCCTGACCTTTATCCTCTAGACCATCATTCCTCTGACACTTCACACCATCCTAATATTTCTGATTGTCCTTAACATTTTCCATCGGTGCAGTGCAATGAGCTCCTGTGAGGTGGTGCCAGCAAAGTGATCCATGGGGCCTGTGCAGCCCATGTACCACTGCACCTGCATCTCTCACTGCACTGAGGTTTGACTTTCTGCAGCAGCAAGGTCAGGGAAGTACGAGGTACACTCCAAAATATCTCTGGGATATGACCCCTAAACTTAAATTCATTAACTTCAAGTTCTCAAGAGATATAAAAAAAAGAACAGAAAGCAAATGAGAGTTATGGTCTGACAATCTGTTAGTGATATTTCATACCTCTGTATGCCTTTGGGTTTGTGCATTTTGCACTTTTAACTCACACGATTAAGTTTTCAGACAGAAGTGGATATCCTGTGTAAGCTGAGTTCCTTGTTTTTTTCTTTTGCCTGTCACTGGCTGCATGTTCTCTGTTGATGTCTTGTTCCTGGTACTTGACACTGACCATCTTGTCTGTGAAAGGAAGCCCTCCAGCTGGTTTGCCTGATGAGAAGAAAGGAAAGTTTGCTTGGTTTAGTCACTCCACAGAAAGCCATGGTAACGTTCCACTGCCCTCTGTGTCCGCCCTGCATGTGTCTGTGTGTCTGTGTGTCCGTGTATCCCTGTGCACACTGGCCTATAAACCAGATTTGTGTTCTCCTGCATGTCTGTGCCTGCCTTTGGCTGTGGTTTGTGCAGTGTCCTCTTCATGCACTCAGGATATTAACCTGCTCTGCAAATCAATCTCGTGCTAATGTCTTCAAAATTGTTTTCCGTTTGCAAATAAGCTCAAATACGTCTTGGAAGTGTTTTATCCTATCTTCCAAACTGACTTGTGAAATATCAGCGTTTTGGTTTTATTCCTGCAGGGCTTACTCTGGACAAAAAAAAAAATTAATTATCGATGTTGGTTTTTTCTCATAGCTCACTTGATTGTTTCATGTATATCAGAACGTGAATTCAGTTTATTCCTTAATTTGTCTTTCCAAATAGACAAGGTTATTAAAACATCTGTCTTCATAAAGGAGCAGGCACCATTAGATACAATATTTCAGAGGTCTGTCTGCTAGAGTGTCCATTATTTCATGTGGCCCCAAGAACACTGTATAACAATTTTAGATTTCCCAAGAAATGTGTTGGAGGTGAGTTGTTGTGATGGGATGAAGGAAAGAGAGCTCATTTTGAGGGACATTTCTACCATAATGCTCTCAAAGCAGTAACCCAGAACATTTTTGAAAGGACCTTCTGATGTCTTTTTACCCCTGAAAGAAGATCATGGCCTGATGAGCATCTGCCCAATTGAAATGCAGAACCTATTTCTTCTACACTGGCTCAGTTTGCACCAGTGACCCATAAATAAACATATTCTTGCTATTGAGTTACATATTCCTACAGGCTATCAGAAATTTCTGCAACAGCTAAAAGCACATGCTCTCAAACTTAATCTGAGATATGCATCCAACAGCTAATTCAGGTCATGTTCTGAAGCTTTACCAGGCTCCTGGGAGATCTGTTTAACTCCTCCATCATTCAGTCTTAACTGTAATTTTTCCATTTGTTTTCTGTATTCCAAAAGGGATGAGGAGGGAACAGGACACATACTGGATCCTATCCATTTTTTCTAGTTTTAAGTGAATAATTATGCATAAAGAGTGATTGGAGCTCATGCAGGAGCTGTGAGCTACAGGGGAAATGCAAATGCTGTGGGTTTGAGGGATATTTTATGGTCTGTAGAAGCAAATAAAATCTCGAGGTTTGATAACAGCTAGAATCAGGTTCTTGAATCTGGATGAGAGAGGTTCACACCTCAGGTTGCTTTCAGTTGATGTTTGTTCCATGGTATTTCTGTAAAATCCTGTAAGATTCTGTCCAGTTCTTAGCTGTGAGAGCCAATATAAAGCTGCACCACAGTCCATATTCATCAGCTCCTTTGTTGGCAATATCTGAGTGGGTCAGAGAGTCTGAATTTCTCTCTTATGCCTCTAGGTGCAGTTTCGAGGTGTAAGGTTAAATCACATTCATGGTTAGTAAATGACAGATGAGCCATCAGTATTCTTCACGTGGTATTTGCTGTCACGCTAGCAGAAGCTGTTTATCTGCATGCATTTCAATCCTGGTACCTTTTATTGGTATTCTAATCATTGCACAAGAGATTAGAGAGGGCAGCGAGCTGGCTGGGCTGATACAGGTAAAGAGGCATTTTTAAAAAATATTCAGTGGAATCAAACAAAAGCTTCTTGTTGGGTTTATCTGGGTTTTTTTTTTTTACTTTCTAGTGGTTCTCATTCATAAAATTCCCAGAAACTGACACTGAAAGAAGGAGAGCAGCTGCTTCTTCATTTTTCTTTAGCATTTGAGTAACTTTTATGTTCCTGAAGTCAACCTGCTCTGCACAGGGAGGCACTAGGCTTTGCTCAGCAAATCGTTTAATCCTCAGGAGCTGCAGCTGAGGGTCTTTCCATGAAGCCAGTTCCTTCAGTCACGCACTGATTAAGAGATGTGCCAGGTTCTAATGTCCACCCCTCTCTTTTCCTCCCTTTGACCCTTGCAGTGAGCATGCCCACCAGCGAGACCGAGTCCGTGAACACCGACAACGTCCCCGGCGCCGACATGGAGGGCGAGAACTGCGGCGCCAGGCTGGCGTGAGTACCCCACACAGACCAGGGGGCAGGGCTGGGGGGCAAAGATTGGTTTGGAAAAGAAAAGAATCTGCTAGGGAAAGCTGGAGCTCCCCTTGGAATGGAGAACGTAAACCCACTCCCTCCATATTATTATAATTTTGCAATTAAGGGGGCGTTCAGGCAAAGATATGGGAATAGGGATAACAGTTCTTTGCTAGGAATATTTAAAATACAAATGTAGTACAAAAAAACCAAGCAAACAAACAAACAAAAATCCTAGAAACCCTGACAGAGTCAGAAGTACAACCTGACACCCTGTTGGTCAGAGTGTTGGGAGCAGTCCAGATAAATCCTCCTGGAGTGACAGATGTGGTTCTGTTGGAGTAGAGATGATCCTGTAGAAAGGGTCCAATGGTGTCAAGATGAGTCCAGCCTTCCTCTGGGAATCCAGTGGAAAACAGGTTACCAAATGTTCCACATCTCAGCTTTTATCCAGGTAGGAATGCTTGGCTCCTCCCACTGGGTGGAGCATCTCCCAGTGGGATGATGGAATTGTATCAGCCATGCAGTGAGCCTGGATGGCCCATGGACAGCAGAGATCCCCTGGAGGGAGGATGGGTCCTGGAAGGGATAAAGAAGACTGCCCAGCTGGTTTAACAGCTGGACCATTAGCAGAAATCACCCACCCCCCCCCCGGGGTTATGAGGAATGGGTTGCACAAGAGATAAAGAAAACACCTCCCCAAACCAGTTTCAACAGATGGAAAATAGTATAAACACTTTTGGTTACATATTGCAACCTAAGACACCAGGGCACGTGTCAGGCTTTTCAAAACCCACAGGGGGTGAAAGGAGAGGCCAAAAAAAGATCTCTTGGTCCAGGTTTTTATCTTAATTGCAATGTAAACTCACTCTGGACGTTAGTAAAGAAGCACTCATTTTACACAGATGTAAATAAGGGTCAGAGTGCCCAGGATAAGCAGATCTGGTATCTACTTATCAGATCAGATTTTAGATAAAAGAGGAACTGGTGGATAGCAATATTATTATTTTAAAATCCCTCGTTGGTGATATGTTGGATAATGCCCTTTTCTGACTCAGAGATGGGGCAACTGAGAGACATTTTAAAAACTTTTACTCCATTTTCAGTCTCATGTGAAGGGTGAGACAACACAGATGTTATAATTCACTTTCAAAACCAGTATATGTAGGCTGAAGAGTGGAAAAGACTGGTCTATTTAAATTTTTCTAAAGATTCCTGTACACTTTACAGTGTCTTGTAATAGAAATACATTGAGGGTAATTCCTGTCCCGCAGACTGAATTACACCCTTCAAATGCTGAACAGAGTAGTGTAGTGACAAAGAAATACAACAATTAGGAGGGATTAATGCCTCCTTGAAATTACATGGTTGTAATTAGTGGAGATGCTCAAGAATGTGTCAGTCACAGGCAACAGGAAAAGAGGACACGGCCTAAAGCTGTGCCAGAGGAGGTTTAGTTTGGACATTAGGAAGAAGTTCTTCACAGAAAGAGTGATTGGACATTGGAATGGGCTGTCCTGGGAGATGGTGGAGATACCATCCCTGGAGAAAGGATGTGGCACTGAGTGATGTGGTCTTGTTAACAAGGTGATGTTTGGTCATGGATTGGACTCGATCTCAAAAGGAATTTTCCATCCAATTCTTTGTGGTTCTGTGATCTGCATTAATAGATGTGGTATGTGAAATATATTGTAATTTCAATCTCTGCTTCTCTTTAAGACTCAGTCAGTGACTTACCACTCCCATGAAAAATTATCTGTAATCACTTTCCTTCACCTGCCTGCTGTTGGGAACCTGCTGAGTCTTCTAGTTTAGATTATGAACCCTTTCCTGCAGGACCAGGCTAGATGTGTTCACAGCACTGGGGCACTTGCATCCCTTTTTTTGGCACCCCACCAAGTTACTTGTGCCCTTGGTGCAGTACAGGAAGGCTCAGCTGGATCCCATTAGGAGAACCATCTTCGTTCTGCAGCTGTGGTTCACAGAATCGCCCAGGTTGGAAGAGACCACCCTGGCTCATCTGGCCCAGAGTGACAGCCAAAGCTAACCCCAGACCTCACATCTCCAGCAAGGCCTTCCCTGTTTGTTAGCATGGAGCAGCACACCATTCCTTGAGGGAACCTCCACTGCCTGAGTCAGAACGTTGTCATCATTGCTTTCCAGGAACCTCCTGGACTGGCTGTGCTCTGCTGTGTTGTTTCTTTCCCCAGAATATGTCAGAGTAGTAAAGTCCCTCATAGGTGTGGACACGGTGCCAAAAAGAATGGCAGCACTTACTCTGAGGTTTCATATATTTTTAATATTACAGCTTGCATTCATTTAATGTTCTTAATCCCGAAGGATCCTAAAGCACTTTATGAACTGCAAATGCAGGGATTGTTTTCACAGCATTAGAGTTCAGCCACCTTCAGGGTAAAATGTGACAGGTGTTTAAAAACAACGGGCACAAGTGTTTAAGGGGTTGTATGAGGGATAACTTGTTTTGCACTGGGAATTTTGGCAACCACAACATAATTATCTTTGCTGGAATGTGGCCAGGAGGGCTGAAGTTAAACCCAGCTCTAAATGTAATCATGACTTAGAATGGAGTTTACTTAAAATAGCCCAGCGTGCTCACGGGAGAATGGCAGTACCTTGATTTGGCAGTAGGAGAGGGGATGGCTAAGTCCAAAAGGGAAAAAGACATAGGAAAATTACAGGAAAACAGAGCTTCATTTCTTCTTCTTGTTTTAAAACAGGGCCCAAAGTTTCAGCAGAGCAGGACATGTGAGATTCAGAGAGATAAAGAGTTTCCTTGCCACTTTTCATCTGGAAAAGGGTGATGTATAGTAGGCAAATTGAAGTCTGTTATTGAGAAGGGTTTGTTTAGTCCTTACCCAAGGACAGCTGAGATCCTCAAGGCCTCCCCTGGATTGCTTTTCATCTCTAGGAGATGGATAGGCTCCTTCCTCCATGAAAATGAATGGCTCTATCATTGAATATGAAATCCTGCAGTGAGATACGAATTTTGCCAATGCTGCCTGCTTTTGTAAAATGTTTGTTTCAAACTTGTGGACCTGCAAATTTCTTAGTTATGGGCCAATTCGGACCTGCCTCTGATTCTGAGGCTTAGAATCCTTTCTGGTTTCTTTTGTTACATCACACACTTAGGCAGACAGAGAAACCAGCTGTCATTGTTTCAAGAAGTATTAAGTACTCTTCTTTTTACTCAGTCCTCATTCAAACCCCCCCATAGGTCAATATTCCTTCTGGAACATATAAAACAAAAGGAGGATTTATTTGAATGAAGTGCTCTTCTACTGGAACCTGACTAAGAATGAGAATTTGTCCCAATGTTCAAGACCAGTGAAAATTCATGTGGGAAGTCAGTTGAGCTTTTTAAAAACGTTCCTCATCAAGAACTAGATTTTGAGTACCAGCATTAATAATTATAGTCATGTCATCCTGATTTGCTCTAGTTGAAGATTAGGGCTGGATTTTTGAGCGGTCACCACTCTCTGTTTTTGCAGTTGGAATGGTTAGCCAAGATTTTTTTCGATTGTTGAGTTTCACCTATTGCAGTCTCAGTATTTTTACCAGCATCCCATGGCTTTGCTATAAACACTTTTTCCAGAGGGCAGAGGCTGCTCTGGCTGCAACCAGACATGACTGAAGCAATGTGGACCTTTCAAGTCAAAGGGAATGTATTTATTTCTTTATTGACATCAGGCTGCCAAGGGTATTTACCCACCCCAGCACCACCACCACAGCTATGGGCTGAGCTTGCCATCAAAGTGATAAAAACAAAAAGATGCCCAGGAGACTGAAAGAAAAAGCTTTTTCATTGAAGGCAACTTAGAATTACTCACCATTCTTTTCTGTTCTCTTACAATCTGTGGAGTTTTGGAAGGCTGGGCCTGTGACTGACAGAAAGATCTGCTTGAGAAGCCAGGCTCAAATGTGCCTTTTGGAAAAGGAGATCTTCCCTGACAGCCTTTCTCAGCTCCACAGAGACATATGCTCTGCGAGATCAGGAGAGTACCTCTCAAACACAAACGACTGATAAATTGTCTCAGAAAAGCTTTTCTTTCTCTAGTACCCATGCTATAGAAACTGCCTCTATCAGCTGTCCTGTCTGGAGTTATGCCAGCCTCCAAACCAGCAGGAGGTTCAGGAGGAATCTGACATCTGATCTCTCTTTGCTTGCTGTGTAAATACAATTTTTTAGAACAAAAACAAAACACAGAAAAATCCAATTTAACTCATAATAATTCCAGGTGTTGGAAATAAGAATGCTGTGGCACAGCACAATTCACTTCCTAGGGATATTCACTTTATCAGGCATCTGAACTTGAAAATGGTTTTGCAGGCTTCCCCAGGACATTGAAAAGCATCCCACAACTTCCACAGTATATTATTCCTGTCATGGTGTTGCCTTGTGCTGGGCTGATATCTGCCCTGCAGTAGGAGCACAACAGCTTTTATCCTCAAGGACAGCATTTGGAAGTGGAACTGATCTTATTTTGATGTGTCCCAGCTTTCATAACCTGTTGCCTCAGGGTACAAAGAAGCACATTTCCTCTGCAGCAGGACAAACCCAGACCCAGGAGCAGTGGTGATAATATTAGGGTTAAAATTAGGGGCTCTGTTTTCAGGATATTCTTACAGCCAGGGTTTCCCAACATCCAGTCATTTCCCTGAGCCTCTGGGGTTACTGCTGTGCAGGGCTCGGATTCCTGAGGACTCATAATCAGGAGTAATCTGTTCTGTGCAGGGTGTCAGCATATATAATCTTCCAATCCAAGCAGAATGTTAATTTTCTAATACAGCCACACAGATCTGGAGTGCCACAATAGAGCTTGCTTTTATACATATGCATCAGCTAAAAAAAAAAAAAGACCTTTGTGGAAACTAAAGCTCCATAGAGCCTCAATAGAAAAGTGAAGCACTGGAGCTCAAAAGGAAAAAGAGCTTAAAATGATCTGCTTTCACTGAAACAATAACCCACTTGGCATTTTCGCCTTGGCCAGGATTTCCATGCATATGGGGGACAGTTCAACTGCTTTTTCACCAAAGACAGTTCAAACAATAAAACAGGACAAACCAAAATGAACAACCTACGCTGGCTTTCCAACTGAAAACAGTGTGTCCTGAAAAATTTATGAGCAATGGAAGGTTTCCCTGGCAGCTGAGTGGTCAGTGATTTTTCCCTTGGTGATTTTCTGGCATGGAAGTTAATTCCTGTGCAGTTCTTGAAATAATCAGCACAGGAGACAGTGGTAAAGGCAGAAATTTTCCTGCAGGTTTGCTGAGTTGCCACTGGTTTTTACCTTCTGAGAAGATGGGCTCCATGTGATGTGATGGAACCAAAGCTCCCATCACATCAGGAGCAGTGGGGAGAAAAATCTGCCAAAAGCTCTGAAACCACTGCTGACTTCAGCAGGAAAACTCACAGGATCAACCCTCATGTGTCAGTCTCAGATATTGCTCTCCAACTTATTATGAGCAAGGTGCTTTTAATATTCCCAGTCAGCTCTAGGTGTGTGTCTCTTATGGAAGAGGAATTTTCTTCCTGCTTCAGGTTCTGTGACAGGCCTTTCCTGTGACTTGCCACAGGGAGAGCAAAATTATTTACTGACTGCTTAAATGCTGGCCTATTTTCCCAGCCTGTAAGAAAGCCTGTTGAGGAGAAAACCAACTCAATTTTATGCTAGACAGATCCAATTTTCTTAAGGCTGTGCTGTGGATTCTTATTGTGCCACCTCGCCGGTAACTGCAGGAATGCACCAAAACAGGATCCATGTCAGGACTGCCTTCTCACAGAACTAAAATCTGTAAGATACAGCCAGTGAAGCTCTCTGGATGCTCTCCAAAGTTGTACATAACCTAGAAGCAAAGTCCATGTCTGTGTTGCTGTTTTTCTGAAGGCTTTTGTGAGTCCTTATGAAGATCTGGTTGCCTCTAAGTTGGGATCATACAATGTAAAATCATTTTGAGCAGAGTGTTAGATAATGGTCATGTTTGATAATGTCCACACCCAGAAAACAGCTGGAGTGTGGCCTTTGTGTCATGTTTGGTGACCCAAAAGATTTTTCAGTGCTGTTTGTTTTGTGTACAATTCCACAGAGCCCTCAATCCCTGCTACACAAAACTGTCCCATCCTTCACAAACACCTTCTCTGGCGTCCACCATGAAAGGAAATGAAGATTTTATCTCTCAGAACATGGGATATCTCATTTGAGTTATACTGATTATCCAGAGCTAACATTGATAAAAACCTTTAAATTTCACCCTCTGATCTGTGTGTTGTACATAACTGTGTAAGGTTGGAGGAGTTCTAGAGAATTTCAAAGGTAGCCAGTCAAACAGCAGAGATCTGATTGTCAAACAGCAGAGATCTGATTTTTGTGTTTGTCTTTCTACAAGACAAGCTGAGTTACATGGTTCCTGTGAGGAAAGCATTCAGCAGTGATCTGAAGTGGTTTTCATTAGGCTCCTGTACCATAATTTTAAACAAGAGTTTCCAGAGTTGGACACAATTGGAGTCACCCTCTTTCTCCCAATGACATAAAATTCCCAGGACATCAGAGATGCAAGAGATCCATGTTCAAACTCAACAGAGAATAGCTTGGAGTGTCACAGACATTGTGGCAATTTATTTTTTTTTAATTTCCAGGTAATTTGACAGCCTCTAGTGATACCATAAACACATTTTTATGTGACATTGGTAACCCCAATTCTGGGGAAAAAAAAATTAATCACAAGAGTCGTTTGAAAAACGTGTTTCAGATTGGTGCATGATGTTTTCAGAAACGTTTATTATACGGTTTATTTCCAAAATTCCATTTCACTCTCTGATTCTACCTCTAAATATAAATCTAATCCTCCTTCCTTGTCCTGTTCTATATATATAGCACACCCACATGTGATAAAGCCTTCTGCCACAGCAGTAAGGCAAGGTGGAGGGAGGGGGATGAAGGCTGTAGGTAACCTGTGGGAGCACTGAATGCACTTGGCTGCTGCTCATAATGCTCCAAAGGTATAATTATCACATGCATGATGAGTACTACACCTGCTGCATCTCTTTTGCTTAAATAAATGAAAGATTTCAGCGCTGCCTCACTGGAAAACCATTAACCACAGAGGTCAGCAGAGGATTTCACGCTCCCTGTCCTTCCCTTCCCATCTCTCCCCCTCTGTCCCTGCCAAACTATTCCTATCAAAATCCTCACCACCTCCTTTCCAGTGCTCAGCTTTCTGCTTCCTTGTGATTTTTACATCTTTTTGCTTCCCGTCTTTGAACCTTCCTCCCTGTTGCCTGTAAATCTGCTCCATTACACCTCGTAGGTAGTGATTATCAAGCCAGAACTCTCAGTGAGGAGGAGCAGGAACAGCTTTAACATTGAGGATGTGTTTTGTAGGTGCTTCACTTGGCATCCTTGTCAGAGCTTTGCTTTGTCTCTGCAGCACAAATTAGCATTCTGCCCTGCCAGTGCATTATTTCTGCTTTCTCAGGAGCCTTGCAGGTGTCTGTAACATCAGTGCTGCCCAGACAAGCTGCCTGGGGCACAGCAGGAGGGAGGTATTTGGATATTTGGTGCAAATATTTTTTTTCTTTTTTTTTTTTTTTTTTTTGCTCATCCCATCTGCTGGTGAAAAGTTCCCCTGACTAAAACCCCTTCCCCATCAGTCTCCTGACCTGTCACTGATTGCTTGTCAGTAACTGATGTCCTCAAGCAGGGACAGGGCTGTTGTTAAAGCTGCCACAGCCAGAGGTGTTGGGTGCTTGGAGAGTTCGTTCTCCCCTCTCTGCTAACAGCAGATCCAATTTTAGGGCAGTGCAGTAAGACCTCTGCTGCCTGCTGTCAACAATGACTCACTTCTCTGTCATGGCTTTTCTGCTTCAACCCGGCAGAAATACTTCTTTTTTTCCAAGTCATTCCCCAGATTCTCGTTTCTGCTGCTGTTGGTAGTAGATTTTGCAGCTTCCTAAGTCACCTCTGACTCACACCATCGTATCCATGTACATTTATTTCTCTCTGTGCACCGTTGTGGGTTTACCAAAAGGCAGCCAAAGTGTTCAAAAGCCTTACAGGACACGTTTCAAGCAGAGCAAAGTAGTGATTTAAGAACTGGGGCCAATTTCTAGCTTTGCCTGTGACTTCTCATAAAAGATTAATGAGATTTTTTAGGTGAATAAATCCAAATGCATTGAATTAGATATTTAAACACATTAGATATTTAAACACATATATAGTGGGAATACGGCCAAATTTTCAGCAATGCTTAATTCTCAAAATTCCATTGATAACAACAGAATCTCTTCTTGTACAGACCCATTCAAATGCAAACCAATTTATATGGATAACCAAGACAAATAAGTGTTAGTATCTAAGTTTGAAAATATTTGCCATGCACTGTTTTTCCTTCAATTACTGAACAAAAAGCATTATTTTCACCATTATTATTTCATAATGTGTTTATAGATACTGAAGTGACGGGTGATGTGTGAAAGCAACAAGTCTGTCTGTATAAAGTCATACATATTTAAATATAAGGAAAAAAAGAGTGACTGAAAAATAATAATAAAAAATTAGTCATACTTGAGAAATAAATTTGGTAGCAATTGTAGAATTCACTGATATCTAGAGGTGGTAGAATCCCACCATGGAATGACTTCTGCTTCATGAGTCCCACCAAAACACAAGATTTGGTTTTTGGGGAATTCTAGCCATTCTTAGTGCCCACATTGACTGACAAGAGATGGAAGGGGAAAACAGCATGGATTTAAAAAAGCATTGAGCTTAACTTTGTTTCTTTCTATTGCTATTTTCACAAAAGCCTGGGAGGTGTGGGACAGCTTCAGAGACTCTAATGGCAATTCTTGTCTTTCAGGCATCGGATCTCAAAATCAAAATTTAGGTAAGTAAAACCAACTTTTGCTTTTCCTCCTTTCTAACATTTTTATTCTTTTCTGAAGTGGTTTACACCAGCATTGCTGGGACGCAGTGGTGATGCTAGGAGATCCTGCTAAATCTGTCAGATTTTAGTCATAAACTTTTTCTTGGTTTCACACTGAAATAAGGCACAGGGAGTGCTGACTACTGAAGTACCTATCTATGCTACCTATGTATCTCAACCCATAAAATATAAAATCAGGAATAAAGAGCCAGTTCAACCAGAAAATTACACTGCATCCATCAGCATCAACCCTGCCAGCTCAAGGCTCTCTTTGTTGAACTTCTCTGCTTTGCTGGGTTGTAAAGGTTTCAGCTGATGAAGTTGGCATCTTTTTTGTGAAATTCTCCCATTCACCCTGGGGCTCAGGGAGCTTCTCTGGTGGTGTTTGGTTTTCTGTTGACTTAAAACTTTTGGAAAAGTCAAGCAGTCCCAAGGTGGCCATTTCTGGGGTTTCACTGGAGAGGCTGACTGAACTCATGGAACTTGGTTGTTAATGTCCATTTCTACCCCCTTGGTAGGAGCTCAGCTGCTCCATAACCCTGAATTCAAAGTCAGTTTTATGAAATACTCAATGAATTTTCAGAATAACTGGAGCAAGTGCATAACTGAGTCCTTCTGCTTACCTAAGGATCATGAGCAATGTCAATTTGGGAAGCACATCTGTGGCATCCCCACGTAAAGAGTGTGGGTGTAAGCACAGAAAACACCATACATTGTCATGTGCGTGCACAGTTGTGCACAATTACACACCAAAGCATGTGAGATTGCAAATATCTTAATGACAAAGTTAATGTCTAAGTGTGGTGCCCACCTGGGAAGTTGGGAAGATTATTTCTTGTCCCAAATCCACTGCAAAACACACAATCTGTTTGTGATAGACTGGGTGCCTTTATAAATTGCACAGGTAAAACACCCTGGATTTGAGCACCTGTTAAAATGTTGTTGCAAAATTCTCGTTCACGTTTTGTTTACGTGGTCTGGCTTTAGTTCCTGTACATGAGAACCCTGATCTCAAGCATGGCTACAGTTTGTCACTAAAAATTATACAGAGGACAAGAGCAGCCAAGAAAAGTTCTTTCTCCTGTACCATGGCGTGTGTGTCACTTCAGACACACACACATATGTATGTAGTATCTATATAAAACTATTAGATTTATTATACAGTGGCAAGTGTTGCCTGGAAACTGGTTGCTATGCAAGTTAAATTCTGAAGAGTAGGAGGTGTGTAATTAGCTTTAAATATCTTCTGTGGTTAGTAATTACCCTGAGAAATCAGTAACACAAGGGGATGTGTTCGTGGAAGGCAAACTTTAAAAACTCTCTTGATTAGCAAATGGTACCCTTAGTTCAGGCATGAAGGTGAGATGCTGAAGTCCCCTAAGTTGGGGATTTTTTTCACAACTAGCCCTGGTATTTGGCTTACTCCTGAACGCTGCTGAATGCTGGAAATGCTCTTTATATTTTATTTGACCTCACCTCTCCAAAGACTTAATCCTTCAGCTCCATGTGATGGAGAATCTTTCTATTGACTATCCTGAGGCTGGGCAAGGTGCTGTTGCAGGCCATAAGCATCAAGTATAAGGAGAATATTTATTTTTTCTGGCAACTGAGCTAAAAAATCTCTTGGAGTTTCTGCAGTGGATGTCTTGCTCAGATTAAGATATTGCTTGGAGCTCTTGCAAATTGGTTTAGGACAAACTTTATTCCTTTAGCTATGGGAGGGACGTTCACAAGTGTCAGATGAGAGAGTGTTTCTCAGGATGAGCTTGAGTTACTCCCTGCCATTCCTGAACAATAAATCAAGACTAGAGTCTCCCTTGACGGAGAGCTGCAGTAGCCTAAAGATCCCTCTCTGAAAAGAACTTTTCCCTTCTTCAATTTTTCAAGTCGCTACTGGCGCCGATGGAATCGATTCTGCAGGAGGAAGTGCCGAGCTGCTGTCAAGTCCAATGTTTTCTACTGGCTGGTGATCTTCCTCGTGTTCCTCAACACCCTCACCATCGCCTCGGAGCACTACAACCAGCCAGACTGGCTCACTGAGGTCCAAGGTGAGGAGGAGATGCTGGTTCTGTTTATTGGTGTCAAAAAATGGGGGCTGAGCTGATGCATTAAACCACACGATGTAAAAGGAGTGTACACAGCTCCAGGCACTCCTGTGTCTGTGGAGGATCCTAAATAATGCAATAAACTTACCTGCCTGAAGTGGGAGAAGTTAGAGGGAAAATGTAAATACCTCCTTTCCAGCCAAAGCAGTGGAAAGGCTTCTGAAGGCTTCTGGATTCCACTGGGTGTAAGTGAAATCAGGAGCTTACACCAAATTTATATTTGCAGCAACTGCATTCCCAATTTATGGATAGGCACTGGGAGCCCCACATGGTCCAAGGTTTCCCCTGAAACGGCACTTATGATAAATCCTAATTATTAGGGAGGTGATGAAGAGTGATGTGCAAAGTTCTGCTGCCTGCAGAAGAGCTGAATTCTCTCTGGAGGTGAGAGCAGCTGAAAAGGCTTAATTAAGCAACAGTAGGTAGCACAGCAGCTCGTGTGTTCCCACTCTCCCCTGCAGATGACGGGTGTGAAGGCAGGTTGTGCACGGGGAGGCGTGTCCCTGCCACTGGAGGTTGTGTAATGTATTGCAGCTGTATGTGCAATAAGAATTGCTGTAACCCTCCTGCTAAAACATTCCTGTGAATGAGGTGCCCACGCTTTTCCAGTTCATTCTTTGACCCCAACTTGTACCAAGTTAACTTTTAAGCCTGATCCTTAAAATGCTTCCTCGGGGCAATGATGAGTTGTGATGATCTTTTGACTAAGTTTCCTCCATCTGTTTCTTTTTGCTTTCCACGAGACACTGCCAACAAGGTGCTGCTAGCTCTTTTCACGGCAGAGATGCTGCTGAAGATGTACAGCCTGGGCCTCCAGGCCTACTTCGTGTCCCTCTTCAACCGCTTCGACTGCTTCATTGTGTGTGGGGGCATCCTGGAAACCATCCTGGTGGAGACAAAGATCATGTCACCCCTGGGCATCTCGGTTCTCAGATGTGTCAGGCTGCTGAGGATATTTAAAATCACAAGGTACTTTGTTGCTTCTTTGGGGCTGGAGGAGGGCGACTGCTCAGTGCACAGCGTGTATGGATGCAAGTCACTCACATGCCTGTTAACTTTCACTTTTTCTAGCTCTAATTAGGTAGTGAGAGTGCCAGATTAACAGTCCTAATCTTAATGCCTTGGGAAGGCTGACCTGGAACAGAGACTGGACAGAGCCAGAGGATAAAGCAGGGATTTATTGAAAGGCCTTTAGGGTACACCTTGGGCAGGACAGGGACTGGCCAGGGCTGCACCCAAGGTGGACCCAAATGGGCACAAAATGGGCACAAAATGGACCACAAAATGGACCCAAAATGGCCACAAAATGGACCAACCAGTCATGAAGAATTACATTTTTATAAGTTTTGGTGCATTTGCATCTTGGGGTTGAATTGTCCCATCCCAGCTCCAGGCTGTGAGCTCCCATCCTTCTTGTTCCTCCCTCCAGCCACCCTTGTTTGTGCTGTTGGGCTGAAAGTTGTCCTTGGTGTGCAGCAGGACAAGGATTTGTTTTGTGTCCCTGCTGTGTGCAGAGAGCTGAGTGACCCTGACTGTGAGCTCAGAGCTGCACCCCTGGGCACAGAACCTGAAAATATGAAAGTTTAAACTTAAGGCATCAATCTTCTGAAGTCTGTAGCAGGGTGGGGAGGGCTGTACAGACTGGGCATCTCTCCCTGATGTGAGGGTTGAGGAGTCTGGCACAGGCAGCTGGAGACACCTGATGGCACACAAAGTGTTAAACTGAAATCTGGAATATTGTGAAGAGCTCAGGCTCTCACAGTTCCCCAGAAAAGACAAAGAAAACCAAAACAGCAGATAGCCTGGTGACCTCCTCTGACAATTTTGGTGACAGAGAGGAGCCTGAAAGGCTGCTTGGAGCCAAGGCAGCATTCAGCTGAGGGGCCCATGCCAGCTCCAGTAGACTCAACAGTGACCTGAGTGGGAGATTGTGTCAACACCAGCAGCTCTAGGCAAAGGGTGTTGCCAGCTATTCCCCTTCCAAGGAGTCCATCACAAAGCAGCAACTTTATGCAGAAACCAGACTTTTTCCAGCTTCCAATATCTCCTCTTTTTTCATTCTTTCCCCTCTCCCTGTGCATAAAGGCACAGTGATATCTATTAAACAGTCACTGCCTGCTGAGCCTCCAAAACACCAGCTTGGTTTGGCAGGGCTTTTTCAGCTTGAGGGGAGTTTCTAGGAGAGATCAGCTCCAAACTTACCCAGAGCTCTTGCAAGAAATCTCTCCAAGCTCTTGCCCCAAGGTTTGCCTTGTCCCATGTGGAAAAGTCAGCACCTTACAAAAAGCTTGGGTGAGGTGGTGAAAGTGCTTTTTCTGCGTGCTCAGCCATGAAAATGTCCCTATTTTGGCACTAAAGCCACAATTTGCCTCCTCTAGTAAATTAAAAATTTTTTCTATTGCTCACTCAGCTCTAAATACAGTGAGGATTTATTAATGACATAATCAGCACTGGTGGATGATCATTCAGAAAGATACAAAGCTGGAAAGCTGGGAGGGGCAGGAGGAATGACAGTGCCATGTTTTATATCAAACACACATTCATGAGCACATGGGACATAGAGTGTCTTGTCTTGTCCCATGTGGAAAAGTCAGCACCTTACAAAAAGCTTGGGTGAGGTAGTAAAAATGCTTTTTCTGCGTGCTCAGCCATGAAAATATCCCTACAACTGCTGTAACACCCCCCACCCGAGGAAATTTCTGACAAATTGGAGATAGAGAACACAGCACATGAGAAAAACAAGTCCAAAACTGGAAGATAGTCAAGATGGCTGAGCTGAGAGGCAGAAAAAAACAACTTGGACTTGTGCATCGTTGAAGACTTGCCCTGAAAGCTTCTGAGCCTCAGATCTCTGGCAGGATGGATGGGTCTCAGGGTCAGATGGCAGAGACAGAAAATCAGTTCACAGCCTCAGAGAGAGAGGCCAAAGCAAGCCTACAACTATTTCAAAAGGGTGAAAAAAAGTTCTCTGTTTGGGTGTGTGATCACAGAAGAGGGGAAAACTTTCCAGAGGAGAATAATCCCAGCCAGAGATGGGAAACAAGAATTTCCAGCAAGAAAGACATCTTTGCTCTTTCAGAAATCGTGGGGATCTCTGGTGTGGGGACTGTTTTTCCTGGATCTATCCATCCCCAAGTCCCTGGTTTCTGAGGAAAGCAGGAGCTGCTTCAGGCCCTGGGTAATCAGATACACCCAGGGCAGCACAGAAAATGTTATAAAAGCACAAGCCTCAGCACAGCATCCTGGGGAGGTCATGGTTTTTTCAGGACATGTCTCACTCCTACACAAAATATATAAACTAGCTAAGAGAATTCTCTAATAGAAAGGCAAACACTGAGAGAATATCATTAATACTTTCAAAACTCTGAGCTAGTGGAGTGCTCAAATATTCCTAAAGCTTCTGGCAGAAATGTGGCAGTGGAACCAATCAATGTAGGGCTGGTTACATTTGCCTTCGCTCTGCAGCACAATTAAAACACAATTTCTTCCTGGAGAAAGTGTTACCTGGAATATGTCTCCTGCAATTTGTGCAGGGGTCTGTGTGTAAAGCACAGAGCTAAGGAAGAGCTCATGATGCATAATGTATTAATCAGATTTCTCTTTCTTTCTTTCCTGTTCCTAAAATATTGACAAGTAGGCTGCAGTAGTTTCACATTTATATGTTTTGTAATTATTCATCATTTTCTTCATAATTCTTCCCTCTGTAGGTGAAGTTCACCCTCATGTGGAAGGCCCCAACAGGAGCCTCCAAAGGAGAATTTCAGGCTCACTCATGCCTTACTGCAGGACAGAAATATTTTGGCACTAAAGCCCCAATTTACCTCCTCTAGTAAATTGCAAATTTTTTCTGTTGTTCACTCAGCTCTACATACAGTGAGGATTTATTAATGACATAATCAGCACTGGTGGATGATAATTCAGAAAGATACAAAGCTGGAAAGCTGGGAGGGGCAGGAGGAATGACAGTGCCATGTTTTATATCAAACCTACATTCATGAGCACATGGGGACATAGAGTGGAGGTGAGAATAATGATAATCTAGGATATTAAAAAGGTACAAAGCAGAAAAATTACTTTGGTGACAATATATCAGTAGGTAGACTATTCTTTATACATTTGCATGGATTTTCCATGGTAAACACCATGCACAAACGAATTCTGGGTCATCAAGATGATACAATTCTACAAGAAACACAAATATAGCTGCATAATAGAAAGAAACAAAGACAGCATCAGATGAACTATGTATCATTTTAGAAACACCATTTAGAATTTCAAGACCAACTATTTCTTTCAGAATTATAAATACATTAGAAAAGCAGATAATGTAATCAGTTTTATTCTCCCTAATTTTTAGAGTGCTGTGCAGAACATCTCACTTTGCTATGAGAAGTCAGATTATTTTCTCATTATAAATAATCCTTTACTGCTTTATATGTATTATAGTCCTTTGTATTTAAAAAAGAAATTATATCATTTGCAACAGCATACAGAAACTTGATGTTTTATACCTAATCCTGCCACTAGGTAAATCACTGTTAAATGTAGGGAGGAGAGAGGAGGTGCCCTGGTTTTTTTGTACCTTCTGTCAAAAATCAGTCTCAAAATGGTTTTATATTGGATGAACAGGGTGGGAAGGTTTCCAATAATGAGTCTGCCAGCTGTTGCTGCTGTTTTAAGCCCTGCATCTGTGATTGCCAGAGATGTGATTATAAAGATATAGTGGAAGGCAGAGGAGAGGGAAGAGAGTGGAACCCGTGAAGTTCTGATCCAGTTCTGCAGCTGGTTATTGTGTTGGACAAACCACTTGGCTTCTCTGCATCGTTCCTGCACTTGGAAGCAGGGATCACAGTCACGTCCTGCTCACCTGGGGTTTTGCAGAACCTCATTCACTGGCACCCTCCAGGGCCCAGGATCTGCACTGGGAGCTGTTCAGAGGCACATCCACGTCCCCACAAATCTGAGGGGTCAGCAGCACCCTCTGGAGCTTCCTCTTGTACTTCCCACTAAAAGCTGCCTGGTCCAAAACCAGGAGCAGCATCCTGGGCTGATTTTTCTTTTGTAGTGAGGTCCATGCCTTGGGAAGGCTGAGCTGCAACAGAGACTGGACAGAGCCAGAGAATAAAGCAGGGATTTATTGAAAGGCCTCCAGGATCCACCTTGGGCAGGACAGGGCCTGACCAGGGATACACCCAAGGGGGACCCAAAATGGGCATAAAATGGACCCAAAATGGTCATAAAATGGACAGGAGGTCAAGAGCTCTCACACTTTTATAAGTTTTGGTCCATTTGCACCTTGGGGTTGAATTGTCCAATCCCAGCTCCAGGCTGTGAGCTCCCATCCTTCTTGTTGCTCTCTCCAGCCACCCTTGTTTGTGCTGTTGGGCTGAAAGTTGTCCTTGGTGTGCAGCAGGACAAGGATTTGTTTTGTGTCCCTGCTGTGTGCAGAGAGCTGAGTGACCCTGACTGTGAGCTCAGAGCTGCACCCCTGGGCAGCACAGAACCTGAAATACATGGAAGGAAAAACTTCAGGCATCAAGGTGTTAACCAGACAGGATGAAGTAGTGAGACCCTTCTTCTTTTGTCTGGGCTCCAACCATTGCAGACAAAAACCCTTTATGTTTCACTGAGCAATCCCAGACCTCACTTTGAAGGAGTTCATGCCAGTTCTGCAACCACCAAATGTGACAGATGGTAACGTCAGGTCAGGCCTCTAGGACCCTGAGATAAATCTATTGTTATTTTCACATCCTAATCAGTCAAGCATTTCTTATCCTCTCCTTTTTCCTTTTTCTCCTTTTTTTTTTTTTTTTCCCTGAATGGTTTATTTACTTTTCTAGTGGTACTGTATTTCTAGCTAGATAAAACAGCACTAATCTTACCAGCAGGCCATCTCAGTTAATTGCTTGAAGCTTGATACTTATATAAGAATCTGAATGCCAGGTATTGAGCCATTTGTAGGAAATGCAGAGCTGATAGAAGTCTGAGCAGTTGAGAGCTGAGATAGCAAGGCCTTTAAGCTAAAATTGAGTACTGGGACTGTTCAGATGTGTAACAACTTTACTGCTTCTTAAGGATACTGCTGGAAACACCTAGAAAATGTGTGTGCTGGCTGACATTGGAGGGCTTGGAGATACACTGGAGCCCATCAACCTCTGCTTTAAGAATGCTGAATTCATTTGACTTTCATCAGAATGAGTTTTTCCCTTCTTGTGTGTCACTTCCCCTTCTCCCCAAAGTGTGAAAGTGTGTGAGCTGTGAGCAGAGCTGCAAACACGGGGAGCTGTTACATTGCACATTCCGTGTGGATATTTGGTGGCACTGAGCCCGCAGCTTCCCTGCCCTTACCTTTGCTCTGGAGTTTTTCATTGCTCATCTCTTTAATTGCAGTTAAACTTTAAAGCATCCTGGTTTTCTCTGAAGTGCTGATGCTGGGCTGGAGGGAAAACATCACAGCTCTCTTTGAAGCTCAGTCCTTGGAGATGAACCCGCTGCTGAACTTGAGAGGACACGGTGATGTCCCTCTGCAGATCAGATTGCTGATCTGCCTCAAGTGGCTGGGCTGCTCAGGCAGTCCTGCCTTCCACGGGGCAGGAAAAGTTTTCTTTTTAGATTGATATTTTAGAAATAATAATTTAATTAGGGTTTTAAGAACCCTTGTCTCTAATGAATATGTATACTACCTTCAGAAACAATATGATGAGTTGAAGGGTAAGGTTTCCAGAGCCAGAGCACCACTCTGCCATCCTTTTTACCTGGAACTTTTGTCTTCAGGGAAAATATGGTTAGAAATGCAGAGTCCTCTGAGTAAAGAAATGTTCAGAACTGTGGGATTTGGGAGAAAGGGCTGGAGGGCACTGCCTTGGACGTCTCTTAGGGCATGGTGGCAGGGCAGGCAGAAGGAAGAGCACAAACATTGCTGGCTTGCTGAGCTGTGAAAGCTGTTGAGGCTTTGCTAACAACGTGCATCAAAATGAGGTGGTTGGGAGATGACAGCCAATCTCCAGTCTGAAAGCTCTGCCAGCCCCAAAGCACAAAAGAGAAGAGCTCATGGCCAGCTGAGCCATAGATTAGGAGTGACTGAGCAGATGCAAGGCCAGAGTGGAAGTTGCTCCATGGGTGATGTGGTGAATCCTTTGGAAATTTTTTCTAAAGCCTCTTTCCAGATTGTGACTACTCTGCAGGCTGGCAAAAATTCAAACTTATGTGCTGCAGCAAACATGCTGTTGGCATCTCTCTGAACCCTAAAGTGGAACCACAAGGGCAAGAAGATCCTGTCCCTGCATCATACATGGGTCTGAACTGGGCACAAGTCTGAATATGCAGGGAGAACATGTCTTAACCATCCTGTCTCCTCAATGAAGCCATTTGAAAATGTTGTGCAGCCTGTTTGAAGGAGTAGAGTAGGTTTGAAAACAAAAAAAAAAAAATGGTGATGTTGGGCTCTTTCAAGTGAATATAGATCTGAAGTTTGCTTTAGGATCCTTGTAAAAGGATATGATATCTTGATAACTTTCTCATTCCTCCCAATCCCAGAGAGCTCAGCAGCCTCTCTGTGAGTGAGCCCAAGCACATTCCACACTCCAAATTCCACACACTCCAAATTTCGGGCAAGTTTGTATTTGCATCCAAACCGTTTCCCCATCTGCTCTTGTTAGTTATTACAGGCCATTCTCTGGAGTGAGGTATTCTGGCTGCCATAACATCTGTGAGTGTTGTAATGAGGTTGGTTAGAATGTAACTCACTGAAGCAGCAAGATCTAATCACTGTGCATTGATATAAGATGTGCAGAGCCTTAGATGGAGAGCGCTGTAATAATCTCCTGGGTGTGTGTGTGTGTGTGTGTGTGTGGAGCGGGGGGTGGAGGGAATTGTGTATGTACACGTGGGGTAGTAAAATTACTCATTAGCTGCAGCAGGTCTCGTTATCTGAGGGAAGCACATCAATGATTCACTGCTTAACAGGGTGTTTGCAAATGCCTGCCTCACACACAAGGCAGCCTGAACCAATATCCTGTGCAGCCCATGAGCACCTGTCTCAAATTGAAGGAATTTCAACTGCTTCTATTTTCTCCCCCAGATATTGGAACTCCCTGAGCAACCTCGTGGCTTCCCTCCTGAATTCTGTCCGCTCCATCGCCTCCCTGTTGCTGCTTCTCTTCCTCTTCATCATCATCTTCTCCCTCCTGGGCATGCAGCTCTTTGGGGGCAAGTTTAACTTTGATGAGATGCAGACCAGGAGGAGCACGTTTGACAACTTCCCTCAGTCCCTCCTGACCGTGTTCCAGGTAAGGGCACGAGAGGTTCCTGTGGGGACAACAACATTTTGTGTTTCCATGGGGCAAGACAGGTCCTGCAGCCTGGCAGTCCCCAAGGTGGGACATGGCCCTGACAGCTCCAGGGTGCCTGGTTGTGCTGCCAGCACAGGGAATTCCCTCCCAAAGTGGGAACCAAAGATAAAACCCCTGAGAACAGCCACAGCCATGTCCCAGGGCAGCACCTGTGTGCCAAAGCCCAGCCCTGGGGAGCAAATACCTGCTCACAGCACCACAGAGGGAATCCCATGGGCTTTTTAAGGCCTCTGCAGCTTTGGGAGTGCCCCACCAGGAGCAGCAGGATGATGATTTCACTGGGATGTGAGAAGGGAGCTGGTCTGGGGATGCTGAGGGCAGTGCTGGAGGCTGGGCAGCCTGTGTGAAACCACAGGCACGGGGAGGGAAATGCCTGGAACAAGGGGGAGGCTTGGACAGAGTTGTCCAGGAGAGCCATTTGCCTTCAGCCATCATCTTCAGAAGACACTTTGGGGTTTTTCACACTTTGAGCCAGGCCTTCTTTTCATTTTCTTTGTTGTGTGGTTTGTCTTTTGGGTTTGGTTTTTATTTTTTTAATGTTCTAGATGGACACAGCCAGAGCCTCCTTGAGCTCCATCCTGGGGGAGGGGGTGTTCTCTAGGACAGTGGGTATCTTTGTGTGACGGGGTTTTCAAATTCTCTGTGTGGTCTAACACTGTATCCCTTATTGGTGGGAATGTGTCATTTAGATCCTGACTGGGGAGGACTGGAATTCGGTGATGTATGATGGGATCATGGCTTATGGCGGCCCCTCTTTTCCAGGAATGTTGGTCTGTATTTACTTCATCATCCTCTTCATCTGTGGGAACTGTATCCTTTGATGCTACTCTTTTCTGCAAGAGGGGATGAATTAAAACCAATATTTGCTTTGTTATGTCAGAAAATAGTGAATTTCACACCTCTCACGTTTCTGCCTTTTCCCTACGTCTGAATTTTGGCATTGCAGTGCCAAAAGTTAAACAAGTTCATTTTGTTTTAGCTGGTGCTAAGCCATATAAACAGTTGTAAGAGTCAGCTACGTGCCAGTTCCACATGTTAGCTTTTATTTAGTATCTTTACATGTTTAGTGTTTTTATTTTTCATTCCCCTTAATTCTCTCATGGGTTTGTCTTTCCTGCCTTCTCCTCAAACTAATCTCTGGGTGTTCCTACTGTACTTACTGCAATTTTTTTTTAGTTTAATTGCTTTTTTAGTAATATATTCCATGTGCTTCCATCCCAGCCTTATGTGGAATAAAAATATGTATAATCTGCAATATGCTATATACAAATGCTGCAACAGGAGTAACATATGTTTGACATAATTGATTTATGTGAGATCATATATTAATTCATGTATAAACTAACAGGACCTGTGTTCCATTTCAGTCCCTGCAATCTGTGTGCTCTTCAAACAGAAAATTTTGTGCTCTGTTATCTCCCAGCCTGTGCTGGTCTGGAGTAACCTCAGTTCTGTCTGGCTTTGGGGTGAAGTGAGGGCTCTGTCCTTACCCCAGGAGGCACAAAGCACATTCCATGGTTGTGCTCTGAGTGTCTCTTCACAGCAATTTGCATATCACACAGAGCTGCCACTCTGTTCCCTATCTCAGTTTGCTCCAAATTTGTCCCTGCTTAGTTTCTCCTTCCCTTATAAATGGCCCTCCCGTGTCAGAGGTGACATTTCCTTTTATGCTGATGCCTCCACAAAGCCACCTTATAGACTCAGCCCAGCTCTTGTGGCCTTTGCCTATAACTCAGATCCCTCAAACCCTGCTATTTGACGTCTCAGTTGACCTGCATGCCCTCACTTCAAAGTGAGGTGGTGCAATTCCACTCATCTGAAGGTCAAGGTAGGCAATCTGCCTGACAGCTTTAAAAAAAGAAAAAGCTACAACTTGGATCTGCTTGTGAAAATGTGAGCCAACTCTACGTGCTGGCTGACTTTGGAGCCTTTAGACCTTGGAGCCCAGGGAGGGGGGGATGTCTGTGTTTCCAGACTGAGCCTTGAACCAGGGTTTGCTTCAAAGTTACCCTGGTATAATAAAACCTGCACTCAATAAATTTATAAAACAACCTTATGGTCAGGTTTTTAACACGAGAGCTGAGCACTGACTGGTAAGACAAGAAAAAATTGTGATTCTTTGCTCTTCAGCTACGTGGGCATGGCTGGCCATGCATGGACTCTGCTGTCAGCTCAGCCCTTCACTGTCCAGGCTAAATTAACCTCAGAAATTCTCATCAAACTACTCTGCTTCCAGCCCATGAAATCCCCTCGTGCAATCTAAACTGTCAGAAGATGCAAAGCTTTCCATGCTCCTTTTATGTTCAGTGAGATTCTCTGCACAAAGGGAGACACTCCTGGGAAGCTGGAAACTAAAATGTAAATCTGGGCTTGGATGTTTGACATCAGCCATTCTGTTGTGAAATTCTGAAAACCCACAAAGTGTGTTATCTGTGTGGAGGGAAGGTGTAGGTTTGTGCATGATGGATGTGCAGTCGTGTGAAATGGAAGTTTGGAAAATCCAAGAGATCTGATGACAGCTTGCTAAAAATTTTCAATTAAGAAACCTTTGGTATAATCTTTTTTTCTGCAGTTTTCAAAGCCCGTTTTCTTTAAGTAGCACACAAACAGATATCCTGCTGAATGTATTTTTGGCCATTGCCGTGGACAACCTGGCTGATGCTGAGAGTTTAACATCTGCACAGAAAGAGGAGGAAGAGGAAAAAGAAAGGAAAAAGCTAGCTAGGTAAATCCATTTGCATGCACCTACCTGCACATGTAATGACACATAACATGGATATATATGGATATGATGCCTATACATACATGTGTGTGTATGTAATAGATATAATTGTCTGTATGTGTATAGATTGTAGATGTGATTAATGTAATTATATGAGGAATTATACCTATATAAATTGTTATGCAAAGGAATTCCAGCCATAAAACAAGAAAGTGTTGTGAGCTGGGAGTCCCCCCCAGCTGCAGTGCTGTGGAAAGGAAGTCTGGGTTACAAAAATCAGCAGAGAATGAATGTGAAATGGTGTCAATCCCATTTGAATCTCCCTACTATCCTCTGACTGCTTTGGGCCACATTTTCTGTCATTCCCATGATGAGATTTAGCAGCTTCTTTTTCTTTTGATGCCACACACTGTTCTTCCCCTGCCAGTTCTGTCAGTGTTTCTGCAGACACTTGAGGGGCACAAGCTGGGTGAGGAGCTTCTCTGTCATTCCCAGCTGCCAACAGCAGGGAAGCCTCTCCTTACTGGTTATTCCTGCTCACTCTCTTCCAGGCTGCTTGGAGGGGATCTCTAGAAGCTCTCTCTGCTTCATCCTGCATGCAGCTCAGCAGGTTTCACTCACTCTGGGGGTGCAGTGAAGGGTGAAACATTTGGAGGCAGTGTAGTTGGAAGTTCATAAGATATGGGTTGAAAATGGTCCATGGTTTTGTCATTGGGTGAGCAAAGGGATCTCTGCTGGCAGGGCGAAAATATAAATTTGCACAAACACTCACACATAAAAAAAAAGCTACAAAATACAGGACACTGTATAAAAACAGTTCAGAGCCTTTGCCTGCAGAGGACAAGGGGGAGTCACTGATGTGGAAGCTGAGCTCAGCAAGGAGATGCCAGGCAGCTGATTGTTCTCATGCTGTGTGCTGTACTACATGAAGCTCCTGAAAGGGAGGCAAAGGGAGCTTTTCCACCTTTGTAACTCTTTGGTTTTTATCTTGTAAAATTGCCAGGACTGCTAGCCCCGAAAAGAAACAGGAGATGGAGAAAACAGCTGTGGAGGAAGAGACAAAGGAGGAGAAAATTGAGCTGAAATCGATCACTGCTGATGGAGAGTCCCCACCTGCTACCAAGGTAAGGCCTGCTGGCAGCCAGCACTCCCTGTGCAGTGATGGCATGAGCAGCCTGGGTTTCTAAGGCAATGAAAACCCTCTGCTTTATCTGACAAAGCCTTTGATGCTTCTCCTTCCATTTCTGTCAGATCAATGTGGATGATTATCAGCCCAATGAAAGTGAAGAAAAGAGCCCCTATCCCACAACAGAAGCACCAGGTAAATATCTCCTTCCTTGTATCCCTCACCCAACAGAAGCTGCAATTGCCAATGCACACAAAACCCAGCTTTGCTGTGGTAGCAGGCGTGCTGGAAATGTTTCCATGATGGGACAGGCTGGTGTTCTTGCCTGTGTTTGCTCAGGTGTGGACTTGGCCCTTTGAGGTCCCTGTACTGATCAGTCAGATTTGATTTGGTTCTCTGTAAAGCCCTTTATTGGAAAATATGGAGCTTTACAGAGAATTAAATCATATAAAAACCTCCCTGTTGGAAAATATACATATGGCAGCGTTTTCAGAGTGCTTTTTCAGTACTCAGTGGTCAGGGGAGTCTCACAACAGATAGTCATGGAAGGGAAGGTGCTGAATGCCTTTTTGCACCATTTTCTAATCAAAAAGGACAGTGTGACACTATCAGAACTCTGAAGGCATCTCAGCCTAGAAGTGCAAGAAACAAGCTGTGGCATTAGGTTGGTTTTCAAGTCAGGTGGGCATAATTAACTTCATTCTCAAATACCTGAAAGATTGGTTGAAGAAATCTCAGAACTTTAAGCAGTGTTCAGGAGACCCTGAATGGGGGACAGGACTGGAGCTGGTCAGTTCAACTTCCATCCCTGGAAAAGTGCTGGAACAAAGGATTAAACTGTATGGCCACAAGAAAAGGAGATGACCAGCAGCCAACACAGATTTGCCAAGAGCAAATCACATCAAACCACCCTTATTTCCTTCTGAAAGGGGCTAAAAACACTTGTAGACAGGAGAGAAGAAGCAGATGTCATATTCTTTAACTTTGTTAAGACTTCTGGCCATCTTTTGCAGCGTTCTCATAAGCTGACTAGAAAAACGTGGTCTAGATGACGGTGAGAGAAACACTCAGACCCTTTATGGGGAGAGCTGTGCTAGCCCAAGTTTTGTACAACCCAAAATCCTGTCCAGAGTTCAGCTCAGTTCATTGTTAATGACCTGGATGATGGAGGAGGCAATATGCTTATTACATTTGTAGATGACACGAAGCTAGGAAGGACAAGAAGCGTGCTGGAGGGCAGCATTAGAATTCAAAGAGCTCCCGAGGTCCTGGATAAATGGTCTAAATAAAATTGAAAGTGCCAGGCTCTACGCATAGGCAGGAATAAACAATTCACAAATAAAGGATCTTAGGTGACAGCTAGTTAGGTAACAGTCCTTGAGAAAAGGATCTGAATCTTATGACCACGAGCTCAACAGATGTCAGCAACAGTTTGCTGTCTTTGAAAAGGCAAGCAAGCTGTGAGGTTTGTAACACAGAGAAAGAATCACCCTTTTTGTCCAGTTATGGGTTTGTTTTATGAAAGCAATTGTTTTATAGTGCTCACCATTGATAAGATCTCTGGTATCTCAAATATCACAGCTCTTTTTGGGTGCTCTGGTTGAGAGAAGTGAGGCTGAATATAAAAGAGAATGGTGAAAACAATGCTAGTAGGTAGCAAGAATTGAGATTGAATAAACCTTGGTCATTTGACTTAGGAAAGGCAGGAGAAACATCTTCAAATGCATAAAAACCTTCTACAGATAGGAGGAGAATTTTCTCCAATGTGAAGTAACAGATTTAAGATTCACAGCAGAGAGAATTTTCTAATGGTGAGGCTGTAAAGGTTCACAGAGTGGTTGGGGGAGCCCAGCATCACTGAACATTGTGAAGGACAACTCAGAAAAATTTCTCCCAGAAAGGACTTGGATACAATAATTAATGGGACCTGGCTTGGCAGAGGCATGAACCAGAGGCCTTTTGTGATCCTTCCCTGCTCTGCTCCTCTGTGATTGTGTAACAGGCTATAATAGGCAGTGGAACACTCTCTCTTCTACTCCAGGATTCCTAACAAACAAATGTCTGATAATAGGTTGATTTGACAGGGCAAAAAAGAACACAAGAGTTCATTCTGAGTGGATGGATGAGAATTTCAGACAAGCCAAATGGAGAACTGTTCATTGCATTTGATTTTTAGTACAAGAAGTCCTCACATCTGCTGTACTTGTATTCTTCCATATTTATAGGCAATTTATCAGGAGTAGAGTGTGGTTCTAACTCTGGGCAATGCTATTTTAACACTGCCTGAGGCAAATCACTCTGGATTTAATCCTCCCATCACCTCTCTAGGCTCAGGAACTTACTGGACACACACCCCCAGTTTTTAGGGGGGTTGTGGGAGTCTTTAGTAAGAAGCAAAAATCAAAATTGTGCACAAATTAAACTTGATACAGTTCTGTTTCTCAGCTGGCTTGGATTTACAGACAGTTACATTTTTTTTCAAGTGAATTATCAGTCATCTGAATGTCAATTTTAACTCTGCTGCTAATGGAATTGGGGTTTATTTACTTTCTGTAGATAGCTTAGGACGAGTAGCTTATAAATGGAAAATGTAACAAAACACTACATCCACTTTTTCTTGTCATGCATAGAATTAGAGTGCAGAAAATCTTTAGTGCCTGCCTCGGGGTGCCAATCCCTGTCTTAACACACTTTTGAACACAACCTAAAATCTCAATGGATTATCAGGTTTTCTCCTGTCCCCTATTAGAAATGCAAAGGGACACCATTGGTCACTTGCCTTTGTATGGCATCGATGCCATTTTTGAACATTTCCAGAAATTTGGGGGGAAATCCTGGAGATTTGGGGATGAAAATCCCAATGGTTTGGGGGCCAAACCCCAGCGATTTGGGGGATAAAAATCCCAATGGTTTTGGGGCCAAACCCGGGGATTTGGGGATAAAAACCCCAACAGTTTTGGGGACAAGCCCCAGGGATTTGGGATGAAAATCCCAATGGTTTTGGGGACAAACCCCAGGGATTTAGGGGATAAAAATCCCAACAGTTTTGAGGACAAACCCCGGGGATTTGGGGGATAAAAATCTCAAATGTTTTTGGGTCTTAACCTCAGGGATTTGGGGGTAAAAATCCCAACAGTTTTGGGGCCAAACCCTAGGGATTTGGGGGTAAAAATCCCAATGGTTTTGGGGACAAACCCCAGGGATTTGGGGAATAAAAATCCCAATGGTTTTGGGTCTTAACCTCAGGGATTTAGGGGTAAAAATCCCAATGGTTTTGGGGACAAACCCCAGGGATTTGGGGGGTAAAAATCCCAATGGTTTTGGGGACAAACCCCAGGGATTTGGGGATAAAAATCCCAACGGTTTTGAGGACAAACCCCAGGGATTTGGGGATAAAAATCCCAACGGTTTTGAGGACAAACCCCAGGGATTTGGGGGATAAAAATCTCAATTGTTTTTGGGTCTTAACCTCAGGGATTTAGGGGGAAAAACCCAACAGTTTTGGGGACAAACCCTGGGGATTTGGGATGAAACCCCAACAATTTGGGGGCAATCCCTGCTCATTTCAAATCCCCCTGAACTGTTTATCAATTCTTTGTGAAGACTGAAAATTCAGTGTTCAGAAACAGTTTGAATTGGTTGAAATCACTTGATTTGTTTCTCCTAACAAGGCTGGGTCTCTCCCACCCTACTTTGCTTATTCTCTGATTTATTCCTGCTCCTTAAACCAGTTTTCTCAATAACCTCTCCTGACTCAGTGTTGCCCCTCAGCCCCAGAATAGCTGCAGCTCCTCAGATCACCTGGCCTCTTTTCAGATCACCTGCCAGGGAAGGGCAGCCTGGTTCTCCCCGAGATTTGTGTACACTAGCAGGATTATGATGATGATATGTTTATTACAGGAAGACAGGGAGCTAGCCTTGCAGTCTAGCACAGAAATAGACAAAGAATTCCCAACGTCAAATGAAGGTAAAAGCTTGGGATGATTCATGGGAGCTCGAAGCAAAATAATGTCCTTATAGGAGAGTTCTGGTCTTTGTACAGTAAAAAAAAAACACCTCCCCACCATCGAATTTCTCACTGAGGCTGCACTGTAGCCTGTTTGTGCCTGTCTCCACAGCCAAAGAATATTTGTTCCTACAAATGTGTGCTGCTTCTATGTGGAGGTAGATAGTATGGGCAGTGACCTGGGGTGAGGCTGTAGTCGTGTTACTCTTTGTGAATTTGGCCCTCAATTCTGCACCCTAGACTCTAAGTGAAAAGTAGAATATTGTTCTTTATGTATGGCTGAGGAGCTGAATGTGGGTTTCAGCCTGAAAGTGTTTGGTTCCCAGAGTCATTAATATATATTTTATATTTTATTCCTGCTCCTTAAACCAGTTTTCTCAATAACTTATATATATTTCTTGCTGTATGGCAGACAGGAGAAAAAGAGGAGAGGAACAATGTTCTTTATGGTCTTCATGGGGCTGATCCTTCTGCTAAGGGTCCGTTTTCCAGAGGCATTGTTCCATGCCCATTTAAAAGTGTATTTTAAGCATTCCTCTGAGTAATAAAAGAAGAATGATCTCACACTGAAGGCTCAGAGCAGGGACCCAGAACACTCCTCTTAAGTAAGAGTTTCAAATATCCCACAGGATCCCGGGCATTGGTTTTCTGGCCTGTTAAAGAAGAAAAAGAATTTGCTTACCTCATTTTTTGTCAGCCTCCTCTGAAACCTGGAGATAAAAGGTGCAAGTGCAAAGTATGGTTGTATTACATAAACATGCACATTAACCTTAACACTTATTTTACAAGTCCTGTGTAAAAAAGTTCTTCTGAAAGATGATTCTTTAACTAATAAAGCCTGTAGAAAGAGTGTTATAATGGATATTACAGAATTGAGCTGTTAAAAAATAGACTGGCTTTAAAAGTACAAACTCCATGTACCAGCTCAAACATTTATGCAAAGATCTATCGAGCGAATTGGAGCTGAACTCTTGGTACTGGAAGTGTAAAGAAAGAATCCTATTTGCATGTAATGATGGCATGCATTCAAAAAGGGCACTTTTCTCCTCTCTCTGCTATCTGGATCAGGATCTGTGCTGATTCATCTGTTCTTTCTGATGTGTCCTGTAACCAGATCGAGTACAGTACCTCACCCTAAACACCATTCCTTAACTTGTCTCCCTTTATGGACTCAAGATGGACCTTTTAATTAGAGTTGTCTCCTTTGCAGTGCCTGGAAGATAAATCAGTTGTATCTAACATGTCAGGCTCCTTTCTTAAAGCTTTTTTTTTTCCCATCTTGCTGATTAAATGAGAGGATTGGGATCTATAAAATAGCAAAATCCTATCATGTCATTTACAAAACAGCATCTGACTTCAGCAGGTAGAAGAAATCCTCAAAGGCAGAAGCTTCTCTTTCACCTACCACTTAGCCTTCATCTCTGCATTTTCCACCATGAGGTTGCTCACTGATCTGCCTGGAGATGACACAGGTTCAAAAGTCTCAGCCTCATTCCCTTCTTTCTGCTCTTCCTCCCACTAAATTATAAAAGGGGACAATTTTAGGACTTTCTGGTCAGTGTAAGTCAATGTGCACATGCTCACTGTCTGTTCTGGGGCGTTCATGTGCTCATCCAGACTCGGTCCCAGATGCAGCAGCAGCTCCATGGAGATGCTCACAAATAGAAGAAAAACAATCTTGATAAACTGAAGGAATGGTCAAAAGGAAAAAAAAAAATGCCCTTCAGTAAGGATGAGGTCTAAGTGCCACTTTTGGGAACAGTCAGCAGCAGAAATGCAGAGGGGGGAGTGGCAGGCCAGGCTGCTGCTCTGTGGTAAATAATCTGTGCTTTGTGCACGTCAGGCACTGATGGCAAATTAATGCCAAAGTATAATGAAAAGCCTCCATGAAGGGCATTTAACAGGAAGATAGTATTACAAGATATGAGAAATAATGCAGCAGTAAAACCTCAGCTGCAGGTTAATCCTGCAGATAATCCAGAAAAAAAAGTAGCAGGAGTGATCACAGACCTGGGGAACACAGCACCTCAGGAAATGCTGTTCTGCTCTAGGAACCAGATATTCTCCCAGAGGCATAACAGTGCTCCTCAATATGCAAAAGCTTTCTGCAAGAGGAAGGCAATTTTTAATTTTCTGTGTCCATGGAAAATAAGGAAACAGACAACAGATCTAGGCCACAGCAAGAAAGGCTCAAATGAGCCATTAGAAGTAGCATTTGTGTTTGTTTTCTGCAGAGGGAACTGTGAAGCATCTGAGTGTAGTGAGAATGTTGTAGGTTTACCAGCACTGATGGTTTTACAGAGATGAGAGCATCTCTGCCAGGGTGAGCACTGGGTAAAGGGCACCACCTCAAAGGAGGGAAGGGCAAGGAAACTCAAGGTTTCAGCACCCTATTTTAATGGTTCTTAGTTTTTAGCTCTAGTTAGGACAGAGACAAATGCCCCAGCACTTTGGAATGAGTTTTATTTTGCATTAAAAGACAAAAATGCTTCTTGCAGCAGAGGAAGATGAGGAAGAGCCTGAGATGCCTGTCGGCCCTCGGCCCCGCCCGATGTCTGAGCTGCACCTGAAGGAAAAGGCTGTGCCCATGCCTGATGCCAGTGCTTTCTTCATCTTCAGCCCTAACAACAGGTATTCCAGACATTGGTTAACCAGAGGGAGGAGGTGAGGAGCTGGAACCCCTTTCACATCGGGCCCCAAAAGTTCTGGGGTGCAGGGCTCACACCAGAGCCCTCCTTTAAGGCATGAAATCCTCTGAAACACAACTGTAGGATTGCAGGGAAACATTCATTGGGAGCTCATGGCACCTGCAGGCTGATTGAGGACACAAATCTCCTGAAATAAGGACACAGAGGAGAGTCAGTAATTGGAATTTCCCAGCATATCCAGGTCCAACTGCAGGAGAGCCATCATGCAGTCAATCAAGGCGAGCAGCAGCTTCCTGAACTCAGGGCTGCCCAAAATCCACTCCCAGTAGGGAGTTCATGTGTCTCTGCTCATTGCTGCATGCCAAGAATGAGCATAAAAGAAGAAATGAGAGAGGGAGGAGAGTCCAGAGCTCTGAGAGGAGTCTGGGAGCACATTCTTCTCTCACACACCTTGCCCAGGGGCTCCTGCAATGCAGCCTCACGTTGTCACAGCTGAATTTCCCAAACAGATGTGCAGGATCTGTGGGTGCAGGGCTGTTAGGGGACAGGTGAGTTTGTCTTTGCAAGGCTGCAGCAGTGAGCTCACTGCCCAGTGCTCTGTGCAGCATTCCAAACATCCACACATCTCTCCTAAAGACTCAGCCTTCAAACACAGCCCCGGGGGAAGGCAGGGCTGTACCTGCACCCCTGAATTCAGAGCCAGTTTTTTTTTCCCAGCACAGTTTGTGCCACTCCTGCTGGGATATGTGAGCAGGGAGGGGCTGGGGATGGCTGGGGCTCGTGGACTGTAATTCCAGCTTTGCCACCCAGCCCCTGTCATTTGTAGAACCGAATTAACCTCTGCAGTCATCTGTAAAATTGCTGTAATAGGGACTTGGAGCCCTAACAGCCAATAGTAGAGTTAAATAGATTAATGAAGTGCCTGTAGAATTATGCACAGAGCTGTTATGGGGTTTAACTCCTCACGTCCTGCTGCCAGCATATGGAAAGTGGTGAAATGGTCTCCAGTAAGCAAGTTTGATGGGAGGCTGCTCCTTCTTTACCTTTTAGTTTGCCACTAAGAGTATCTCTGTTTACCACGATGGCATGATGTCTCTCAGAGGCCGTTTGCTGATGCCAGCCTGCCCTATATCCATTGGGCCAGGCCTGTACCCCATTAGCAAGGTCCAGTCCCACAGCTCCAGTCCCAGCTCACACTGGCACCCTAAAGCCTGTTTCTGCTGCTTTCCTCCTAAATGAATCAGGAATGGCTCCACAAATGAAAGCAAGGGATACAATTCTGGGCTGGCAGGTCTCAGATGGAAATCACAAGCTGTCAGGAGGGGAAGTGGTTGCTCTCCATCCAAACACACCAAGTGTGAGTCCTGTGTGGAGAGCCAGCACTGCCCTGCACACATTCCCTGTGCTGGGGCAGAGGGGAGATGCTCTGCAGGGCAATGCTCTGGTCCTGCTGGCAGGAGAGGAGGGGGGAAACATTTCCCAGTCTTGCTGTTGTTTGAGGGATGAAGCCATGTCTCTCCTGTCTCTCACAGGTTCCGTGTCCACTGCCACCGCATCGTCAACGACAACATTTTCACCAACCTGATCCTGTTCTTCATCCTGCTCAGCAGCATCTCCCTGGCAGCTGAGGACCCCGTGAGACACCTGTCCTTCAGGAACCAAGTATGCTGCACATCCTCCTTCCCTCCCTGGGCATTGCAAGGGTGGGACAAGCAGATCAAGGCAGAAAAGGCTCCATCAGAGGCTGGGGAGTGCCTGTCTTCTGTGGTTTCTGCCTTTTGTAGGTTGTGTGTGAAATCATTTGCAGGAAACACATGAGTCAGTGCAGAATTTGGCCTCTAGTTCACTTCAGAAATGTGTGTAGGGAGAGGAAGAACAGGAGGCTGAAGCAAAATAATTATTCCCTGGGATTAAAGCATTAGAAATTAGCTCTAAAAACACGGATTGGGGATACAGATGATTCAATTTTGCGGGATTTTCAGGTTCCCTTTGGAATATTTTTCCTGTTGCCACACACTGTCCTTTAAACTAAAAAGCCCAGGGCCTGATTTTCATTTCATTCACACTGGTGTAAATCAGGAGTAACATCCTTGAGTTTGATGCTGTCACTCTGGGGGAAATTGATGTCATCAAGGTTAGAATCAGATTTTTCAAACACAAGCTGCAAAGCTATCATTAAATTTGAGATAACCCCCCAAAAATACGCTGTGCTCCTCTCCTCACCTGCCTGGGGAGAGAAGAGGAAAGCAATCAGCACAGAGATACATTCTCACCCTCTTTCCTGACCATTCTTTTTTGCCTTTTGAAATGTTCAGTGCTCCCTTAACTTTGCCAGGGGCTGTTTCCATTAGTCAGGGGTCACTGCAGAAAAATGAGGAGTCAGCAGACATATGCAAGACCTCTGATTCCTGGTGCCTGCAGTGGCATTTTGGTGCCTCGATGCCTGAAGAGTTTGCTAGGATTGAAGAGTGGGATGGTTTTTTTTTCCTTGTTTAATGATAAAACCTTAATTTAATGCTCCCTGAAATATCCTGGCCTGAGCATGCATTTGAACACATATGTGCCTGCAGAGAAGGTGTTAATGGAAGTCTATTCCTGAGCATATCTCAGAGTGGCTCTGCGTTTTGTCCTGAAGGAGGATGCTAAATAATCCAGCCAAACCTGTGCCACCAAGAACCCACTTGTGCACAAATGAGGGTGCACACCATGCAGGGAGAACTGAGTGCCAATGTGAATTAATGCTGCAGCATGTCAGCTGCCAGATGGGCTCCTGACATGCCACAGAAACTGTCACACAGCCTCTAGCAGAGAGATTGAAATGAGAGGGGGCAAAAAAAGGAGTCAGAGTTGGTTATCCTGGATTAAAGAGCTGAAGGTTTGAGGCAAGGCGTTGTTTTGGGTGTGTGAAATGAAAACCTGTGTTTAATTTTTGCAGGTACAGATGTTTAAAAATGTCTCATAGCAGGGGACACTGGCAAGATGTTTGGGTTGCAAATGTGTCCTGCCTTGGCACTGTGGCTGTAGAACAGTGAGGTCCTGTCCTCCCCTGTGCCCACACAGAGGCCTGGGAGGAAGAGGAAGAAATCAAGCTGAAATCAAGCTGAAATCAAGCTGAAATCAAGCTGGAATCAAGCTGAAATTAAGCTGAAATCAAGCTGAAATCAGGCAAAGCTGCCTCTGCCTGCACTCAGCACAAGCCTCACTCATTTTAATATATTCTAGAGCAAGTTTGTGCTTAGATAATAATAAATTTAGTGACCATTTTCATTAGGCATGATTTCACCCTTGCTAGCTGCAACTTTGGGCCCACTCTCACCAGGGTGTTCTGGTGAGGTAAAGCAGCAACAGGAAAGTTTAATCACTCACTTTTAATCAAGTTTGCAGCTTCTTTATGTAGGTGGAGCCATGCAAAGCAGTTAGAGAGTGCCCATGAATCTGGCACATTGATTATAAAATTATTCCATTGATAAAATGGAATTTTATCGATTTTGATAACTGGAATTATCACGCCAGGACTTACAAAGCAGCAAGGCAAAAGGACATTTCTAGTTGTAATGTCTGGAAATTAAATAGGTTGAAATCAAGATCTGTTCCCTTTCTTAATTCTCTAAGCTGCAAAAATTCATAGAGCCCAAGAAAGCCTTGAGAAGAAGTTGAGATTAAAAACTGATCAGTGACCTGAAGGATTTTGAGTTATTTGGTAGCAGTAAGTGATACATCCTGCATTTGACACTCAGTGTCTGCAAATCAATCCAGATTTGGATTAAATAGTGCAATGTGAAATAACCCTGGAATTTGCAGCAGCTGCCCCTCTGCACACCCAGCTGTAAGGATTTAGCCACCCCTAAATCTGAGTAAGGATGCAGGCACTAAGATACAATAAACACCTATGGGATGGGAGAGGACAGTTTCCTCTTTTATGTTAATTAGTGTTTAACAGCAAAATTAATTTCACAAATTATCAGTTTTCTGCAGCTTCCATGTATTGGCCTACTGGTTTAAAAGATGCTAATGGTAAAACAACAATTAACCATGGGCATGATTCTTTTGATATTCAACATTTGTAGTCTAAATAGCACTAAAGTGGCTTGGGATGTTGAAATATATTGGAAACAAACAGAGTTCAGTCCTGGTCCCATAAATCAGTGAGAAAGCTCCCATTTACTGTGGGATGCCAACATATTGGCAGTGAAGGACATTCCTGTCCTTGCTGCTGCTGCTTTGAAAGTCCCTTTACACTTCCAGGCTCCTCAGTGCCTCCTGTGACAGCATTTTTGTGACCTGCTGTGCCTGCCACGGGTGCCTCCATCACCAGGGATCCTGGGAATGATGAACATTTCAGCTGGCTGCTTATTCAGGATGCAAATAGGAAAATGCAGGATCTAAGTTAGGCACCTCTAGCAAATGACCAAATTATGGTTGCAATACAAGGGCTGGGATTCTGTTCAATTGGCAGAGTCTTTGTTATTCATCCTAATCCAGAGCAATTCAGGCCAGAGAAAAGAAAAAGCTACAGTATGATTTTGCAGTTTGCTTTTCTTCCTTTGAGAGAGGCACAGGACAAGGCTGAATGGAAGTTAATAAGAATGAATCTCATGTTTTCCACTGAGAGACCAGGCATTCTTTTGTACTCTCAGTTTGGAATCCTATTTGGGAAAACCCTTGAATGTTCTTTATGAGATTTAAAAAAAAAAAAAAAAAAATCCTACAGCGACCAAAAAAAAAGTTATTTTGCCTCTCTAGTGCTCATGGGATTGTAACTCAGGAAAGATTTCATGTAATGTGCTTCTTGTCCTCTGTGCCAGGACCTTCACTGCATTCAACAGGACAATGTTGTCACAAAACCATTCCCTATAGAGTCACCCCTATTCCCTCATGGAAAAAAAACTCATGGTTTTGATTTTTAACTGTGATTTCCCATTCCAAGTGACCACTCACTGACCTGCCCTCCCCACTCCTACCCCCTTTTGTTGTTTTTTACAGGTTCTCTTTTATTTTGATATAGTTTTTACTGTCATTTTCACCATTGAAATTGCTCTGAAGGTAAAGTGCCCATCCTCTCTACCATCACTTGCTCACCAGCTGCTTTCTGCCACTCTCTGTTGCTAACACACACGCCTGTTTGTGCCCGGGTCACTCTCAGTACCACTAACCCAATTGTGCTTATTTTTCAGATCCTAGGCAATGCAGACTATGTCTTCACTAGTATCTTTACATTAGAAATTATTCTTAAGGTAACCAATCTGAGAAATACACTTGTTTTCTTCTTTTCTTTCTTTCTTTCTTTCGCTCTTTCTCTCTCTCTCTATTTTTTTTTTAACCCTGTTATTATCTCTACACAAAGGGTTGTTTTTCTTTTTGTTTTGTTAGTTGTTTAAGTAGCATCCTGGGGAATTTTGATATTCCAACTTGTAATTGAGGGCCTATAGCACAACAGTGCATTTTAAGGGAATTGCAATGAAAGGATGCAATGCTGGGAAATGTAAGACAGGACCAAGGAAACCATCCCCTGATAAATTTCTCCCTCAACTCTGGCCAGTCTTTCCAAAATAGGATTTTTCTGCTCTGCAAGAAACTCTGAATGCACACAACTCTTACACAGGCCACACCCAAAGAGGAGATTTCTATCCTGCAGAAACCAGCCCAAAGTGTGGCTGGTGATTTCTGTGAGCTGACAGGGTGCACAGCCAAGTAGGAGGCAGGGAGCACAGAGCAAAAACTCAATTTTTAGGTGCAAGAGTACAAATCACTGACACACCAAGGACAGTAGCTGCCAGTGAATATTTCTGTATCAAAACCCAGCTTCCCATTTCCCAGGAACGTGCTCCATACCAAAGGGAATACGCAGGAGAATGGTTCAGCTTGGAAGAAAATAAAAATAGGCTGCCTTGTTCTTAACTCTAATTTTCCCAAATTGGTAGGCTAATAATTTAAATAACAGTAATTGAGCAAAGTTCTGGCTTTCTAAATGCTAGGTTCACTTGGCAGCTGCTTTTTTTTTTCTCTCAGCAAGCTAGTTCTAAGTGCTGGCAGGCAGTGCCTCAGAGTTGCTCACATTTTGCAGCTCAAGACCCTAATAACAGTATCTATGTGGAGGGCTGGCAAGCAGGGTGGCCCCTGCATATTTTTGTAGAGAAACGTGCTTTTTTTTTTTTTGGTCTGACTCGAAATTACCAAAGCCATAATGTTCTCCAGGGAGATGTGCACATTATGCCTGCGTGCAGTTTGCATCTGTGTTTACACAATAAATCTGAACGTGCACAGATCGCATGGCAGGCCTGTCAAGAAAAGGAAAATATCCCAACAGCAACATTTTTAAATGAATTCAGAGTTCAAGGCACCTGTTTGGACTCACAGTTACTGGTTCTGCTTGCTCTGAAGGAAGGGGTAACACTCCTAATTATTTCAGTGGAAGCAGAATTTATCCCATCCTATTGGCTTGGTCCTTCCCAAGATCCTCCTGTTAACTTCAGTGATTTATAACAACACCCCTGGATATTCTCTGATTTCAAGTGGGAGAACAGTGCAAGGAGCATAAATTTAAGCCATAGGTTTCTCAGTGCATGTTTCTCTGTTGCCTTGCACTGAGCACATTGTTTTGCAAAGCAGCAAAGTGAATGTAAGTGGTAAAAACAAAAGAATAAAGGGCTGTGGGATGTTCAAGGCTGCAGAGAAACAAAATTCATCTGCTGGAAACAACACCTGCATTCTGGTGAATGCTGGCAAGGTGACTGCCAAGGATTTTTAGCTGGCATCCTAAAAGGCTGTAACTTGTTTGATGCCCCAGGTGGGAGGCAGATATGGATTGTACACCCTCTGAGAGTCTCTCAGCAGACCTGAGAGAGCCACAATTTGTACTGAACTCAAACTCAGCAGAGCTTCCCCTCCTGATTTCAATGGTGTCTTTCTTTCAAGATTGCCATACAAAATCTAACCAGTAAAGGGCAACTTTACCACCTTTGTCATGGCAAGAACCCCTCCTCCCTTCCCCGACTGAATGTGTCCACAAGTATAAATTCTAAGCCAAGACCAGAGTTTATACTTCCTCCCCCTCTAATTTCTGTCTGACTGATAGTCAGCCCCCTGATGTCATGGATGTTTGGTGAAGAGAATAACCTGATAAACCACGTGCCCTTCCACCCTGCTCTGAATAAAGTTGTCACAGGCTGGAAACCACCAGCCAATGCACCATCCTGAGCTGCTGGTGGGAGCAAGAAAACTCCAGTTTGACTTTCCAGTTCACACTCCTCAGCTGGAAGTCTGGCTGCAGCTCAGCCTCACGGTGTCTGCCTCGGGGTACTTTAGACACCCAACTTAGGGGAGATTCAGAGGACCAAAGTTAGAAGCCTGAATTCCTGGATGGGAATGAGAATTCCTAACGAAGGAACATTAGCAGTTTGTGGGGATGGGGTTTCCTCAAAGCTGCTACAATAGATCACTCACCGAGCCTAAGGTAGGTGGTACAAATACCCCATTAGCCCACCTTCTTTAATTAACTGTGCCAGGCTCATTTAGTCAGTCTGTAACAGAGCTGAGTCTAAACTTTTCTGTTTGCACTGTCACTCAACCCAATTCTGGAGCTGTGACATCCTCCTCAAAGCCAGCAGGGTTTCAATACCCCTTCATACCCAGGCAGGGCAGAGCTTCCCTTGCAAAATATGTGATTAATTTCCCTCCCTCTGCCCAGTGATGTTCATAATGATCACCTGCACAAAGAAATCACCCTGTTTCAAGGAATACAGCCTGGGCTTTGTAAGAAAACTAAAGGGAAAAATGCAACTTCATCTAGAGTAACAATGAATGAAAATGGATAGGGAAAGGGATGTGGGGTTGAGCTGAACAGAAGGAACAAGCTGAAAAGAGCAGGAATCCCTCCTGTTGTTTCAGTTCAGCTCTAAAGCTCAAATCCCTGAGGGATTCTGGTTTTCCTCCATGAAGGGAAGAGCGATCAACTGTCCACTGCAGCTGGTCTGAGTACTGAAAAGCATGACAGAAGAGCCTATTTTATATTTTTTATTCAATTTTGCTGGAGAGGCCTTTATGTAATACAAGTGTCCTCTGTCACTGAGGAAAAAGGGGAAAAGCATATGATTGCAAAGAGAGGTTTTTGCAAACTGTCATTCTGCTGCTTTGCTAATTCTGAATGTTATTTACTCGACGTGCATCTTTTCCTCACTTTCTTTAGTCAGGCCTCTCACAGTTATCTTGCTGTCTTTTTCACTCTCTTCTCTTTCCCTGGGGGCTCAGCTTCTCCTGCGGGGTCTGGGGGTGAATTGTCTGCCAACAATAAAAATCCTGCCCCCCTCCCCAGCTGTCCACCCTGAGCACAGCCAGGTGGGTTTGGCTGCTGAGCAGCTGCTGATGGCAAAGTGTGTTTGTGTCTCCGTGTGCCTCCCTGCAGATGACTGCCTACGGGGCTTTCCTCCACAAGGGCTCCTTCTGCAGGAACTATTTCAACATCTTAGACCTGCTGGTGGTCAGCGTTTCCCTCATCTCCTTTGGCATCCAGTGAGTGTTTCCAACTTGCCTGGGTTTGGGGTGGGCTTGTAGGGCTGGGAGGGATGGCTCAGGCTCGTTGTCTTCTTATCTGGGTAAGATTTTTGTCTCATGAGTCTCTTGGGGTATTGTGCTGGTTTTGCACTGATTGACATTCAGTAAAAAGGGAAGAAGGAAGTGATTTTCTAAGTGTTCTTTTCATGAGGTGTTTTTCTCAGATGATTCAAGGCCATTAAAATTCATCCTCCAGAGAGGAGGGAGCAACTGGGAAATGCCACACTGATGACCTGGAAGGGGGAAACTTTCAGAAAGAGCAAATGAGAACAAAAACTGCGTGTATTTGGAATCATGACATTTAGCTTTGTTCCAAATCCTTTATTTCACTGTATCAGTTCAGGACAGGTCAGTGACTTATGGTTCCCTCCTAGACTTTTCATAACCTCTTTGGAAAATGAGGCTGACAATGTTTTCCTGCTTCCTAAGATGTTGTGAGTCTTAGTCAGTGGAAGGCCATCAAGCACTTGAAGAGTTTTTTGAAAATCTTCAGAGTGGTGGTGACTGTGGTTCTGCCTTGCTGTTTTCTTTTGGTTCATTTGGTTAATTTGCTTAATAATTTGTAGATTTACTCGACTTTGTGTCGGGTAGGAAGTTCCCTAATTAGGAACACACATCTGATAAGAAACAAGCTCCCAGTTGTTAGCAGCTCACATTTGTTGCATGCTAAGTCAGGCAGGACAATTTGTAAGGTCCATTGGGCTTTTGGTCTTAAGAATGGCACAGTTCTTGTTTTGACCTGCTGTTTCCTTCTTACAGACCTAAGTCAGACTCTTGGTGTGTTAACATTAAAACTGTTCCCAAAATCAGTAGGAGAACATGATGCCATTGAGCACAAGGGAGATTCTCAGTCAGGGTTTCAGTTTTGGAAGGCACAGAGAGCTCTGCTGCAGAAGATGGTTTTGCTCAGTACTTAAAAGTAAGCACATAAGTCACCCTAATCAATTCAGTGGGAGTTTCCACATCCTAAAATTTATGCCCACACTTAAATAATTTGTGGACTCCAGGACCAAAGACACTGTAGGATCAAACTCCAGGTGGATAGTCAACCTTTAATGCTGGAGTCTCCTGGACTTTTCACTCTTCCATGAATATTTCAATGGAGCGTTTCTCTGAGCCTTATCTGAAAATGCCTTGGTAATGACTACATCCTGGCACAATTTCTGTATCATAGATATCTACAGAATCTGTTTGCCCTGCTCTAAAATTACACCTTGCCCATGTTCCATTCCCCTTTCATTAATACAGCAGAGATGATGGAAGCCAGAGCAAGAAGCCAGACCTCTGAAGGAAACATCAGAAATTGGTTTCCTTACCCCTGAAGTGCCATGGCAAAGAATTTACTAAATATTTAGTAAATTTAGTATTTATTTAGTCTCAGGCTGTGCAGAATTTCACAGATCTGTCCTTGCTGCACACTCCCCACATGGCTGCAGCTCTCAAACCTTCCAACACTCTCTTCCAGGTCCAGTGCCATTAACGTGGTGAAGATCCTGCGTGTTCTGAGGGTCCTCAGACCACTGAGGGCCATCAACAGAGCCAAAGGACTGAAGGTTAGAAAAGTCCCAGTGCATTCTATAAACTAGAAATTCAGGTTGTTTCAGGCTAAAAGGGCTTTTGCAGTGGTTCAAGTAATGTTTCAGCAGGGTCACAGCATGGTTGAGGTTAGAAGGGAGCTGCTCAAGCTGGGCCACTGAGAGCAGGTTGCCCAGGGTTTGGAGTTTTCCAAGGAAAACCAGGGTTTTCCAAGGAAAGAAACTCCACAATCTCTCTGGATGACATGTTCCAGTGCTCAGTCACTGAGAGAGCAGAAGTGTTCCTCAATGTTCAGATAAACCTATTCTGTTTCAATTTGTGCCCGTTGTCCTGTCAGTGGGAACCCCTGAAAGGAGCCTGGCTCTGCCTCCTCTGCATCCTCCCTTCAGCCATAAATTTCCATGGACCAGAGCCCCCTGAGCCTCCTCTGAGATGAGCACACCCAGCTCTCTCAGCCTTTTCTCATGGGAGAGATGCTCCCATCCCTTAAGTCATCTTTGTGGCTCTTTGCTGGCTTTCCTCCAGCATGTCCATGGTTCTCCTGCACTGAGAGCCAGAACTGGGCCCAGCACAACAGGCACGGTCTCACAGTGCTGAGTAAAGGGGAGGAATCACCTCCTTCAGCCTGCTAAAAGTGCAGCCCAGGATACCTTTTGCCACCTTTGTGGTGAGGGTTCATATTCAACTTTGTGCTCACCAGGATTGCCAGGTCCTTTTCTGGCCCCATCAGCACAGAGGTGAAATATTTCTTTTTCTAATTATTTCTTTTTCTAAGAAATACTTCTTTGTGGTTTCCTAGGGTTACAGATGTGCCCACAACCCTAAACATAACATTTCTGTATGAGATAAACTCCTTCCTATGTGCTGGTGCTGGTGGGTGCCTAACTGTGGGGGAAGTTTCAGAGACCTGAGTTCTGGTATTTTCCTCCCCCTTTTCTGCCTGCTTCTAAAAGTACAGCAAGAAATTAAACAAGTTGATCCCCTTTACCAAAACATTGCTTGGGTACTGGGTATTGGTTAAATAATTGTTTCTTATTATTTTATTATTATGTTTCTTATTATTTATTCTTTTTTATAGATATTATTAGTATTTATTAATTATTAATAATTATATTATTATTTATTATTTATGTATTTTTATTCTTGGGCTTCTCCCTTAGCCAGAACAGTTGAGAACAACCCCAACAGTGACTTTTGTTCTTCCTCTGTTCCATTTGCAGCACGTGGTGCAGTGTGTGTTTGTGGCCATCCGAACCATTGGGAACATTGTGATCGTCACCACTTTGCTGCAGTTCATGTTTGCCTGCATTGGGGTTCAGCTGTTTAAGGTAAAACCATTGGACCCATTTATTCATCCATTACACTGAGGGATGGGAAGAAAAACAGCATGAAAAACCTGAGGAAGGGAAAATGGGGTAACAGGCAAGACATTTGGGGCACTGTCAGTCTTACCTGGGCTTCTGCTACCAGCATTTCCCCAATGCAGAACTCCTGCCCATCATCTGTGACCAGGAGAAATGATCAGTAATGTTGTTCTTCCCTGAACAGCTTCACATTGGCAGGACGTGGCCCCAGGAAGGGATTTTGTTCAAAAGGATTGGTCCTTGCAGCCTCTCTGCCTCCCACCTTGCAGGGGAAGGAAGGGGCACAGCAGATAATGTGGGGGGGTTGTTCATTCACTTCTTTACATCTGCTTTTATCTCCTTGCCTCTCACCACCCTCCTGACAACAAGTGCTCAGGACAAACACATAAAAGCACAAGCAGGAGTTTCATTCCTCTTTCTTCCTTCCCAAGGGCAAGCTGTACAGCTGCACTGACAGCTCCAAGCAGACAGAAGCAGAATGCAGGTGGGTCTGAGCTTTCCCAACCCCTTCCCTTTGCTGTCCCCCGTGCCAGCGGTGCAGCTGTGCCACCTTCTGTGTCCCCTCTCCCCCCACAGAGGGTACTACATCACCTACAAGGATGGGGAGGTCAGCCAGCCCATGATCCAGCCCCGGGCTGGGAGAACAGCAAGTTTGACTTCGACAACGTCCTGACTGCCATGATGGCCCTCTTCACCGTCTCCACCTTTGAGGGATGGCCAGAGTGAGTGTTCCTCGGGCCACTGCAGCACCAGCAATGTCCTCATTCATTTCAAATGAGAAAACCCAAAGGCAGAGCATAGTCTTCCCCTTTCTAAGCATTTAAATAAGTCTAGAGCTTTAAATATAGCAGTAGTAGCACTGTAGTGTGATGTACTTTGTAAATTCCTCAGGGCCTGCAGGAATTTCTGTTACTGTACTTGTAAACAGTGCAAAGCACTGTCTCTGCTTCTTAAAAGATGACTTTCATTAGTAGCAGTGATACCAGTATTTGTTACAATTATTATGTGTATAAATTAATGTAAAATTCATGTCAGGTCCTTTCCAGTGTTGCCAGGTTTCTGTTTCCCCATGGAGTCAGCAGGGCAGTATGAAACACAGCAGTGCTGCCTCTGGCAGACATGGGGAGCCTTTCCAGGCCCTGCTGTCTGTGCCACAGGAGCTGGGAACTCCCACAGGGTCATTCAGGTGATGTGCAGGGTGTCAGGGGCTGACCCAGAGTCACTCAGGTGATGTGCAAGGTATCAGGGGACTCCCACAGGGTCACTCAGGTGACATGCAGGGTATCAGGGGCTGACCCAGAGTCATTCAGGTGACGTGCAGGGTATCGAGGGGGACCCTCACCTGTGTCACCAGGTGATGCCAGCAGTGATGTTAACAACTGATGACTCCTGGGATCCCTTTTCTCACAAAACTCAGTTCCCAATGACTCTGTTGAGACTCTCCTGCCTTTTGTAAACTGGAGAGCAAGATTTTATTCAACTATTGAAGACATTTCACCCCTGAATGTGTTCAAATGTGTAGAATTAGTAAGAGCCAGCTCTTCTTTGCAAGCATTTGCACTCAGACCAGTGCAAGTCTGCACATCTCTGAGTGAATTCATTTTGATACAAGTAGAGGAAAATCACAGAGTTAAACTTTATAACATCACCTGTGAGGCCTCAAGGCAGCAGCAGATTTTCTCTGCATTTGGCTCCTGTTTGCTTTCAGGTTGCTGTATAGGTCCATTGATTCCCACATGGAGGATGTGGGACCCATCTATAATCACAGGGTTGAGATCTCCATCTTCTTTATTATCTACATCATCATCATTGCTTTCTTCATGATGAACATCTTCGTTGGTTTCGTCATCGTCACATTTCAGGAACAAGGAGAGCAAGAGTACAAGAACTGCGAGCTGGATAAAAACCAGGTAATTTACAACACCTTGCTGTCACCAAAGGTAGAAAATACATTGAGAATAAGCTTTTAATAGATAAAACATGCAGAGGAAAATGTAAAGCTTGCCAACAAATGCACACAGAGAGGAAAATGTTAAGCTTGCCAATGAGATAAAGCTGTAAGCTGGCTTTGCTGACATCTTTTAGGAGTCAGGTAGAAAAAAAAAAATCTTGCTGTAAGATTTGCTCAAGGAACAATTACTTAAAAAATGTTTGCTGTGCCATTTGTTTCACTGAGATTAGGTGAGCACAACAACAGTGTCTGGCCAAAGTAAATGACCAAAGTAATGGCATGTAGAATTCTTTAACAGGTAGAATGTGCACATTCACACTATCTAACAGAAATTCCTCTACAAAGCTTTTTCATTTCAGTAAAACACTTGAAACTCATTTTTATTGCATTTGAAGGTAGCTGACCAGCCTGATATTTTGGGTTTTGAGTTTTAAATGTAGCCTGCCTCTCCCACAGCGCCAGTGTGTAGAGTATGCCCTGAAAGCCCGGCCCCTGCGGAGATACATCCCCAAAAACCAGTACCAGTACAAGGTTTGGTATGTGGTCAACTCCACCTATTTTGAATACCTGATGTTCGTGCTGATCCTGCTGAACACCATCTGCCTGGCCATGCAAGTAAGTAAGCACACAGAAAACCTCCAGGTGGTGAAGTGGTTGAATTTTTGGGCAAAATGCAAAAATGGCTGAGGTTGAGACCATTCAACCTTTCACCTTCACACCGTGTGTGGAGGGAGAGGGATAAGAAAGGTTAAGAAAACCATTGTACTGTGCTCACTTCTGATGACATGCAGTTGAAATGAGGAATCTAATTCTCACCCTCTTCCTGCTAATATTTTGACTCCTTAATAATGTTTTGACTCCTTAAAAACAAACAAATTTAATGTTTCTAAACAGAGTCCTGCAAGTACTAGATCCTTTCAAGAAAAACATTGAAAAATACCTCAACAATGTATATTTCCTGGATGAAAAATACAGTGTTGAGGTATTTTCTTTTCCTGCATTCAGCTGCAGCTGAATTGTTTTAACTGAAACTGCTTTGAATAAATCCCCCTGTGCCAGAACATAAAAATTCATCCCAGCTGTTTGAAGTTTATTAAAGTTAAGCTACTACAAGTGGGGTCTTGTAACATGAACTGGAAGGTGACCTTAGAACAAGGCAGTGCAGTCAGTTCAGGTATCATGATCTGGAAAAGTGAGGTGGCAACACTTGCAGAATTCACTGCTTGAATTAATCAATAGAAGATGGAGAGTAACTTCATGAGATCTTAATATAGTTAAGTGAATGGGCAGCATGATTGCAAATTTAATTCAGAGCTGACAAATGCAAGATAATGCATATTGGAAAGATGTGATTTGAGCTGCTGATGTACTTTGCAGAATCCTGAGTTTAGTGTAATTACTTGGGGAATGGCTTGGTATCATTATGGACAGCTCAGTGAAATCCCTGCTCACTGTGCAGTCACAACCAAACAAAAAAGTAATTCAATGTTGGGGAAGGTTGGGATAAAAAAACAATTGGAGATTGTATTGCAACATTGTGCAAATTTATAACGAGCCCTGAATTGGAATGATGAGTATGATTTTGGTAGCCACCCCACAAAAAGATTCTTCTAAAAAGAGGAGATCAAGAGCCAGGGGGGCAAAAATGGATGGAGGCCTGGGAGTGCTTAGGTATGAAGGGAAATGGGAATTCTTAATTGGAGATATGAAACATGCTGGGGTCTTTTTAGAGGCCCTTGGCATGAAGGGGGACAGGGAAGGGTCCTGTGCATCCCTGACTGCTGGCATGTCCTGTCCTCACCCTCCTGCTGCTCTTTTTCAGCACTATGGTCAGAGCTGCATGTTCAAGGAAGCCATGAACATCCTCAACATGCTCTTCACTGGCCTCTTCACCGTGGAGATGGTCCTGAAGTTAATTGCCTTCAAACCCAAGGTAGGTGTGTAGGAGAAGATTCCCCTGGCCTCTGTGTGCGTGTGCATGTGTGCGGGGCAGCTGTGAGGAGAAGGAGGAGGTGAAACTTTCTCATCTGTGACCCCACCAACAACTGAGCTGGACAGTTGCTCTCTGGATTGGAGTCTCACTTATATTTAATAATATTTTTTTTTTGCTGGAGAGTAGACACACTCAAAAAAAAAGATTAAAAAAAAGGCAACACCTGCTAATAGAGATGATTCCCAGTTTTCATTAAGTTATCACAGTGACATTCTGCTAAGGCCATAACATGTCTTCCATTCTGGATGTTATTCTAATGCTCTCTCTCTCTCTCTGACTTTCCTTATATAATTTATAAATAGCATCTCATGATTAGTCTCCTGACCCAAGTGAAGTTAATCAAGCATGACTCATTTTGAGTTATGAGCTTTGGAGAAAAAAAAAATGTTTCTTCTGGGAGGGCTTCATCTCAGTGATGGTTTGGATTGTTCTAGTTTTGAATTTAAGAGTTCATTGATAATATTCAGTACCCCAGCAGGTCCTGAGTGAAAGTATTGTCCTGTGCATTGGGCCATGGCATTATGCTGGTATAGCTGCACTGTGGGGTATGATTATAACCTCCAAACTCTTCCAGCTGAGTTCTCACAGCTGCTGCAGGACAAGGACAAAGATCCTGACCTCACAGAATTACCCAGGACTTTCTTCTGTGGGGTTTAAATTCAGTGAGGTGTCATAAAAAGCAGAATCCAGATACCTAAATATAGGTCCCTCATGTCACTTCGTATCTTCAGTGGTACCTTGAGGCACGGGGTTGGATCCTGAAGGATGCTCTGGAACGTTGTGGAGGTGGTCAAGATGCTCTCTGAAGCATCAGTTATGACATTGGTAAAAATGAGAACTTTTATGCCTGCCAGCCATGCTTGCCCTTCATGTTAAAGTTAGGGGATCAATGAATTTAGCTCCTCCCAGGTGTAATCTAACATCATCTTCATCCTCAGGTCAGAAACTCTGCTCTTCATTTCTAGTGAATGTGGCCTTATTTTTGTCTTTTTGACTCCATGCTGACTTTATTCCCACCCAGCTTCTCTCTTTCTTCCACACTTTCCAGGACTTCTTCTTGTTGTAGTCACAATTTTAACAAAATTTCTTCTTGTTACAGTCACAATTTTATTTTTCACCCAAGCCAAATATCACTCTCCTATCTCGGATGTAGTTCTCTTGGAAGTTAGGAGCATCTTGGCAGTCCTGGGTTTTGCAGGTGTTTTGTGAGACCTCAAACAGTGTCTTGGGAAATTTAGAAACATCATTATCTCTTTCATCAGGGATTTAAATTTTCAGGAGAGATCCACTTTTTATTTTTGAGACTTCACCATGTCTGTTAGCTAGCAAATTCTCTGTCACTTCATAAAAGTTTTATCTGCACACCACGTACCCAGAAGTGCATCTCACAGGCTTTACAATGTTCTTCTGATTTTGCAGTTCTGCTTTACAGGAGATTCTTGACTTTCAGGAAGATGGGAATCTCAGCAGAATTCGGTTTAGGACATTTAGGGGAGAAGTTCAGCCAGGTCAAATACTGAGTTGTGTACATACACAAGGAAGGTTTTACCTGATGTGGTTGCTTCTAACAGTAAGGAAATGGCACTGATGATAGTGGAAATCCTTTCTACTTTTTGTGGTTTACTTTCCTCTGTTCAATCTCCTTTTCAAGTTTTACTGCACAAAAAAAAATATTTAAAAAATCAGCTGAGGGTAAGCGTGTATCTCTGGAAGGCAAAACACTGAAACAGATTTCCTAAAGTAATTGTGGAATCCCTATAGTTTGAGGATTTAAAATTAAGTTGGGAGAATCTTTAATTCAAGGCAGTTTAGGAATCCATGATCTGCCTTGAGGCAGGGAAATGGAATAGACCACAGGGCCCCTCTCAGCCCAATTTTCCATGATTCTGTAATTTCCAAACTAAATCCCCAGCTACTACACTACAGCAAAGGTGAGAGCAAAAAAGAAATTTTCCTTATGACAGTAGAATCTTAATGAAGTCTTTTGAGCTGGGGCTCAGACAACAACCTCAGGTGAAAGAATAGCCAGCACTAACAATAAATGTTTCAAATCCTGTATCCCAAAGATGGTACTAGCTCATACCTCTATTTTAATTAAATAACTTATTGAAAAAAAACCCCAACATTTTAAAAATTGAAGCAAAGGATTACAGGGAAGAAAAACAGGACTGACCTTGTGAAAACAGCTATCACAGCAAACAGATTTTCCTCCTGCAGCACATTCACACTGATTATGTTGAGAACCAGTGACTCTGGTTTGGAAACACCAAATTCCCTGTGTGACCTGTCATTGTTATTTACGAGGATCTGGCTGCAGCCCTCATTCCCTGGTCTCCAAAGAAGGCAGCCCTTTCTCCCAGCTGACCACTGGGACTGATGTGGACCAACACTGGGGAGCACCATCTGCTTCTCCTCAGGTTGCAGAACTGAAGGTGAACTTGCCTAGAACATGTTCTGAAGTGGGAGTTTGCAGCATGATCTTCTTGTTCTTCTTCTTGTTCTTGTTCTTGTTCTTCTTCTTCTTCTTCTTCTTCTTCTTCTTCTTCTTTTCTTCTTTTCTTCTTTTCTTCTTTTCTTCTTTTCTTCTTTTCTTCTTTTCTTCTTTTCTTCTTTTCTTCTTTTCTTCTTTTCTTCTTTTCTTCTTTTCTTCTTTTCTTCTTTTCTTCTTCTTTTCTTCTTCTTTTCTTCTTCTTCTTCTTCTTTTCTTCTTCTTCTTCTTTTCTTCTTCTTTTCTTCTTCTTCTTCTTCTTCTTCTTCTGATCTTCTTCTTGGCTAGACCTTGTGCCCAAACTACATTGCAGATGGAAGTTGTCCCCAAGAACACCAGCTGGGAAAATCCAAAAGCATTTCTTTGTCACCTGGGAGAACATCATTACCCATCCCCTCTAACCAACCAAGTCCCCCAAACACAGAATTGAGATGCTGAGTGTTATTAGTGTTTCCCAGATGGGAAATGGTGAGATGAAACGCTCATCTCTGCTGCAGACAGATTTGTCTGTCATTTCCTGAGCAATAAAACACAAACCAGCTTTTGTTTAAGCTGCTTTGTCTCATTTTGAATTTGTGCCCAAACATCACTCTCTTCTGTCTGAAGAATACCCTAAAATAAAAGAGCTGTGAGCTTTATGGCTGACAACAAGAAAAGGAGGAAACTTGGTTAGCTGAAGGTGTTGTGTGCTAACGACAAGCCCCAGGAGAACGTGGCAGAACAGAACTGAGCACAGAACTGAAGCTGCCAACATCCAGTCTGTTTTCTCCTTTTTTTTGGGTGCTTAACCCAGTCGTGGATGCTGCAGCTGAACCTCCAACAGCAGCAAGACAAGCAGGAACGGAGTTGTGACTCTGGAGCAGCCACCACAGAGCTCTCCCTGGCACAGCCACTTCCTAAAGGCACCTTGGAAGGAAGGGTCTGCAGGGATGAGGCTTCCTCCATCTGCACAACGTGGAACGAGCTGTTTATTCATACCTTCAGCAGGGAGAGCTGGAAAGGGAACTGGGACAGATCCCTGAGGTATTTGGAGCTGCTATTGTGCTGCCTTCTCGCAGAGTCACCACAGGGATGTGCCCATGTGGAACAGCTTTAGGGGAAACCTAAAATTCAGAGTTCCTGCTGCTGCCCATGGTGTGGCATCCACTACTACAGATGCACAGATTCAATGGGAAATGGGTTGGAAAAACATCAAGATTATTCAAGATCATCAAGTCCAACTGTTAATCTAACCATTGCCAAGTCCAACTGTTAACCTACCATATTATAACATTGCAAGGTAGAATATATATATTATTATATATATTATAATATATATTATATATTATATTATATATATATATAGTATAATATATACATTATAATATATATAATATATACCTTGCAATATACAATAATACAGAACTAAACACAGTGCACCCCAGTGCTACCTGTGCATCACCTGCAGAACAACAGAAAAGTTGGCAGCCTGACTGAATGGATTTATTTTACTGTATCCCTTTTTTATTTCTTCATTCCCATTGTGTGGGATGTCCTCCTGACTCACTGCTCCTGACACTAGAGGTGAAAAAGGCAAACACAATCAGTGGCACAGGTAAGGAGCAGGTTGCACAGATTAAAAGTGTGGATAATCCAGCCCTGCCCCTAGTTCTTGTGGTGGGAGCAGGGCTTTACTGAAAGCTGCAGGAGTAAGGAGCCAAGTCCAAGTCAGGGCTCATCTCCTCACACTTACAGAAAATATGTGAAGGGGGTAGGAAGACAAGACAAGGGCTTTCCTAACTCAACATGCTGCTGAGATTGGTTCTCTGGTCAGCAATTCCCTTTGGGAATTGTCCTTTTGGCTGTCCACCCTCTGTGAGCAGTGTCCTGGATTGCCTGGGCTCCTGGGAGGCCCTAGAGCAGAGGGGCACATCAGCTGGAGCTGCTGCTGCTGGGGCACATGCCAGGCTGGGATAAGGTTCCTGAGAACCCTGTGGCTTTGTGTGACACTTCTGCTGGTGCACAGGGTCAGTTACCCCATTTTTTTGCAGGATTAATCTGAGCACGGTGTCAGCTCATCCATGTCTGCACTTTTGTCAGGAGGGTGAGCTAGAGAGATTTGGGGTGATGAGGGCTGCTGATAAAGAAAACTTCCACTCCATCCAGTGCCCTGCATCTCCTTACAGAGTTTTAATATGCTGCTCTGAAGCAAAACTCCCAAATGGACCTCAGTGTTTGTCTTGGCTGAGGCTCATAAACTGATTCAAGACTAGTTACTTCAAAGAGACAGACAGTCTGAAAGTACCACTGGTGAGCCAAGGCCTTTTGCTGCTTTGTTTTTCTAATTTTATAAATTCTCCAGCCAGTCTGCTGAGCTATTTTCCAATTCCTGCATGGAGAAAGCTGCTGCTGCTGCTGCTGCTTCAGGCTTTTTCCAGAGAAAACTACTGAGGGGAGTGAGGTGCTGTGCTGTGTGTGGTGCTCACAGCTACCACTGCTCCAGCTTCTTAAAGAAGAAATCCCCACAAGAACCAGCCCATGAAAGGCCAGCTGCTCTACAAAAGCTGCCTGGGGTTTATCTTTTCAAGTAAAAGACAGTGACTTAAAATTCTTATTCATATGAAGCTTCACCATCTGTCAATGTGCATGCTAATGTGAGGATGGATATTCCTCCAGGAATTTCAGATCTTTCCAGCTCCCTGGGATGGGCTGTGTTCCTGATGAGCCACAGCTACTTTTTCTTTCAGGAAACCCTTCATCTGTCCCTTGCTCAGCTAGGGCAGGACCACTAATCCAAGAGCCAGGAATTCTCTCCTGCTGTGCCTGTCATCTCAAACTAGGGGAGACATATCCATGGAACTACTATGCATAAAGTAAAGCACATGATCATATATTTTGTCAAATCCGTGTCTGCCTGTGGAAAGGGAACCTTGGAGATTTCCTCTGTGGAATTATGACTATCAGAGAGACTGCAGATCACAAGTCTATTCCATTTAGCAGACACTGTCAGCACCTTTCCTCCCTGGGTGTTTATGGATGTTCTCTACAAAGTAACAACACCTTCTGTGCTGCCTCTGAGAGCTCCTCAGCCCCTCCTTTGTCACTGCTACCTCACTCTGCATTCCTGCCACTCCTCCACGGCATTTTTGTGCTGCAGGGTTCAGACTTCAGTTCCAGCAAGCACAGCACATTCAGCACACAGTCCTATGAGATCCCAGGAGGAGCTGTGACCCTCTGTGCCACCTGTGGTTATCCCTTATCCTCCATGTACTGATGGACCTACGTGTCCTCAGCGTTTCTTTCTCCCCTGATGCATTTTCACTTCTTTATTCCTCTTTAAGCTCCTCTCAGCCAGCGTTTATCGTGCATTTGATGCACAGATATTTCTTCTAAAACCTGCAAAATGACTCATCTGTTTTTGTTCCCTTTTTTGCCAGTACATTTCTCATACGTTTATGCCTATAAACAGATCTTTGAGCAGTCTCTCCTAGACTCACACTGGCTGCTTCATGCTACTTGCATTCTTCTTGCTCACCAAAACCATCATCTGTAATTCCTTGGTCAGGATAGAGGCTTCAACATTTTCAAAACAGCTGAAATTTATATCTTTTAGTTTATATTCTGTGGTGCAACTGTTTCTGCACCACAGAAACAACATTGGTTAATTTTGGAAATTTAATGCTTTTTGTACTTCTTCATTCTAGTACATGTAGAAATACCTGTAGAGTTTAAGATGCTGCCCTGGCATCATTCATCACAGTGTTTTATTTCTCCAACTTATATGGGGAAAGGGAAGTAAAGACATCCTGCACTGATTAAAAAAATCAGAAAAACTGGTTACAACCAAGTGGTCTTTTGCTCAGAGCTGAATAACACATCAGCTTCATCCAACAGGAATCACATTTAGCTAAAAATCACTTGCTCTGGTGGCATAAATGAGTGGTTTAAGTCGTGTAAATGTGAGCCCCTGGTGCAGGCAGTTCCCTCCCTCCATGGACTGTGGCCACACGATGCTGTGATGGTTGTCAAACAAATTGAACTTTTCAGACTCCCCTTGCTGGTTTTGGCAGGTCCTTAACCTTGGTAGCCACCTAATTATTTCCTCAGCCTCAGTATGATCTTTTCTGGTTTGGAGGGGCAGCATTTACATGTGGAGTATTGGATGACTGAGTTATCTACCCACTGCAAAGAGGAACCACCACCACCCTGGCTTTGGGTGAAAGAAATGCTTTAAGAGGCAAAAAAAAGCACAGGAAAGCTGATTATGTGTCAAAACCTGTGTGTGGGGAATAATATAATCATCTAACAAAGGAAGAGTGAGCTCTGCTTGATGTTGGGTAAGAAGTAGTGAGCATGGAGAGAACCAGGAATGATCAATAAGACAGTTTGTTAGCTGAAGGAAAGAATTAAAACAACAGGAAGGGCTAGGTCTGAGAGGAAAAGAGAGAAAACCTAAGTCCATGGAGGAGGAAAAGCCAAACAGATAATGAAGAGTGGGAAAAGATAAAATATCCTTAAAGGCAGAAAGAAAAAAATAAATTGAAGACCATAAAATGGAGGAAGAAGTGATTGGGAAAAAAAGTGATGCAAGGAAAAGAAAAATAGAAACAGGACAGAAAGAAAAAGTAAACATGGGAAGGGATTTTTAGAAAATTAAAAACAGAATTAAAACCCATACCTTTTAAGCTAATGAGCACTTTTTTGTGCTTCTACATTTTATTGAAGTTCCCTGGCAGACATCCCAGGTCTCCATGTTCAAAGACATTAGAATCTGAGCCACAGAGCCTCCCTGTGCACTGTCTCCTCAGAATAATTTGCTGTAGAAGTTGGGTACAGTATGTTTCCCTGCTTCTGTGGGTTAAACTCAGCCCTGTTTCAAAATGCATCTCCAGGTCACCTCAGAAAGGCTTTCCTTTTTCCACCCCAAATTTTGTTGTGGGTGAAGTCTGAATGTCTTGTAGATTCCCCTGGATCTTCTCTACCCCCAGCAGCCCAGCTGGAATTCCTCTCAGCTGCTCCAGGGAGCCCAGCAGGACCAGAAATCCCTGATGGCTTTGCCATGCCCAGATAAAGATACCAGGCACTGCATTTCTGTGCAGTCAGCCTGAGGCTCTCCAGGAATTGCCAAAGCAGCCTCGAGGGGGCTGGAAATAAACTAGAAAAGGGGGGGAAAAATCATAATCCTTCATTGATCACTCCTCTGCTCTTTCTTTGGTGGGATGACATGTCTGCCAGGACTGCCATGCATTCTGCACAGTGTACACACCATGCAGAGACTTAACCATCTTTCATGTCCAAAGGTCTGGAAGGAAGAAGGAGCCTTTTTTCTAATCCTTTCTGAAAAAGTAAATACTAAAAGTAGTGTATTTGAGAGCAGCCAATTTAGGTGACTTTGGTGGGAAGAAATACTTGGAATAATTATTCTGGATGTGGATGACCAGGTCATCCCAGTGCTTTATACACACCAGTGGGTTGGCACAGTCAGGATTTGCTCTTGGAAGAGACAGAATTTCCATCTGCCCATATGTCCAGGAAAAGGAAGGGAAAGAGAGGCTAAGGAGGAAAGTGAGCCTCTGGCAGCCCAGTGTGAGCATTCTCTCAGCAGTTCAGCACTGAGAGTTTGTCACAGGCCATGGAAGACTCAGCTAGCCAAGAGCCAAAGCCTGGATTTGTTAGTCCGGGTATTTAATCAAAACTACTCAGGAGAGAGTGCTGCCAACAAGTGTTACCAGGCAGTGAAATTTAAAGAAAGAGGAACAACATCCTGGTGCTTTAGACTGCTGGCCCATCAAGTAGAGCCCTGAATAATGATGATGATGATGATGATGATGATGATGATGATGATGATGATGATAATAATAATAATAATAATAATAATAATAATAATAATAATAATACAGAGAAAGAAAATCTGCCACAGAATGCTCAGGGATGAGGTTGATTTAGCACAGTTTCCAAAAGGAGGAGTTAGCTAGCAGATAACTGCCTTCTCTATGATGTGAAAGCACAGGGAATCCTCTTTGATGGCTTCTAGATTTCCCTGAGCTCCTCACCAGCTCCTGGGTGTGTGTGGGAGAGGAAATCTGGCCCTTCCAAACACTTTGAAGGAGAAGAAAGTAGTGCCAGACTGAAGTTGTTCTATTGTGCATATGCTTGTATTCTGAGGTGGCATAGGCGTGACTGAACCTAAACAAGTCATGCAGTGTGAAAAACACTTGGTAGGTGAAGGTAACAGAAGAAACGAGATGGATGATGAGAAATGGAACTTTCACCCTAAATCCTAGCTCAGAACTCTGCCTGAATCTGGGTCAGGAAGCATCAAAGCCTTCCTTGTCAACACTGGTTGACATCCTGTATAAAGTGGCTCTTTCCCATTTTATTGCAGGAAATAAATATATCTGGCACAGAGACATGAGCAGGGTGCACCTTATTTGATTTCTTTGTTGCTGCCCCTGAGAGAGAGGCCAACAGCAAGATGAGTATCCAGAACAAACTTCCCTCTTCATGAAAAGAACTTGTCCTTTCATGTTGTGGTGGAAACAGTTGTTGAGGGACAAAAAGGCTGTTTGATCTGCTGCTCCCCGTGTTACATCTGTTGTTTAAATGCAGGATGTTCTCTTTCCTGGAGGACAAGGCCAGCAATTTTCTGCAAACACATCCTCTAATTACGACAGAGAACGTGTGAAATGTCTAACAATGATCAGGCAGAGCTGTGCAGTCCTCCAGCTTTCTGAAGGATCAATGGAGAACTCAGCAGAAAATGCTGTTAAAGGAGCTGTGTAAGAGCTTCAATGACAGAGGACCTTTTCCTTCCCAGCAAACATACCCAGAGAATTTGCATTTTGCTGCAACATTATGACAGATGTATTTTCAGTCTGGCACTTGGGGGTTTTAACGTCGTTATAAATGATCAAAAAATAATTATATGACTGCGCAACGCAACAGTGTGGGAAGCACTGTATTAGCTATTGCACTTAATTATTTAATACAGAAAATTATCTGCACGGTGTTAAAAGCCCAGTGGGATGGTGAACCAGGGCCTCACTCACAGCAGCAGCAACAGCCTGGAAAGGGAACAGTGCCAGGGAAAAGCAGCTTGTTCTGCCTCTCAGACAAAAAATCCCAACACTCTTCATGTGAGGTTGTTTTAAAGGGTCAAAAGCTCTCAGAGATGTGAATCTTCACGTAAAAATGGTACCAGGTAACAGACAGCTGTTAAGAACCATTCATCATGTTGGAATCAGTGACATTTCCACTGGCAAATGGTCACCTGGCTGACATCTAAGAGAAGTGATCTCTCTTCTCTCATGCATCATTTTGGAGACCTTGGAAACTTCTGTTTTCTTTGTTTCTGCTTCCCCAAGAGTAGAATGAGGGTAATCATCCTCTTTTGGCAAGTTATGAGTGTTGGATCACATAAAAATAAGTATTGCTTTATTACCTACTCTAATCCATATAAAATCAAGCCTTTTATGAAAATGGACTAACTTAAAAAGAAACCATGTAAGAAACTGCTCCTCATACCTACTGTGCTGTTTCTTGAGCATTGTGCCTTTCTGCCACTCAGTATCCATTGTCCACTCAGCAACCACATCAGAGCAATCCACAGCCTCTTCCCATGCTTCAAACAGAGAGAGGGAAATTATTCTGAGTCCAGCCCCACATTCAGAATTCTTCACCCACTGCCTGCCACCATCTCATCTTCCCACAACTTGAAGTGACTCCTCACCCCGAGAGATGTGACCCTTCTGTTCTTACAGGCTGAGTTTTCCTTCTTTTGGATCATTCCTGCCTGGGCTGGGATGTCAGTCCTGCTTTAGGGGACAGACAATCCTAAACAGTAAATCCCATCCTTTAACTCTTTTCATAGGGTTGTTCATATTGCTGGGTTGGTTTATTGCCCTCAGGAGTTCTTCACTGGCTCTCATTAAGACATTCTGCTTCCAGACCTTCCAAAGTCGTTGAGCACTTGCAGCTCCTTCCAAATGGAATTTGACAGCCGAGTTTTCATGGCCTGCACTTTGTGATAAAAGATCTGTTCAGCCATCACATTCACTTTTCAGCCTTGCTGGTAGAACTGGGGCTGATTTTGTTTCTCTTGGCTGAGAACAAGTCTGGTTTCTGGCTGCAGGGCAGTAATTGTTAAATGACTGCTGTGAGCTTACTGTTAGTGAGAAAAAAGGGCCTGACTCCTCATGGGGCATTGCTGTGCCACAATACACCTGGAGGAAGGTCAAGAATGTTTATCTGATTTTCTAGGTGGACAGCAGAATTTATGAGAGAGCTTTCAGCTATTCTGCCACCATTTTCATGCATTTATATCAAGGAGGCCTTAGTCATTGTTGTTCAGAGGCATTACTCACCCTTCCTTCAAAGGCAGTTAAGAGCAATCCAGGCCAAAAATTACATCAGGATCAGCTAGTTGAATCATCTGCTTTCAGCATTACTGGTATCATCTCCCCAGGCCTTCTCAGTGTGTTGCCTGGAAATGCACACTTTGCTATGTCTGAGAGATGCTCTCACAACAAATTCCTCCATCTTGTCTTTGCCATGCTTCTCTCCCAGTCTTTGGGATCAGAAATTCAAGGCTCCCCCATGGCTGAGTTTGTGTATTTCTAAGCACTTTAGAGTAAATGAAACAGAGGGAGATGCAAGATGACTGTGCCACCAAGTGCCACCACCCTCAGCACCTGGAGGGGGTCCCTTTGCAAGGACACACAGTGATAGGACAAGGGGGAATGGCCTTGAACTGAAAGAGGGCTGGGTTAGATTAGGTATTGGGGAAAAATTCCTTCCTGTGAGGGTGGGGAGGCCCTGGCACAGGCTGCCCAGAGAAGCTGTGGGTGCCACATCCCTGGAAGTGTTCAAGGCCAGGCAGGATTGGGATTTGAGCAACCTGGTCCAGTGGAATGTGTCCCTGACCATGGCAGGGGTTGGATACAGGTGAGCTTTAAGGTCCCTGCCAGCCCAAACCATCCATGTAGGTGGGCAGGGAGGCACTCCTGTATTTAGAAAATTGTCATAAAATGAGCTGGATTGCAAAATCTGGAAATGAAAATTCTCAGTTCACAGATATAATACAATCTTTTCTAGTCATGTCCTCCAGACATTATCAATTATCCTTAGGTGGGTAGATCAGAAAAAAGAGATTCTGTGTTTCCAGCCTCCATGAAAGTTTGTCAAATAGTGACCTTGGTTCAGGCAGTGGGGTTTTTTGGGTTATTCCTGTGATGGAGATATTTGTTCCCCAGAAGCACAAATGAGACCTGTAATTTGCTTTAGGACCTACAGGATCTCAAACAATAATCAGAAAGTGTCCACTTCAAAGTGGCAGTAACGAGGTACCTTAGCTGTCTATCAGTGACCTGGAAATAAATCTGAGGTCTTTTCTCACATCACAGAGCCATTCAGGTCCTCTGACACTTTTGTTCCTGTCCAGCAGAGTGTTCAGGATGTCCAAGCAGGCCCTCAGACCTCAAGGGGCACATGTCTGCTTCCATAGGGAGGAAGAGCATGAAACAAGTGAGGGAGGATAAAGGAAAGCAAAAACATTCATGGGTGTCCATCTTGGGCTGTAAGCTGGCCTTGTTTCCTTACAGAATAAGCAAAGAGTCACGAGGCTCCTTCAGAACTCACCAGAACAGTCTGGAGTGATGAAATTCTCCTCTTTTCTTTGCCTGTCTGTGGAAAGATTTGAAGGAGTGGAAGGGAGCCTTGTTTAATTCCCTGCAGCAGTGACTCATTACAGTGACTGGTAGGTGAGCTGCAGGGACTCTGTCTCAGAATTAATCCATCAGGGGATGAGAGGTGATAGATAGTATGCAAATAGATGCTGTTTTCCTGCAGCCTGTCAGGAGCTCCAAGCAGCTGCATCCTCCACTTGATTCCTTCTCTATTAGGTTCTGCTAATTTCCCTGATTGCTGTTATGGCTAAATGGTGTCTCAGCACAGCAGAATTTGCATCTGACACTCATCTCTGTTCTGTCAGGAGTTATTGTAGCTTTGTGAGATTGTCCAGGGCACGGGTGAATCCCCCAAATCTGCTGTGTGTGCCTAGAGCTGTGGAACTGTGTAAATGTCCTTTGATTCAGAGCTGTCCCTTTTGCAAAAGTACTTTGAGGGAAAGCCTCTTTTAATGAAGTCTGAGATCTGACTCTCAGAGCTCTAAACAGCCTGCAGCATTTTCAGAAACGAATCCTTGTATTAACTAAACATCAGCCAGACTAACAGTTCATCTCATTTTGTAAATCCCCAGCAAAGTCTGCTTTGCCCTTTACAACCAGCAGGGAATTTTCGCTAAGAAATCCCACTGAGTGTGTGGGTATCAGCCCCTTTCTCTCCTTCCTATGTACTCCCTTCAGCTGATTTAGACTTGACGCTTCTTTTTTGTTGTTTTAGCATGCAGGATCATTTCAGAGGAGTGGTAGCAAGGTCATCCTGCAGTTTGCCTTGCTCTTGGGCTGTGCAGTTATCTCTGTGTCTCAGTTTCTCCTCCTCGATGCTTCATTCCTGCATTCATAAATACAAACATCATGCAACCTTCCCTTTTGTCCTACAACACTGCAGCATCACCTTCCACTGGGGGCCATCCCACCTGCAGTGAACAGCCTTGACCTTGCTGTGCTCTTCATCTTCAGAGACTTTCTTTTCCTCAGAGGGAGTTGTTATATTTTGCCAGGCGCCTCAGAGGAGGCAGAACTGAAAACCTGTGACTAAGCAGATAAAAATCTGCACGTAAACCAACACACCAGTGACCCTGCAGGTCCCACAGGGCTGGATGCTCAAACCCCAGCCACCACCATGACTCAACAGCACCCTTCCCCTGAGGGCTGCTGTGCTTCAGTGTGGATGCACAGCACTCCAGCTACCACAAATTCTTATTTTCATCTCCAGGTGACTCTGAGCTTCAGATAGACTCCCTTGGGCAATTTTCCCTGTTGTTATTATTGAGGCTTCCTAAACGCCCTATTTAGGATCTCATATTCACAAAAAAGTAAAAGAAATGGTGTCCAGAGATGTCAATGCCTCTGTTAGCACCTAAGTAAACCCTAATGTCTTTAACAGCAGCTAGGAAAGCTAAAAGTGATTGGCATATTCATTCTGAAATGTCTGCTCCTCTTGCACAAATGAGATTCCATTCCAGTCAGCTACTGCATATTTATGCTCAGCCTTTCATTAACTTATTGATCATGTGGTGATACACTATCATTTGCTACCTTTGGGGGGAAAAAAAAATGGGGGAAAAAAATGTGCTCTACTGGTGGGGCTATTTCATGCTTCCTGAATATTCAATCCAATCCTCCTGGTCTCTCTCTGTCCTCTTTTCTCCCCCAAAAGCTTCATGGATCTCCACAGACATCCCACAAAGAGAGGGTGAATTACCATGCCCCAGTAAAGCCCTGAGGATGCCATTATGTGGCATGCAATTATAGCTAAACCAGGGTCAAGCGTCTCCCTTTATGGGTAAAATATGGATAAAACACTCTAAATTCCTGTACTGCAAAAACAAACAGTGCCATCAATTCATTTCCAGTCAGACCGCCACCCTCTTGGGAAAAGCATGCAGAACTTTCTGGTGGGAAAAAATATTTTGGAAATATAAAACTCGTTATTAGAGTGAAAGCTCTTCCTTCATTGAGTTTGTCCTTCACGAGGCACCCTGGCACACTCCAGTGAGGAATGTGGCTTGGAGAGGTGCCCTGAGGCCACCAAAGCAGGTCCTGAAGGGGTGCAGCTCACTCTCATTGCACACCCATAACTCCTGACCAGGTTATGAGGTCTGACACAAAGCTAAGCCCCACGTGGCTGTTTGTAGGTAAATGTCTCTCAGGAGGGTGGGTGGCTGCTCAGGGCAGGATTCCCTCACCTTGCACCCCAATGAAGCGTCTGTGTCCTCTGTTTCCTTGAGCTCTCTCACTGTGAATAATATCTTCCTGTTTTTCACCCTTCTGTTCCAAACACAGAGGGAGCAGGTGAGGAGGAAGGGAAGGTTTCCAAATTCATGTGTTTCCTTAATTCACCACCAGCATTTTGGATGTGGGGTGGAGTAAAACTGCATTCATATCCATGGTTCCTCTCTATCACTCACCTAAGGGACACATGAGGAAGGGAAGAGCTCTCTGAGTTCACCTTGCAGCCACACAACAACAGGCTGGGATAATGCTCTTTCTGGGATCCCAGAGCAGGCCAGCCCATGACTTTCAAGCAAGGATCTTGCTGCTGAGACTCAGCAGAGCATCCCAGGAGAGAGAAGCAGCAGTGTAAATTTGGAGCAACGCTGTTGAAGTCAGCGGAGCGACTCCAGATACACTGTGGTGTCTCAGAGGTCCAAAGCAGCTATTTTTGATGGCAATGGAAAAGGGAGCTTTTCTTTCCAGGCCTGCATCTCTCCAGAGATGTGCCAGCTCTGTCAGAGCAGTGTCATTGCTTCCAGTGAGGTTGTACTTCTGCTACTGGGAGCAACACAGAACTGACTGGCTTTGGTGGTCAGCTGAGGACAGCATTTGATGCCACTTGTCACCTGGGCTCTGTATCAACACCAAATGTTGTTTCACCAGACCAGTGACTATTGGTCTCTATGTAAGAAGCTGGCCAGAAAAAAGAAATTATAAATTTGGTTACACCAAAAACATTCTTGCAGTATGATGCCAATCATGGTAAAAATACCAAGTATCTGTTGCTAAAGGTTTGAAAATCATTTAAAGTCATCATCTAAACAACACAGCTGCCCAAAATCAAACTCTCGGGGTTTTTTTTTGAAATTGTTTGGATTCCTGCTGAAATCCTTATCAATTCCTAAACCATTTGAGACAATTTGAGGCAATTTGAGAGGAAATAGAAGAGAACCATGCTGTTGAACGCACATATTTATTTGGCACGTGGGCAGTTGCCTTCTGCAGGACTGTGCCCATGGACAGGGGCAGGAGGATTGGGTCTGGTGTCTTCTACTCCCTTCTTTGATCCTGCAAGTGCACTGTCTGCCAAGGTCGCATCAGGCTGCAAAGGCACTTTGTGTAGCTCTGTATGATCTGTGTCTGTCCTTTATTTATTCAAAATGCGTTTGCCTCTACAATTTAATCTGCTGTTCTCTCCCTCCCCTTCCTCTTGGTGAAGTCTAATTACAGTTTTATTCCAGGTCCATCTGGTTGCTAATGATGCTGGACATCACCGCTGAATTCATTCTAATATTTGTTGTGTATTTCTAGGCTGGACGCTGAATAATAATATTCTCTGAATTTGCTTTTGCTCCTGTTTGCTTCCTCCCTGTTGTAGCTGATTGTGTAGTAGTGTGTAGCCATGGGATGGTTGCTCCTTCCAGTGTAGGTCTGCTAAGAGAGTTGCCTATTTCAGGCTGCAGAACAAAGGTGTTTTGTTCTGGTTTTGAGGAGAGGACTTCAAAGTCCCCTCTACCAGCTCCCTTCACTGGCGTGGAACCAGCTGGGCAGAGGATTTTTCTGCTTCATCTTTTTATTTTTCTTTTTTTTTCCCTGCCCAGAGTGTAATGTTGTTCATAAATGTGAGTCTCAAAGTCCCATGGAGGCAGTGTTTCAGCAGATAGAAAGACATTTTTTGCCAGTGCCTGCTCCATGTGATGGTTGAACCCTCAGCAATCTGAGGTTCCCAAGCCTGCCTTTGTACAGTGCCAGTACTGGGATAATTTTTTTATTTCTTTCTTGTTTTTAATTTTTTTTTTTCTTTTCTCCTTTTTGCTTTCTGCAAGGCTGCCTGGGAACACAGGCTCACACTTTACCCATGACCTGACTCTTGGACTAAGAATAGCAGTCACAGTGCAACTCGGGTTCAGTCTCACAGGAGACAAGCTGCAGCTGGGAAACAGGGAGGTCACATCAGCCCATGCCCACACAACCAAACACACCAAAGGAGCACGGAGGATTTTGTGTGTTTGCCTCCTTTTAAGACTGTGGGGCAAGAGACTGGCACAGGTGTTCAGTGAGCCAGGATGAGTTTTCTTTGCTCATGAACTTGTAGGGAAAGTTTTCATACAGAAGTTCATCTTCTAGGCTGAGCAGGATCTTATCCAAAAGGGGCTTGTGGCCTTACAGCCTACCCACCAAAAAAATGTGCAGGATGAGGACAGTAAGCAGTGCTGATGGCATCTCCTGAGCTCTGCTGAGGGCAGTGAGGTGTTTGGGACAGCCCCTGAAGTGATCAGCCATCGCTTGTCCTGGACAGTGCTGCTGTGGAATTCTTTAGCAGGAGTGAGCAGCAGGTCTGGCTCTGAGCAATGCTGAAGCCAACTCTGCTCCCATTTTACCCCTTCCTGCTGGGACGAGCCCAGGCCACACTCACAGCTCCATTTTATGGTGCAGGTGTGCTTTCAGAGTAACAGAGAAACCACTCCTGCTCTGTATTACTGAGACAGCACCTAAAGCATTGCTGAAATAAACTGTTAGGCTGTAATGGTGACTGTGGGGTAAAGAGAAAGGTGAGATTTAGACAGCACATCCCCAGCTTGCCTGTGCCCTCTCCTCCTGCCTGGCACAGCAGGCAGCTGTTCCCTGTGCCAGCACAGAGCACTACAGCTGGAACACGGGCTGGGGGATTGATATTGATATTGATATTGATATTCCCTTTTTGAGGAAACCACGTTACACCATTCCTGTACTCTCCCCACTAAGTCAAACGGGTGCTGCGTTGCCAGGAGTGGAGATGTCTGGAGGAGCTGGTCCTGCCAGCCCCATCCCAGCCAGCAGCCATGCTCAAAATGATCCCTGTGCCCTCCCTTCAGCCCCTGTCCCAGAGTTGGAGGGGAGGGGTGGCTTCTCTGCAATCGAGGGGCTGCTCACACCAGTCAGGGAAGCCAGGCCTGGGCTACAGCTTGAGACACCACAAGTAGACTTAAGAGGAAAAAAAACCCCTTGAGGTATCAGGGCAGAAATTCTAATGGTAATTTTGAACTGTTTTTGTCTGTCTAACATTCCTTTTTAATCCCCATCCTGCCTGCCCCTTCCTTATGTAGGGTTACTTTAGTGATCCTTGGAATGTTTTTGACTTCCTCATCGTAATTGGCAGCATTATAGACGTCATTCTCAGTGAAACTAATGTGAGTATTACTCTACCCTCCCCAGGATACCACCACCTCCTCCTCCTCTGCTGTTCCTTCTCTCTTTCTCTCTTTTTTTCCCTCTCTCTTTTTGTTTTCTGGTTTTTTTCCCCTCTAGTCATGCTTTTATTGAACTTGCCGTCGTCCTTCTCCTTCTCCCAGGGAAAAAAAAAGGAGGGGGGGAAATGCCTCCTTCTTTTTCACTTGTCATAGCTGGCCCCAAGGCTGTGACTGGTGAAAGCGCACAGAGTTTGGGGTGTGTGTGCTTTTTTTCCCTCCAAAAGGTAGACATGCTTGAGTGTAACTTACTGACTAACCAGGCTTTTGTTGATACCCTCCATCATGTGAAACGTTACAGAGGTTTGAGCAACCAATACTGTAGAGTGGTAAGAGACTATTTAATATGCCCACGTAACCTCTTTCTTTTCTTATTTTTTTCCTCTTCTCTCCCTCTTTCATGCTTTTGTTTCGTTTTTATTTTCATTTTATTTTATTTTACCTTTTTTTTCTTTTTTTACTTTTTTTTCCCCTCTTTTCTCCCTTTCCCTCTTTCTCTCCCTTTTCTCTCTTTCTCTCTCATTCTTTCTTCCTCTTCCTTCTTTGCTCTCTCTCTCTTTCTCTCTCTCTCTCCTTGGCTTCTCTGCCACATGCAGCACTATTTCTGTGATGCATGGAATACATTTGACGCCTTGATTGTTGTGGGTAGCATTGTTGATATAGCAATCACCGAGGTGAACGTAAGTAGCTGGCGTCTGTCCATGATCGTGCCTGCTCTAACATTCATTTGTCTTTCCCGGGTTCTTTTTCTTTATTTTTTTTTTTTAAATCTCCCCCCTTTCCTCCTTTCTTTTGAGTTTATTTTCAGAAATTTTTTTTTTTTTTGTTTCGTTTCAAAGCTCTTTCTTTTTTTTTTTTTTTTTTAATTTTATTTGGTTTGGTTTTTATTCTGCTTTAATTTTTTTGGAACGACTTAAAGGACTTTTTTGACTGTTGCATCATTTTCTTCCCTTCATAATCCGCCTGGCATGAATTAAACTGTATAGCAGGAAAAGTGATGGGGAGAGTGGAGTGTAAGTGACAAAGCTCTTTGTGCCATGGGAAGCACTTTGCTCTGCCCAGTGTTATGCCTTGCTCCCCATGGCAGTTCAATGCTCTCCACTCCACCAGAGAGAGAAAGGTCAGTTCTTTCGAGGTGGAACTGAGGGAACCAAACCAGGAATCCTCCCTGGGCCTCCTCACTCAGGCTTCCTCCAAAAGAAATAAAGAGCGAATCACCTCTGTTTAGAGGAACCTGCTCCTAATATTCTGTGAAAATAATAATAATAATTTTTAAAAGGTAGATAAAATAAAAATAAAGCTTAAACCCCAAAGGAAAACAAAGCACCAGAGTTCCAACCCTTTTTTTTTCCATTTTGTTAGAAACCTGATCTGCTCCATCTCTCAAATTGCACCAGCCCAATTGACACTGATTGGCCCCACTTGTGCCCATCTCAGCAGACAGGTGAAGGATTGAATGAGCCATGGAGACTGAAATGAGCATCAGGTGTACAGGAAATAAATCACACCAGGCAAATCTTTTTTTTTTGGAGGTGGATGGATACAGAATTGTAGGATAAATAGACTAAGGACAGGCAGGAAACATTCAGATTTCCAAAAGAAAAACTATGGTGGGTTCATGAGCATGGACAAAAATTACACTGTAAAATCCAGCTTATAAAGGCCAGGAAAAGAAAAGGATTGAAAGAAAATTGCTGTAAATGTGTTAAAGAACGGCAAATTAGTCATGAGTTTTCAAAATTACGTGGCTGTTGAATAAACATTCCATCTTGGAATTGTTGTGCACTGTAAAGACAACCCATTGCAAGCAGAAAAGTGACAGCATAGTTTTCACTCAGTGCTGTGTTTAGGGAAAAAAAATTAGGCAGCGTTTTGAAAAATAAAAATGCCTTGCTTGGAACTTTCCAAACAAAATATTATCTTGGTTCTAGTTCAATTTCTGTTCAACTTTTTTCTTTTTTTGTTCTTTTTTTTTTTTTTAATTCTGAAACAGGAATATTTATTCAAGCTGTAACAATTTGATTTTGAAGAAATGAATTTTTTTTAACTAGTTTATTTTCCTTGTCTTTTGAAAGAATGGAAAATAGTCTTTAACTAAAAAGGAACTTTTATTTTGCATCTCTTAAATGTCCTACTTTCTGGACACAAAATTTGCTTACAACACTTCCCACAGAATGTTGTAAACAATCTTGGTCATCCTTCTACTAGGTAGATATTTGTATTAGGCTGACTTTGTAGAGGGATGTTACAATGAGGCTGAAGTTGTTAATTTTTAAGAGTGAAATTAAAACACTTGTCACAAGCAAACTAAGTAGGGAACCTGGCAATAGCCTTCAGACTGTGGAAAAATTCAATTCCTATCCATAGAGGGAGAATTGTACATGGAACTGGAGGGAGAATAAGCACAGTTAACTGGAAATAAATCATATTAATCATCAATAAGACTTCCCCTGGGTTTTGTATTTAAACCCATACAAAGTCTTATAAGCAGAAAGGAAGGAAATCTTTGTGTTTTGGTTCATAACTAGTCAAAAATTCTGGTCTGCAGGAAAACCCAATGGGTCCTGATGTATTTAAACCCATACAAAATTTTGCTAAGCAGAAGGGAAGGAAACCCTTGTGTTTTGGTACATAACTGGTCACAAATTCTAGTCTGCAGGAAAATCCAATAAGTCCTGATGTATTTGAATCCATACAAAAGTCTTTTAAGCAGAAAGGAAGGAAATCTTTGTGTTTTGGTTCATAACTAGTCAAAAATTTTAGTCTGCAGGAAAATCCAATTGGTTCTGATGCATTTGAATCCATACAAAATTCTGCTAAGCAGAAAGGAAGGAAATCCTCGTGGTTTGCTTCATAACTAGTCAAAAATTCTAGTCTGCAGGAAAACCCAGTGGTCCCTTTTGAAGAAATCCAGATTAATCTCCTCATTAAGTTCCCCTGTGTGAGATGAAGAGAGTCACCCAGGTGTCCTCCTGCTGTTAGTGGTGAGGGATGCTCCCTGCCCAGGCGCCCTGGACACGTCTGTGACAGGAAATAAATTGTGATTTGGAGGTGCCCACCGGTGACCGGTGAGTGTCTAGCTCTGTTAGGTTTGTCTAGACACCCAGCTCCCAGACATCAAATTTAGGCAGCATAAATCACATCCATCCTCAGCATCCTGTCCAGACAGTCGTGCTGCTGTTGATTGTTGTGGTCTTCAGTCTCCAGGGCTGTCCATGCTGCTGTGTTTAATAGCCAGCGACAGGGCTCTCTCTCAATTCATGTCAGGAGAGGCCCAAAATTCAGTTTTCAGTTATAGAAGCCTATGAAAAATGAGGGCATGCCTCTATCCAAACAAGCAGTACCTGTCTTAGGTGAGGAGGCAGCAGGGCTGGCCCTGACCTTTAGTAAGGGCCCTGAAGAGAATTGTGTGGTGGTCCCTCTGTCTCCTCTAAAGAATCCTTTCCTTCTATACAGTTTTACAGATCTCTGCACATGTCTTTTTTTGTTACCTGGCATGTTTAAATCTTCTCTTTTTTTATCTAGGCAAGTCCTTTGCTACTAGTTTCTAATGTTTGTTACTAAAAACTTGCACAACCTTTTGATGCACTGATAAATAAGCAGCAGCTACGGATTGAGTTTTTGTTCTGAAATGTTCTGAAACCCCTTTGCACTTATAACCCTTATTGAATAAGAGAATGTTTTGTATGTCGGTTTGTCCTGTCAGATTCCCTCCCTGCTAGCAGCACTTGGTATGTTACACCTGTAGAAAATGGGCTCTGGATGTAGCAGCCCACCTTGGACGGATGGTTTTCATCTTCCCCAGCAGTGTGAGGCAGTTTATGACACAATTCTCCCAATCCCCTCAGGGCCTTGTTGCTTCTTTGCTGTCTGTGGGTTTGAGCAAACCCTGCCCTGTGTTTCTGTCCACTGTCTTGTCTTGTTCTGAGAGACCCGGGGTCTGAAAAGGACAGAAACCATGAACCCTGAAATGCCAACCTGCTCCATTAGCAGGAGATGTTTAGAGTGGTCAGGTGCAGGTAAAATATTTCTGCTGAACTCCTTAGAAACTCGTGGTAGGATCTTGGAAGGTGCTGCTCATGGAGTGGAGGGTCAGTTCTTGTTGTGGTCAGTTAGGAGGGAAGATGGAGGCTCCTGGCACAGGTCAGTTTGACCTGCAGCCATGGACACATAAGCCTGAGAGGTCTGTGAGGTTCACCAGACGTTTGCAAACCACTGAGCTGTAGTTGTGAGGAGAGCCCTGACTGACTGACAGCCTCCACAGAGTGTGTGTAGGAATGTGCTTGCTTTGGTTTGTGCAGTTTCCCCATGTTCTGGTTTGTCTTTTATTTTTCCTTTTGACTTTTTTTTTGTTGTTGTTGTTATTCCTTGAAAAGGAATTTTCCAGACCAAAACCTTGGTTAAGATATCTGTGAGTGTGCATGGGTGGATCTCCATGTCCCTGAGAGTGTTTGGATGCCTGTATGGGCTTCAAATCCAGGGGAGAGCGTCCAGACATAAATCCACGTGTGGGGGAAGAATGTGAATGCAAACACGAGTATTTCACGTGCATTTGTGCAGGGAATGGTTGCTGATGGATTCAGGGGTTGCTGTGTGTGTGACTGAGCCCATGTGGCTGTCTCACCATGCGAGCTGGACGTGGTTATGGATGAGTGTTTGTGCCTGGGAGTTTCCTGGATGCAGAAATGTTCCCCTGCACCCAGCTCAGCCGACCTTCATTAGCAGGGCTGTGCTTTCCAAAATAGTGGGAAGCCAAGTGCAAGCAAGGCAGGCCCCCCTCAGCATTTCTGAGTCCTTCAGGAAGAATTCAAGTGAAACACCTCCATGCTGGGGAAATATATCAAGAACAACGCCAACCATGTTAGGCCCTCTTGCTTCCTACAAGCTAAGAACATCTCCCAAGTCCCCCCAAAGAGCTCCACAGACACACAGAGGTCAAAATCTGGTGGGTTTAAAAACGTCAGTGGCACAGTTTCTGCCCAAATTCACCTGTAAATTGCATGATTCTGAAGCTGTATTTTCAGAGCTTTCCTCTCAGTGGCTGCTGTACAACTTACTTTCTAGCCACAAAAATGAAGATATTATTAATATTCCCCAAAATTTTTTGAACTATTTAATGTTTCTGTTGTGGGCCACTCTCACGCCACTTTTTAAGTAACTAAAGAGGGAGGAGAGGACTTTTTAATTTTTTAAAAGTTCTTAGAAAAGAATTTCCAAGGCAGAGATCACATCTACCATGTGTCAGCTCTCTTCAAGGCAAAGAATGACTTTTGGGGAGTAAGATGAAAAGTGGTATCATATATGAGACCTGGGCTGTAGGGCCTGTGGATTATATTCCTTGGACTTTGATTAGATCCCTGTACCTCAGTCTTCCCATCAGTGGAGACTGTTATTATTCCTTATGTTTAAAAAAGTATTGTTATTAGAGTTTGCAAAACCCTTTAAGCTCCTTAGAAGAAAATGTTAAGGTGGTAAAAATTATTACTTTCTGTTATAATTGGAAATAAATTTTATAGGAGCGGAATAAAACCCAGCAGGTTTGGACTGTATCATCCCAGAAGTAGCCCTGAGCAGAGAGCAGCACTTCCTTCCTTTCCACATCAGCAGACACAGCCTGGAGCTGAGCACTGTAAAGGTGACTAACAGCCTGCTGCCCCCTCCTCCAGGCAAACAAAGCTACTCGTTCCTGTTTGCTGCTCTGTGTCAAACGGGGATATCAGGTTTGATTTGTGCTGTGCCACAGTGCCCAAAGTAATGGTAGAAGAACACTCAGAGCCTGAGTCACTGGGAAAGCTGTTCCTGTGACCTCCTTCCCCTCGGTCTGAGAGGAAAACTGACTTTTCCTGGGTCTATAGGAACCTTTTTCCTTCTTCCTGTCCCCTGTCAGTGTCAGAGCAGAGAGACTGCGTGGCTCAGTCATTTTCCACCAAAGAAATGCTCATATCAGTGCCCACAGAGCTGGGGGAGCCCCTGGGCTGTGAGGGGCTGATGATGTGTGAGAGCTCCAGAGGCACATCCAGCTGGGAGCACGTGTGTCTCCAGAGCACCTCAGGGACACTGGTGTGTTTGATTCCATCTGTCTGTCTGGAAAGGATGGCAGGGACAGAGGGTTTGTGCCTGTCTGTGTCTCTGAGCGTGCCTGCGTGTGCAGGTGCCTCTGTTTTTGTCAGTTGTGCTTGGGAGTGTGTGAGGATGACTGAGCAAACCCCCTGGGCTGCTCTGCACCCTGCCTGTCCATCCAGAGCCACGGCTGAGTGTCTGAGTGTGTGTGTGAGCCCTGCAGGAGGCACAGGGGACGAGCAGCAGTCACCCAGCACAGGTGCAGCAGTTGTGATGAGCCAGGGGGTGAGCATGGTAACAAGATGAGAATTTCAGAGACAGAGAACTGGTGACTTGTGGGTTTTTTGTGAAATAAGGGAATATTTCCGTGCATAAAATGCCCTCCTGTTGTAGCAGCACATGTTTTCCTAAGAGTGAACATTGCAAGTGGTTTGAGGGTTGATGGAAATGGTGGGGTTTTAATGGGAGAGGTGACAGGAGGGGAGTGCAGTGTTGAGTGTGGGAATTTGGGAGACATAGGACTGGGGTGCTTCAGGAAGTAACCTCCCTGTGAAGAAGGGTAGGGAATCCCAAACATACCAAATAACCCAAAGTCATACCCACCTTACCTCCCTAAAAAATGTCGGTCAGGTGTGTTTTGCCCCAGCCTGCTGGGTAATGGTTTGGTGTTTGCCCATCAGGTATTCAGGAGAGCTGAGTACTTTATACCTTGCACTTCTGGAAAGGTTTCCAAATTCTGTTAGGAAGTCAGCAGAAGGTCGCAGCTTGATTGAATCCTGCGTGGTGGTGCAGTAAGGCCAGAGAAATACCAAAGCATTGAGCTCCCAACACTTGGAGACTTGTGCAGTGATTTCTCATTTAGTCTATTTTGTTTCTGACGTAAAGCAGCTCAGGCTTAAACCAGGCGCATGAGGCCTTTTTTTACAATCATCTTGCTTTTGGTGTCAAGAGGCTTCCTATTATTTGCCATGGGCTCTTGCTCCCATTCTCTGGAATATCTGAAAGCCTATACTCAAATCTCCCTTTTCACCCTCTCCTGCACTCCTCCTCCCTTTTAACCCACACCCTGCCTTTCTTCCTTTTTCTCCCTCACTCTCCTCTCCCCACCACCACCCCGTCTCCAGCCACCACTAAACCTCACGGGCTCATTTTCCCTCCCAACCAAAGTGTCTGGAGGCAGAGAACCAGGGCCCTGCAGTCCTTGTCCCTGCGCAAGGACCGCGGCGGCCGGCGCTGCCCCGCAGTGCTGTGCACACACCCCTCCGAGGGAGCAAGGATCGCGGGAAGGACGACTTGCATCCAGCCTGCACCTCACTTGGGACTGGCATTCATCTCTCTGTCGCTGTGTCTGTCCTGTCTGTCCTGTCTGTCTGTCTGTCCTTCTCTGCCTGTCTGGTTCTCTCCGCTTCCACGCCCTTTGCTGCTCAGATTTTGGCCATGGGGCGCAAACCTTTGCGATCCCTGCGACTCGCCAGCCGGTTTACCCAAACTTTCCGGGTATCTCCCTTCTCCTTTCTCTCCCTCTCAAACGCCATCTGGGTAGCAGAGGCCTCCAAATTACGTAGCAAAGGGCTGGAGAAGCACAGTGGCTTCTTTTGACATCTCGTGTTGTCACTCCCCCTTACCGCTGCCATCCCAGAAGTTGTTCCGTAGTCCCGAGCTCTCCCTGTGTGCGTGTATATGTATGTATATATGACTTGTTTCTTTTTAGAAAAATCTACAAAATTGATAAAATTGGTGCAGGGGGGAGGGGGTGGGTGGGTGGATTCAGTTTACTTTTTTTTTAATATCTGGTGGTGTTTTTATCGTTGGGATAATTCAGGTAACGCACCACGGTGGCCCCAGCTGTAGGAAGCCACGTTGAAGCATGGTTGTGAGCTGTGGCAGTGGCAAGGGCTTTATTTTGCCTTTAAAGAACATCAGGAGAGCTGCCCTGGACTCTTCCACAGATTAGGCTTAGATCAATTTGAATTTGATCACCTCCCACGCTTAACCAACAATTTTATTGCATGTTTTCCACCCTGTATTGGTGATAAAGAAGTCTGGTGTGACTATCCAACCACAACCATGTTTGAACAGGGTTGATTCTGGTTTTATTTATGTATATAGTTGCCATGATAATGGGGCTTCTTCATTTTTTTGGTTTTTTAATCTCTTGTCTTTAAAATGTTGGTACTTTGAGTGCTTTTCCAGAGTTCATAATGTGATTTGCCCCTTAAAAGAGGTGATTTTGGTAACTGCACAACTTTTTCTGTATGGAAATCTATATGAAATATGGACAGTTAGAAAAAGTATGTATTTTCTGCAAAAAAAAAGGGGATAGTAAATGCAAATGACTCCTCCCTCAGTTTATCTGAGTATTTGAGCTGTTGTTAGCAGTGCCAGCACCATAAGAAGTCAGGTAGTTCCCACTTTGAAAGATTTTTTATACTACCCAATTTTAAGGAAGTACCTCAATATTGTGATTTCCACAAAATTGTTATGCTTGGCTTCTGACGTTATTCCAGGCCCATGGAAAAATCAGAATGTATTTTAATGCAGGCAAGACTTAAGAGTAGCATAAAAATAAATTTGCCTTACTGGAAAAATTTAACCACACACATTCTCGTTAATTAAAATAGGAGAAATAAAAGATAAAGGATCCAGGAGAAAAAATTCTTAGAAGTTAAATGTGAAAGCAGCAAAAAGAAAGTTACAGCCTTATGACTGTAGGATCTGATGCATAAACCTGTCTGGAGTCCTTCTGAGTGAAAATGTTTAAAATGGTGGCCCACAGCATCTCACTGACTGCCCTGAGGAGTGAATTGTGCTTTTAATTAGGGCAGGCTTGCACATACCCAAAACCTTGCTGGCTTTTAAGGCCTTTGGAGCAGAAGTCCTGTTTACTTATTGGACTGTAAATTATTGTTACAATAACAGTAAAAGCTAATAGTAGGAACACAAAGAACCACAGGCCTTGCCTTGTGTTGATTCAATAGTAAAAATAAGTGTATGGCATCTACATTTCAGTACAAAGAGCTCTTTAAAAAGCCTAAATCCAGATTTTCTGACCAGTATTTAATTTTACGTGTCATATTTCTATCACAGCACTTTGAAGAAAAAACCCACTACAATATTCTGGCATCAACATCTGTGCTATAGTACAGTTATATTTCATCTCCCTTTTAATTCCAACGTGGTTTTCCACAAAGCTAGTTAAAACACTCAAATTAAAAAGAGCTACCCCAAGCTGATTATATTTTTCCATTGGCTTGCTAGCCAGGATAAATCATTCCTTTTGCCTAGCAAAAGTTTCTTTTAACTTTCCCTGAACTCTGATAGAGATTGTATCTTTATATGAATACAGAAAAATCTCTGGCTCTTGATTCCTTAGATCATCTCTGACTATATTAACGTTAATTAATGATCTCTAAGCACCCTGAGTTAGATGGTCCAAAAGGTGCTCGGGTGAGTTCAAATCCAGCTGGTTCTGTCATCTTAGGCAATTCCTTGAAGCAGTGAAAGATGTTTCTGGCATTTAATTCTCCTTTTTCTCAGACCTACCTTGCTGAGAATGCCCAAGGAATTTTCCAGTGTGGCTGTTCTCCATACACAGACTGCAGCAGCAGAGAGGGCACAAACCCCTTGTTCAACTCACTCAGATTTGCTTTAAAAGCTGCTATTCTTCATGAAAATCACAAGAGCTTTTAGCATCAGTGCTATAGGACCTCACCATCTTGTACCTTGTGCATATGTAGAGAAATTCCAACTGGTCCCAGGCTGCACTGCCACTTGCAATGAAAGCAAAGGAGGTGATGGAAGAAGGGAAGACACACAAGCATTTTACTTGTTTTCCTCTTTAACTTGCTCTTCTCCCCCATCTTCTTCTCTTTGCTAAATCTTGGGCAGCAGACATTTTCAGCCAGGCTGCAGGAAGTTCCCCTCTATCTTATGTAGATTTTCCTCTCTCTTCAGCCAAGATCCCACCAGTGCAGGGGAAGAGCTGCTCCCCTCAGTGAGGGTTTTTGTGCCAGGCAGGTTTTGGGCAGCTTTTCAGCATGGTGATGGTGCCAGTGTGCAAACCCAAAAGTGCAAACTTCTCATCGAATACACACCCAGCTGTGGGGGCTTTGCTGCTCACCCAGATTTGTAATCAAAGGGAAACACATGTAAATTAATTTTACCCTTTCTAATACAGTCAATATGGCACCGTCATTCAGCTCTTGCCTTGCTTCCTCTACATTCTCATGCTTTTGTTTTAGCCAGGCAAACACAAGAGGGATGGGGTTTCTTTATTATTTCTTGGTAGACATCTGGTTTTCAAATGGCTGTGCTCTTACCTTCGCTCCTGATCTGTTCCTTGTGGAGACTGTCTGGCACAACGTGCCAACAAAACACCTTCTACTCCACACATCTTCCCAGGCATCTGCTGGATGGGACCCATTCCCTGCTGCCAGCCAGGTGTCCGAGCTGCAGGGACTGGATTGCAGCTGATTGATGGCCAAGAAATGTGACTTGGCCCTAATTGCTGCTGCAGAGTGAGGGGATGTCCCAGCTGGTGGCACCCCAGTTGTTCTCTCCAGCTCCTCTTTGAAGCTCAGAGACAGCAGCCAGCAGTGCTGAGCCTTGTCTGGGTGCCTGGGAGAAAATCTCCTTCATCCAAAGCCAGACACCTCTACACAGGATGAACAGACATGAAGGCAAAGATGTCTTAGCTGTAAAGAAACTCTTGTTAATAGAAAAACATCAAAACAAATCGATGTTTACAGACAGGGAGTTTGAGACTAAACAGTTTGACCATACTTGGACACAGTGAGCATTATATATCATCTAAACAGTTCCTACCCTTGTTTTTTTTACCAAAGAATTCACCAAATCAAGAATAATTTATTCTTGGAAAGATGTGTAGAAGGAGAAAACGTTGCTCAGTAGCTTTGTAAGATCTATTCCCAGTCTCCATATGACCACTTCTAATGTTTTCTGATAATGCCTGTGATTGGCATTTCAAATCCCAGAATGACACGTGGGCTTTATTATATCCCATAATATCATACAGAAATCCAGTATGAGTCTGTAGGCTGGGTTTTTTCCTAGGAAATGCTCTGCATCAACATTAAATAACTTTCTAATTTAAAAGTCGATGAAAAGACACAGACTGGGAATTAAATACTAGCTGCTACAAATCTCAGATGAAAACGGTCCATAACAATCTCTCTGTTTGGGCTGCTGCTATCTCTGGATATCCTCCCTCGAGCAAAGATTAATTATACAAAACTGACAGGGGCTGATAGCTCACCTGCACTCATCCAGAGCCTCTGGCAATGCACAGATCTGCTGCTTTGGAATGAAGTTTGGGTTTTCTCCTGCTTCCACCAGCATGTGCAGCTTCTTGAAGCACCAACTTCTTGGCTCATCCATCCTCACACTGTCCCAGAGCCTCTGGGCTTCCCAAAGGATGGGTCCTGGCAGCATTACACATGGAATCTTTCAGCTGCTGGCCTACCTGCCTCCTTTCCCAGAAAAACCTGCTCCTGGTCCAGTCTCATCTGGCTGCAGTAGTGCCCAGAGTTAAACTGAGGAGTGGGGGTTTTGCTGCAGCCCACAGGGCTCCTTCCAGCCTTAGCAGCACCAGTGTAACTCCCCATCATTATGCAGGGTTTGTGCACTACAAAGGTGCTGCTGGAGTTTCCCTCTGGATTCGTGTGTGTCTGGAACCCTACAGAGTCCAAAGGGCTCCCTCCCTCCTCCTTTCATCCTGAGGCTGACCCAGAAACACCAATACACCGAGAGCACCAAGGTTCACCCTGCTCTTCATTTTCCCTTCCTCCTCATCCTTTTCCCATGAAATCCCATCAGCTAATTCAGAAATAATTAACAAATACCTGCAGAAGTGCTCAAACACCCAGTGTAGAGAAGACAAACACAGTCATGGCAGCAGAAGAACATGCCTCTGGGAGTTGGCTTAATTCCTCAAATCACCAGTCTGCAGGGAAGAAGAAGCCAGAAGATGCCAGAAGATGCCAGAAGAATCCAGAAGATGCCAGAAGATGCCTCTGACCCTCTCAGTACCACTGCAGTAGTGCAAGGTGTTGGACACAAAGCTCCTGCCCACCAATGGCTCAGGAAGGAATTCTCTGAGAGAAGAGTTCTCTTGCCATTCTCATTTCCAAGGTAGGCTGTGGGATGCTACAAGAAATGGAAAAATCAGTTCTTACACAGTGCACAGCACCATGTCTTTAAAGTCAGTAGGACTGGCGTGAATGTTTTGAAGAGTTTTTTTTGAATCTTTTTCTCCTGTTTTATTTTGACATCAAAATCGGCGTTGTGGTCTCAGTACAGGAGAACCTGAGCAGCCCAAGTGTGTCAGAGAACATCTCCCAGCTTGCAGCCCTGCAGAGCAGCTGAGCTTTCACAACACTGCTGCAGATAAGAAGTCAAGGTGATGGATTTATTTGGGTGTTTGGGATGGGAGAACCTGGATGTGAAAATAATGTTACTCGGAATGAGGCAAAACCAGATAGAGGCTGAGCTCCTTTTGGATTTCTCTCCCTCTCCCCTCCCAGACAATGAAAACAAAAGGGAAGAGAATAATGAACAGTGTGATTCAGAACATAAATCTTCCTGAAGATGTGGAGGAAAAGAAGGCTGCCCTTTCCAGCACAGTGATAAATACACTGCTGAGTCTGATGTTTAAAAGCCGTGTTAACTCTGCCTTAGGAAATGCAGGGAAGCACATTGGGCTGCTCAGCAACAAAGACACTGTCAGCAGGGATGGCAATGAAAGTGAGGAAAGCTGGAGAGATTTAGGAACTTAAATTCTCAACTCTTGCTCTCTCTCCATCCTGTTCTGTCTGCTCTGCTCCCAAGGTTGTCCCTCTCAGGCTGGGACAGCTCAGATCAGCTCCTTTGGGAGCCACTGCCCTGTGCATCAAGAAATGAAAAGGAAAGTTTAATGAAAACAAGTTCATCACACATGGCTCCTGCCAGAGGTGTTCAAATCAGCAAAAAAAAAATCTCTCCTCTCTTACTCAAACAGAAGATCCTCAAAGTTGCTCTACCCATAAAACAAAAGGTCCTGCACACAAGAAGCCTCTCCACATTTATTTTCATGGCTCAGTTCATCCTCAGCACCTTCTCATCCAGATGTTCTGGGGCTTCTTTTGGCTGCCTGTCCCACAGAGCACAAACAATGGGACACAGGCAGCTGCACCTGCCTCTGTGAGCCAGAGCAGTACCTGGAGATGAGCTCTGCATCCCTGACAGTGGTTGGTGTCTGCTGCTTTCTCAGGCTTGATTACCATAAGATTACCATTCCCACAGCTAATGAGAAGGATTATTAAGACATCCCGAAAATTATGAATAATTTGCACAGATAGACTTTACCAATTGTTCTGCTTTTCTGAAAGTCGTGGGGGGAAAAAATAGAGCTTTTAGCTGTGTGAAAAAGCAGCTCTTTCATTCCTTGTCCTCTAATTGTCAATCTAGGGTAATCTGCATAACCAAATTAAAGCAATTGACTCTCCTTATATTTACCTTAAGCACTTGGAACCATAAGACTACTGTCTGACAATTTCATGGAGATATCTATATATATGAAATTAATTAATAAGCTATTCAAATCGGTATGATTTGCATATTAGAAGCTAATTAGAAAAGCAAGCTCCAGAATTTCAAAAATCTTAGAATACATAGGAAATGAAGGGGAAAAAACTGATAGCTGCAGGACTCATTTGCTTAAAAAGTTACCTTGCCCTTATTAACTGTATTCAAAACAGGCTTTTGTTGCATGGGGATATGGTAATGTTTCCCCTGAGGCCTGAGATCGTGTGGAATCAGTGAGGTATAAATGCATTTCTATTGCATTTGGATGAGCTGACGCTCGGTGGCTGTTGGCCCCCATGAGTTGGGGCAGGCAGAAATGTAATGGTGAACTTTGCAGATTTTTCCCAATTCCCCTCACTGCAACAAATGGAATTTTAGCTCCCTGCTGCAGGAGAGTTCAGGCTCCTCTGCAGAGCTGAGTATCAGCATGTTATAATTTGCACTGGAACCTCAGAGCTTTTTCCAGGGAATTCAACAAGGTGCTCACCAGTTGCCCCAGTAAAGGCAGCATCACACCCCTCAATTCCCTCTTTTCCTGTAAAATCCCTTTTCTAATAGGCATAAAATGATCCAAAAAAGCCTCCAGTGCTCCACCCAGATTAGAGCTATAAGGAGGCTCAATTTTTTCTTGTTTCCAAAAGCCTCCTGTAACCTTTTCTTTTCTATTTTAAAATAAGAGGAAAATTTAAAGCTGAAAAACTTTCAGTAAAAGATCACTTCTATTGAAATAATCAAGATTCAAAACATATGCTTCAGTGAAGTAAAAGCAGTTTAATCTGGCATTGATTTTTTTTTTTCTTAGTTATATATGATTTATAATGGAAATGTAAACCAAATTAAAATGTGTGAGGACAAAATGTGAGATTTCAACCTTACATTTCTGAAATGCCTCTTTCAAAATTGGCATGTTTCTACAGAACATTTGACTTTCAGCATCAACATTCTTCTAACAGAAAATAGTTTTGCAGGGGGAAAAAAAAAATAATAATTTTGGCTAGTTTTATTCAAAATGTTCCCAAAAATTCTCAAAGAGATGCAAAGTTTGAGAAGATTTTCAAGGTTTAGGGGTTTTTTTCCCTCTGCTAATAATCTGATTTCAGTGTAAGGCTGTGGGAATTGACATTTATGCCATCTGCAATCCAATAGAATTCCCTGTCAGAGAAATACCAGCTAGGTTTCTGCCTGGCCTTATAACAACCTCACAGATTTTGGTGGGTTATCTGCAGGGTGCTGGTGATTAAAAGCTCAGGCAGCACTGGCAGACAGATGGCTCTGGAAGGGGCTGTGGTAACTCCCCAGTGGAATGGCAGATATTACCTGCCAGCAGTCAGGGGGATTTGAAACCTTGACTTTTTCCAGCTCTCCACAAAGGCTTGTGCAGCTCAGCCTCCAGAGGTCACTTCAGATTTCTGACACTACAAATACAAGGGGATGGCTAGTGTCTCCTTTTACCATTTCTCCAGAGCACAGATAACACTAAACCTCTTTTTTTCCTGTATTTTGGTAAATTCTTGCTCTTCTTGAAACTCACAACCTTGCAGATCCCCTCCCAGTGTAACCACACGGGAAGGAAACATCTCCAGGAGAGCAATGTGGTTTGTCATCGCCATATTTGTGCTTTTAACTCCCCTCCACATCTTACCAATGGCTTGGATGAGTTTGTTTCCCCAGAATGTCTCTTCCCACCCTTCATCCTGTGCCCAAAGTCAGGGATGCAGCATGGCTGAAGTGGGATCTGGGAGGAGACCTCTGTGTACAAAGACTTTTGTCATCGTAGGACAGGAAATAAATTTACTCCACGCTTCTCAGAAGAAGACAAAAGAGAAATGAAGGCTTTATTTACAATTCTTCAGCTCTTTTTTATAGCATGCTGTGCTACAAAAGCTGACACCTCTCTCCACTGCTCAAGTAACAGAAAGAGTAAACAACATCCCAGAGAGCAAGAGCATTATGGGAAAAAATATTGTTTGCTTAAAAATATTTGGAGAAAAATACTATTTACACAAAACTGTTTTGAGAAGAGAAACTGTTGAAAGGTTTCCCTTAAGAAAGGAGCTAGCAGTGGTTGGCAAGCTGAAATTCTCTCAGGCTGAGAAATATCGAGCCCACAGACCTTGGTTTAGAGAAGGCCTTACAAATATGGGCTTTTCTACAATATACAATATACAAGATACAAGATACAAGATACAATATACAATATACAATATACAATATACAATATACAATATACAATATACAATATACAATATACAATATTCTACAAATGAAAAGGAAGAACACAACACCTCAGCCTGCTCAGGCAAGCTCTGCAGAGTGGATTCTCAGAGGCTCCCTCCCTGCAGTGAGGAGAAAAAAGCATTTAATGAATGTACATCACCCCCTTCCTCATGGGACAAGGCTGGCAGACCAATTATCAAGTTTCCAACAGATATGGCATCTTCACAGGTAACTTTTCATTCTCCAAATTCAACAACAACCAAGGAAATGCCTTAGCAGACATCCATCACCAGCAACCAGCTGCTCCAAGTGGGCTCCCAGAAGCTTCACCCAAGAGCCACAGTTTCCTCAGTGGGGAAATGCCAAATGTCACAAAAGGCAGCACAAGCACCTGACCACTCATTCTCCTGAGAAATATGGAGTTACTCTGTCATATCGTGGTGCCAGCACCTCAAAGACACTTTTCCTCTCATCTCTTCTAACCTTGGGCTATCAGGCATCACTGGAAGGTTGCAGTTGTACCTCTGCATTGAGACAACTCCAGCGAAGCAATTATAACGTTGTGCATTCAGCTGCCTAAATGCTCTCCACAACAAGGTGGAATTATCTCTTGCAAAAAGAGGTTCCTCCCCATGAATGAAAGTTGGAAAGTAAAAAAATTATCAGCAAGGAAGTTTTGCTCCTCAAACATCAGGGAAAAGATCAGTTTGGACTTCCTAGCAAAGGCTGGATCCCCTCCAAGGGAGCTGAACTCATCTCCAGTGTGTCCTGTGGTGTAAAAGGATTGCCACCATCAGCAGTGCCAGCAATGAAGCTCCCCTTCAGGCATCTCCAGGTGCTGCTTCTCTGAAGAGCCATTCCAGCTGTCAGCAAAGCAGCCAAAAGGAGCTCAAGCCTCCCAACGTGGTCCTCCATGTCCAGTGTTCCACAAGGATGAGGTGGGGTTAATATCTGTTCTTGGGAATTTCCTGCTGAGACTTTCATTTGAATCTGCCTATTAACACACTTCCTTGGTTTCTTCCAAATCTTTATCCATAAGATATTCTAAGCCATGGATATTTCAGGGAACTTTAATACCACTGTGACTACACAAAGCCTTTTTGCTCATATTTTTGCTGCTGTCTGAAAAGCCACATCATCCCTTCTCAGAATTTCAGAATGGGTACAATTACAGCATAAATACCCTACTGTATTGAATCTGATACATATTGCTCTTGCAAGATTGAGACTGGTTCTCCTGGAGTGCAAATTTTGTCCTCTCCTAGCTCCCAAAGCACAGCCCATCAGAAACTTTTCCCTTGGCTTGATGGCAGTATCAGACACCAAGTTTGATAGGTGAGACATTATGGAGGTTGAGCAGGACCTGGAGGGGTTGTGTTCCTCACAAGTAGTTCCCTGTAAACCTCCCTCCCACCTACCCAGGCAGAGCACAATTAGCAGGAACACAATTATCTTATCCACTGCTGTGGTCTCTGAGATTTTCAGTCTCTCCCTGTTGGATAAACCTGGCTTCTTTCCCAGAGACTTCCTTACCTGGGATCCTGGCTTCATGATGGGGATAAGCTCTGCCTTCCTCTTTTGTGCCTGTGGGGGCTCTGAGGATGCTCACAGGTTTGCAGCAGCTGAAGCAATTCATCTGTTTAAAGAGCTGGTGCTCTGTAACACACTGAATATGAATGAGATATTTGCAGGCAACAACATTCTGAGGAGGGTTTCAGACATGTTGCAGGGATCACTCAGTCTTTTTCCTTTTGAATTTTTACTTGTGCTTCTAGAATTTTCTCTTCTCTTTCTTGGCCTCTTCTGCTCCTTAGCATCTCTGCTGCCTTTGTAATTATAGTGACATCAAAAGAAGGAAAAGAAAATACCCAAACAGTTCTCATTGCACTCATCCCCCCAAATGTCTGTACACAGATGCATCCTGCCTCAGATATTTCTTTTCCCACTCTGCCTGCAGGCTCCCTTCTATATCACTCTAAATGTGGCCTTGGACTTGTGATTTATACTTGAGATCCCTTTTCTGTACGAGGGAAACTGCTCAGAACATCATCTCTGACTGATCTCCCTGCTGTGGACCTTTCCCCTTCAGGATGTTCATGCCACTCATGCCCAAAAAGAGAAGGGAAGGATGTGAGGCTTGAAGTTCCTCTGCAGGTTAAACCCCATGCAGGAGCAGAGCCAGCTGGAAATTGAACATTACAGCCAGGAGTGTTTCTGCTCAGTGGTGTAGCTCCTCCAAAAGCTCATGTTTCAGAGGCATTCAACAGAGGAGGGTTTGTTTTACCACAGAGTTCTGAGATGTGTAGAAATGAAATCCTGTCCACTTCAGATGGGTGATAGGCACTGGCTTTAAATCCAAGTACTTGTCACTGTGCCTCCATCTCTGGGAGCTGATGTGGCCACTACATTCTCAGGTGCCAGTTGCCTGTTCTTGTCCTAAAATTGGCATTCCCACATCACTGGCAAGGCTGAAGACTCTTGGATAATCTAGCAGTAGCTCTCTCTGCTTTAGAGCTCAGAATGGCCACACTGGAAAGTTCCAGCAGTGGGTTCTCAGACACCTTTGCTCAGATCCATGAAATGCCCCTTTGGAGAGGTGGCAGGATTTGTTTCCTTTCTGAAACCTTTGTGGACATCAGAAAATGTATTTTTTTCAAACACAAACCCAAAGCTGGGGGTTGATTTCCCTTTGATGAGCTCACACACTGTCCACCAGCACAGCAGGACAGGGTGCCACAGTTTGTACCAATCCCACCTGCCAGAATTAGCAGAACCTTTCCTGTGCTGTTTTTGAGCCTCTGCCATTGGTAGTGACGTAATTTGGTTCATTTTTGACCACATCTTAAAACACCTTAAAAAACATTTTAAATTCCCAGTTAGCTCAGGGAATAAGAGCAGAGATGACAATGAAAGCACAATATCCCACAGCACCTTAAAAGGCTTCTTCAGGCTGTCAGTCACAGATGCAACAACACAGCCAGGAGGGATGGAGAATCCCAAAAATTTGTAGGATTCCTTCAGTTATTTTGAGGGGCCTTTGTACCTTCTAGCAGGAATGCAGCAAGCAGCAGGATAAGGGCCCTTCTGCTGTTAGAAAAGGAGATTTGCAGAACTAGAAAGAGGAAGGGGGATGGGACAGAGAAATGCTTTGCTGGAAGGATGTTTGCCTAGCAACACAAAATCAAAATCTATGCCTGACCTGTAAGAAATGTCTCTATGGGCACTGCTTCTTTATTTGGTATTCAAGCCAACTTTTGCCTGGATGTGATCTGAAAACACAAGAGCAAACATGTGAAAGAGGAGGATGAAAAGCAATGAAAGCTGACACTACCAAACCAATGAGTTAACCCAAATTATTAAATGAGTCAGCGTACCTTGGGTTTTTAATTGCTCTCATTTGCCTGTATCACCAAATAGGCTGTGCATCCAAAAGCTTTTTTTCAATGCCAGTTTGATTGCTGCAGCATCCTTGGAGAGCAGGAGCATGCTGCAGGAGTCCTCCATGGCATAGAGGGGAATTCTGACACTGAGAGAGGAATGAATACCTCAGTTCCCACTTTGCTAAAGTAGCAGACAGGTTTGGCATATGGTAGAGGTTAGGCCTGAAGGATTATGTTACTATTGAACTGAAGGACTCCTAATAGAGACAGTTTTATTTAATTTACAATCCTGCCTCTTACACCTAAGGATACTTGCAGCCTTGGGTATTTTTTAGAATTGCTCTCAGTATTGGAAATGGCCCCAGAGGTTAATCAAGGAATATCAGGCAGAGTGTCTGCAGCAATTTGACTCTTCCAGGCGTGACCAGGGCTCAGCTCAGCCTCCAGAACAGATCCATTGGGTCCTAGGGCTTTGCTGTGAGGTGGGTGAAGGCAGAGTGAGCTAATTATCTGCACCAACCCACTTCCCACAGCTGCTGCTGGGTGCTGTAGGGGTGCCAAGAGCCAGCCAGGCTCTCCCAACCCATTGCCTCACCCAGAACTGTGTGTAAGGAAACGGGGATATATAAACAGAAAGTGTTGTTTTAGCACTGGGATATTATGGGTTACCAATCAGATGGATGCACCAGAAGCTGGCTGGTCCCTGTGCAGACATGGCCTGGATCTGAGTGGGAGAGCTAAATCAGCCCCTGGATTGAACTGGTAGTGGTGATACAAGAAACATTTCACCAGCACAGTGCCTCCACTGCCAGGGTGTGCAGCACCCAGGAGACTCTGGGTGTGACTCACATGTGGAGAGAGCTCACATCAAATTCAGTGGCAGCTGTACCTGCCTCTGCCACGGCCAGCCTTGGTCCTGGGCATCCTAGGGAATAAGCCCAGCCTCTTGTGCATTTCTTTCAAATCCCCTTTTGCCCTCTTCTGCCATTTTGTTGCTCCTGTGTTAGCCAAGACCTAGTTTACTAGGGCTCTTGATTGGAGACTTATTACAGCTTATTTCTGTCTGCCTTTCTTTAAAGCCAGCTGAACATACCCAATGCTCTTCCTCTATGGTAAGACCGAAAATACAGACCACCCTCCCAGCTTCTGTGACACTCTTTCTAACACACTCCTTTTTTCTCTTCTCCGTGATCACGAGTTCTCTCTCCAAGCCCAGCCTAGTTATTTGTGCATGAAGCTGCCATGTCGTGTATTGGTGTGAGTCTGGTGTTCACATACGAGCTGTGAATATGCTGCACATGTGTATCTCTTGTGCATCCTGAGCTTTCCTTCGGTCGAGTTAACTGTCCTTCTGCCTTCTAATGAACCACCAAGAGAGAACTGGACCTGGTAAGATTTCTTGGTAGCCACCAACTGTGTCCCTGTGTCACTATCAGCGTGATGCTGAATGAGTTTGCGGAGTGTGGCTTCACCTCCAAGCCTCCAGAAAAGAAAGAGTTGGGATTCTGAGACTCCTCTTCAATGGGGTGATTCATTATAACATTTGAGCTTGTATTTTGCACAAAAAAGAGTTAAGTGGTGCAATGGTGCACAGAACACTGCTGCCTTGGTGTGCAAGGCAGTTCCCACACCACCCCCACAGAGCTGCAGTAACTCCAGCTGCCGGATTGCCACCCTGCAGAACCTCCCTCCTCTGGCAAGGAGGGAAGCTTTTTTCCTTCAAAAAGCTGGCTGGAAGCCAGGAGGAAGTGAGCAGGGCTACTCAAGCATCAGCTAATCTACAGCCAGCTAGTTCTAAAGTGACTGTAATCTTCTGAGGCATCGCTGAGTTTTTGGCTAAGTGGTTTGATGCCAGGGAGTTGCAGATTTGCGTCAGGGAGGGATTTGTTCTATCTGCTCCAGGATGCTAGGAGGGCAGAGATAAATTTCTCCCTACAGTAGCTGCCTCCTCTCAGCAAGGAAGGACAAAGGAATACTCAAACCTCTGTCCAGACCAATGTCCCAACTTGCTGCCACCTAAAGAGCCAAGCCAGCAAGGAGCACAGCAGGTAGAATAAGAAAACATTGGTTTTTTAGTCAACCACAGCATGACTGCTGTCCCCACAACCTCTGAATTTGGATCTCAGCTCTGTTTTAGATGGTGTTAGAGCTTGGTTTCTATGGGACTGGAAGAGGTTTTTGATCTTACAGTTATCCCTCTGTAGCACTGAGAGTGTTCAGTGCTGTGATTTTTGATTCGTTGGAAGCCACATTCCCTCCTTCACCTTAGAGCAACTCCCCCCAATTCACTGAAGCCCACAGCCTGATGTCCAAATAATGAAACAAGGATGATGTGAGGTGCAGGGAGCACTCAGGTTTTTCCTTGACACAGCCTGCTTCCCTAATCATTTTCCCCCAGTTATTCCACGGGCAGCAAGTGTCAGCCTTAGGTGCAGACTGGAGGAAGCTACCTGGTGACAGACACACCACAGACAGACAAACTGCAGCTGGGTGAATCCTGATGTGTGGCACATGGTGCTGAGCTCTCTGTGCGAGCAGGAGTCACACCCAGCACAGGGACAGGGACAGAGCTGAACTCCAATCTGCTCTCCCTGCCTTACAAACAGGAGCACGCACAGGTACACATCTGCATCTGGACATTTAATCCCAGAAACATCCACTCAGGCTGCTCCTGCACCTTGGGTTTTATCAGAAGCAGACAGGCAAGCAGCTGCTGTTTTCAGCTCCCAGCCACAGGAAATCCAAAGGGTCTGTTCTCTCTTGGTTTACACAGTGGTGAGTAGTTAACAGCAGGGGTGATCTGCACTGTTTCTTCCTCCTAAATGTTGCTCTTTCGGTGGTGTTTAGACTCAGCCTGCAGTCTTTGCAGCCCGGGTGGGGACAGAGAGGGGGGTTTCCATGCACTTTGCTCCACAGCAGGTCAAGTGGCAGGGTGACAGTGTTATCTCCCCCTGTGACAGGAGGTCACATTCCCACAGCACTGCTACCGGAAGGCACCGGCTCCCCAGGCTTGGCACGGTGTTTTAGGGGGTTAATAAACTGGAAAACGTGGCATTTGCTGTGCCCTTGAGCTAGGCAGAGTCCTCTGCCAAGGCCAGGTGAGCCTGCTGCTGAAGCAGCCCTCAGATGGATGTTGCCTTCACACATGTGAAGGCTGAGGAACGTCAGAGCTGGTTACAACCCCAGGGGAAAACGCTTAGGGACAGAGCAGATGCTGTGAGAAAAAACAGGCCAGAAGGAAGACTATTTTAAAATACTCCACGCTTGAACAGTAGCAGCCAGGCCAAAATAAAATGTTTAAAAAAAAAAAAAAAGCTAAAAGGCAGCGTGCAGACTGTGGGAAATACAAAGGGGTCATGAGAAATGGGAAAGGCCCAGCAGCAGGAGTGAGTGACCAGAGCCCAGCCTGCAGGAGCACAGCCAGCAGCTCAGGGGCAGCCAGGCTGGCAGCAGTGCCAGGGACACCAGTGCACACCCTGCCCCCGTGGGGTTTTGCACCCAGGGATGGCAAATGTGGGACCTGCTCCTGCAAACAGCACGTGGCAGGTGCCCCACACCAGATCCACCAGAACTGAGGTACTCACTGGGGTGAAACACTCAGGCCAAAAGGGAAAGTGTCTTTCTCCTCCAGTGCAAGGTCAAAGGGAATTGCCTCTTTGTGAGGAGATGTATTGGAGGGGTAAAAGCATAATCTATCCCAAATCCCTGAAAGCCCAAGCTGAAGGGAGAGGCTGATGAGGCCTTGAGAGCCCCTGTGGAGCAGCCCCACCACCATGGGAGACAGGGCAGGGTGAGCAGCCTCAGCCTGTCCCTGGGGTGCCGGGGAGTGGAAGGAAGCCCGGGGAGCAGTGGCAGGACAAGGAACAGTGCAGTGAACCCTCGGCGTAGCGTCCTCTGTGGCCCAGGGCCCTGGTTGCTCTCGTGCTGTTGTAACTCCTGCCTCTGTGCCGATGGCTTCCAGAACGCAGAGGAAAACTCTCGCATCTCAATCACCTTCTTCCGACTCTTCCGCGTGATGCGCCTGGTGAAGCTCCTGAGCCGAGGGGAGGGCATCCGGACCCTGCTTTGGACCTTCATCAAGTCCTTCCAGGTACTCCTTCACTTATCTCTAAGAAAGACCTAATTCCTTCTGGTTTCCCTTGGTTTTCCTCGGGGAGAGGCGTCACCCCAGCGCCCAAACACCAAGGGACAAGTGGCACGAATGAGTTGAGTGAATGGGACTCGCAGGGAATGGCTGCCTGGGTATGAATTTCATCCTTAAAGCATCAGTAATTGCTTGAGAACCTCCTGAACAGCCTTAATAGTTCAGTTCAACTCAATTACTGCCTGTCTGTAACCCTTGGATCCCATCTATTTTATTTTTTCTTTCCTTATTTGAGCTGTATTTCATATGTGTGACTTTAAGTGAAATACACAGCCATGGGGGGAAGGCCTGGGTCTCAATTAAGTCTCCTTTAAGCCTTGTTTTGAGGATTTCCAGGGAGTATTAGAGGTGTGTGGCCTCCATACTTTCATCCAGGAAGAATTCACCTTTTTAGCCCTACTCTTTTGAGCTGGTAACAATGCCAAGTTATTAAATTGCTGCTGCTTTTTTTTCCCCTGGAGACAGATTGCATTTCAGTGGTAGGTAAAGTTCCAGGGTAGATAGGAGGAAGTGAAGGAGACCAGACTGGATAAGAATCATCACCTTTGGAGGAAAAAAACACCACAGTTATTTGCTAGAAAAAACCCTAACCACATATAGTAAAATGATAGAGATGAAGCAGAGCATATTCCTGCACTTTAAAAGTACGTGACCTGGATTTACAGCACAACCTGGATGTGAGCTGGGGCATATCCAAAGGAAGTGGCAGGGAAAAACAGCACAGGAATACAAATTGTGGCCTAAACATGAGAAAATATGCAGAGCACACCACTGGACAAAAGCATGAGAGAGTAACTTGTGCAACACACAAGCAACTATCAGACTGAGGCTGTAAATGGTCAATAGCTCTTGTATGGACTCAGATGGAAAAGGAACTGACCCACACTTCAAAATTTAAATCTCAGCAGTGACAGCACAAGCTGGGACCAAAGCCTGCAGTGCTGCAGCTCATTGCAACTTCAGTCTCTTCTCAGCAGAAGTAGCACACCAGGGATCAGCACAGATTTTTTCTGTGCTCTCAGTGGTCCCAGTAGCCAGACCACCAGGCTGATGCAAAGGACTCATTTTGCACACTCCTTGGCTGCCAGAGGACCTAACCCAGCACAGCAGATTTCTGACACATCCACCCCACAGTGACTTTTTCCATTGCTTGCAGAACTGCCTATTTGCAGGTTGTCATCTTTTATTTTCACCAGTGGCAACCATTGTGTTTGCATGTGTAGGAATGAGATTCCCTTGGCCCAGCTCAGTCCCCCTGATGCAGGGGACACAGTCAGACTTTCCAGTTCCTGCTCCTCCTCCCCTTGCCCCTGTGCCCCTCCAGCCTCTTTAGCAATAGCTTGCCCTGAGCTGAACTTGTCAGGGCTCCTGGCTGGAGAGGAGGAGGTGGATGGGAAAGGGAGCACCTGGTACTTCCCTCCAGTGGCCTTCAGACCTCTTCAATGGGAGAGTCACTTCAGGCAGGGTTGTAGGGTGCTGGGAGAAAGTATGAGGAGAGGGATCCTCCACAGCAGGGGAGAGGGAAAAAAATGTGGCATTGCAAGCAAGTGCCTTTTCCCTTGAAAGCCTTTAGCCATTTATAACATGGAATTCTCTGCTCCAAGCTCCTCCTCTTGCAGCTACCGGGAGGCTCCTTTGGTAGCTAAGAATAGCCACTGGTGCTGCTCTCCATCCAGCCAGCCCCACTGTCAGAATGTGGGATCCCAGCAGACTTTGGCACAGGCTCCTCAGTGTCCCCACATGCTTCCAGGAAGCGTCTCTGCTCACACGGGGCAGCCTAAAAAGCAAGGAACCCACAGAGTTAGATCCCGTGGTGGCTTCCACGTGGCCTGGGCATGGCACGAGGCGCTGACGTCCGAGCTGGGGCACCGGTCAGAGCGCTGGGAAAATGCTCGGCGGGGTTTCCGTCTGCACAGACAGCAGCGGGGTCAGGCTGGGTGGGCAGGGGGAGGAGGAGGAAGTGAGAGGGTGCTGAGGGCACGGCAGGGCCGTGGGAACCTCAGGGACAAAGTGGGAACGCCAGGGAAGGACAGAGACAGAGGAGGACAGAGACACAAGGGTGGGATGTGGGAGGTGGGGAGCTGAAGGAGCCGTGGGGAGCAAGGGGCAGGGATGAGCAGGAAGGGGCATTAGTGGGGAGGAATGGAGTGAGCAGAAGGACATGGAAAGGAAGTGAAGGGGCAGACAGAAAACAAAGAAAACACTTTCCCATCCCCATTTGGATGGGAACAGCAGAAGTGCTGTCAGAAAAGAGAAACACTGTTAAGGTTTTACACCTCAGGCCTGTCTGGGCACTATCCCAGGAGCTCTTAGGTAATTATGTGCATCAAGTCCCAACTAAATCATCACAAAATGGTTGGAACCCTGTTCTGAGCTGGTGGTCTCTTCAGTGGGGCAAACATATCAATTTCTGTGGCCCCCTAAAGAGCCAGAGGAATCTGCCCTGAAACTCAAGATGATGATTACATTGTCTAAAGGATTTGATTGTTTTTTGCCATTTTAATATTCAGATCTCTTTGAGATGATTTATGCAGGTCTTAGTCAAATCTCCATGGTGGCCAGTGAAAATATTCCCTTGATTTTTCCTGCTGGATTTAGTTGTGTTGAATTTAGGATTACAGCAGGGTTTGGGCTGGAAGGGACCTTAGAGATCACCTAGTCCCAACCACTCTGTCATGGGCAGGGACACCTTCCATTAGACCAGGTTGTTCAGAGCTCCATCCAGCCTGGCCTTGAACACTCCCAGGGATGGGGCAGCCACAGCTCCTCTGGGCAACCTGTTCATGTCTCACCCACCCATATAGTAAAGAATTTCCTCCTAATATTTAATCTAAACCTGCCCTCTTTCAGTTTAAAACTATCATCCCTTCTCCTATCACTGCATGCCCTTGAAAAAAAAAAAAACTTCTGTATCTTTATCGTAGACCCCATTTAGGTATTGGGAGGTATTCCAGAGTCTCTCTGGAGCCTTCTCTTCTCCAGGCTGAACAACCCCAACTCTCTCAGCCTGTCTCCATAGCAGAGGTGCTGCAGCCCTCTGATAATGTTGTATTCTGTGAAACTGGGTGTTCAAAATCTAGATCAGGGACTGTGCTCACATTTTCAGAGTGAATGTGTCTGCCCAATTCCTCTGCAGCAAGTTTTTAAAGCCTCTGGTCTATCTGAGCACGAGATGTTTCAAAATATTCCTGCTCAAAAGCCTGAGCCTAAGAATTCCTGAGCCCTTGGTTCCTGTTAGTGGTGGAGGAGACCAGCAGCACTCAGCACTTGGCTGATTGCACTGACCTCTTCCTTGGGAGGCAGCTCTGCATATCAGGGCTCTGCATTTCCTCCTCAGCAGCTGATCACTGACACTCAGTGCATGGCAGGGACACCTGACACTGAGCAGGGAAGGTGCTGATGCTGCTTGGGGTACTTAGGGTGGAACCAGCCATTGTAGCAGAAGCTTTGAATTTGGTTCCCAGCAGCTGTCACATCTTTTATTTCACCGTACTGGATCCAGGGAAACACCACATTGCCATTAGTGCCAGAGTAATGCTGGCTGTGAGGGCTTTCTCCTCCTGGCAGGCAGGGGCAGACACCGAGCTTTCCTGGCTCGGTCAAAGGTGGGAATGATGGGAAGGCAGCAGAACCATCTGTCCATCCATCCATCCATTCATCATCCATCCATCATCCATCCATCCATCCATTCATTCATTCCCCTGTCCATCCATCCATCCATCCATCCATCCCTCATCCATCTGTCTGCCCATCCATCCATCCATCCATCCATCCACCATCTATCCATCCATCCCTCCATCCACCATCTATCTATCCATCCATCCATCCATCCAGCATCCATCCATCCATCCATCCATCCATCCCTTATCCATCCATCCCTCCATCCATCCCTCCATCCATCCATCCCTCCATCATCCAGCCATCCATCTGTCCCTCATCCATCCATCATCCATCCATCTGCCCATCTGTCCATCCATCCATCTGTCCATCCATCCATCCCTCATCCATCCATCCATCCATCCCTCATCCATCCATCCACCATCCATCCACCCATCCATCCATTTATCCGTCTGTCCGTCTGTCCATCCCACACGTCACGGAGCCGAGCCAGCCGCGCTGCGCGGCCCCAAGCGCGGGCCTGTAGAGGCATCTAGTGGCCGCCTGCCCGCACTACAGAGCCGCACCCCGGGTCCCAAAGCCGGCAGCGCGAAGCAGGCACAGACACGGTGCTCTCATTCTTTTTTTTCCTTTCCAGGCTCTCCCCTACGTGGCTCTTTTAATCGTGATGTTGTTCTTCATCTACGCTGTGATCGGGATGCAGGTGAGTGATGCTCACAGAGCTCGGCTGTGTCTGATCTCTAGAGCACGGGAACGGGCTCACAGGGTAGCTAGATCCATTGTGGTTGTGAGTGCTTACAGCAGTGTTTTCACCCAGTGAGGTGAGGTGGCAGCTAAGAACACTGGCTGGGTACTTCCAACAGCAGCACAGCACACTCCAGAAAAAAAGGAAGCAAGCAAGCAAAAAGGTATTCACACTTTTAATGGCAAACAGTAAAAAGATGATGCCTGCCCTCCACATTCTCGAAGGAATATCCACAAAGAAGATTTACTGCCTTGCTTGTTGGTTCAAAACAGGTTTTTTTAAGTGGGCTTATGGCCATGGTGCACTGAACAAACCAAAATGTTCTCCTGCATCTCTTTCACACTGGCGTAACTTCCACTGAGTTGTAAAGAGCAGCTTTTGATCTACACCCATGAAGGTAAATATGGGATCAGACCCAATGCACCAACACTCAGAGTTTCTCCAGGAAGCTGCCTCGACACATCTTACTCAGTTTGCAAAATGTGCTTGGAATCATCCTGAGCATTCACCTGTGCAAGGAGCTGATGTTGCACAGAGACCACTGACACATGATGCAGGCTCAGTCTGTGACATCCCAGCCTCATTTGCTGTGCTGCTTTTCAAGCTAAGCTTCACCTTCCACTTCAGTGTTAATCAAAGTTCTCAGACAAGTCAGCCATCTGGGACCAGAGGCCACAGTACAGAAAGGCATGGCATAATTGCTTCCCGAGGTCTTCAAACATGACAGGCCTCTTGGTTTCACAACGACAGCAGAATCTGCAATGAAATTCATCTGACCTCTGTCACCCTGTTTTAATTGGTTTCCTGTTATTACAACCATGTATTTTCGCAGACTCCATCTACCCTGCCCCACTGTGAAAAAAAAAAAAAAAATAATGTTTTCTTGAATTATCACAGGTTATCTCAACAGCCCCAGTAATCACAGCTATCCTTTACTCTACTAAGCTCAACTGTAAACTTGCCAGTTTTGTCTTTAATACCTAAGATGGCCAAGATCTTACAGAACTACCTGTGCTGTACAGAAAATCACTTTGGAGTATTAAGCTGGTATTATATCACTGTACAAAGCATTTTAAGTGGCTTCCAAGCACTCACACAGTTGGAGTCTACAGTGATCAGGGCACCACCAGGGTGTGAAGCTTTATTCTGTAATTCTACTCCTTTTTCTGTCAGCTAGTTCCAAGTTATTTAACCCTTGGCTTACATTCCAGCCTCTGTTTAGATCATCTCAGCAGCCTGGAGATCATACATCTGTCTTTCACATTGATCTAGATTACCAGGTCACTTTGTGCCCTCATGTCTTCCTATAAGAAAACCAACTTTTCCAATAAGAAAACCAACTTATTTCATTTTCCCTGTTAGCCCAGAGCCCACAGACCTGTGATTGTCACTTTTTGTCCAAGTGGCATCTCAGACATTTTGTGTGCAGCTCTCTTGAACGTGCTGACACACAGAGTTCCCTCACACACAGGAAGGAAAATCATCCCTCACTCCATTTTGCAGCTACCATGAAAGACCACCAGAACTGATAAAAATATCAGAATTTCCATATAAATGAGACCTACTGCTTTATGTCAGCTACTGCCACAACTTGGAGTGTAACAACATTCAAGCCTCACTACCTAATGTGCTCAGGTGGAAAAACTCCAGGCTGATGCTGATGGATGAAGCCACTCATAGGATGGCCCAGGAGGCACAGACTGGAGAAGCCATGAGGGAGGAACCTGCACTCACAGCTCCTCCCTGAAATGCAAAACACCCACAGCAGCTGCTGCCAGTGCATCCTGTGTGAGGGAAGCTGCAGGGCCCAAGGGAAGATCGTGGGAAGCTCCCTTACCTACATTTGCTTGGAGTGAAAAATTTGGGCTGACTCAGCTCCAAATTGGTGCAGCTGGAGCTGCCAGTGCTGCCATGGCGTGGAGCTGTCCAGGCAAAGGAACCCCTGAGGAGAACTGCCATGTGCTGACCCTCCCTCCCATCTGGCAAGGCCATCCCACCATTGTCCCCATGCTCCTGTCCATGTCATTGCTTCTCTTGGGGTGCCAATTATCAGTGACATTTCCTTGAGAAGAAGCTCGGTGTTCTCTCTCTCAGAGCTGCTCTGCTCCTGCTGCTCATTTTTGCTGCAGAGAGATTACAGCTCTCAGCCCCAGAGATCTCTGCCACGTTGTTATCAGTGGGGAATAAATAGTCCAGACTTTGCTGTGCACAGACCTTTCTGCCACACATGGTTTGTTAAGCTCTGCCTGAAAGTACCACAGCTATCCAAGATTTTTTTAAAGAAGCCTGAAACTCTGCTGCCCTGGGGAATTCACACCCAAAGAGAGGCCCTAAAAATGTTTGCTGATGGCTGCAGGCTTCATGCCATGGCTGGATGAACATGAACTGAATGAACTGGTTGGTGTGGCATGGGGTGAAGCTCTAGGGCATCTTTGGGCAGATCTGGTCGTCATCCTCATGCTGCTGCAATCCGGGAGCACCCCTGAAACACCTGCTGGTGACAAGCATGACTATAGAAGGGCAGGCATTTGGACAATTCCAGATCCAGGGAAATGTACTTTACATTTCTTTGTGAAGCTCCAAGGCTCCCCACAGAGAGGGAAGCTCAAGGCTTTGCAGCTGCTGCTCTTTTGCTGTCATTTTCCCCCTGACAAAGATAGATAAGCAATGAAAGAAGCAGCCTTTTCTTCTCTGTTACTGATTTCTTTCAGCTGGACTCCCTTCCCATACAAGTGCCTGTTAAAACAAGCCCCCATGTCATGTGTTCAGTGTATGAATAAGGAAGGACACCTTGTTTTGACACCAGATGCTTCTTATTGCAAAACTAGTGCTTTTCTGGGGATAAAGCAGAAGCCAGGACAGCAATATATAAAAGACACATATGAAAGACACAGAGAAAAGTTTCTTTTAATAGAAGAGCAGATCCCATTAAATATCAGAGTCAGGGTGAGGGCAAGAGTTAAGGAAGGACACCTTGTTTTGACAGCAGATGCTTCTTATTGCAAAACTAGTGCTTTTCTGGTGATAAAGCAGAAGCCAGGGAAGCAACAACATGTATGAAAGACATACAAAAAAGTTTCTTTTAATAGAAGAGCAGATCCCGTTAAATATGAGCCATTAAAGAGTCAGGGTGAGGGCAAGAGTTAAGGCTGACAAGAGGTTTGGGGATTTTGCAGGGCTAATCTGACAAGACCTCTGCTTTCTGCCAGGTGTTTGGTAAAATTGCTCTGAACGACACCACGGAAATCAACCGCAACAACAACTTCCAGACCTTCCCCCAGGCAGTGCTGCTGCTTTTCAGGTGGGTGTGTGACAGCTCTGGGTTGTGTCACTCCGGGAGCACGATTCCTCTGCTCTCGGGCACAGCTTATCTCCCTGTCATGTTCCCGAGGTGAGTAGCAACGTGTTGTGCTCCAGCGGGGGAGCTGGGAATTACAGCAGATGGAATGACCAGCCCATAAAGTCTCCTGTAGCCCAGCAGCTCACCCTGGGAGGCTCAGTGCTGGGGAGGGACACGAGTCCTCCTACACAGAAGGAACGTAGCCAGTTTTCAGTGCTCTCCAATGCTGATAGGCATCTAAAACTTCTTTGATTCAAATCTGCCCAGTGTGACTTGATGAACTCATGCTTAGGCAGGGCCATGCCCAGCTCAGCTTAGCACATCATCCTACTCCAGCTGGGGCCAGGGAGGGGTGCTGAAAGGGTGGGAAGGTGGCACAAATTCAACACTGCCAGGATTTTGGAGGACTTTTTGATATGCAGTCCACAGCCATGTCACACACTCATCCATGATTCTGGCTGGAATGTGAGAGCCCTGTACCCACAGCAGCCAAAGCCAGGCAGAAATGGTGGTTTCACTGCCATCACTGATGATGGCAACAAAACCAAAGAGAGGAGCAGGATATGCCAGGGGATGTCAAAACCATTGGCCTGACTTGCTCTTAATTGCCCTCAGTGGCAAAATTCCCATTAATGTTTATGGGATCAGGAACAGCTTGCTAATATGCCAGTCCCTGTCACATCCAAGGTCATTGCTGTCTTGCCCTGCCCTTTGCCTTGCCCAGGTGTGCCACAGGTGAGGCCTGGCAGGAAATCATGCTGGCGTGTCTCCCAGACAAGAAGTGTGACCCCGAGTCGGAGCCGGCCAACTCCACGGAAGCAGATCACTCCTGTGGCAGCAGCTTTGCTGTCTTCTACTTCATCAGCTTCTACATGCTCTGTGCCTTCCTGGTGAGTGCCCACACCCCAAACCTTCCCTCTGTCATGCTGAGCCTCTGCTTCCCCAGATGTCAGCAATGCAGGAATGATATCAAAGATGGGAAATTTCCCCAAAGGGTCTTTTCCAGCAGCACCCTTTCCATGATAACACCCTTCCCTGCCTCTCTCCACCTTTGGGACCTTCCCTCTGTCACACTGAGCCTCTCTTTTCCCAGATGTCAGCAATCTACAGCACAAGGATAACCTCAAAGAGGGGAAATCTCCCCAAAGGGTCTTTCCCAGCAGCACCCTTTCAGTGACAGCACCTTTCCCTGCCTCCCTCCAGCTTTGGGACCTTCCTCCTCTCACACTGAGCCTGTTTCCCCAGACATCAGCAATCCACAGCACAAGGATAATCTCAAAGAAGGGAAATTTCCCCAAGGAGTCCTTCCCAGCAGCACCCTTTCACTGACAACACCCTTCCCTGCCTCCCTCTAGCCCTGGGGATGCTCTGCTTCCAATCCCAATCCTTTGTGCACAGCAGAGGAGCGCTCTTCCCCCCTCCTCCTCCTCAATGAGAAAACCAAATTAGTGTGTTGTGGGCTGTGCTGAGGCTAGCAACGCCTCAGCCACACTTCCCACCTTCCCTCCCACCTCCCTTCTGGCTGCTGAGCGGGTTTTTCCTCCCCTGCCAGCAGCGATGACTGTGAGAATACACATATCCCACTTGCATCTGCTCCGTGGTTGCACTGTGGCACTGCTCAGGGCGACAGCACACGCTCTGCAGCTGGCAGCAGAGCCCAAAACTCTCCCAGTGAACAGCAGCAATATTTTAAAAATTTTGGTCCTGGGCCAGGAGGAAGGACTTTTATCTCAGCCCCACTGCCTGTCAAAGATAAATCCCACCCCATTCTGCGAGGCGAAGACAGGTAAATAAAAAGCCACGACAGCACATCTAAGAATTCAGAAAATTTGTGACTCATCCATTTAGCAGGGAAGAGAAAAATGTAATTTTTCTGAGAATATTCCACCTCTGGCCTCTTCCCATTTAAACTGGAGGGTTGGCATGGATGAATAAAGAAGCTGACCCCAATGGCTTCCTAGTTTTGTGAGTCCAAATCCAGACCTTAAATGGAGAACCTGGTAAAATTTACTGTTCCTTGCCTCATCCATCACATCATCTCTGTTCTTGTTTGCAGATCATCAATCTTTTTGTAGCTGTTATAATGGATAACTTCGATTACCTGACACGGGACTGGTCCATTTTAGGACCACACCACCTGGATGAGTTTAAAAGGATCTGGGCAGAGTATGACCCTGAGGCTAAGTAAGTAACCCAGCCTGGATATCAGAGCTCCTCAGGAGAGCAGGCCCATTATTTTCTCTTCTCTAGACTCAGTGCAGTAAGTGCCAAGTTCCTCCTGCAAGAATACTTTATTATTATTATTATTTTTGGTACAAAACCCCTAAAATAGATATCACCACAAGGTACTGCTGGTGAATCCATAAGCCTAAAGTGCCAAGATATTCACAGAAATCTCAACATTCAGGCTGCACTATTACCTGTCAAACCATTGCTTTACTTTCTATTGGGGAAATAGAAACTTAGTGAGGGGCAGCAGGAGATTGAGAAAAGGTGATTTGAGGCTTGGTTTATTGTTGTATTTGTTTGGGATATTGAGCTGTGACTCCTCTGCTTGACTTTGTGCTCACAGCAGAGCTGCTGTGCTCAAATCTGTGTTTTCAGATGTCATATGTGCCCATCACAACCTGTACATTCACATGGCTCATTACACTGTCTGCAGGGTTATTCACAGCAGCAGACTTGCAGGGATTTAAAGTTACACTACAACAACTCACACGAGGGCTTAACTGACATCCAGCATTATATGCTCTGTTTGACACATGCTTAGGCTTAAAGTGCATTTAGATCCCTGTGGCATTACTGTACAGTTGACAATTATAATTGCAAAGCTCCCTTCATAATGCAAAAGCCGTGGAAAGAGATTTGGGTGTAAACTAAAAGCAGATCCCTTTAGGAGACACAGTGTCGAGGTTAGTCTGGGCTCAGGTTCTGCCCTGTCTGAGGGAGTGTCACATTATGAGTGATACCTGAATTTAAACACTTCTTCCTGTTCATGGTGACTTCCTGAGCTGGGGACTTTTAATATGGATGGGGAATAAGCACAGACTTCTAATAAATAATCTGTTTTGTTAACAAAATTGAAGATGTTTGTGCTTGCTTAAAGGCTAGACTGCAGTGGCTGAAGCCATATAACAGACAGCCACTCAGTTCAGATGGCACCTGCTCCTCCCTGCTGATAAATGGGAAGCTCTTTTATTCCTCTTCCTCCTCTGCCTCTGGTAACTTTCCTCCCTCCATGAGAGAATTCTTCTTTTGAGAAGCCATTTACCAAACTTAAGAGAAACCCAGCTGCTGCTGTGGAGGAAGTTCAGTGCTTTGTTTCGTGCTCACTCTAGTGACAGCCCAAAGCATCAACAAGTATTAAAAGGCAGTGGCTTGGGGCTATTTATGTGGGAGGTAAACCACAAGGAAATGGACCCTTTACACCTCTCTGCTTGCTGTAAGTAAAGCCCAGCAAGTAAATAAGTAGATATTTATTTTGAGCAGGTCAGTGGTGGGAAGAGAGCCCCAAATTGTTCATGCACTAAGAAACTGCAACACTGAAAAGGCTGAGATCAATCCTTGCAAGGTCAATTCCTCTTCTGAGTCAATTCTTGACTCAAGTATGACTGACAGCTGGGATTTCTGCACTAGTAGAAGTTATATGAGCGCTGGGCAAATCCTGCAGAATTTCCAGATGCGAGAGGCCTGAAATAATAATCCTTTAAGCTATGGGGAGCAGCAGCATGAGGCTGGAGAGACCTTAGTGACACCTTTTAGCTGAAGCTGCACTCTGCAGGTTGGCCAGCAGGTCAGGATGCAGCCCTGACTGTGCTTTCTTCTCCAGGGGACGGATCAAACACTTGGATGTAGTGACGCTGCTCCGGCGGATCCAGCCCCCTCTGGGCTTCGGGAAGCTCTGCCCTCACCGGGTGGCTTGCAAAGTAAGGCATGCAAGGCTCGGGATGATGCCTGAAGTTTTATTTTCATGTATTCCAGGCTCTGTGCTGCCCAGGGGTGCAGCTCTGAGCCTCATATTAAGTGCTAGTAAACTCTCTTCACAGAGTAGGGACACAAAACAAATCCTTGTCCTGCTGCACACCAAGGACAACTTTCAGCCCAACAGCACAAACAAGGGTGGCTGGAGGGAGGAACAAGAAGGATGGGAGCTCCCAGCCTGGAGCTGGAATTGGACAATTAAACCCCAAGATGCAAATGCACTAAAACTTATAAAAATGTAATACTTCGTGACTTGTCAGCCATTTTGTGACCATTTGGGGCCCACCTTGGGTGTAGCCCTGGTCAGGCCCTGTCCTGCCCAAGCTGTACCCTAAAGGCCTTTCAATAAATCCCTACTTTATTCTCTGGCTCTGTCCAGTCTCAGTTCCAGCTCAGCCTTCCCAAAGCATCAGGGTGAGGCTGGGCTCACAGCAGCTAAACCATAAATCACTCACAGAATACAGAATGGTTTGGCCTGAAAGGCACCTTAAAGCCCATCTAATTCCAACCCCCATGCCAGGGCAGGGCTGCCTTCCCCCAGAGCAGTTGTTTTAAACTAAACAGCCTGCTGTGGTGCTTTCTAGCTGACCCTGCCTCACTCACTGGGCACATCCCAGCTCGCTGCCCACCAGGCAGAGTTGTCTGAACAACCCCTGGGCTGCCCTGTGCCTCTCACCAGCTCCTCTGGGCTGCAACCACCCACTGGAGGGCTGCAGGGTCACCAGCAGGTGGGTGGTGCACTACTCAGGGCCATCAGCCTTTTGTCTGCTCAGGAGAGCACATCTGTCTAAATTCAGCTCCCAAGCAGCAAGAACAAACACCTGCTTGTGCTGTCAAACACCCATCTCGAGAGAGATCAGGAGACACAGAAACACCAGGGCATTCTCATGTGTAACTACCCCACAGGCCATGGATATTCACACAGGAGGGATGGCAGGAGATCAGTCCAGCCCAGGTGTGGCAGTGTGATTGTTGTCTCTCCTCTCTCCACCCCACAGCGCCTTGTCTCCATGAACATGCCACTGAACAGCGATGGGACTGTCATGTTCAATGCCACCCTCTTTGCCCTGGTCAGGACAGCACTGAGGATCAAGACAGAAGGTGAGAAGCTTGCTGACTGCAAGGATACAGAGGTGTTCGTGCCAAGGTGTCCTGAGCTGGAATAAACCAACAGGGACATCTTGTTTAAAATGATCCAAATTACTCATATGCAGCACTTGGGACAAAAATCTATGTAAGGAGGTTTGGAGGAGTAATTAATACATTCTAGGGAAAGTACAGTGTTTCCCACTACCTAGGAAGCTGCTGCTTCCTATAGTATCATCTCAAATTATTGATCACATTCTTCACAGTGGTCTGAAAGTTTAATTTTTTGGATCAAAGTCTGCTCACACAGCAATTAAAAGAAGGACAAAGGGCAAAGAAGCCTCCTCTTTGTACCCTGTCTGCCACTTCTGATTTCTTCTGAGCCACTTCTTGACTGCTGTTGCCACTGATCTTCCAGTCCAAGGAAGAAAAAAGAGCTTGGACTCGAGGGTCTCATCTCACAAAAACTCCTCCTGTGCTTCCATTAGCATGAGTTAACATTACATTGTTGTAGCAGTGCTGTTGTAAAGGCAGATGAGAAGCAAAGGGACTGTGAACAGCTTTGCATAGACAGCAGGAACATTTGAGGAAAGCAGACAAGATTTGGGGCTCAGCTTGTCCTCTTTGTTGCACTCTGTCACCTGCTGTAATGAAAGGTATTGTTCCTGAGTCAAAATCTGGCTTCATGTATTAATGAGATGCATTAAAAGAGAGCGTAGGTCTGTGATTCACAGCTGAACACCTCTGCCTCAGGAGTGGCTGCCTTACATTTCAGGGGAAATGTACATTCATGGGGGAGCAGTGACCAGCAGAGCTCTACCTTAGGGTGCCAGCTGTACACAGCTGAGCCAAAAAAACAGTGGCAAAATGAAAAAATTATATTGAGGCCTTGAAAGTTGTGCTAAACAGAATTTGACTGTAGCACAAGAGACTCTCCCGAGGAAAAAGCCACCCACAGTCCCTGTAAGACATCTTGTGTCTTGTGAAACAGAGACCCAAAAAGGACTCAATTTTCTTGTCTGTCTGAGCCTCAAACTCTCAGAGTCATCACCAGTGAACTCCTGGGAAACCATCTAAAGCCTCAAACTGCTTTCTTTCTTTCCTTAGCAGGATCTTTCAAGTGGTCAGGGCAGGAGTTTGGGATTAGCCCTGCTGAGTCAGATTTCTGCCTTTAATGCTGTCCACGTGTTGCATCCTCAGCAAGTTATTCAGTGTCCCTGTCTTCACCCTATCACAAAAACTTCTGCCATGCAGAGCCCTGTGCAACACCCTCAGGAGCCTTGGTGCTGGGGAGAAATAAGAAAAACTGCAGGAACAGCACCTTTAGGAGGAGAAGATACTGGTTTCACACACCTAAAGAGAGAAGAAAGGGGTTTGAATGTACATAAATCAAGAAATAAAACTGAAAGTGACTCATTTGAGAGGAAAAGGGTATCTAGAAGGAAAGTCACCTCCCTACCCAGAGATGACTATGCATATTTAGGAAGAAGGCCTCTTGCTGTGAGGGAGCTTTAGGAATGGTCTGAGCATCCCCTGGCCCAAAACTTTCCACTACTGAAACACCCTGACATTTACCTCCTGAAATTTCCATGCCAGACATTAAATTGCTCCTCTGCAGGGTCTGCCTAATTCCTGTCTCTGATGATTTTCACCCTGCAGGTAACCTGGAGCAAGCCAACGAGGAGCTGAGAGCAATAATTAAGAAAATCTGGAAGCGCACCAGTATGAAGCTGCTGGACCAGGTGGTGCCTCCTGCAGGTGGTGAGTGCAGGATCTTGTCCCTGTCTCTGAACCTCTCTGGGTTTTTTTTTCCCTCACCTGTCCTGTCCTACAGCACCTCGTGATCATCAGGTGGAATAGAGGGGACAGGCTTTCTCCTCCAAGTATCTGTATTTCATCAGGCTGAGGTCTGTTCTATACTCACATGAATATGCTGTTCTTACTGCTGAGAAATCAGGGGCAGAAAAAAATGTGCATAAATAGGAGCTGGTGCATAGGCATCCAGTGTGGAATTCAGACTTCCCAGGTGGTCCCATGGGCACAAAACAGCACTTGGCAGTCAGCCACCACCAGCCCCAGCCAGGTCCTGAGCCATGCTCAGCCTGCTCTCAACTCAGTGGACCATGTCTTCTAAAATTTCCAGTGGCTTTGCAGAAAGGAGGGGAGCTACCTGGGGAAAAATGCAGCGCACATTTTGGCTGACTGACAGGTTTTATTGTGTGGGAACACAGCTGTGACTGCATTTCAGGGGAGAGGTGATCTCTGCTCACTCACACCCATGTTAGGCAAGAATTCCAGCGTAGAGAAGGGTCAGAGCAGGCCTGGGATGGATGATCAGTCAGATGCTGTTGCTGGTGTGAATAAGTCTGCCCCCAGGCTGTCACAAGACAGCAGCATGTGTTGACCCAGACTGGGAGGCTGCTGCTATAACGAGATCTTTTGTGGTTAACCAACACCAGAGACTGCAAAGGTGAGACGTGCTCCTGCTGCAGGGGTTCTGTGGAAACCAGAGTCAGGAGTTCTGTGGAAACCAGAGCCAGGAGTTCTGTGGAAAAAACCACCTGTACCTCTCCTCCTGACTATTCACAGCAAGCTCTGGCTGAGGAGCAATCCCTTCTTTTAGCCCTGCATCCTGATGCCACAAAAAAGCAGAGATGGAATATGCCATGGATGCCATAAAAGCCAGAGATGGGCTATGCCATTGATGCCATATAAAGAAGAATGAGCTATGCCATGGATGCCATAAAAAAGCAGAGTTGGAATATGCCATGGATGCCATAAAAAGCTGAGATGGGCTATGCCATGGATGCCATAAAAGGCAGAGAGGGACTATGCCATGGATGCCATAAAAGGCAGAGATGGAATATGCCAGGGATGCCATAAAAGGCAGAGATGGGCTATGCCATGGATGCCATAAAAGGCAGAGAGGGACTATGCCATGGATGCCATAAAAGGCAGAGATGGAATATGCCATGGATGCCATAGAAAGCAGAGAGGGACTATGCCATGGATGCCATATAAAGTAGAGTTGGAATATGCCATAAAAAGCAGAGATGGGCTGTGCCATGGATGCCACAAAAAAGCAGAGTTGGAATATGCCAGGGATGCCATAAAAGGCAGAGATGGGCTATGCCATGGATGCCATAAAAAAGCAGAGAGAGACTATGCCATGGATGCCATATAAAGCAGAGTTGGAATATGCCATGGAGGCCATAAAAGGCAGAGAGGGACTATGCCATGGATGCCATAAAAGGCAGAGATGGAATATGCCATGGAGGCCATAAAAGGCAGAGATGGAATATGCCATGGAGGCCATAAAAGGCAGAGAGGGACTATGCCATGGATGGCATAAAAAGCAGAGAGGGACTATGCCATGGATGCCATATAAAGTAGAGTTGGAATATGCCACAAAAAGCAGAGATGGGCTATGCCATGGATGCCACAAAAAAGCAGAGTTGCAATATGCCATGGATGCCATAAAAAGCAGTGTCCAGCGTTTCTGCAAGGCATACATGAGCAAACACCCTGATAAATCAGCTCCTTACTGAATTTCCCCTTTCCCCCCCACTTTGCAGATGACGAGGTGACCGTGGGGAAGTTCTACGCCACGTTCCTGATCCAGGAGTATTTCCGCAAGTTCAAGAAGCGCAAGGAGCAGGGGCTGGTGGGGAAGCCCTCGCAGCGCAACGCGCTGTCCTTACAGGTGACAAGGGGGCCCCAAGTGCCATGGGAGGTACACTAGAGACAGGTGGCCCCACTTCCCTCCTCCACCACTCTGGGGGTTGCAATGGGCTATCCCTACTGGAAAGCACCCCTTGGGTTATCACACCAATCCTTTTGTGTGCCGTGGGCTCACAATCCCTTTAGCTCTGGAAATGGCAAGCACAGGTGAGGCATAATGGCAATTTATCAATATTTGAAATTTGGGATCCTTTTGGAGAGCTGATGTGAAGTGTCCTGCAAAATTTGCTTAATCCCACACACATTTGGCCCATTCCAAGTGCATGTTTGCCATGAGGCAAAATCACTTAAAGAATCACTTGGATGCCAAGGCCCATCCAATGGACAGGACTGCAAGGACTGGGATCTGTTCCCCACGGTGATACATGCTCACTCAGTAGATCACCAGGCTGTGTGGCAGAGAGAGAAAACCCTGCTGACTGTACAAGCAGCACTATTTATGTCCCTCGAGGATACATTGAGAAAAAAGGGTGACTCTGGAGTTTCCGCAAGCTGAAAAGTGCTGTGATGTGGGCACAAACACAGAATGAGGCCTCAGTACACCCACCACCCTGGATGGACTCTTTGGGACAGACTCCAGTCAGTGAGATCTTTGAGGACTTTGCAGGTCCAAATGCCAGGAGCTTAGTTATTAAATCCATATTTAAGCTGCTGATTAAAATGAAGCGATTTTCTGAGGCACCAGAGCACATGGTTCAGCTGGAACTGTGGCTGCCCTAGAGCTTCTGGTTGTGGATCTGAGAACCCAGAGTTGAAAGCCCTGCTTAGTCAAGCCTGTGGATTTATGTCTATGTCCTGCTGTGCTGAAGCCAAGGACTAGCAACAAACATTCCTTGGTTTCTCTTGCCAAGAGTTCCTCTCTCTCTGAGCTGGAGATGAGAGAACAGAATTTGCTGGTGTTTCTCTAGGAGCTGGGGGTGCTGTGTTAACTCAGGGGGGCCCAGAGTGTTTAGGAAGGAATGGCAGTGCTGGTGTCCCTCCTGTGCCCACTCGGAGATATGAAGCTCTATAGTTTGCTGTTTTGCAGGCTGGTCTGCGCACACTCCACGACATCGGGCCGGAGATCAGACGGGCAATTTCTGGAGACCTGACAGCTGAGGAGGAGCTGGACAAGGCCATGAAAGAAGCTGTTTCTGCTGCCTCTGAAGATGATATCTTCCGGGTAGGTTCTGGACAAGTTTGTGGGGTGAGGCCGAGCTCAGAGTGCTGCATTCTCTTTTGTTCATTCTGCATTCCAGCTGGGCCCTCCTTGTTTTGTACATCTTACCAGAAAACAGTGGACCTAGGTTAGTGAAAGGCCTTTTGCACAGTTTCATCCCAATTCCTTTTCTCTTTCTCTCAAGGGAAACTTCTCAGTGGAAGATTCCCTCAGGAAACCTAAATTAAAGAACAGATCAGTGCAGCCATCTCGCAGTCTGCAGAGCAGCAGCCAGGCACACTTCAGTGTTTTGTTCACTCCTTTCAGTGGCATTGGTAGCACCCTTCCAAAAAGCACACAAGGACCAAACAGAGCTCCTACAGAAGGAGAAAATTTTCTGAGCAACTTTTTCTTTCTTTTTTCATTCCTGTTTCTTATATTTGTTTCCTTTGGTAACTTTTCCTCTCCTTTGGCATATTCCTCCTTTTTTTACAGAAAGATGCCATCAGTCCCTTTCATTACCATCCAAACAGTACATAACTGGCTCATTAAATTTCTTCCTTCAGGTGCTTAATAGTTTCTGGTGCTCTTCTCAAACTCCCCCTCATATCTAAATGTTCCTTTGCAACTGCACTGGGAAAACCAGACAGCAGCTACCTGGTTCTTGCATCCATACCCCATCCTGGACTCCCAGGACTGGTGGGAGGTGTAGATACACATGCCAGTCCTCTGAAATCCCAGCCTGTGTGCACCTAATTCCTGTGACAGAGAAGTCCTCACACTGCCCTCTGGAAGAGAAAGCACCACTGCCATTGTGCTCACTTTGGTCCTCACTTTTTTCCCTTTAAGAACAGTCCAAGCAGGAAAACACCAGGGCCCTTGCACATCTCACTCACAAAGGGAAAATCCTTTCTGTTTCTCTGACAGAGAGCTGGAGGCTTGTTTGGAAACCACGTGAGCTATTACCAAAGTGACGGCAGGAGTGGGTTCCCCCAGACGTTCACCACCCAGAGACCTTTGCACATCAACAAGTCTGGCAACAACCACGGGGACACCGAGTCTCCGTCTCACGAGAAGCTGGTGGACTCCACCTTCACTCCCAGCAGCTACTCATCTTCAGGCTCCAACGCCAACATCAACAACGCCAACAACACTGCCCTGTGTCGCTTCCCCAGCCCGCCCAGCTACCCCAGCACTGTCAGCACGGTGGAGGGCCACGGCACCCCCTTGTCACCCACCATCTGCGTGCAGGAGGCTCCCTGGAAACTCCCCTCCAAAAGGTAAGGTTCCCAGCAGGGAGGGAGCCAAGGGAGCAGGTGTTGGAAGGTGCATGCAAACACCAGAGCACAGCTGCTGTGCCAAAGTCACTCCTGGGCATTGCCTGGATTGCAGGAACCTGCTGGTTCTCCACAGTGCCAAAGCCCACAGTGCAACAGATATGCCAAGTGGCCACTGCAGAGCACCAGCACTCTTACTGACCAACACACTCGATTTCTTTGGGTTTTATCAGGAACAAACCTTTGTAAGATGCAAAGGGAACCTTATTTATCTCTCCTTCACCACGGGGAGGTGTTTTACCAACTGGTAACTGAAGGGAACTGCTCTTCATGTCTTAATCGCCCAACAGGGAGCTTTGTTGAAGTCAGTGGTTTTTCATTCAGCAGGTCACATCCCTACAGAGGTCACCAAAGACATTCTGGTAGGAGGGAGGCAAGGTTTTCAGAAACAAAGGAAAGAAAATCCCCTTCTCTGGACAGTTTTCAGGCTCTCGACACACAGATGACTAACACAAAAGGAATATAATTTTTCTCAGTGGGTGATTTTTTTTAATACTTTCAGAAACAGCAGGAAGGAGATGGATTTTTTTTTTTTTTTAGTGCAGAGAGTGAACAGTGTGAAAAGGTGGCCAAATGCTGCCCCTGGAAAGGACAGAATAGGACAATAAGACAGAGGAACTTCAGTGGGTGTGGAATTGCCCAAGTGAAGAGTCCCATGGTTTTTCTATTTCTATTTTCTCCCTTCCTGAGGGAGTTGCACAACCTCTGTTCCATCTGCCCTCCTCCCTGCTGTCTGGTGCTGGTGTGACACTGCTAACGGGGTGTTCTTTTCTCTCCTTGCTTCCCTGGGCACCTTCCCTGAATTAGGACCCATTACTACGAGACCCTGGGACGGTACGTGCTCTCCATACCCCTCTGACACTGCCTGGGTGTGAGACCCACTCTCTTCCTCCTGCTCCAGCTCCAAATTCCCATTAATGCTGAACATGAGCTCTCCTTTCTGGTGTCAGTAGGGCTGAAATAGAGATATTGATCACCATGACAGCTCCAGAAAATATTCCCAACTTGGGAAAAGTAGCAAGCCATGTTCTGGCTATTTCCTAGATCTGGGGTTTTTTTAGGGATTCTAGCTGGGATCACACATTCTCTGATCACAGCATAGTGAAGTGCACATTCATACAAAAGTTCATTAAAAATTCTGTATGGTTTTGCCTAAACACAGACAGTTGAACAGGAGGAGGTGCCAGGTACTGATTTTTTCCCCTCTGCACCTTAGAAATTTTACTTGCCTCCCATTTCAGAGGAAGGTCACTGCAGCACTGTCCTACAGGCTTTTTTACACAACCCACATTTCTCCTGATGGTTTTTGCTTTAACCAGACGACAAGATAATGTTGCCTCCCCAGTCCCTAAAATATGGGAAAAAAAAATGCCACCCTGCTCTCTTCTGCTAGTAATAAAATGAAATAGTTTCCAATACCTCCATGTCCATAACTCAAAGATTCAAGCTACCTCCAGATTTTACTTTGCTCCTCAAAAAATGCAAAGTCCAAATGAATCAAAATACGAGTGCTGAAATGTGAAACAGAGGGACAGAGAGGAGGCAAGCAGGGAATTAAGGGTTGGCACACCTAAGGCTTTGGACAGATCCTACTGAATTCAGTAGAAGCACTCTGCAGTTTAAAAAAAGGGATTAAAATGAAAAAGCCAGCAAGGATGAGAGTGTGACCAGGAGGCAGAGGGCACAGCAGGTGCAGACTGAGGGATTTGGGAGGCAAAGGCCACACATCACAGAGATGAAAAGGTTACTGTGGGTGTCTGGGAGGCTTCTCTGAAATCCATAACCAAGGCTTTTGCAACAAGGGGAAAAACTCATTCCTGAGAGCCCATCTCAGATTTTACAGTGAGTTCAGTGAGGTGTATCTTTGGAAATGTGTGATGTGCACCTTCATGGAGTGCAGGTAGCCACAAATGACAAAATACATTTGCAATGTTGCTCAGCCTTGAATTAAAAAACTCATCCTGTGAACGAGGACACAGACAAAGGTTGTTGCCTTGTATTTGTGAACCCTGTAGCTCTGTTCAGTCATTGATTTTCCCTATGATGGCTCTTCAGCATTATAATAAACTGAGACAGATGGAGCCTGTCATTCTTGTCTTTGTAACAGGTTGTCTTTACCGTCTCCATATCTTGACTTGTCTTTTTTGCTCATTAGCTCCAGTTCCAGAGACAGCCAGCTGGCAATTGTTTGCCAAGAGGAAGTGTCTCAGGATGAGACTTATGATGAAAATTTGAATGAAGACATTGAGTACTGTAGTGAACCAAGTCTGCTCTCTACCGAAATGTGAGCTTTGCAGCTTTAGTCAAGGTGTTTGGGGGGTTCTTTAATTAAGGGGGAGAGGTGGGAAGAGGTGACCTTTTTCTACAAAAAATTCAGTTTATGGGAGAAGCTCAGAAAATTTTAGACAACTCAAACGTGAGAAAATAATTTCTTTTACAAATACAGTTCAGCCCTAGAAGTAACATTGAAAAGGATATTTTTCACCTAGAACTTTCCTTCTCTGAATGAGACATCTGGATCTGCAGGGCTGCCCCCCACATTCACTTCTACCTCCTGATGTTCCCAGAGCTCATTTTTGGAGGGTTCTCTGTCTCATGGTCTCTCGTTACTGCTCCTGCACCAGTTTGAAGCTAGCTGGCTCTTGCACCCCTTTGCTAGCATGACATTCCTGGTTTCCCTGCTGAAGAGGGTTTATTCTGCCCAATACCAGCTGCTTTTCTAAATCCCTCTGCTCTCCTCCCCAGGCTTGCATACCAAGATGATGAAAACAGACAACTCACTCCGCCAGAACACAACAAAGGAGAGGACACCCGGCACTCTCCGAAGAAGGGGTTTCTGTGCTCCTCAGCTCTAGGTAACCTCCCAGCAGGGCTGGGCTGTGTTTTTTCCACCTTGACGGAGTTCCCACATCCCCCTGGAGGAAATCCCAGCCTGTGTGGGCACGGGTGTTGCTGTTTGCTGCTGGTGAGGTCAGGAACCCCAGGGCGTGCAGGCAATCCTGATCAGGCACACGGCTCTGCTGGCTGCACGCTCAGCCAGCAGATGAACCTGTGGCTGTTTGGACAGTCCCTGTGATCTGTTTGATCAAGCCTTCCTGTGAATTAGGGCAGCTTATTTGAGAGCTGTGGACTCTCCAAACAATCACTGGGGAGTCAGTGAAGAGGTGAGCCTTGAGTCTATGGAGTTCTGCTCTGTGTGTATTCAGCAAGGAGAAATGAGAGATTGTGTCCTTGGTCTGCTACCAGGAGCACACTGAGTGTCAGATTAAATTAATACAACATAAATTTGCCTTCTGCTCTAATTGTACCTGGAGATTTTCAAGTGCTTCACTGTCAGGTGAAACCCATGAATCACAAGGTTTTATGAAAGTATCAAGAGAGTCGGTGACAAAATGAACTCTTTTAGGTACAGCATTTTTCAGCCTTTTTCTGAGTGTTGGTGTGGTGAAAAAGGGCTCTGAAGGGAGAAACTAAAAATAATCTTGTATATAAAATACATTTTTACAGAATAACAGTGACAGACTTGGTAGTGTCATGTTTAAAGTGAGGCTAGTGAAGCTTCACTGAAATCCTTCACTGTTCTAGCAACATTTGCTTTACTTCAAATCCTAAAATATTAGGCAATAAAAACTTCTATATCTATCTGTAAGGCAGTCAGCCCTTGATACAATGCTTCAGTAACTACATAAATGTATATTTATATACTGATGTCATACTCATTTTTAGTAGTTGGGTTTTTTCTCTAGAAAGAGGAAATACTTTTAACCTTCATTGTAACATTCATTCTCTGGGTTATAATGTATTTTCTACAACCCTGAGAGGGATTTTTCTCAACAATCCAATATTATAGATACTCACTATTTTCAGAATTCTAATTTTCTTTCCTTCTTTAGAAAAATGCCAACAAAATCAAGAAGATCACAAAATATTTTAGTGTGCCACGCATTGAGTCTTTAATACTGGATTTATTTGCCATTTTTTAAGAAGTAAATAATTTGATCATAAAAAAACTTTTCAGGAGTTTTAAATTGTCTGTTGGGAGTACCTTTTTCATATTTAGAGAAGTAAAGTTTAATTTTATGGCAAGTAAACAGCATGACTGTTTCAGTAGTTCCCTCTAAAACCTTTTTTTCTCCTTGTCTTCATTTTAATTCCAAAAATGCTTCACGTCTGTCTAAGTCACCTTCCATCCACCAGTAAATTCCCCATTGATGAATTCAGCTGCTTTTGACCTTGCTGTAGACACAGACCCATAAAGTGTGGCAGCTGAGGGACACAGATCACATGCAAGCAGGGTGCCAGTGTCACCTGAGCAGCACAATGTCCCCGTCTGTGTTTGTGCAGCCAGCACAGCCACAGAGCCTCAGCTGCCACCGTCCTGCTCTGCCTCAGCCACACAGGGCTGAGAGCACTGCCAGGCAAGGAAACCAGCTGCACGAGTTTTAGAGGAGAAAAAGGTTCAGAATCCTCCCTTGCAGCTTGTTTGGGAGGTAGTGTTGGTTGGTTTGTGATGCCTGAGTGCTTTCTGTAGATATATTTGCTTTGGAAAGGGTGTGGTGTTAGGGAAAGTGGACAGAGCCTAAAGCATGTGAGTCTTTGCTGTATGTCCAGTGGGACTGCACTAAAAGAAACTGCAAACAGATTACCTATGAGTGATGGACTCACTGTGTGTGTTGCTGTTTCAGGTCGAAGAGCATCTTTTCACTTAGAGTGTTTGAAAAGACAGAAAAACCAGGGTGTGGATGTCTCGCAGAAGACAGTCCTGCCTTTGCATCTGGTCCATCATCAGGTGAGTGTTAACAACCACACAGAGCCCCTGCCACCTGCACTGCCCCCCAGAGCATCCCAACCCATTGTTTCAGAGCCATTTGGGATAGATTCTCACCCATACCAAAGGCCCTGGTTTTAGCAGTCAGGATTTTTATCATTCCCAGACTGCTACTTGGAATCAGAATGTCCCTTGGAGTCAGCCACAGTTATCATTTTCTGATGCCTGTGAAAGAATCAAATAAGATACTAGCAAAAAGATGAAAATAACTCCCCAAATTGCATGCTGCAGTGCAATTACACCGATTTTGATATGCACATGAATAAAGTGTGCACAGTCTACCGTAAGGTAATTAAAGGTAACCAGTAAGTGTAATTAACCATTTTAAAACATAAACTGATTACACGTAATCAATCAGCTTCTCAAGCCCTTTGTAACTGTGTTCAGCAGCCTAGCAAATGTATGCTTAAACACGAACCTGGATGATTAGCCAGCTGTCAGACTCCACAGATCGTTGTCTTTTGGTTTGATGATGCCACTTTTTGTCACCATAAAAGAAACAGGTGCAGATGGCAGTGCCAGCCTTGCAGGTGTGGCTTCCTGCTCTGTGCAGTCCCCCCAGGCAGGGTAGAACAGCTTTGCTACTTCTTTAGGCTGCCACAAAGGCAGAAAATGCCCCACAGCAGGAATGGGAGAAGTGAGAAGTCAGAGGAGTGAAAGAGGAGTGGGCTTGAGGCCCCCTGGCTTTTCTCACCTCCACTTCCAGAGTTATCCTTTAATTCTTGAGCTCCAGGAAGCAGTGGTCTGCAGAGAGTTACAGCTGTGGCAGGGACAACCAGAAAATGTGTTGGAGCAGGGAGGATTGGTCAGGAAACAGCTTCCCACATTCACCAGAGCACCAACAGCCCTCCTGAGGCTTCCTGCCCTCCCATGGGGCAGGCAGAAGGAACACAGGCCTCCCAGCCCTCACAGCCAGCAGAATCACCTCTCTCCAACCTCCACAGACAAGATGGAGCTACTTCATCCTTCCTCATCCCACCGTGCAGCCCAAAACCTGGAGGGAAGGGGCTCTGCCCACACAAGTGTCACTCAGCCAGACTGAAGGGCTACCCTGAAAGAGGCACCTGGCTGTCAGCTGACAACACTCAGCAATGTTCATGTTACAAAAATGTTAACCAACAACATAAATGTTAACCTAAAATAAGGCCACAGAGTGGAAAGGTTGCCTCTGCTAAATCTAATGGATTCTGTTGCTGTGAATGCTCAAAGAGGTGTTCTCATGGAATACCTGTGCATCACAATATGTAAATGTATTCAGATGAAGCTCAAAGCAATCCTACAGAGCTTCTTTCAGCTTCCTCAGAACCTGACACTTTTAATAAAACATTTCAGCCAACAAGCCGAAAAATTGGTTCTGTTGTCCTGCCTGACAGAGCCAGGCCTCTCCTTGAAGTCCTGGCAGTTCAAGGGACGTGCTGAGGCCATCACAGCCTGCAGGGCATGACTTATGCAGAAGAAGTTTTAAAGGCTTTCCTCCTCACTGAAATTTGATAGGAGTCTGACATCCAGTTCCTGAGAAAGCCTTGGTGAACTTGCAGGTGACTAAGAATTAATTCTTTTTCTCGGTGTCATCAGCACAACATATAATTATCAGTTCCCACGGATTTCAGTGGCAGATGGGCTGAGCTTCACTGAACATCAGACAGCTTTAAGTGAGCTGTCGAGTCTAAATTAGTCAGTTCAGTCCCACTGTGGTCAGTGGAGGGAAGGAGCATCACCAAAGGGCAAGTTTAAGTCTTGTGTAAGTCATGTCTTTGAGGCAGCATTTTCAAGCAGGATTGAAGAGAAGGGAGGCTTGCCAGTGCCTCTCTGCATCATTTTAGTTAGCTTAGAATAAACACAGAGCCTTCCCCCAGCCTGAACACAACACAGTCCACACACTTTTGCAGTTTCTGTGCATTTATTTCATTGCTCAGCCATGAGCTCTGTGAGATGAGCTTATGACTCTGACAGTCTTGCTTATAGAACGAGGAAGCAGTCACCATCAATAAGGCATCAGATCAGCCCTGTGCAAGAAGAGGCCTCTTGAGGACTTTGTGCTAAGAGGAGGCTGGATGACTCAGAGGTTGTGTGTATGATTACAGGAAGGACTGGATGGCTGAAAGTATAATCATCAGATATTGATCCTCCCACCAATAGCAGATGCCTTAAAATCCAGTGGTGGGTTTCAAGTTATTGCCAACTGCACACACATCTAAAATTCACAGCTGGTATCTGCTCAGGTTCCTCAGTAGACTCTTAAAACAGCAACTGGCAATAAAAGCCTGTGCTATGTGTGGTGTCAGTGGTGGGAAAATGAGCTGCTGTCTCCCCCTGTGGAGGAGGTTTCTGGGAACACTGTGGGGAATGGGGCTGCATCCCTGCTGGCAGTGCCATGGGAATGGGGCTGCATCCCTGCTGGTAATGCTGTGGGAATGGGGCTGCATCCCTGCTGGCAGTGCCATGGGAATGGGGCTGCATCCCTGCTGGCAGCACCATGGGAATGGGGCTGCATCCCTGCTGGCAGTGCCATGGAATGGGGCTGCATCTCTCCTAGCAGTGCCATGGGAATGGGGCTGTATCTCTCCTGGCAGTGCCATGGGAATGGGGCCTCATCCCTCCTGGCAGTGCCATGGAATGGGGCTGTATCTCTCCTGGCAGTGCCATGGGAATGGGGCTGTATTTCTCCTGGCAGTGCCATGGAATGGGGCTGTATCTCTCCTGGCAGTGCCGTGGGAATGGGGCTGCATCCCTCCTAGTAAAGCTGTGGGAATGGGGCTGCATCCCTCCTGGCAGTGCCATGGGAATGGGGCTGCATCCCTGCTGGCAGCGCCATGGGAATGGGGCTGCATCCCTCCTGGTAGTGCCATGTGAATGGGACTGTATCTCTCCTGGTAATGCCATGGGAATGGGGCTGCATCCCTGCTGGCAGTGCCATGGAATGGGGCTGCATCTCTCCTGGCAGTGCCATGGGAATGGGGCTGTATCTCTCCTGTTAATGCTGTGGGAATGGTGCTGTATCTCTCCTGGCAGTGCCATGGGAATGGGGCTGCATCTCTCCTGGCAGTGCCATGGGAATGGGGCCTCATCCCTCCTAGCAGTGCCATGGGAATGGGGCTGTATCTCTCCTGGTAATACCATGGCTCCCAGGCTAAAGAACTGCGGTTCTGAAAATTCCCAATCCAGTGCTTGGCACTAGCACAGGGCACACCATTTAAAGCAAAGCTTGCAAAACGAGTTTGCAGCACACATCCAAACCCTTCAAGGAGCTGTTTTCACAAGCCTCGAAACTCTCCAGGCCTTTCCCGGATGGTTTCTCCAGCACCTCCTTGTTCCAGCCCCGCCAGCTCTCACTCACACTGTCCCTCCTCTGTCCGCAGGCATTAGCAGTGGCCGGCCTGAGTCCCCTGCTGCAGCGAAGCCATTCCCCCACCATGTTCTCTCGGCTGTGTGCTACACCCCCGGCCACGCCCTGCAACCGGGGCTGGCCGCAACAGAGCATCCCAACGCTGCGCCTCGACGGGGCCGAGTCCTCGGAGAAGCTCAACAGCAGCTTGCCGTCGGTGCACTGCGGCTCCCGGTACCCTGAGAGCGGCGGCAGCCCCAGGAGAGCCCGGCCCGTGTCCCTGACCGTGCCCAGCCCCACCGCAGGGAGCAGCCGGCAGTTCCACGGCAGCGCCAGCAGCCTGGTAGAAGCGGTAAGGAGGCACGGGCACCCCGGGGACTGTGGCACGGCCAGCTAGGAACGCAGGGAAGAGCAGGGCAGCAGATACCACGAGTAGGAGAGCCCTTCTCCCAGCAGGAGAAGGTTTAGAAGCGTGAACGGGAGAAGGAAACGCGGCAGTGAGGAGGGTTGTGTTGGAGGTGGTGTGGCAGGGGTGATGCTGCAGGGTACTAACACGTGTCTTTGTGTTCTGGTTCCCCGCCTGCCTTTGAAGGTCTTGATTTCGGAAGGACTGATGCAGTTTGCTCAAGATCCAAAGTTCATTGAGGTCACAACCCAGGAGCTCGCAGACGCCTGCGACATGACGATAGAAGAGATGGAAAATGCAGCAGACAACATTCTCAATGGTAACAGCAAGCAGAGCCCCAATGGCAACCTCTTGCCTTTTGCTAACTGCAGGGACCCAGGGCAGGACAGTGCAGGAGAGGAAGAGGAAGAGGTGCAGAACCCGGATTGTAGGATAAGTCAGGAGGAGCTCAAGGACAGCAGGATTTATATCAGCAGCCTGTAGTTGCCAGGGCTGGAAGCGATGCTGGTTTTTTATTTGTTTCAATGTTCCTAATGGGTTTGTTTCAGAAGTGCCTCACTGTTCTCGTGACCTGGAGTAACCGGAACAGCGTTCTTCATTCATTTCTGTTGGGACGAGTCGCAGAGTTGGGTGGTGTAAGAAAGCTTTTCAGGAGCGGATATAACCCCAGCACGTGTCCATGAAGGAAGAGTGAGGAGGAGGAGAAGAAGAGGAGGAGAGCCAGCTCCCTCTTTTTTTCAGTCCCTGCACAAGGAACGACAGCTGCCTCCGGAGCACCAAGGGGAACCTCAGCTTCTCGTGGATGGCCCTAGCCAAAAGGACCCTGCGCCAAACGGGTGTCTTTCAACCTTGCTTGTAAAAATCATTTTGCACATATTCTGTATGAGCCTCACCGTCTCCATAAAGCCAAGGCCCTTTGATTCGGAAGGAGAGGAAGACTTCTGCTGTGGATTCCCACACGGCCATGGGGAGGAGGAAGCAGGAGAAGCCCGCGGGCGCCCGAGGCGCGGCCCAGCCCTGCCGAGACTCCGGCAGCGGCCCCTGCCGGCCAATCAGAGCTTGGGCGGTCATTCGCCAGCCAATCCGAGCTCAGGCGGTCTCCTGCCGGCCAATCAGAGCTCAGCGCGCCAACTGTGCCAGCCAATGGGCGAGCAGGCATGGCGGCGGGGCTGAGGGGCCGCCGGGCCTGTGCAGAGTTCTTGTTTCGCAGTTTGGTATTTTCTTGAAAGCATGTTGCAGTTTTTATTTTGACTATTTTATTATTATTATTAATAATTATTATTATTATTTTTGAGGGAGAAGGGAGTGTTTACAGCGTTTTGTAATCACCTACCTTTTTTTTGTTTTGGTTTATTTTCACCTTTGCAGATGTTAAATTGGTTTGATCATGCTGTATTATTTAAACTGGGGGGAGGGTGGTTTCTCCATTGGAATTTGGTAGAAGTATAATGATAGATGAGTTTTACCAACCATTATGTACACCGAGAATTTGTAATTTTATTTACTAGCAACCGAAAACCTTTTCTTTTTTTTTGTTGTCGTTTTATAATTTAAAGATAGTAGGCAATGCACTTGATATAGTCTTGCACATTTGAGTGATTGATTTGGGTTCTTTTTAGTGCTAAGTGTATCTGTGAGCGTGGGAGCAATAGGAGCGAGTGCGTGCGCGCGTGCGTGTGTAAGAGCAGTTCTCCACGCCCTGGTTTGAGCCGCGGGAGATCTGTGTCTGCGGCCATTCGAATGCAAAAACAAACCACTGTCTCTGCTTTCGAAAAGGGAATCAGTAAACTTTGCATTTTCTGTTCCACAAGATATGCAAAAACAATGCAATAATATTAATTTTAAAAATAAAAAAATTGTAAGTTGTGTTGGCATTAAAACTGTATAGAAAAAAAAAAATTTACGGGGGTGGGGGGGGAAACAACAAAAAAACAAACAAACCAGAAGACGTTACGGTTCGATATATTCCGTGTGATGTTTTATTGCATTGATAATGTTTCTGTTGAAGAAACCGTTATACTTGAATTCAGGTCAGTTTCAGTATTTTTCAAATATTTTTTTAAAATGAATTGCAATTGTGCCAAGCAAAGATAATGAATTGAATTAAGTTTGTTTAAAAAAAAAAAGAAAAAAAAAGAATCACTTCTTGTATATTTTGCTGCATGTCAAGTGAATCATTTCGTATTTGGAATGTGCCAAGCTTTACCTTTGAACTTTTAAGTGCTTTTTTACGTGTGGTTGGGGAAAGGGTACTTTTTTTTTTTTTTTTTCCTTTTTTAATTTGTACGATGAACAAAGTGTACCTGGTGTAAGTAACTATTCTGCAATCCACTGACAGGTTGAACGTTACTGATTTTGCATATCTTGTGTTCATTTTCCTTCTTCCTCACTCCCTTTTAACGTGCACGATTCTTTATTGGTAGAGAATCTTTCTTCCCGAGACTGGGACATTTTATTCAGGCTTTGTTTTCTTTCCTTTTGCTCAGTTCCTCTAAAGGTCTCGTCCCACTCAAGGGTGGCAAGACCCCCAAAGCCCATTTGGCAGATCCATCCTACACGTTCAGCTGGCACCAGCAATTGAAGGAGCAAGGCGGGAAAAAGAATCTGGCTTCAAAATTATTTATTAAATAGCTGAACCCTGATCAATTTTAGCAGGATTCTGGGTTAAGAAATGCAAGAATTAAATAGTTGGCAAAGTAAAGTTATCTAACCCTGGTCTGGGCTGAAAGCTGAGGGAGAGAGCTTTGGATTTTTATTAGGAGAATTGCTGCAGTCTGGTCAAGATGCAGGTGCCAAGTGACTTTTTGGTGTTCCTATGCATGGTCTCAATCCTCTTCCCAGACTTTAGTGGATGGGTTAGGTCCTAAGTCACAAAACATCTGGCAGCACAGCATTTCCAGCCACATTTCCTGAGCAGTAAGTGTGAAACTCTCTCACATTGATGGTTGGCCCTAACCCCGAGAGAGGCTGAAAAAACAGGCACGTATCGTTAGATTTTATGCAACTGATTTTTGTCTAGACTACTGCTGTTTTTTCTTCCTCCTCAGGATGATTCATAAACTTGCAGATCAGTTCTGAGTTATGGTCTGACTCAGAGCTAAACTTTGGTTCAAATCTTTAACTTCTGCAGATGTCCAAGAACACCCTTCACTGCATACATTGATGACATTATTTTTGTGACACTCTTGTTTTTCTTCTCGATTCTCTGGGGCATAAAGGAGAAATAGCAAAGGGTATTTTTGACTGTACTTTTTGAACTGGCCAGTATCAGCTCAAGATACCTTGGAAAAAAAAACCAAATACTAGAGAAAGAGGAATCCATTTGTACATTTGACAGCATCTGTCATCAAAGTCATAATTCAAGGCTTCCCTGGAGAAAGTAACCAGCTGATGTGAGTCAGTCTCATCCTTTCATCCCTGGTGCCTCGATGGAGATGGGCACACGTGTTTCTCCCTGTGGGTTTGCTGCTGCTGGTGCTGATGTGCTCCAAAGGTACTTGAAAGGGAAAAATGCCCGTGCCTGGCTCTTCCTGAAAATGCCACGAAAGGGCTCCCAAACTCATTTTCTTTCACTGCAAAGTCCATCTGACCCTCCCAATGGAAGACAGGTGCTCTTCTCTCTTGAAAAACAGCTCTTACCTAAATTAGTGGTGACAATGAGCATTTTGGATGCTTGACACCCATCTTTTAGGATTTTTCTCGATGGGAAGATAAATGACAGGAAGGATTGTGCCCCAGGCGTTCTTGGTGAAAGCTGCTGCTCCCTCGGAGGTCAGAGCCTACAAAGGCCTGGGGAAACTCCACTCTCTCCTGTAAGACCCGTAGGTGCTGCAGAGTGGAAAAAGCATGGCTAGCAGAGAATGCAAACAACTTCTGCAGTTTGAGGGGCAGGTGTTAAATTTGGTAATTGCTGGTGCCAGCTGTGCAAATTTCTCTCTCTGGGGAGGGCGGCTTTTTTTTCTTTTTTTTTTTTTTTTATTTTCCATTTGAGGTACTTCCAACGTGCACATTGTGACAGGCCTGAGCAAAGAGCTGCTGCCTCCTGCGAGTGAGGCAGAGTCTGGGGGACAGTGGGAAGGAGGGGGCAGGTTTAGTTCCTGGAGTGTTTCCCTGTGCATGGGAGTGGATGGTGGGTACAATCACTGTGCTGTGGATGGAAGCTTTGAAGGAACCCATGGCTGAGAAGTGGCGTGGAGGGAAAGAATGGGGAAAACAATCTGCTGTTTGCCTCTGAGCATCTCTGACTCGCAAGAGGACACTGCAGACTAAAGACATTTCTTATAAAACAACAAACCTCCTCCCTGTATCACTCCTGCTCATTAGTCCAGACAGTACTGGGCCAGCCACATCGGGTGCATTTCTTTTTTTCTTCCCTATTTCTGTGTGGCTGACGCGATGGGAAAGCGAGTGGAACTCATGATCCAGAGCTGGAGTTTCGTTGTCCGCAGACCTTTTGTGCATCATCTGCCTCTTCAGCTGGACATGTGGACGATGGTGGTGTCGATGCTGCTGCTACTGCAGGGGTCCCGCCTGTTTTCCTGCCCTGCCCGCCCCACCCCAGCACGGAGGGACAGCCAGAGAGGCGCCATGTACAGAACCGCATCTATTTCTGCTTTGTTTTCTGACTCACAACCCTGCCCCAGTGACTACGACGACAACAACAACAAAAAAAAAGGGCAAATGCATTTTTTACATTTCTTGATAATTTCCAAAGCAATGTATCATTGCTTTCTTTAGACTGACGCCAATATAACAGTTGTATGGGTCTCAGCCAGGCTCCTGTGTCTTTTCTGCCTGAGTTTCAGATTGCTGTATGAAATGTATGCGCGTTTGCACACAGACACATCCAGACGAGGTGGCGGCACCCCGAGCCCGCGGGGTTGGTCACCTGTGTCACACGTGGAGTTGGAGGCCTTGCTTTGTACGTGTAGATGAGAAACCCCAACCCACTGGTCCAGGGAGCTGAAGTGAAGCAGCCCTGCTGAGACAGAACTGAGATACATCCATGGTCCTGCTGTGGCTGTTCCCACAGCAGGGGCAGTGGGGGGGAGAGGAACACTGAATGGGGAATTTAGAGCACAACAATATTGAAGTAAAATCCAGTCAGGGTTTCTGGTAGCGGTGAGATTTTATCAGTTCCCATAATAAAAAGTGTAATGCATATAAAGAAAACATTCCAGGCCATCAGAAGCCCCAATTTCCATCTTCCTAACATAAGGCTGGAGGGCATTAGAGGCCAAGGAGGTTGTATTGATGCAAAGAATGTGGAAAACAGAACTGGGCCCTGAAAAAATTAATTACATCCTTCTCCCATTTATTTTCTTCTTCAAAGAAGTCTAAGAAATACAATTCTCAATAGCTGCACAGGGTTTCTTTTTTTCTTCTTTTGAATGTTGTGAAACTTTTAAAGTTTTATTCCGGGTGAGCAAGCCCAGGCATCCAGAAGGTTTCCAATGGGATCTCAGTTCATGGAGCTTCTATTTCTGTTCCTGCTTTGTTTCTGGAAAGCTGAAACCACTCTGGCCTTGCTGCTACAGCTCCCTGAGGTTGGGTGGGTGAGGGCAGAAGCACAGCAGGAGATATCCTGCTCTGAAGACAGATAGGGCTCCAGTTGCTTTCAGAAAAGTCATCAGTAGCATCACACTGGAATGGGAAAAAAAAGCCCCTCCTCTGATACAAACGTTAGTGTTCTACTTAAATTCTCCATTTTTCTCCTCATCCTTACAGGGAACTTAACACTGAAGCATAAAAACCAGGCCTTCTTTAGGGGCACAGGGCTCGACTCAGTTGCTTAAAGGTGAGTGTCCCCTGTCACTTGAGATGCCCTACAGTATCCTCTGCCAGGTCTGCCACAGCTGGTGGGGAGAAGCACAGCTCAGGCCCAGGCAGGGCTGGTGTTACAGCCCCCAGCCCCAGAGGATGGCAGAGATCTCAGGTGGCAGGGGACAATTAGGCAACTTAATCAAGTCCCTTTCTAAAGGGCTAATTGAGAGGAGCAGCACCAATGACTGATGTAATGAGGGAATCTTCATTAACATTACCAAGGGCTTAGTTAGGCAGGATCAGGAGCTTGTCTCCACACTCCCATGCTGTTGTTTTTTCTATCCCGTGTCAGGCACTGCCTCCACTCCTCCAGCCTGAAGTTGGCAGCGCTCTGCCTGGTCCTTTCCTTAGGCCAGGATTAGGGGCTGCATCCCAGGCCCAGGGGAGCAGGGACAGGCCCAGGTGAGAGCAGGCGTCCCTCCACTCAGCCACAGATTTTTCTGCCAGCGTTCCAACAGCCCCTTTCCAAAGCTTTTTCCTATTTGAGACAGAACCACAAACTCAGACACCATTTGTTAGCATCATCATTCAGGTGATTAAAGACCTGTGTTTTTCTGTTAGCTCTTTCCCAATTAGGCTGAAACGCTTTCAGTATTTTAAGCATCCTAAGTCAGTCTGCTCCCATCTCAAGCACCTAGGTAGACTGACAGCCAATACTATCTAAACATCATCAACTTTATGATTGCTCATAGAAATGATTGTTTCAAGCTTATTTAGTCTTGACAGTTTGAATGTGGGAAGATTTTGGAGGAGGAGGAGTGAGATTGTAAATATCTCTGACAAACATTGCTGCATCACACACACACAAAAAAAAAGGGGAGATACTTATAAAACTGCCTTAAAAATCAATTCCGAATGATGAATCTCCCTTCAAACAATTGCCACTTGATAGAGCAAGGGATGAGTCACTTTGGGTGAATTCTGGCAAGAAGTGGTTGGAATCTAGTCGGGTTTCAGGAGCCAAAGTGTAATTTAGGAGCTGATCTCTCACTCAGTCTGAATTCACATCAGCACCAAGGACTGAGCACTGCAGGATCCAAAGGGTTTCAGGTCCAGGGGGAACTGTCTGAGCATGGTTTGGGTCTGGCCCAGCAAGGTACTGGGTACCAGTGTCTCCCAGTGACTTCAGGGAAGATGGGGTTCCTCAGCACCTCTTAAGTTCAGGCCCTGGAGCACCATTTCCTGCTCTGATCATCAGCTATAAATGTTGATAAATATAAGTGTTTTGCCTTCATTTGAATTGCCCAGAGCTGTAAAATGACCTCTCTCAAGTATAAATCAGTCCAGATATAAACCTCCTCTCCCACTCTTCCCTACACTCCCTGCCCACCTTCCCAGCCCTCCCTTGCACCTCCACCCAAGCCCTTCCCTGTCTCAATTCTTTACCTCCTTCCACACTTTTATATCTAGTTTTCATGAACCCACAGAAATGCTTTTGTAAATACTGCTGTACAGTTTGTAACCGTCATGTAAGCCTGTCATCAGTGCCAGAGTCCGTCTTGCCCTCTCGCACGTTTTAAAATCAACAGAGGAAAGTTAGAGCGAATGGCCCGCCAGTGAGCTATAGGGTCATCTCTGTGTGGGACAAATGTATATTCCTGTAAGATTGCATTTTTATCTAAGGAATGATGTTATTTTAAAATTGCTAATAAATTTCTAAACAATGTCCAGATCTGTTCAATATTGTACATGGTATCAAAACTCCTTTGATGTTGCTCCCTCCTACCAGCGGTGGCTGAAATTTGAGACAGCTTCCTGCAGCCCCCAATTTCCCATCAGCAGCCCCACTGCCATTCAGGGGCTCTTGTCCCTATTTAAGGGGCTGCAGAACGGTCTGGACAGCCACAGCCTGCCCTGCTAAACAGTAATTTAGAAAATCCAACGCTCTCTGTACTGTTGTCACCACAGAAATTCTGCCGTGTCACGATGTCCAACATGTGATTCACGTGCAACCACATACTTCACATTTTCTCTACTGGGTTCCTTCTTACCAAGCACATGCAACAGAAAATAAATGCCCTCAGCTTAAACACGGTGTAATTAGTATATACATAAGCCATGAAGCTAATGGGATGATAACAAGTAGTGTTCCACACATTTGCTTGTCGATTGAGCAAATTTGTTCTAGCACGGTTATCAGGAAATTACACCGCAATGCCAGCTGAGCACTGTGTTTGTGTCGCAGTATTATAAATCACAGCGTGCTCAGCCCAAATGCGTCAGTGTAAGATTCAGTAAAATAATGCCTAAAGAAAAAAATAATGGGTTTTCTTTCAGTTACACATGTACGCATAAATATTTTTCCCTGACTTGCACGCAACTGTCAGAAAAGCAGGCTTTGCTGCTACTATTAAATAGTGGTGGCACAAAATGTTAAAACCCAGGAGGCGATGAGAACCTGTAGATATCATCAGTGCAGGGCAAAAGGAATGGCAGAAGGATCACCAACAGAAACCTCGTTATCTGCAGGCTCACACTGGCCACCAGTTAAATATTTGCCACCACAAAACCACATGAAACCGCCGTGCTCACGGCTGTTGGTCAAAGCCCAGCAAAGGGCTTGGCTTTGCTGGAAAACTCCCTGAGCTGGCAACTCAGCTGAGTTACAGCTCTGTGTGAGATCATTAGGTGAAATCCATGGCAAGGAACAGGTGAAAGTGGCTGTGGGTGTGCTGCAGTGTGAGAACAGTGCGAAATCTGGAGTGAAATCTGTGAGACGGCTGAAACGGGGTGAAAATCAGGAACAAGTGCCAGGTTTGCACAGCTCCCTGTGAAGTGGATGCAGTTAGAACAGCCCCACAGCTGGAAAAGCAGAGCATACACCTATAAAGCTTTTTGATCATCAGCTGCAGAGTGCTGCTTATTGCAGGGTGAAAATGGGCAACTGAATAACAGAATCATATGATTTCAGCAGAAGCCACTTTATTGTTTACATAAAACTCCAGTTATAGTTTCTAGCACTACTGTCCATGCACACAGGTGTTTCTCAACTGGCCAAGCCACTCGTCCATAAGGCAGGCACACATCCTTCAGGACACCAAATTGGTCAAGCATCCATCATCACACTGTATGTCCTCTGTGTAGGTTTTGCATTTTTTCCAGGCAGTTTCTCAGGCTTTTCGTTCCCACTTTCACCCTGCTGTTGTCTTATGGCCTTGATGGGTCCCTGAGAACCCTGAAAACAAGACTGCAGGTGGCTTGTTATCCACAGTTTGGTTGGTGCATTAGAATGGCTGTTATACAGATGCATTGCTACAGCTGGTGTCAGTTTTTAATGCTCAGGGCATTTACCCAAAGCCAGAGAGGTGCACTGGGAGTTCCACCTCAACACGAGGAAGAACTTCTTCACGTCCAGGCTGGCAGAGCCCTGGAACAGCTGCCCAGGGAGGCCGTGGAGTCTCTCTAGAGACATCCCAAGCCCACCTGGACCTATTCCCGTGTCACCTGCTCCAGGTGACTCTGCCTTGGCAGGGCTGTGGGAACGGATGATCTCCAGCGGTCCCTCCCAACCCTGGCAGACCTCGGCACCCTCCCGCTTGACGCCAACAAGCGGCGACCCGCAGGTGGAAGCAGGTTTGGCTGTTTAACCCCATCTCAGCCCACGGACGGCGCTGTCCGGGCGGGGAGGAGCCGCCGGCGCTCCCCGCCCAGGCCCAGCCGCGCTCCCCAGGCGGGCGGGCCCCGGCCCGGCCCCTCCTCAGGTGCGGCCCCGCCCGGCCCGGGCCCGGAAGCGCCGGCGGCGGTGCGGGGGCCATGGCGGGCTCGGGGCCGCGGCTCCTCCTGCTGCTCCTTCTCTTCCTTCTCCTCTCCCCGCCGCCCCGGCCGCCTGCCGCTGAGGCCCTGCGGCTGCTGCTGGACGCCGCGCCGCCCTTCACCTGCTCGCAGCCGGTAAGAGGCGCCGGGCCCGGGGAGCCGGGTGTGGGACGGGAGCGGGGCCCGGCGGTGTCGCTGTCCCGGGAAGGGTTCCCCGGGCCGGGGGTGGCTGCCGGGAAGCGCTGTCACCGGCACCTCCGAGCGGCCGTGCTGGAAGCGCCCTCAGTCCCGGAGCAGGATGTGAGTCTTTGCTAAGAACTGACGTTGCTCAATGTCCGAAAAGTTTTAACCGGTTCCTTGCAGCTGATGGGTTTTTTTAGGAGAGCGAGGGGATTAAACTTACATTGAGCTGAGGGGTTTTGAACAGGGAGGTTTTGGTTGCCTTTTCTCCCTGCGAAACCGGCCAGACAGGAGCTGCCAATGCAGTGTCGCTGTAAAAAGTGAGCCAAGCAACCTGGGCGAGCTTTGAGTATGAACTCCTAGCTGGGCACTCTCCCTGGTGGTTTTTGAGGATTGTTTTGGATTTGGTTTGTTGATCGCTTTTTTGTTTTATTTTGGAGTAGGTTTTAGTTTCAGATACATGTAAAGAGTGTGTAGAAAGGGTAAGAGATCCGCTTTTGCTTTTAAATTCTGTTAACAATAGCAGTAAGACAGGAAAATGAGCAGCTGTTTTCTAAGCTGGACAGCTTTATATGCCGTGGTGCACTTTCAGCAGTCTGAAAAAGGCAGATGGTCAGGTACAGCTATAGACAAATGTAAACCAAAATGTGTCCTTCGGGATGAAAGCTTCTATAATCTTTTCCTGTACACACTTCCCATCTTTTGTCTAGTCTGACACTTCTCCTAATGCTTGATTATATCTCTACCCCTGTTTTACCAGACCTCTGCTCTGCTGCTTTCTCTCTTATTTAAAGAGACCTCAAGAAAACAGACCAGTTCTGCAATTTTACTTTAGGCTGGACATTGTAGAGTTACAAAATGTAAACTTGGCAAAGGGAAAATGACAATATTGCTTAGGCATCTCCTGTAACCATATCCCAAACTTTGTTAGTCACAGAGATTGACAGTAATATATTAAAGAGTCTCTGCAAGTCAAAAAGTCATCCTTGGATGGTTGGGCTCTGAGTGACTTTATCTTGCTGTTTGTCCCTCTGGTTTTTTAGGAAGTGTGACCCCAGTAAGTGGGTGAGAGGTTCACCAGAACATCACTGACTTTCTCAGAGAAGCTGACACACTCTGGTGTGCACACAGAGCAGTGAATGTGCAGGGCTGCTACATTGGCCCTTTCTATCCAATTTCCAAAGTGCAGATAGACTTAAGGAAAAGGAATCAGCTTAAGCCCGGGACCACCCTCTTTAAGCAGATGTGAAGCTGCTGACTCACGTAGGAAAAAGCCCCATCAACTGAAGCTGTGACAGTTGAAAACGGTTCCCCCTTCCCTCTCTGTGGGTTGTGCTGTTTTCAGAGGATGATTCAGTAACCTTCCCCACGTGTGGTTCAAAAGCAGAGCTGCGGGGTGGGTGAGCTCCATTTCCTTTGTCTAACCCACCGTGCTCAGGCTGCTGCTGCTGCTGAGCTTTGGAGCAGGTCAGGCTGAGCCACAGCAGCTTCCTCAGCAAAACCCTCGTGTGGCAGAGGCTGTTTGGGAGGTGAAGTGGTGGAGGGAAAGTGTCGTGTGTGGTATCAGCAGACACCTGAAAGGAAAACCACATGCTTGTTAACAGCTCCTCTTACTAAAATGCCAAAAGGTGCACTTAATTTGCTTTATTCACCACCACTCCATGCTCAGCTGTAGGGCTGAATAGCACAGCTGCAAATCCAGTTCTTACCAGTAACCATTGCTGGAATATGTCATCTGCAGGGGGTTTTTTCCTATGTGCAGGGGAAAAACATCCCACGGCTAAAACACCCATCTGTTTTATCACCATCAAGTGTTAAATGACTGTGTTCAGTTGTTGTGCTGTAACTGGTTTGGGATGTGGCTTGCCTGGCTGTCCTGGAGGAATGCAGGGTTTGTAACCCTGCTGTCTTTGAGGGGCTGGGTAGCTGGACATAATTTGGTCTCTGAAATTTATCTTGCTACTTTGCTTCCCTGGAATTCTCTGGAGAAGAATTGGTGTAACATCTCTCATGAAGATGAGCCATGGTGTGAATGTGGGGATGACTTTTCCCTGGTCTCCTTTGCAAATGTGTTCATTTTGCCCTTGCTATTGACTGACTTCTGTCATTCCCCTCTGTGGCATCTTTCTGCTGTGTAGGATGTTAATATAACCCATGAGCACACTGAGTGCTGTTAAAATATTTCTGGACTCTTTGGCATGAAAAGGATCCATGATCAAAACCACTGAATTTCAGTATAAAAAGGTTTACTGATCAAAACTAGGAAAATATGCTAAAGACAACATTAGAACTGATTGTTGTGAAGAAATTTTAACTTTTGAATTTGGGTTTGATTTTGCTGAGAATTGATATGAGGGCAAGACAAAAAGTTAGAAACTGTAGAGAAAGATGCTTTAAAAATTAAAACAATTTTGTAAGAGATGCTGGTTTCCTACAAGTCTTAAATCATCCTTCAGCGTTTATTCCTGTCACGTGTTCATGTGTTGATCTCTGCTTCTTTTTACTAAGGAGCTGGAAAAGGGGAACTACAGTAAACTTCAAATCATCCAAGCCTCAGAAGATAGAATGGTTCAAAGGTGAAAGGCAGATTTTGGAAAGCTGGAGCCCTTCCCATTCAGCAGCCACTCTTTAAAGGAAAGCTGGACCCTTGCCTGGCTCACAGTGGTTTCTTCCTAGTTACCACAGCATCCTGCTGGGAAATCTTTGCCTCCCATTACTTTAATTGAATTGGTATGGGATGGTGCTGTTAATCAGTTTCCCAGGTTTATTTCATTCAAATTCAGACGATTCTCCACGGCACACGGTTTGTTCTTTTTTATGTCAAAAGCAAAACAAAAATCCCTAAAAAAGAGCAAAATAAACAGTTGCTTATTAGCTTTTTGTGAAAATACAGCAAGTAAACATGAGGAGTTGACTGTGCCTGTCCTGCTGAGAATAGTTTCAGCATCACCTCACAATCATCTGCTTCTGATATTTATGCCTCCTATGTCTGTAGCTTTATTTTTCAGCTTTGTTTTGTTTGAAGTCCAATTGACAAGCAAGCCCCACACAGCCACTCACTCACTCTCCCACCACTGGGCTGGGGGAGAGAATCAGAAAGGTGAAAGTGAGAAAAATTGTGGGTTGAGATAAAGACTGTTAAATAAATAAAGCAAAAGCCGTGCATACAAAGGAAGTCAAAGAGTTGTTTTCACCACTTCCCGTGGGCAGGCAGGTGTTCAGCCGCCTCCAGGACAGCAGGGACCCATCATGCATAACAATGACTTGTAAAGACAAACACCATCATCACTCTGAACGTCCCCCTCCTCCTCTTTCTTCCCCCAGCTTTGTATGCTGAGTTTGATGCCTTACAGTATCCCCGTGGGTAGCTGGGGTCAGCAATCCCAGCTGTGTCCCCTCCTGATTCCTGCACCCCCAGCCTTCTGGCTGGCAGAAATGGCCTGTACAAACCCTGCTCAGCAAGAACAAAAACATCCCTCTGTTACCAGCGCTGTTTCCAGCCCAAATCCAGAACACTGCCCCATACCAGCTACTGGGAAGGAAATTAGCTCTATTCCAGCCAAAACCAGCACTCTCAAGTAAGGAAACTAGGTTAAATACTTCTGCTGTCCAGAGTTTTGTTAATGTACTCTGGATGAGCCAGTGCATCAAGTAAGGTTTTGTGTTGGTTGGATCTTTTCAAGGGAAAACCAACACAACCTCAGGTGCTGAGGAGGCAGCTATTGCAAATCTGACTGTTTGAGTTACTTTGCTACAAACCCAACTGATCTTTTGCTCGAATTGCTTCCTGACTTTTGAATGCCATTGTCTGGAGTTACACTTTTTGGTATAAAAGTGTGCCCACAGCTGCAGCCCAGACCTGTTCACCTGGGTACTCTACAAAAAGGAGATGGGGGTTTTTGTGGCAAGTCTTTTCTAGGTCTTGCCTTTCCTTGAGCTTCTTATACCTCTGCCTGTAGTGTGGCTTTATCTTCACTGTTCTTTACTTCCTTATGCCAATAGTGAGGAATTCCTGTGTGGATGAGTTGTTCTTAGAAGCATTTTCAGCTCTTAGGTCATCCCTGTAGTGCTTTGGGGATTGGGAAGGGAGCAGACCAAGAAGTTAAATGGTGCCTTGTGGTGGGAGAATCCTTCCCCTCTTCTTGTAGCAGAGCTGCTAAATGCTCAACTAACTGATGGCAGCTTAAAACCCTTCAGTATAGTCAGCTACACATTAAAAGTTACTGGCACAGCAGGTGAACAGGTTAGTGCAGGGTAGGAAAAACACATGTGTAGGTAATCCCTTGCAAACCCTGACTGGGGTTGGGGAATGGTGATACACCAAATAAAATACTGTTGTTTTTCCCCATAGAAACCCAGTGTTGAAAAGGTAAGAAAAGCTTTAATTACCAAGTGGAATCCTCATCAACAGATGGATGGCTCCTCACTGAGCTCTGGAGTTTTTAATGAATGTCAGAAAGGGCACAGCAGCCTCATCAAAGCTGGGAACATCCTTGTGAACACTTCACCTGGGATAACAGACCTGGAGGAGGAGAGGATTAATTTGTACACTGTGCTGGATCAATATTCACATTGATCATTAAACAAAAAAGGGGAAATGCAGCATTTCCTCACTTCACCATGTGACACCGTGTTCTATGACACAGAACACCAGCACTCAGATGGAATCAGATGTTGCTGCTCTTCAGGCTGATAATGCCTTATATTTTGATAAGGCTTTTTGTGATGCCATGTAGAATAATTACTGATAACTGCAACAGAACAAGGACAAAATTAATATTAAGTGATAGGCTTTAGCAGAAATCATTACACTAGAAAAAATCCCTATGGTTAGTAGCCAGTTATTTTTGTTTCCTCTTGAGGGTTCATCCCAGAACAGCCACTCTGCCCTCAGTGGAAAGCACCAGAGCAGTTGCTGGGAAGAAAATTAACTCCATCTCAGATAAAACCACTGCACATTTTTACATAAGGGGCTTTGTCAGGCCACATAATTTACCTTAAAAAAATCTGATTAAGGGTCTGAAGTCTTAGGACCAAATTTTTTTTTCACAGCTTAATCCATTCTTCCATACTGGTATTCACAATTTCTATTTTTCTCTTTTTCAGTGATTGTAGTTAGCCACTTTGGGTTTGCTTTCATCAGCATTTGCTTCTTTGCTTTCTATTTCATTTATTTTTCCATTAATGAAGGATTTAGGTTGCAGGTGCTGTTTTTCAGTGTACCTCTATCTTGGGTGCATTTGTGGTGCAGTAATTGGAGTGTGGATGTGTTTCTTGTGAAGGGTGCCTGAAGGCTGGATTTATACCTGTGTGTATTGTTGTGACTTGTGTAGCAGAAACCTGGAAGAGATTTTCAGGTTTTATTTTTTATATAAGCATGAGGAGCTTAATGCCAAATCTTGCTGCTTTCACTCCAGATTTGCAGGAACACGGATACATGAGCTGAAATGTAAGCATTAATCTCTGAAGTATTTTCATTACCAGAAAGGCACAGCTGACTTATTCAAGCACCCTTCCCTAAAAATGTAAATATACCCTAGGACACTAAGCCCCAAATACACCTGGAGTTGACCTTAGGAAGTTGTAGAGAGTTTAAAAACCCAACTGACTTCCCTGCTCCACTGAAATGAATTATTTGATGGCAATGGTGTGAGAATAATATCCAGCTTTATTTGTCATGGCATAGGAAATGAGAGAGAGCAAACCTAGCGCTCCTCTTGATTTACCATGGCAGTGACAACTTCAAGCTTCCTTCTCCCTGGGATTTTGCATCACACCGAGCAAGCTGACATGGTTAGTCACTCCTGGGTGACCATGGAGTCTTCCAGTACCAACAAAACATAGCTGGGAGAAGCCAGGCAGAGCCCATGTAACTTCTGATTCCTTCTTTATGACCAGGGCGTCTTTATTCTTAATAAGAAAGAATCTGATTCTGATTCTTTCCTCAGTTAACACAGTGGTGTTATAGGTTGGACTGGATGATCTCAGAGATGTCACATAAATTGTGCCCAAGTTTCATGCCCTGTGTCCTTGGTTTTTTGATGAACAGCTCAGCCCAGTGTTTCCATCATGGTTAATGCTTTCAGTTTGTGTGCGTCACTGAAGTTCTTTCTCCTGCCCCTCTCCCCACACTGAGCAGAAGCAAGTTGCTGTCAATTTTATTCTGAGAGTAATATTCTTGTTTCTTTTCCCCACAGGATTTAAACTGTCTCGTAAGAAATAGTAAGTAATTTTTTTCTTTGTTGTAGTTTTCTCATCAGAGCATGCTTTTTTTAAAAAAGTCTTTTTTCCTATTCTTTTTTTAACTGGGTTCATACAGAATGTTTTTCCAGCTAGAATCAGAGAGTTGTAAAGGGAAACTTTACATGCCTTGCTTTGGGAGTTTCCAGTTTAATCCATTATAAGCTCCAGCTAGAAGAGGAATGGAAACTTATGTCTTTTTTGGGATAGGGTTTGGGGGTAGGCAGTGGCATGAATAGAACCCAACCCAACTTGTTTAGTTTCTGTTTAAAGCTGGGATCATCAGTTTTTACAGGAATGGGAATTTAAAGAAAAGTTTGCCAGTAATGTTCATTACAAGCCATTATGACAGCACTTGATGAAAAATTAATGTATGAACTAGAATTTAAAAAGGGGCATAGAGGGGTGCAGCTGAGAGCAATTAATGTAAATTATTGGGTGTAAGAGGTGAAGTCTTAGCAATGTCATGCATCTCAAAGACCTTGATCTGATTATGGGTAATGTTCTGAAAAATGTCCTTAAAAAAAAAAAAAAAGGAAAATGTTCTGAAATTGTCCATTTGGTACCTGGAGGCATCTGGGCAGCACTGCAGAGCACCTTGGCTTTTCCTTGCAGTCCTTGTTCTAAGCAAGCTCATTCCTGCCTCAGTGCCCAGCCCTGTGTCAGACTGGCACGAGGGGTTTTGTAGCCAATAGTAATTTTTGCAGTATTTCTGTTTGACTTGCCAGATCAGGGAGAGGACTGTGCTGAAAATAACCAGATTTAAAACTTCTTTGGCAGGAGAGGGCTTGGGTGGGATCAGGTTGGATGATATTCCCCACTGGCACACAGCCACTGGAATACAGCTCGACAGCACAGCTAAGCCAAACTGCAGCACCACCATTAAAATGCTGCCTGAGTTAAATATTTGGTTTAAATTCTGCATTATGGCTCTTGCTATGTTTTTCTCCTCTAGGGGAAATCTATAATTTTTTTTTTTAGTGTTTCATACACTCTTTGCTGCAAGGTAGCTTATTCTCGTAAGGCTTTTTATAGATATTTTTTGTAAAATGAGCATTTGAGGGTTGTTGAATTACTCCTAAGCCTGAAACCATACTGTTTGACTGAAGGGGTAGTGCCCACTTTCCACTGTTTCCATCACATATGCAGCAAAACAGACCCAAAATGTACTTTAGGAGGGGCCTGACTGTGTTATTTTAAACATGCTCTGAGAAGTCAAACCTGTTACAAAAGCTTAAGTTAGATCATGTCTGTCTAATACCTGTCATACCTGATTTCACTTTCTGACAACTTTACAGGACCAGTTTTCCCTAGCACTGTGTTGACAAGCATAGTTTATTTTTCTCTCCAGAGAGCTCATTAATTTAGGCATAACAGGCAGTTGTTGGAAGCTGAATTCAGATATATATCCAAATTTGAGGAAAAGCAGTTTGTAGACTCAAGGTAATTAACTATTGGAACAATTTCTCTGGGTATCTGATGGATTTCCTATCATTAGAAGGTTGGAAATCAGCACTAGCATAGGTCTGTTTCAGCAGAAGGTTGAAGGAGATACTGAGTCAACTTCCTTGACCTGTTTAGCCTGACTACATTGATGTGACAAGTACTAATGGATTTTAAGGAAAAGAAGAAGTGGATGTTTACAAGAATAAGTTCAGATTATTACAGGCAATTATTACAGAATCCTTCCATACTGAAAATTGCTTTTCTGAGCAGTCTGTCCCTCAGTTTTCCCCTCAGAGTAACCCTGACCCAGAAGATCAGATCAGAATTGCAATTAAGATCAGAATTGCAATTAAGCAGAGTTTCCTCAGCCCCACTCTAAATGTGGATTCCATTTGCTGGACAGGCACTTGCATGGAGTCGAGCTGGCTGAAGGTTGCTGAGTGGACTCCTTCTGCTCCAAGCAGCCTCCACGTTTCTTCAGATGTTTTCCGTCAGGAGGATGGAAAACTCTTCCCTGTGCTCCAGATAGAGTGGAAAGTGGCCACGGATGGTAAGTGGGGGTTGTTTAATTGGACCATGGGGCAGAGAAAATAGGTGTGATCTAGCAGGGATAGAGAGAATTATGACTTCAAGTCATGACAGCAGATCTTTGAAATTTGAGAGGTTGGCTGCTTGAATTTGTTTGGAGGGTGTAATCTCATTTTTGACAAAGCAATAGTTGTCTCACTGTTGGAGCCTGCCAGTAAGTCACATTTTCTCACTCTCCAAATACCTCTGATTGTCTGTCTGTAAATGATGCTTCCCTGGCATGCTCTTGTCCACAGTTTTGCACTACTTTAAGACAGAATTGAACACATTCATTCCTTCCCTCTGCAGGGGCTGTAAGTTATGATCCCAAGCTATGGTAGTGTAGAGGCAGGTGTGGCTCAGGTAACTCAGTCATTTCACTCAGCTGTGCTCCTCAGCTCTCTCACCAAAATCAAGGTGTGTTTGCTTTGGCACCCAAACTGCACCAGGCAGCTTTGAGAGGCAGAGCTAAACACAATCCCACATCTGTGGGGCTGCCAGGCTGTGTGGAGAATGCAGCCACCTTCTCCTTTGCACAGATGTAGCTTTGCCCTGCAGGACAACCCTTAGGCTGAGAGTGCTGTTAGTCAGCCCTGCACTCTCGCTTTTCTTTTGATGTTGGGATCCTCAGCACCTCAAAGGAGTTGGGCTGTGGCAAAGTGAGGCACAGGGGGCTGCAGCCTCTCCATGTGCAGAGGGGAGGAGAAGGTGAACCCTCTGTCCCTGTGTCCCTGTGCCTGCAGCCAGCATCCGCTGCCTGGAAGGGGCCGAGCTCGCCGTGATGCAGGTGAACAGCAACCAGCAGATCTGTGCCCAGTTTGACTTCCAGAACAATTTGCCTCTTCAGGTCCGTCCGGATGGAGGCAGGGTGAGTGCAAAGGGCTCCAAATTACATGTTCTAATCCATGGAATTGTTTCTGCTCTCACTGTTTTATGGCAAGGTTATTGATTAAAAAGTACGGGCTGCTTAGAGTCTGTGTTGGACTTGAGATCTGCTGTCATTTCCCGTTTCTTTTTCACTCCTCCCATCCTTCAAGCTTTAAGAATTGCTGCTTTTAGTGCCTAGCATGTGTCATCACTCTTAACCTCCACTAAGGAGGTTGTTTAAAGCAAATAATTGTAGGGGTTCTTGCATTCTGTTTTAGAGCATGACATTTTCTAGCTTTTTAACTCAACTCTTCCTCTTGCTTCCACTTCTTTCTTGTACTCTGTTGTTGTGAAGGAAAGCACCAACCTTGGGAGTGGTCCTTCAGCTTACTCCTTCCAGGAAACTCATCAGAAAAGTGCTGAGCATCCACAACAGTAAGGAATATAAACAATAAGGAGTTCATTCCTTAACCACACAGAATTTGGCTGTAGTTAGCTTCCCACTTACCAAATAGTAATAGGAGCCAGTGCCTGTCCCAGAATTTGCACAGCATTGCTGATGCAGAAAACAGTATAGATTTAAAAATATGTGTATGGAGTGGCCAGGTACAGAACTACACGTGTATAAATGCAATTCTGAATGCTTAGCACTTGCACAGTGCTACAAAATTCATGCTAGACTGAAATTTCCATCTTGAAACTGTGTATTTTATTCTAGTCTCCTTTCAGTTCAGAATGAAGTTTGATGGAAATTCCACACAGTGGTTTGGCATAAAACTGTTGTATCAGCTCAAAGATCCCAAGAAAAAAATTAATTCTAAACAGAAGAATTGAGACAGACAAAGAGATGGGTATATTTAATATATTTGAGTTCCAATTTTTTACAGTCAAGCTTCAGTAAAAGGGTTACATGGGCTGAGGGAACACAGTGGAACAGGGCCAAGTCAGCTGTGAATTTCAGTGCCTTAAAGAGCAACACTGTCCTTTAAAGTCCTTGTGGATGTGTTTTGTTTTCAGTGGAATTTCACTTTTGACCGTTTTGAAGTAGAACCTGGCCAGACTTACCAAGTGACTGTGTACCACCTGCCCAAACTGGGTGTAAATGGAGACTACAACTGCAAGTCCACATCTCTCACAATGCCTGGTAAGAGGGGATTTAGTTCACTTGGGCCTTGAGTTCAGAAATGTGCTGGTTTGTGGACCTGACATCACTTTTACTGCTGCTTTTACTTAATTTAAAATCTTCCAGAGCTGCCCCTCTTGCTTGTGGCAGCTGGAAGTACAGGCCAGAATTTCCAAATCAGAAGTTTGGCTTCTAATACTAAATCCTAGACATGTGAAGTTCAATGTTAAAGGCACAGTTAGGAATAATTTACCAAGAAACTCAGTAGTGCAGGGTGCCCGACCCTTTCTTGTATATGTGAAAATTTTCCTATTGCTGAAAGAATTTTTATGGTTTTCCCCAAGGTTGCTGAGCATCTGCATTGCCCTCTGGCTGCACTACTTCATAAATATTTGGTGTTTAATACAGTTCTTGAAAACCTGTTCTTAATCTTTTTCTTAACTGGCTTATAGTTGTCAACCTGACTTTGTAGTTACAAAATGACAAAGTGTGGAGTGTGTCAGTCAATGTGAGCTGGAAAAGGAGAGGGAGCTCTTCATTTTCAGCCCTCTCACCCTTTCTTCTGCCTGTTCACACTAAAAACTTCCTACTTTTTATCCTCTACTATTCTTCAGAAAACTAATGCATGGTGTCAAGCTCAGCAGCTGCAGGGAGGTTACAGCTTACACATGAATTACAGAGACACTGTAAATTCATAAACTTTGTAAAGTCTAAATTGGTAACTTTGAAAGTTGGAAATTCGAGATATGCAATGTTTTATCTCACCTATCTAAGCAGGGAGTTGTTCCTTTCCTTTTTCCAAACCCTAGAGGAGAGAGATAATTTAAAGCTGAGAGTTGTAAATCCCATGTTGCTAAATGTTGAATATGTAACTTTGGATTTAACTCTGAGGGAAGTCCCAAAGAGCAGGGCTAAATAAAGGCAATTAGAAATGTGGAAGAGTGTTTTAGGATTAAGAAAGATTCCAGCCTCTTGATTTTCCTGTGTCAGAATGCCTTTGGAGGAATCTATGCTGAGGTGTAATTACAAGGAGTGGGGATGAATGTGAATTTTAATTCCACTATTGTGACCCTTTCTGCTGCAGTGTTGTATTATCACTGTACTATTTATTTCAATTGTACAATTAAATGTGGTATGGTTTTAGTCTCATTCATTTTCTGTGTTCTGAGGAGAAAAAGAAGAACCAAACACACCATGACATCAGTGAAGGGACTGGTTTATATGCTGGAAACCAATACTATTCTTCTTTTAAAAAATTCTTCTTTAAAAAATTTCTTCTACAGAATTTTGCCCCTGCTTTGGAACAAAGGTGCCTGCTCATTTAGGAGAGCTTGGTTAGGTCTGTGGCTTCTGATAAAAAATGTGGTTTTTTCCTAAATGGAAGTACAATGTTTCTGACTAGCTGTTGATTGTCTTTCTTGCAGACTGCAGGGATTCTCTGATGAAAAGAACCATCCCATGTATAAAGACAGGTAAAAATTTTTCAGTCACGTAGACGTGGGTGCTCTGTTGGAATATTTGACAGTGGAGAAACCCACAGGAATATCTGCCCTCCTTCCAGGCAGCTTGTGGGAACCCAGGATCCAGGGTCAAAGTCTGGATGATACAACTCTGCTTGTGAGCTTCAACCCATGGGTGGAGCCAGCCCGGTACCAAATCCATGTGAGCAGTCACCTGAATGAGAAGAGGTGTAAAATGATCACACAGGAATTCAAGGAGGTAATCACCTTCCCAGGTCACACCTTCTCTGGAGATTTCAGCAAACATCTTAAATGCTTGCTAAACCAGGACATTTGAACAACAATTTTCAAGGAGTTATTCTTTTATTGTCTTCAGGAAGAGGAATTTGGTGGATAAAAGATGAAAAAAGAGGTTTTATAATGCATGAAGCAGCCTATAAACACCTGCAAAATCAAATTTTATATTTGATTATCTGGGCTTTATTACGTTTTTCAAGCCAGTGCCTGAGGAGCTAAGACTAAGTAAATTAAACAAAATTGAGGTGCAAAGTTTCAATAAATCATTGAAGTACTTTATCAAATATGATCACAGGAAGGTGATAATTAAATTTTTTAATATTAAAAATGAGTGATTTAGTAACAGATGCTTCATTCAAGCTGAGAATCAATTTCTGTAGGTCTTGCAGTCTGTGCTGCTGAGAAGCTCAAAGTGTCCAGACTGTGTACCAATATAAAAAATGTTTCCCTTCAGGCATCTGAGGGAGGAGAAATACTGAATATTTGGAACGACTCTCCACCCTTCCTTGGGTGAGGGCAGATATGTTGGCATGCAGTTTGTTTAATCTTTCTACTCCTTAACACTTAAAACCCTTAGTACTGCATGCACTGATGACACAGTGTCATCACTATATAATAAACAGGGCAGCTGTTTATTTCCTTGGTGGAGGGGAATGCAGCTCATTTTGGGGTTTGTATCTGCTAACCACTGTGAAGAATTAGGTTATCATGATACTGATTGTGTACAGCAGGTAGCAAGGGCAGCTTACTTGCCTGTTCTAGTGTCAGCAGCAATGTTGACAGCTTTTAATTAAACAAGGAAGCTTGGTAATGTTCACACATTACAAAGCTGAAGACATTTACATTGTTAAAAAACTGTAAGTTTAACTGCTTTGAAGTTGTACAACCTACATCCCTGATTATTTCCTGTTGCAATCTTATTACCACGTCTGTCACACAGGACACCTGCAGAAATGGTGGCCAAATCCTTTACCTATTTTGTTCTCTGTTAATTTCTTGTTCAAAGGGAAAAAAATAGCAGCTTCTATTTCTTTGGACCACTCCATGTTTTCATGTCAGCTTTTTCGGTTTTCCTGCTTTCATTCAGTTTTCTTCCTTCCCTTATAACTTGCATCTGATTTCTGCAGGACGGACTACAACAGCAAGTGAATGTCACAATCAAAATACAGAACAACATAAAAGCTTGCTGCCTCTACAAAATACAGGTGGGATCACACTGTTGTGTCCCTGTGTCCTTCCTTCACAATCAAGGCAGTGAGCACCTGAGGAATGTTAGGGGGTTTTTTCAGTGTTTTGTTCTGAGATTGGCTAATCTGTAGTTACCTGTATCAGGGAAATGTTCTGGCTGCAAGAATTTTTATATAGATATTCTCTGTAGTCAGTGGTTTTTCCTTAGCACAGGGCTGCCAAATCAGAGGTTATGGGAGAGGGAATGGCAAATGTGCAACCTCAGGAGCTCACAGCCTTTGTCGTGTATGGTGTGAGAATTCTTGATTAATCTTGTTTTCTGAAGGGAAATGGGAACTCTGTCTCTCTCTGCTAAAATACGAGGAGCATTGAGGCAGGGAGAAAGTAAATCAGGGAACAAAATTTCTTTTAAGAATAACTTCTGTTTTCTGGATTTATTTCAACTGCAGATTCAGCCATTCTTTGCAAACTGTGGCACAGACTGTCTGAGACACTCTGCTTCCATCCCATGTGAACCAGTTCCAAGTGAGAACCACTTTTCTGTAAATTAGATTCCCATTGTTTTACAGCTGAGAGCTGAATTTTTAACATAACTCTTTGTCTTTTGCAGGTACAGAACCATCGGGTAAGAAGTTCTTCCAATACCCTGAAACTTTTTTTGCTGCTTTTCTCCTGTTGTGTAGAATGAGAAATGATCCTTCCTGGGAATGACCCACTGGGCAGGAAATGTCCCTGTTGAAAATTTTATATTATTTGAAAATAGTGAAGTGGACAGCTCATAGGTGGTGGTGTATGAACTGTTTCAACCACAGTGGGAATCCACCAAAGCTCCCACTGAAACCTCAGAGGATGTGAAGATCAGCACGTGGCAACCACTTGGTAACAAAACACCAAACCAACAAACAGCAAGGATCCCCCAGCCCTAATGATGCTCTTGGTCTGGGCTGTCACGTGAGGAATGGAGAGTTTAGGTCATAAGGATTTAATTGTCCAGGGATTTCTTTGTTCAAGGTCCCTCTTTTAAACCACCAAGCTCAACCAGCCAGGTATCATAATCAGTATGTGCCAATAAATCTCTCTGATGGAGATGAGAACCTGCTGTCTAAAATTTCTTTAGCAGTCCCCTTGTAGCACTGAGTTCAGAATTAATTGTGCTAAGAATGACTTCACCATGATTTAATGAGGCAAGTATTTGTATGCAGTGTGAACCTTAAAGAGCAATTTTTTGAGAGACACTTCACTTGCATAGAATTCTTTGAGAAGCAGTTTTGACAAGAAGAGTCTTAATATAAAATACTTTCTGTCACTTTGCTCAGTGTTAAAAAATTTGCATAATATAAAGCAGCTTTTGGAGAGAATAGCTTGCATATATTCATTTTTATGAATGTCAAGATAACTTGTGCATAATGATTTGACATCTTTTTTTTAGCTGCAACACCTGTAAGGATCTTTTGCCCAAGATTAAAAAAAATGGAAAAACACCTGTAAAGTGAAATTCATGACCCAAAATGATGATGTTTTAATATTTTTTTAAGCTAGATTACATGAACAGGCAGGACATGGGCGGCATGCCTGTCAAAGCTGGGTAAACGTTGCTATTTAGAGGAAGGTTCTTGATCTGTTTTCAGTGTGCTGCACATATGGTTCTTGGTGTGGAGCAGGTTTATGGTGTACAGCAGCACCATGAAAGCAGGAATTGGTTTGGAGAAGTGATTGTGGATTGTAAAGGGGAAGTTCTGGTCTACTTAGCAAAGCCAGGGTCCTCCTCCCTTGGTCTCTGCTGCTCAAGAACCTTTTGTTCTTTGGTGAAACTCTGTAAGGCAGTGTGTGAGCAGTGCTTTTGTTTTGCAGATGATTTGATGATATGGCTCTACTGGTGCATCACTGGGATCTGTGTGTTACTGGTGGGCTCAGTCATAACAGCTGTGCTGTGCATGACTAAAAAACGAGCAGGTGAGACCCACACCACCAGCCAGAAAGAAAATATCCAATGCTAAAGAATATTTCTTCCTCCTTCTGTACCTGTTCCTATTTTAGTTTTGCTTCTTGCTGTTCTGATGCCTTGCCACTGAGATAATACCTATGAAAACTTCTGTTTTACATTATAGAACTTGCAATGTCCTTATACCATCCACTAGATAAGTAAAGCCTTCCACAGGTTATCCTGTCTGATACTCCATGTTCATAGCCCTTCAGAGCTCATGAGGGGAAAAAGGAATTTTGTAGCTCAGCCCTTTGTTTGCTGTAGATATCTTTGCTCTTATTTTTTCCCCTGTGTTGCATAAGTGTTGCAGAACAGAAGCTTCCTGTTTGTCCACACTGTAGTCTTCCCCCTGTTCCCCAAAGTCTCTGCAAATTTAATTTTATACTATTGTGATATTAGATAAGGTTTGTCAATTAAAGTGGAAGGAGAAAGAAAATACAGGACATAGAGATTGACATCAAGCAAGTTGGAAAATTGAGTATTTAAGGGCTAACTCCTGGTTTTCTGTGCTGCAGCCATGAGGCAGTTACCTCAGGGGAGCTGTGCAACTCACTGCTTGTTTTGTTTTCTTTTTACATGAGAGGAAGAATTGGTAATCTTTTGGAAAACTTCTTAACATCAAACTCGTCTATAAGATGTAGCTAGAGACATTTCGGTCACCTCTGAAGAGAAGCTTCTGAAGAAAACAACATATTTTAAAAAGCCCCTTCTCCTTAAGGAGAGGTTGCAGAACAGTTGGGGGTTCTGTACTTGAGCCTGCCAGGATTTGGGGGAGATGGGGAAAGTTCATTTTGAATGCATTCTGCCTCCTCTCAAAGGGAAAATATGGCAAGAACTGGCTGTAGGAGAATCTTTATTCATTCAATATGTTTTTTTTATTAGGCATCTCCCTCCTTACGGCTTTATCTCCCTACACAGCTAAAGATTTATATTTTTTTTAACTAATCTGTGGAAGATGGTGTGATTTTAAGCATTTAATCTTACTTCATGTTTTCAGAACTGACAGTGACTTTCTCTCTTGCAGGACGCCGGCGAGGGAAATGCAACCACAACGATTTGCAAGCTGGTAAGATGCCACCTGTGTTTTATCAAGCACTGTCATGCAGGTCTCACACAGTTACCCAGAGTTTTTGTAGGCTCTAATATTTTATAGATGCTTCTTGAAACCAAAAGGTAGCCTTAGGATCTTCCTGTTTGGCTAAAAGAAGCTTTGTATATGGAATTTGAAATGTTATATTTGTCAGGTGGGAGATAATTGCTTTGGAATGTGGGGAGACTTCTGACCCAGCCAAGGCTGTACTGGCAGAAGCAGCTTTGCTAATCATCTAAGCCATAGCAACAGGAGATTGGTTTGGGGTGGGTGCACTCAGCTCTCCACCAGAAAACACAGCAATATTTGCAAACCTCTCGAAGCTGCTGGTTTTGTGAGGTGAAAGTTGATGAATCATCTGGGCATTACTATAAATCACAGCCTCACTGTGTCTGCACTTTCATATTAAATTTACACATTGCCAAAATAGCATTAAAACCTAAAAGCTTTGTTAATACCCTCCTATGCTGCTTAGTGCTGACTCACACCATTACAATTTGGGGAATGTGGCTGTGATTTCTGTTTTTCCTGTCTTCCATCAGCTCCGTACACCGAGCTCTCCCTGCCGCCCTTGAAGCCACGCAAGGTTTGGATCGTGTACTCTGCTGATCACCTGCTCTACGTGGACGTGGTGCTGAAGTTTGCAGAGTTCCTGATGACAGTCTGTGGCACTGCTGTGGCCTTGGATCTGCTGGAAGACCACCACATCTCGGAGCTGGGGCCCCTGCCCTGGCTGACACGGCAGAAGAAGGAAATGGAGGAGCTGTCATCAAAAATCATCATCTTGTGTTCTCGGGGCACCCAGGCCAAGTGGCAGGCCATGCTGGGGAGTGAGCCCGTGTGTCTCAAGCAAGATCAGCAAAAGCCACTGGGAGACCTGTTCACCCCAGCCTTGAATCTGATCCTGCCGGATTTCAAGAGGCCAGCCTGCTTTGGGATGTACATAGTCTGCTACTTCAAGGGAATAAGTAGTGAGAGAGACATACCTGATCTGTTCAATGTCACATCCAAGTACCAGCTGATGGACAAGTTTGAGGATATTTATTTTCGGATTCAGGATCTGGAGAAGTTTGAGCCTGGGCGGATCCATCGAATCCAGGAAATCACAGCTGAGAATTACATCGATACCCCCAGTGGGAGGAAGTTGAAAGAAGCCATAGAGAAATTCAAGAATTGGCAGGCTGAGCACCCAGACTGGTTTGAGAGTGAAAACATCTGCTTGGATAGTGATGAGGAGCTGCATTCCCTGAACAGAGAGAGCCAGGTGGATTCACTGCTGAGTGAGCCAGGGGGAATTGTGAAACACCACCTGCACCTACATGAGCCTGACCCTGGCTGCTGTTATATCATGAACCTCCACATGCAGGAAGGTGAAAGTGCAGGCTGCAAGCTGCAGCCTCAGCTCAATCCCTGTGGGGATCCCAATTCCCAGACTGTGGTCCTTCCTGTGGATGTTCCTCGGATTCAGGTAGTGGAGCCAGTCTCTTCCGTGGAAGATGGAAATATTCTCAGTCACCACGTGCTGAGCAATGAGGACTGCATGGAAGGAGTTCCCCTGCTGGAGACAAGCGTTCCAATGAGGAATAACGTCATCCTCCACCATGGCTCTGAGGTTTCAGTAGCTGAGCAGAGTCCTGCAAACTTCTCAGAGGACCTGAGTGAGCAGCTGAGTGGACTCATGTACCCTCTTTACCAGCAGAGTGTCATCCCTTCAGAGCCCTGTCTCTGCCAGGGGGAGGCTGACAGGCAGCACCAGCTGCTCTTTGATGACCAAGGCAAAGACCAAAGACAGTCAGTGCAGTCAGACCAGGGCTACATCTCCAGGTGCTCCCCTCTGCCTCCTGAGGACCTTCTAGAGGAGGAGGAGGAGGAAGAGGAGGAGGAGGATCAGGAACAACAGGTGGGCTTCCACGAACTCTCTCCAGAGGTCTTGAACAGTCTAAAGAGCCTCCAGAAGCAGCTGCTTTTCCAGGACATTCAGAGGAGCTCCAGCTGGAGCTATCCAGCAGAGGTGATGGACATTGGGCAGTCTTTGGAGGACTGTTAGGCTCTGCCTGGGACCTGCTCTGTTTGAAATACAGGGGTGGAAGGTGGTCCCATGCAGAGCAGGACTGAGGCTGCATTTCCAGCACCATCCTGGTCCTTGTAAATGGCTTTAGTGCTGGGATTTTCCTGTGTGCTGCTGGCACACAGCACTGCCCAGCAGATGTGGAATGTTGCTTCAGTCTCTGGAGAGAAGCCACCCCTGTGAAAGAGCAGGCAGTGGTTCTGTTCCTTGGGGAAAAGCTCTACAGTGAATTCTCACTGATGGATGGCAGAAAAATTACTGTGGCTCATCCACTCGTGCCTTCAAAATGCCCTCCAGCATTTGATTCTATTGCACTGGATAAAAGTCATAGGCATGGTTTAGAAAATAGGTTTAGATAACATGGTAACGTTTGCATTGCCATTTTATTATGCATTTTAAACATTTCCTTGTAAATACTGTATATAAGGATGTGTGCCTTAAATTTCAGCTAGGTTAGGGCTGTCTCTACCTGGTTAAATGTGCCTGGAGATTTTTTTTCCCCCCCCCCACTCATCATTCATTTGCAGCTGCATTTCCATGGTCATTCAGAAATCAAGTGGAGTAGCTGAGAATAAATGGGATAAACGTTTTCACTGAGTCTCCATTACTCTTCCTGCCTTTCTACTGGGAGGTATGTGCTCAAAAACCAGCAACAGCAGGGAGGGGGAAGAGGAGATCAAAAAATGGAATTGGGTTGGGTTTTTTTTTTACAGTTTCAGGGGAATCTGGTGTGTTCTGTGACACACTGCTGCAGTGCTGTTTGCTTTGGGATATCTTACCATCAGAAAGATGAGAACTGAAGATACAGATAGTGACACACAAGGAAATTAAAGATTATTTTGGAGGAGAAAAAAAGTGTAGCTTCAGCAGATGCTGTTTGAGAGGGGAAATTATATCTGAGTTAAGGGAGGCTGAGTGAAAACCCCTGTAAGATGTTCTTGTGTGGGTTTAAGCTCCAGCACAGGTAGTTCAGGTAAAGCACAGTGAAATCCTGAGCAGACTGAGGGATTCATCTTCCAGGAGCAGTGATGGTGAGGCTGGAATTTACCCTGTTTGTTATCACTGTTCCTGCAGCCCACTGTGAGGTGTAAATACATCCAGGCCTTTCTCCTTTCTCATCTTCCCATCCATCTATGTTTACTTGTCAAAAATTCTTTTATCTCAGCTTTTTTAAAAATCTAATGTCTCAGAAAAGAAGCTGTTCTTTTGACTGGCAGTTTATTTTGTGTTGTGTGTATTTTATAATTTTGTGTCCAACCTGTGGGGTTTCCTCCTTAAATTAAAAACCAAGAATACTTTTTGGATATATTTAGTTAAACACTTCTGTGTCCTCAGTTGTGCCTAACTCCTTGTGTTGATTTATGTTAAATTCTTTGTATTTGTTATAGAAATCTGAGGCAAAACTGAGCCAGAACTGAACTGGCTCACAAATGTCAAAATATTCCTGCAAAGCACAGGGTGGAGATGAGCTGGACAGAGCTGAGGGCCTGCAGCCATGGCAAGTGCACATCCCTCCAAAACAGATGGTAAAGGAATTGTTTGGAATTTCCATGCAGGACTCTCAGGACAGCTTGATAACAAAGGGACAGTCCCTGCAGAGATCCAGACTTGAGGCTGGGAGCTTTCCTGCTCCAAGAGGAATTCAGTCTAACCCAACAGGAGCTCAGCAAGAGGCAGCTGTGATCTCAGTGCTTCTCCAGTGAGAACCCATTTCCCACATTATGTCAGTAATTGCCATCTTGATGATCCCACTTCTAAAAGTTTCTTTTATCTCACAGCAATTAACATGTAAATCTGATTTTTTTTTCCCCATGAGTCTTTTTCAAGTGGTATAAATTCCTATAAAACACTTAAATAGGAAGCTCAGAAGTGTCATCTGAATTTCCTTGCCTTAGTCATTCCCTTCTCAAATAACTCCCTTGGTGTTACAGCTCTTAGAATTTGCTTTCACTTATAAAAACTTTGAGGGGAAAATCCAGACACCATTTTAGCAATCCAGTATGAGGAAAACAAGTAACTTAAATGCATCTGTTGGTCCTTATTCAATGCAAAATTGAGTAGCTTAGCAAGAATCAAAGGAGGAAAAAAAAGAGAAGCAAAATCAGTCACAAGTTTCTAATTTTATTTTAACAATCTTGCTTTTTAAAAAATACAAGTTCTGATTAATGCCAGGGGGATGCCAAGTGTCCATCAGCCACAGGCCTTATCTCTCACCTCCATTTCCCCTCCTGGGAGTCGTCATCTCTTTTGTCAGGATAGCAAACAAAGAGCAATAAAATGCTAAATAGCTGAGTTGTGTAACACAATCCCGAGGGATCTGTGTCTTAGTATGGCACAAATTTGTTCAGCAAAGTGTTACTGACCTGGACCAGTAATTTAAGGTTGGCACATTGTACAGGAGTTGTGCAAGGTGCATCAGGAGAGGTATTGCTTGCACTTTTATGGTACCACCATCTCTCTTCTGCAAACAGAAAGGTTTAAGTGGAAGCAAGAGCTCAGTTACCAAAGAGAAGAGAATTCAAAAGGAGGAGCAGGTTTATAAACAAGACATTGAAAATCTTTAAATGTTTTTTTCTAAGTAATCGCAGGAGCAGCAGAGCTGCCCTTTTAATTGCAAGGGGGCTTCTGTATAGCCAACCACAAGAGCTTTACACATTTCCTAACAACCTAGAAACCATGGCACCACAAAGAACAACTTTTTCTACAAAGGAATTCTATGCAACACAAGTGTCATTTTGCAGGGTCGTCTATCTTTTCATCCACAGAAAAATCCAAACTGTGAGTTCACCGCCCATGGGTTAAATATGGCACGGCCAGATAAATTTCAGATATGCCATTTTTCTCAATAACATCCTAACTGGAAAAAGGCACTCTCACTGTTGAAACAGCAACTTTGTTACGGGCTATGAAGGGGTACTGAAGTAAGACTTGTTAATAATTGTGCTGTGATGCTTTTGATGTCTCAGCTATGCTCACGCTTCAGTGTTTTAGGGATTTAGCACTTTGGTGCTGTTGGGAACTTGGCCATAGGAGCAGCCAAACATAATTGGTGATGAAAAGCTTTTTTTTTTCTTTTTCCTTCAGCTTGTTTTTGGCAAAGTTGGTCAGTTGGGGATTTTTTTTTTAAATTTATTTTTTAATTCAGCTGTTTGACTGAAGAATGGAGTAGTCCTAGGTTCAGCTATCACCTTATTCTCTCTTGAACAATCATTTCTGATCTTCTACCACCTATTTAATGCTGAAAAAGGAAGGTGCAAGGAAACAAATATCTGTACAAGCATGATATACTTGTAATTACACCTCCTTTGGCCAGGAACTTAGCATCCCCTCGACACATTTCACATCACATAGGAAAAGTTCACAGTACCAAGTTTTACAATCACAGTCACTCACAGCACCAAGATTGTCCAGACAAGAAGAAGTTACCGAAGAGAAAGGCCACTGGCCAAAATTCACACAACTGCCCATGAGAGGGCTCAGGTTAAAAATAAAGCACTGGTGGGAAAAGTTAAGCCTAGCTTTTGCCAACTCTCCATTTGGCATGAGGAGTCACCCATCCTTAGCTGCACTTCTGAACAGAACAGCACTATTGACCCATCTTTTTCTAGAGGCTTTTCCAGCCCCTCCAAACCCATCAGCCACCGAGAGCTGGGGGAGGAGAGCCCCATGGCAGCCCCACTTCTGCTTCTGGGAGCTGGAAGTTACCAGACTGTAAACATTTTGTTGTAGCAGTCCACCGGAGCAGGCAGTTGATCCCACTCTGTGAAAAGGAAGGTGGGACAGAGGCTCTGAAGCCCAAGCCCTGAAGGAAAGGATGAATGAGTGTGCGGAACAAGTCTGGGCTGCACCTGCAGTCCTGCTCTGGGTAGCAGTTGGTTGTGCTTTATTTCCCCTTCCCATCAGGACAGCTTGAAAATAAAAAAAAAAACCCAAAAAATAAAAAAAACTTGCAACAGGAAACTGTTGTTTTTCACAATTATTGCAGCCTTGCCCAGATAACAAAATATAAGCCTGGGAGGGGCAAAGTCCTTCCTCAGAACGTGGCCCGTGTGCTCCTGCTTCCATGGGGCTGGTTTCAGGAGCAGCAGCAGCCAGGCAGAAGAGCAGGCCTTAACCCCACCCGACATTCATGGAGCTTAAAACCAAAGAAAACCGTGTTCCTATGAGAGGTTACTAACAAAGTTTTTCCCCACCTACCCTAAACCACATGCACACAGAGGGCAGGATGCTGATACGTGGGCTTTCACCTCTGCCTCGAGGGCTCCTGCAGCACTTTTTGTGCTGAAAAATGAGGTTGGGGCACGGAGCCCACCCCGAGCAGTGCCAGCTCTGTCCTTGGAGAGGGGGCACTGGGCAGGCTTAGCCCCATCTCTGCTCCCTCAAGCAGGCATGGAAGGGGGGCAGGAGGAAATTTTCCAGCCTTTGTGGCTGTGTGAAGGAAGACCCTACGCTCCGTGTAAAAAGAAAACCAACGCTGATCCCGTAAACATGCATATTCACAGAGAAATGAGAGCCCCAGCAGCTGGGGATGCCAGCAGCAGGCTGCTGTAAACCCTGTTCTCACCAGAAATCAAAGTCTTGGTGGTTATGAAACGGGGCATAAGCCCTGGTTTAGGTCCATGCTGGATTGGTTTTTTTTTTTTTTTAGCATGTGAAGTCAATGTAAGATGCAAAAGGTTGAAGCACAGAGGTAGACATTTTGGCTAGGAGAAGGTGGCTCATGGGCTTGAAGTGTGGCCAGCGTGCTTCCAGAGGTTCCTTAGCTGGTGCACAAAGGCCTGGGAAACACAGGCAGCAGCTTTGCAATTCCCGGGGAAACCAAGGCGTGCTTCCCTCTGTCCTTCCCGTTCCTGGAGGCAACATCTGCTGGTCAGGCCCCTCTTGCATCTCATTATTGTGGTCGGCAGGAGTTCCCAAAGGAGGGGACAAAATGCGCTGGTCCCTGTTGAGGACGAAAAGGAAAAACTGCACCTTTATGGTTACAAAGCGACACAATGTCCTGGGAGGGAGGGGAGGAGTGGGACCCTCCAGACAGCGGAGAGGCAGAAGCGCTGGAAGAAATCTCGTCGTGAAGGACGGGCGCGTTTTCTGGGGACAAGCGTCATCCGTGGGCTCCTGCAGGTAGTGGGGTTTGTGCGGAGCTTCCGCTGCTGGATCCGTCCGTGAGGAAGGGAGGAGGGGAGCGGGACTCTGCCGGGGAAACCCGCGTCCCCTTCCCCTGCCCGGCCACGGCGGAGGGAACCTGAGCAGAAGGCAGAGACACAGACTCTGCCGGGAGCGGGCCCGGGGGCGGCTCAGCCCTGGGCGGTGACCGCCAAGGCGTTCACGTACCCGTGGGGCCCCACGTCCACGTCGGAGAGCCCGTGGGCCAGCGGGGCGGCGGCGGGGGCGGCGGCGGCCGGGCCGTACTTGGCGGGCGGCGGGGCGGCGGCGGGGCGGAGGAGGCAGCAGGTCTCCAGCGCCTCCAGGCCGCGGCAGGTCAGGAAGAAGAGGTTCTTGAGCATGAAGAGGGAGAGCGGCTGCTGGTAGCGCAGGAGCAGCAGGCAGCGCAGCGCCAGCAGCGGCGCGTCCAGCAGCCCGGCGGGCAGCAGGAGGTGCAGGGCCAGGCGGGCGGCGCCGGGCGGGCGGGCGGCGCTCAGCTCGTACAGCCACAGCACGGGCGAGGCCAGGCAGAGGAAATAGACGGCGATGAGCAGGTAGCGCAGCGGGGCGGGCAGCGGCGCCGGCCGGCCGGGCTGCAGCACCAGCTCCAGCAGGGAGAAGCTGTCGAGGAGGTCGAGGCAGGTGGCGAGGAAGGCGGCGGCGGCGCGGTGCTGCGGCGGCGGCTGCGGCGGCAGGAGCAGCTGCCCGGAGCCCTCGGTGCCGATGGCCCGCAGCAGGCAGTACAGCAGCGGCGCCGAGAGCGCCAGGGTGATGCGGAAGCCGGTGGTGCCCAGCGGCAGGCGCAGCTCGATCAGCTCCAGGATGGAGGTGCCCAGGATCAGCGCCGCCTTGGGCGTGAAGGCGATGGAGTAGATGAGCCAGGCCAGGTGCGCGTAGGCGAAGTCGCCTCCGCGGGGGGGGACCCCGGCCCCTCTGCCCCCGGCCCCGCGGCCGCCGGGGGGGCCGTGCAGCAGCAGCGGGTGCGGCGGCGGCGGCCCGGGGGGCGGCGGGGGCCGCTCCCGGCGGCGAGCCCGGCTGTTGCGGCAGAAGAAGATGCCCCAGCCGGCCGCCAGCACCAGGTCGGTGGCGATCCAGCTGCACCAGTACAGGTCGGTGACGGCGATCAGGTAGAGGTCCAGCAGCGCTCCCTGCCCCAGCAGCAGCACCAGGGACAGCGCCTGGAAGCCCCAGCGCCGCCCGCCCCCCGCCCCGCCGGGCCCCAGCAGCGCCCCCGCCGCCGCCCCGCCGCCCCCCGCCCCGCCGCCCGCCGCCGCCGCCCCGTACAGCTCCGCCGCCGTCATGCTGCGGCCCGGGCTCCCCCCGCCGCCGCCGCCGCCGCCGCCGCTGCTGCTGCTGCTGCTGGGGAGCGGCGAGGCGGCGGCGGGCAGCGGGGTGGCGGGCGGCGGCACCAGGGGCTTGCTGATGCTGCTGCTGTCCTCCTCCTCCTCTTCCTCCTCCTCCTCTTCCTCGCTGCTGCTGCTGCGGGGGCTGCGAGGGCGGCGGGCCCGCGCCGAGCCCGAGCTCGACCCCGAGCCCCGCCGGCTGCCGCCGCTGCTGGAGCCCCCCGGGAAGAGGGGCTGCCGGTCGGCGGCGTGCGGCGGCGGCAGCGGCGGCGGCGGCGGCGGCGGCTGGAAGGAGCCCGAGGAGGAGGAGACCGAGCGCTGGTTGGAGGCAGCGCGGTGCATGGTCCTCCCCGGCCCCCGAGCCGGCGCGCCGGGCCCGACGGCCGCGCCGCGGCCCCCGGCCCGCCCCCGGCCCGCCCCCCGCGCCGCCGCACCGGCCCCGGGCCCGGCGGCAGCGGTGCGGAGAGCCCGAGCGGCGGCAGCCGGCGGGGGAGCCCGGGGGCGGCGCCCAGCAGCAGCTGCCGGAGCCGGGGCGGGCGGCTGGCGGCGGTGGGTGGGTGGGCTGGGGATGGGGGAGAGGCTGCGCGGCCGGGGGAGGGGAGGAGGGGGGCGAGAAGGGGAGGGGGAGGACGGCACCCCCGCCCTGTCCCCGGGGATGCTCCCCTTCCACATCTCGGGGAGCATCCTGCCCCCTGCCCCGCGGGACACCCGCGGGTGGAGCCCGGGAGAGCCGCCCGTGGCCGTGCCTCAGCATCCCCGCTCCGGAACACGGGACGTGCTTCAGGCTCCCCTGATCTCTCCAGGCTGGCCGAGACAAAGACCGCTTGGCCTGGCACAGAGCCTGCAGTGAAGCGCTCGTTTGTGGCTCGTCTGTGCTGCCGGGCATTCATCTGCCCCTAGGTTTGTTCTGCTGTGTTTGTTCATCAAAGCGAGTGGCTTTTATCCCATTAATTTTTTGAGCTGAGCCATTCCACAAGCTGAGGGCCCTGCCCAGCCTGCCATGATGGGACAGACTTTAAATTGACATGAATAGCTGTGGGGTTCGAAAGCAGCAATCAGGACCTTTATTGACCCACTGCTAATGGCCTCGAATTGAGCTTTAATAGCTGGCTGGGTCTGTTCATCACCAGCACTAATGGCTTGGCACATCGTGTCCCAAAGTTTGGTGCTCAGCATCACCAGTTCCTCATCTGTACCTGAGCCCACCAGCGATGGGCCAGGTGCTGCCTGACAGTGAAGTGAAGCACATCAAATAATGTCTCCACAAATGTCTGTGTTCACTACACTTTGTGATAAAAATCCCAAATAGCTTCGTGTTTTGAGCTAAATCAACACCTGGCACTGAGCAAATGCTGCTGATGGGAAAGGACACCCAGGACAGCAGTGACAACCATCTAACAATTGTGGAGGAGCCCTGCTCCAGCCAATGTGCCTTGGCACAAGGAGAAATCAGTCTGGGGTGCCAGGAGAATCCGTGCTTAAACGTGAAGCAAAGAGATAACTGAGTAAGGGAAAGGGAGAACTTGGGGTGGATTGGCACAAAGATTTCTTTGGGCACACAGCAACAATCAGGAGGAAAAGCAGGGGAAGAGGAAGAGTCACAGCAAAAGCATTGCTGTCACTGGAGGCTGGAGCAAGGGGGCACAGATAAATTAATTTTCTAAAAGCATGGTCAGAACAGAGAGGGAAAGAGAAGATCACTGGAGGCTGTGCAAGCTTGAATATGGTTATTTGGGCAGCTCAGGACTGAAATGGTCCCACATCCAGGGACAGCAACAAGCAAGTCTCCCACACAGGTTGCTGCCCTGCTGCCTTATCCCAGCTGCCATTCCCTGCTGGGCTGCAGCTCAGAGGGGGAACATCTATTTTCTGCTGCACTCACGTTGTGTTTGCAGTGCTGGATGCACTTGCCAAGGTTCAGCCTTGCATCAGCACTACCTGTGCCCCTGCCTTCCTCTCAGTCACCTTGCCATGGTCCCAGGAGCAGAGGAGGCTGAACACACCCTGTGCTTCCTTGTATCACTAACTCCACCTTTCCATTAGCAAATAAAAACCATTCGTTTTAAGGATGTCACCAATTTTAGCCCTCCAAAGAGGGCTGTTGCCATTTCTTTTCCAGATGGGTGGGTGTGACAGCCTGAGGATGAAGACCTCACAGAGCAGGCTTCCTGTACAGCCTGCATCAAACCCAGGCAGCTCATGGGCTTCTCTCAAGGTGCTTGGCCCAGACACCACATTGATGCTTTAACTTTAAACTTTGATGTATTTCAGGTTCTGTGCTGCCCAGGGTGCAGCTCTGAGCTCACAGTCAGGGTCACTCAGCTCTCTGCACACAGCAGGGACACAAAACAAATCCTTGTCCTGCTGCACACCAAGGACAACTTTCAGCCCAACAGCACAAACAAGGGTGGCTGGAGGGAGGAACAAGAAGGATGGGAGCTCACAGCCTGGAGCTGGGATTGGACAATTAAACCCCAAGATGCAAATGGACCAAAAAGTATAAAAGTGTGAGACCTTGTGACCACTCAGCCATTTTGTGCTCATTTTGGGCCCACCTTGGGTGTATCCCTGGTCAGGCCCTGTCCTGCCCAAGGTAGATCTTGGAGGCCTTTCAATAAATCCCTACTTTATTCTCCAGCTCTGTCCAGTCTCTGTTCCAGCTCAGCCTTCCCAAGGCATCAACACCTCTGGCACCCCCTCTGCCTTCCCCAGGGGCTGCTCCCTGTGACCCACATCCCACATCAGCACCTGCCTCAGGCTCTCACATCTTTGATCCAGGCACTTATTCCACAAAGAATCCCCATTCCCCAAAGCTTTGGGGGGCTGTCTGGTGGGGCAGAGGGAATTGGGTGGGGATCCCTGGGCTGTGGGAGGGATCCACACAGCCACAGCTGGTGTGCAGCCCTGGGAAATGAGCTCTGACCCTGCCCAGGTGGTGTGGGGAGCTGGGAGCAGGGAATTGAGGCAGCTGGGAGGGAGCTGGGAGCTCAGAGAGCCTGCTGGGCTCAGGATGTGGGAGCAGGGCAGGAGCAGGCTGGTGGAAACGGTTCTCCAGACACCTCAGGATACTTGCTGGGGCTGTGGAGGTTCCTGCACCCAAGGTAAGTGGGCAGAAACAAGGAGCTGTGGTTTCATGGCAAGGGGAGCTATGACAAGGAATGGGGGAAGGAGGGTGGAAGCTCAAGGGCTTCCTTGGTTTGAGCATGGAACACATCCCAGCACTGCAACACATCCCAAATGAAGAGGTGAGCATTAGAAAGGAGCTTGCTTATAGGAAAGGAAGCAGAAATTGTGCCTCTGCTTCAAAATGGGAACGAGGGGAGAAATAATTTCTACTGGAGAAAGCACTGAAGAGCTTTTTGTAGCACACTGTAGGACGAGATATGACAAGCCTATGCTTCCCATGTGATCCAGTTATTTAATGCAATGTGCAGTGCTTGGATGTGTGAGTGCTTAACCATTCCTGTTAAAACATTAAAAAGCTAAACTATAAATAGCTTCTACTCTTCAGCAGCTCCCAAGACATGTTTTTGGCTTTTTTTTATGTATTTGATGTGTATGCAGAGAGATGTGTGAGTGTACATCTATGTTTTTGGCTTTTTTTATGTATTGATGTGTGTGTATACATATATTTAAAGGCAGACAGCAGAGTTTTGTGCAGTAGCCATACCAAATATCTAAAATGCTACAATTTTTACTTTACCCTCCAAGTGGAAACAAGTGTGCCCTCAAAAATACCCCTGCTGGGGGAAGGCAAAACTTTCTTGAGGGCTGAATTTGGGAGGGGAAAAAAAATAATGACTCAATTTCTTGTGGAGAGAAAAAAAAAATAAAGAGGCAGATATATGCCTGAAAGAAAGACCAGAAACTAGATACCTAATTATACCCTGCAGTAAGCTGTCAGAAACTGGCAGCAGTGGGAGGGAAGGAGGCAAAGCTGATCTCAGGGAGTTCAGGCATGATCTGCTCCAACCATATTTAAAATGCCTTTTTGTGTGGGAAAGGAAGATTCTGGGATTCTCTGACAGTTTTTCTTTGTGCTGCACTTATCTAACCTGTTCAAATGGTCAGGGATGAAGTTACAGACCAGTGTAAAAAAAGTTTCACCTGGCAGTGCCAAAATTCAGTGATTCCTTCAGACTTCTGAACTCAGTCTTTGTAACTGAACTGCTGATCCTGTGTTATGGCTCAGGGAATGCAGATCCCCTTCACAAGGATATATAAGTGTTAACAGCCTAATGCTTGTAATTACATTTCGGTTCAAAGAGCTTTCAATACCAGCAGGAAATGCCAAGACATTTCTTTTCATGCTTGTGGCAGGGTAGGGGTTTGGAGAATGGATTTGGGGTTTGCTCTTGGTATTTTTTAGTTACTCAGTCTTAGCATAGAGCATCTATTGATCTGACCTTGAGATTGAGGAGAAAGTTCTTCATAGTTTGAATGACTGAAAATGAAAAGTAGGTTTGTTACAGTGATTTTAAGTGTTTTCTTGATGGAGGTTTGGTTCCTAGAGAACATGTAGCTGGTGTAGGGTTTTCAGCTGTTGCAGACTGGGTCTGTGAAGGTCTGTAAGTGCACAGTGTTCATCAAATTAAATGAAGCAGTAAAAAAAAAATAGATTTATGCTTTTATAATTTGGGTTAGGAAGGCCTGGCAATGGAAGGGTTTGGGCAGGCCCCTAAAGGTACCAGGGCAGCAAGGACCAAGCACTTGCCATGGGTTATCCTGGCAGCATTTCTCACAGCATTCCCACTCCTCCAGGGCTCTCAATCCTTTTGTTCAGTTTGGTGCTTCTCCAGTGTTTCACAATATCAGTGTTTAACTCTGCACCTTAGGCTGGGTAAGGATTTCTATGGGACTCTAACTTCCAGCTCAGGCTGCCCTTCAAGGGACACAACCCTAGGTTGCCCTTGTGCTCTGACAATCAATTAAAAGCATTTAAAATTAAAAGCATGTACCTGGGAGTTTCAGGTTGTGATCTCTCCCTGCTTAACTAAACCTTGGTTAGCTCCATCTTGGGTAAGTGCTCCAACTACCAGAGCACTGGACAAAAGGAGGAGGCTCTGGATAAAAGGAGGAGGCTGATTAACACTTTTTATTTATTATTCATTATTTATTGGAGGTTAGGGCTGTAGGTCACTTCTCCAGGATGCAGAATGTAACTCAATTGCTCTCTCTGCTCACAATGGGAATCCTTGTCCAGTCCCTCCAAAATTGCTTTACTGATTGTTGCTTTCAAGTTCTCAGGACTCTGCATCACACTTGTTTTGCTGTCTAATGTGCCTCCTGTGAGCTGTGAACTGTTTTCCTTTGTAGATGGGAAACTTTCTGGTAAAATATAAGAACAATGCAAGTGAATTGGCTGTTTCTAGATTATTAAAGATGATGGTTTCACCTAGCAGGATCTTTAATTTTCTGTTGAAATCAGGGGAAGATTTTGGTTCTAGTCTGAAAGTTTGCCAGTTAATTGCTGAAGGGGTATCTTTCAGGGTGGTTCCCTCAAGAAAATCTGATAATAGCTTGAAGAACAGGGAAAAAAGAGAAAAAATAGACAGAATTTTCCCTAATAATCTTCTAGGGCAAAGATATGAAGGAGAGCAGGATAATTAATACCCATTAAATGTACACACAGGAAGTTAAAATTTATTTCAAAGAAAACATGACTTTATTATTTTACATATATGCTTGAACAAAGTAGCAACTCTGCATTGAAATTAATAGGAAATCTAAAATAATCACAGTTTGATCTCTCTGAATGATATATAATCACTCTTGTACAGTGCACGTGACACAATCTGAAACGTTACCATTCATGGAGGGAGAAAGACATGGCAGGGTGAGGACTGGAAGGGGACAGCAGTGTTATCTGAATGCCAGGCTGGTAGTTGCATGTGTGCTGTGGAATAAAGGAATTCATTTCTCTGGCCATTTCTCCTGCCACGTTATTGCAGGCCATAAAAGCTCTGCCTCAGATCCAAACCAAGCTCCATCCCTCACTTCCTTCCTGCTATTCCCAGCTGGAAGCTCCCTTCTGGCTTGACTAAAACCTGTTTATCTTTGGAAGATGGAGTTGTTAGGATCAGGTCTTTGCCCTGTTTGTTGCACAGGGCAGTGCACCATGTAAATATTAAGGATCAGCAGTGAAGATCCCTCTCCTGCTTGGTCCCACAATCTGCACAGAAGGATGGCTGCTCCAAAGGACAGAAATGCTGCTCCAGAGGCACCACTTCTGAGCAATGCATGAGGCACAGGAAGAGTTTTGTTCCAGCCACGCTGGGAACCAATTCCAGGAAGCAGCAGTTCCAAGGAAAAAGGATTTCACTGAATTCTGGCAACAACAGATGTCCATAAATGAACTGGAGGTAAGCTACAAGCCTGTGCAGAACTCTAGCACAGCTCATGGAACAGAGGAGACCTGCCAAGCAATTTCATTAATAGAAACCTTTCAGAATCAAGCCAGTGTCCAACAGCAGCTGGAGAAGCCAGATTTCCTACTCCATCCAGTGGGTCCATGCAATTCCCAAGCAGGGGCTTGGACAAAGTGCAGTTTCAAGGAGCTGAGAAGGGCAACAGGGGAAAGGTCTTTGCACTGCTCAGACCAAGGGCAGCCAATCTGGTTAATTAGTGCAGAGAGCAACTAGGCAGAGTTTTTTATGCAACTTTACTTGGTATGAATTAGGGAAAGGGTACAAGATATTTCTAGATTCCTTCTCCTCCCTTCTGTTCAATTTCAGCTTGCAAGCAAAGCTTTTTTTTTCTTTTTTTTTTCTTTTTTTTTTCTTTTTTTTTTCTTTTTTTTAATTCTTTATCACTGAAGTTCCTCCTACGCATTTCTAAGACTCACAGAACACTGATGGGGGAAAAAAAAGAAACCAAATCCAGAGCTAAAAGCAGATTTGGCATCTGAAGCAGATTCACATCAGTCAGCTCACCACTGCTGTTCCAAAGATGGAGATGCCTGGCTCCCTCTCCCTGCAAAATGCAAACCTCTTTCTCCCTTGGAAGAGGTGGCACAGTGGTTCAGTAATCCCCTTTTCTCTCCAGTGAAAGGAAAAGGGTTCAGATCTGTGTTCCTCCCATTTCAGCTGTTTTTAGAAGCAGCCCAAGCAATTTTTGTCCTGTTGCAGTAGAGTGGAAGAAACTGCTTCCCACTGTGGATATCACAAGAGGGAAACACATGCAAAGAGGTTTTTTTCTGCTCCTACTCATGAAGGATGGAGAAATAGAGAAGGAACTTTTTGGCCTGGGTAACTGAAAGGGCACCTGGTCTGCTTCACACAGAGCCTGGCACAACTCAAGAACAGAGCCTGTGCTGCAGTGACCTTCCTAGGAAGATACATCAGGACTGAGGGGATGGAGAGCTGCTGGAGCAGAATTTCAGTGCACATGGAGGCTGAGATTTGAATTAAGAACTCAAATTTCTGTGCAGAACATCTTGTTTGCACCCTGAGTATGGAGCTGTGTAAAGCAGGAAGGAGGAAAGAAGAGGCAGAGCAGAGCTGGTTCTGATACTTCAGTGTGCTGTGAGCTGACTGAAATTAGGAAAACCAACTCAGTTGTGTTGGCTCCAAGGCTTCTCATCATACAGACAGGCTGATTTGTGCTTCTAAAATCACAGTGCTCCTCTGGAATTAAGACACTCCTCACTAAGCCAAATCTCTCACATGAATTCCTCATGCAAACCTTGCTTATCTTCTTTGGAATATCTATGGAGACACAAGTCTTATCTTTCTCTGGATAGCCTGAGCTAGGAGAACAGAGGCAATAGAAGGTGCATGTTGTCAGGGAGATGTTCCTGGGCAGGCAAGTCCCAGCTGCTAATTTATGTTAAAGAAAGAGGAGGGACCAGAGGTCAGACTCTGTGGGGTATCCCTGAGCTGCAAACCACGTGAGGGATGAGAACAAAAGAACTGGAAGACACAGACATTTTTATTCTAAAATATCAGGCCTGGGGATTTGGGGCTCTGCTATATCCTAGCTTGATGATCTTCTCTTTGAATCCTTCCAAGGAAGGAGGAAAGGTGGACTCTGACTCTTTTTGTTTGGCCCTTGTTCCAAAGAAGGGCCCCTCTTGGAAGCTGTGCCAGCTGGAGCAGGTGGATGTTCCCTGCAACAGTTGGGATCAGGGGGGGTGCCAAAAGAGCCTCTTGCTGCAGCACTGAGTTCTGGGCAAAGACAACTCTGCCAATTCAATCTCTGTGGTGGTTTCCTCTGCTACTGAGAGCAGGCTGTGCTGGCTCCCTAGTGGGATGTGAAAAGGCAGGGGTGTTCACAGAATGCTAAATAGGGGGGAGGGAAAAATTTAACTTTCACCTCAGCCCTGCAGCAAGTTGCTCTGGCTACTGCAGCTTCCTTTGAGGGGCCCTGCCTCTCCACAGCTGCCAGATGACTGCAGAACAGAACTTTGTTTCAGACTGACACTGAAGCAGTGGCAAATCCCCAGGCAAAGAGAATTTGTTAAAGTCTGTAGGCACTTATTCTTCACGAGGAGAATGTTAAGACTTAAAGCCTTCTCCTGGCACGGTGCCACCACAGCCCAGCTTCTGTGCTGGAGTCACAGCCTGGACAAACAGCACTTTGTACAAATGGCTGATGGTGGCTCCTTGTGTGGGGCAGAGCTTTGCCCTCAAACACCTCACAAAGAGGAGGGTGGGCTCCCCTGATCTTTGCACACAAAGTGTGGAAAAGAACGAGCTGTGAGAGCTGAACAAAACTGGGATTGCTGGGACAAGCCTGCTCCTTATACCCTGTTTCCATTATGGCTCAATTATGGCTGGCAGCAATGCAGTCACAGCTGAAAGTCTGTCAGCAGCTGTCAGGATGAGTACCATTAAAATTAGGGGGCTTTTAGTGTTGCAACAGGGTTAGCTAGGTTAGAAAATCACCCCAGGTCCCTCCCCATTCTCCCCCTCTTCCCTTCCCAGTACACAAAACCCCTTACAGCAGATCTTTTAGGCACACCTGTCTTAACCCCTAGCTCCAGTTTTCCTTCTCAAAAGCAAGTTGCACGGCCTCATCCACATCCTGCACTATGAAGGATGCCTCCAGCAGGCTGGGGTCGAAGCAGAAGTCCCGATGTCCATGGAACACTGCCTCCCCTGTCTGTGCCTCAGGTTTTTTGGGAAGGTCGCTGTTGTGGCGGTACACCCCAGTGCAGACCAGAATCGACTCACAGCTCTCCACTGAATTGTTGCAGTCGCTCCTCAGCTCCAGGGAAAGCTCAGCCTGGGCACTGGCTGCCTGTGGGCTCTTCTCCAGCCCAGCCTGGCCCTGGTTCTGCCGAGCTGACTTGAGGTAGTTGTTGAAGAGGTTTGCCCCATAGACGTCAGACATGGGGTTATCCCTGGGTAAGGTCACAGGGGGAAACAGAAATGAGAAACAAGCATCTCTCTCTGGCTCTGGGGGAAATTAAGGCAGCACTGAAGGAAGAAGGGGTGTGAGATAGTTGCTAACATCAAGAGGAGCAGCTGGAGTGGGCCAGTGAGTCCAGCCACCAGTGAGTCCTGCTCAGGATGTGCACCTTTCAAAGGGGAGACAGCACAGCCCAAGCACCCACAGCAGTTTCATTACAAATCCATTACTGGATTATATTCCCTACATTCCCATACTGAGCTAACAGCATCTGGGTCTCTTAATTTTGTAATTGAGCCACCCTGTGTGCACTCTGCATCCTACAGTGCATAGCTTTGCTGTGTAGGCTACAAAAAGCTAGCAAGCCTCTGTTCCAGGATGTCAGGCTCCAGAGACACCACTGGAATTTTGGTGTTAACTTCACAAATATCCAGAGGGAAAAGAAAACAAGCGAGCAAGCAAAACAACAACAAGAGCAGCCAGTATGCAACTCCCCAAGGAAAGCAGCAGGAGAAAGTCTCTTACCCAACTGCATAGAGGCGTTGGATGGGAGCCTTGCAGCCCTGCCTCTGTGCCTGCTGCTGGATCAGGTACTGGGCATAGCGATAGGTCACTGGGCTGGGTTTGCCAATCAAGGCCTCGTACTTCAGCTCCCTGCCTGTCACCTTCTTGTAGATGCTCTCCAAGCAGAGAAGGAAAGTGCCATGGCCAAACCTGCCCCAGAAAGGAGGTCATCAGCACCCCAGTAACACCACTGAAGCAGCCAGCACTCCTTGGTTGTTGCCTGGTTTGGATATGGTGTTCACACACAGCTCCACAGGCAGTGTCTGGCTTTTGCTTCTTCCCCAAGTTTTCATCTTTTATTTCTCATGCAGCTTTCATGCCTCTGTTCTAATTACATCGTACAATCAAGCTCTTAAAACGTTCAAATGCTAAAAAGAACACGAGGTGGAGTGTGAAATAGGCTAAACCAAATACCACACGTGCTTTTTTTCACCTGGGCATCTTGGCTTCAGCCATCCACAGGAGGTCCATGTTGCAGGCAAGGATAGGCAGGTGAGGGTATGGTACCTCCTGCAGCTCTGCCCCAGGGTTCCCATTGCTCAGCAGCACATCAGTAATGAGTTGCAGGCTGGTCTCCCACCTCACTGGCTCGCCAAACAGAATCACCCCTGCAAGGTTTTTGAGAGCTCTTTGGAAATTCAAGGCATCCAAAAGCCACCCACTCCTCTGCTGGGCTGCCCTGGCAAGTTCAGGGGAATGTGGCTGGTGCCCGGGATCCACTCTGCACCATGTGCACCACTGGTCCCAGATATTGGCACAAGGCACAGGGAAAAGTTGTTTTTTTATCCAGCTTTTTCCAGCTCTGAGGCTGCCTCCTGGCTGTACCCTCTGAATCTGCTGCCCGTGGAAGGCAGTGAGCTGACAGCACATCACCAGCTCCCATCCCAGCTGGCCTGCCTTGCCCTCAGCTCTGCCTGCTGCTCAAATGTAAACACAGGACACTGCTTACCTTCTATAGTGGGGAAGCCAGTGGTTGGAGGAGGCTGCCAGAAAAAAGGGAAGGCTGGATTAGTAATGCAAAACCCAACTAAACAAAACTAAAAAAGCTTCCTTTGAACCTGCCAAGGCAGTTCCATAATAAGGCAGGACAAAGCCACCTGGAATACTGAAAGGAATAATTTTTTTTTTTCTCCCTCCCCCATCCCAGATGGGATTTCACAGATTTTATACTCCTGTCTTAGAGCTGGAGATGGCAACCAAACCATGTTACCCTCACTGCAAGGAAAAGCACAGAAGGCAGGTGTGGAATGAGAAAGGAGAGGGGAGAGTTGCTGCCCTTCCTGCAGGAGCCAACACTGGGAAGGGCAGAGCTGCTGCTGGCTCAGAGTCAGGGCCAGGCTCTGTCTGAGGGACCTCAGAGCTGCCCTGTCCCTTTGCTGTGTGCTGTGCCCACCCCTCCTGCTGATCCCTCAGGAATTACCAGTTCTTTGGGCCTCCGGCTCAGGTCCACCATGTCTAACAGGGGATATGCCCTCCTCAGGGCCTCGATGGTGACCACGTGCTTGAACCCCAGGCTAGTTCAGACCATCAAGGAATGTTGTGGAAACTGGTTTGTTTGAGGTTTTATAAAAGTTTTTTCTTTCTGTTACTTGCAGAGGTGTCTGTAGGATTAAGGAATGAAGTGCCAGTGACAGAGCAGTGTGTAGTGCATAACCTCATGGCTTTCAGCCAGACAGGGACACCTTCTACTTCACCAGACTGCTCAAAGCCACATCACATTTGAGTTCCTTCAATTGCTGTCAGATTCTGGGGAAAACCTTACCCCAGAGTGATCTCTAATGGGCTTTGCCATGAAAGAATGGCAGGAGCACAAGTTTATCTCCAAAGTCAGAGACACCTAAAGCTGATGGAGTCCTCGTGGTCACATCCCACCACCAGAACAGCAACCCCAGGAGAAGTCATGAGCGTGAGAAGCCAAACACTGAACAGGGGAGCCAGGAAATGACCAACGTGGACATCAACAGCACCTGAGCCTGTCCATAAGGACACTGCCCCAAAAGGTAAGCCCAGTGACCTTTGTGTCTCCTTGTGCTTCAGAAGCTGAGCAAGCCAGTGCCGGGGGAAGGGGCAGGGCAGGAGCAGCAGCCTTTAGTTGAGATGCCACAGCACGCACAGCCCAGCATGAGATGCAAAGGATACTTGTAGGCGTTCTCCTCCAGGGGCCCCTGCCCGGCCACCAGCATGTACTTCTGGTGGAACTGTTTGAAGAGCTGCAGGGGGCTGTGCGATAGAATCACCTGCTCCGGAGGCACCTGCGGGACGAAGGAGAACCTGGCTGGGATCCACAGGTAGGATTTCACCCCTTATCGCAGCTGTCGGGCGGCATCGCTGCCAGCTGCCCCTCTCCAGCCCCAAGCCGGGCACTCGCGGTGCTTCCCGGCCGGGACAGCGCTCCCCTGCCCCGGCACCATTACCTGCAGCCCCAGCGCCTGGGACAGCTCTCGAGCCTTGGCCGAGCGCAGGCAGTTCCCGGCGTTGGTCAGGAACACGACGGGCACCCGCAGCCGCCCGCCGCCGTCCGCCAGCCTCTGGAAAGCGCGGCGGGCGGCGGGCACGGGCTGGCTGCCCCGCACCAGCACGCCGTCCACATCGAACAGGAACCCGAAGGCCGGCGGCTGCAAGGCGAGCGGAGGGGCACGGTCAACCGGGAGCGTCCCCGCCCGTCCCAAGCCCGCCCCGCGCCCCTCTGAGCACGCACCCGGCTGCAGAGCCCGCGGGCGGGCGGCCCCGGGCAGCGCAGCAGCGCCCGGCCGGCCCTCAGCGAGCCGCGCAGCGCCATCCGCCCCTGCCGCCTCGGGCACGGTGCCGCTCCGGGACTACAACTCCCATCATCCCTTGCCACTGCGGGCACGGTGCCGCTCCGGGACTACAGCTCCCATCGTCCCTTGCCACTACGGGCACGGTGCGGCTCCGGGACTACAACTCCCATCCGCCCCTGCCGCCTTGGGCACGCTCCGGGACTACAGCTCCCATCCGCCCCTGCGGCCTCGGGCACGATGCTGCTCCAAGACCACAGCTCCCATCCATCCGCCCCTGCTTCCTCGGGCACGCCTCTGCTCCAGAACTACAACTCTGCTCCAGGACTACAACTCCCATCCGCCTCTGCCGCCTTGGGCACGCTGCTGCCCGGGGCTACAGCTCTCGGCCGCCCCAGCCGCCCTGGCACGCTGCTGCTCTGGGACTACAGCTCCCATCCGCCCCTGCGGCCTCGGGCACGCTGCTGCTCCCAGCGTGTTTCGGGGAATGGTTTTGCCAGGGAAGGGTGCTGCCCCTGGTTCGGGACACAGCGGGAGAGCTGTGGGGAGCAGCGGGTGTGGGAAGCAGCAGCTGGACGGAAAAGGGGTGCGCTGGCTACAAGCGGCCCTGCCGTGGTAGAGACGTGCAAAATTCACCGGCAGGAGGAGAGATTTGACCCCTACAATGCGCTCACAGCGAGTTTATCTGAGCCTATCCTGAAATCAAAGCACAGCAGACTCTGGGTCTGTGGGGCAAAGTGCTCCAGGGCTGTGCGCCCTCATGATAACGCGGGCGTGGGGCCGGGCACTGCCTGGGTTCAGCCTGACCTGAGGGGTTAGCGCTCACCCTGCCTGCAATCTGCATGGCACCGCAGCTTGTCAGCTCTGCCTGAGCTGTGATTGCTGTCTGACCAGGGCAGGGATTGTCCCTGGGCACCTCTCAGTGCCACCCCGGGTGCTGCGTCCAGCCCTGGGCCCTCCCTGCAAGAAACTGAGGTGTGGAGCGAGCCCAGAGAAGGACTGGTGGAATGGTCTTTTGTGAGGGGCAGCTGAGGGAACTGGGGATGGAAGAAATGCTCAGAGAGACCTTGTGGCTCTTTACAGTCCCTGACAGGAGGATGCAGCCAGGTGGAGGTCGGGCTCAGCTCCCAGGGAACATCAGGACAAGAGGACATAGGCTCAAGGTGTGCCAGGCTGGACATCAGGGAGAATTTCCTCGCTGGAAGTGTGGTCAGGTATTGGAAAGGGCTGCCCAGGGAGGGGGTGGAATTGCCATCCCTGGAGGTGTTCAAGGAATGGATGTGGCAATTGCTGCCGTGGTCTGGGTGACAAGGTGATGATCAGTCAGTTTGTACTTGACCTTGCAGGTCTTTTCCAACCTTAAGAATTCTGTGAGTTGCTGCCCTGCCTTTGCTCGGCCTTTTCTATGCAAACCCTTTTTCCTACAGATAAATAAGGTTCTCTTAAACTCTGGTCAGTTTTTTTACTCTTTGACAGACTTTGTCCCTCTTCCCTGCACCATGAAACAGAAATCTTGATTTTGCATTCAGCTGAGGCTCTTCCAAACCTGGGGAAAGTAAAAGGTTCATTTCACATCCACGGAGATGAAACAATGTTTGTTTGCTTTCTGCCTGGGCTTAGGATCTGCTGAGTCCCTCGACAGGGCAGGTTTAACACGTATGACTTTAGGCATCAATTACACAGCGTAATTGTTTGTTTTTACGCTTCCATTGCCGTGAACACCAACCTTAATTTGTTTTTGACCCACTTTAACACCCAGAGCCCTATTTGCAGAGCTATTAAAGCACTGGCAACTCAGAGATATACATTTGTACAGATGGTTATTCCTCCTTAAGTGCTTTTGCCTTAAGTGAATTACCTACCGTTTATTTTTTGTAATTTCCTCAATTTGCTAGGCTCACTTTTAATTTCTCAGAAGTGTTTGCAGCTCATCCTGCTCTGACAAAATTTATGCTGGCCTTGGAGACGTTACTGAAAATATTTAGTTCCCTGAAGAACTGGGCTTCAAACTTTCTTCTACCAGCACAAGGAAGCCAGGTACAGCTGCTCTGATTGTGCCTTCTCAACCATGAGGCCTCCAACCCTGGCTGTGGATGAAAAATAGTCAGAGAGAGAGGCAGAGACTTTCTGAAATTAATGACAAACACAGGAGCCTTGTCTGGGGTGCTTCTCACCCGTCCACCAAGGCGGTCCCTGCTGGCAGAGTGAAAATGTGATTGATTTGCTGTGATTTCTGCTCAGGGTGTTTGCTAACGTGGATTTATGGGCTTTTAATGATACAGCAAGTTGGACGGGTTGTTTTGGTGGCTGGTTTCGGTGCCTCTAGACTGAACTGCATTGTGGGGCTCTGTCAGTCCCTTTTATTTGAAGTGTAGGGATACTTTTGCCCCTTTCTTCCCGTTCCCAAGGCTTGCAAAAGAGATGGGAGAGACATCCAGCCAGTTCCCTATCACAGAGAGGATTTCATTGCTAAAAAAAGAATTTAGTGTATTAAATATCCAAGAGTTCCAGAGGGGGCCAGTTTGGGATGGGGTGTTTTGGAACTGGGGGTTTTGGACTGGAGGGTGTTGGGGTGAGGGTTTTGGGGCTGGAGGTTTTTGGGATGAGGGTTTTGGGGGGCAAGGGTTTTGAGGTTGGGTGTTTTGGGGCTTGGGGGTTTTGGGGAAGAGGCTTTTTGGAGTGAGTATTTTGGGGCTGGAGGTTTTTGGGGTGAGGATTTTGGGGGTGAGGATTTTAGGGGTGGAGGTTTTGAAGAAGAGGGTTTTGTGTCTGGGGGTTTTTGGGGAAGAGGCTTTTTGGAGTGAGGATTTTTGGGGCTGGGGTGTTTTTAAAGTAAGGGGTTTGGGGTGGGGGTTTTGGGGCTGGAGGTTTTGGCAGAGAGCGTTTTTGGGGTGAGGGTTTTGGGGCTGGGGGTTTTTGGGGTGAGGGCTTTGGGGGTGAAGGTTTTGGGGATGAAGGTTTTGGGACGGGGATATTGGGGTAAGGGGTTTGGGGTGCAGGTTTTGAGGCTGAAGGTTTGTGGGGTGAAGGCTTTGGGGGTGAGTGTTTTGGGGTGAGAGTTTTGGGGCTGGGAGTTTATCCCCCCCGATGCGGGTTGTTATCCCGGCTCATCCCTGCGGGAGGCGCTCCCGCTCCACGGCGCTGCCCGCAGCGCTCGGGGGGCTCCGGGATGCGGGGTCTGGCCCTGGCAGGGAGGGAAGGGAACGCCTTGTTCTGCTCCCAGGGGGGCTCTGGGGGGATCCGCCGCTGGAGAGGTGTCCCTAAAGAGAGCGTGTGCTTCACCCCTGCGGGCTGCCAGCGCTGCCGTGCTCATTTTTCCAAGGAAGGCTGTCCCAACAGGCTGCTGGGATTATTTTTAAACCAGCACGGGGGGACTTGGCCAGCGGCCGGGCACAGGCTGAGCCGGGCAGCGGGGACCGACCGCCTGCAGAGCCTGCAGAGCCCCAGCCCTCCCGGCAGCCGCAGGCAGGCTTTGACCCATCATCCCTGTGCTGAATGCTCCGTTGTGTCTTTTTCCCTTCAAACATCGGGAATTTCTCTGTGATTCCGCTTGGATCTTCCCGTTCCGCGTGCTGTACGTGGACGGAGCCCGTGATTTCCTCTGCAGGCACATCTGGCCACAGCTGTACCCCAAATCCCCCTAGGGACCGGCTGTCTGCGCTTCTCACGCCGCCCACAGGGGACTCCCTCCTCCTCCTCTGTCCACGCCGTGCTCGGATGTGTCTCCCACCCCCTTCCAGAGCTCACTATAAAGACAAGCAAAGCAGGCAGTCGCCCACAGCCTTCCCCCGCGGGTCCCTGTGTAAACTTTGCAGCTCTGTTTTCCCTGGATCTTTGCAGCTCTGTTTTCCCTGGACTCACAGCCCTGTCATCACCCCCCTCCCCTCCTCCTGACCTTCTCACAGCCCCCTCGAAAGCAGCCCTACCTTCCATCTCTTTCCTCTTTCCTAATGGCCTGAACCAACCCTCCCCCCACAGTTTATCTCTCCCCTGCCCGTGCTGCAGCCTGCTCATGGAATGATGGACAAGCTAAAGGTTGAGAAAATACAGTAAAATGCCTTTCTTATCCTGTAATGACCAAGGGGGAGGACACAACCTGATAAAAATGACAAGCCAGGAGAATTGAGAGCCAGACCCTTCACCTGCCTGTCCCTCAGTGCACAGAAAACACTTGATAGACCTGCTGTGATTGCAACTGCTGCAAGCCGGGAGAGAAAGGAATTAAGGACTGAGCCAATTAGAGCCACAGGTTTCTGACCAAGGAAATGTCCTTCTGCTACCTGTGAAGAGGCTAATTCAGAGGCTTTTATAGAAAGAAAACCTGAAGCAGTCTGATCATTTGGAGCTGGTGGAAAAGGCATCTGCAGCCCTGTGTTTTATGGCCAGAGGGCTTTGCTTAGCATCTGGCACCTGCATAGTCCCACTGCAGTGATGGAGGCTCACATGGCAGAGAGATCCAGCTGCTTGCTTGGGCCTATCTCTGTCTTCAACCACTTACTTTGCTCCTCTGTTTTTATTGGCATGGTTTTTGACAGCAACCACTAGTGCTGGATCAGCCATTTGCTGGCGGTGAGTGACCAGGAGGCAAACATTTCATCTTCTAAATTGCCCCAAAGGCAGTCTAAGGTGCTCTGCAGCAAGCACTTGAGCTGCAAACAAAGCTCCATCCGCCTCCCATTTAAACAAATTGAAGCTGAAGAGGCCACAGGGAGTGACAGATGGGGGAGATAAAGGCATGAGGCTTTAGGTACTGCTGTGGCTGCTTGAGGTAACCCTAATAGAAACTTCCATGGATTTTCCACTCTCCTTCCTTGCTCCTGAGTCTGGATGGAGACTGAAGCAGGCTCTTTTTGCCTCTTATGTCTGCTCTACTCAGCCTCCCACCACCCTCGAGGTGGCTCCTCATCTTTAATCTCAGATGTTGAAGCTCTCTCAAGCTGCCACTTTCTTTCCATGCCCACCAGCAGGACTTTGGGCAAAGAGCCTCACGTTGTACCTGGTGCTCCACAAAGCAATTCTTTGAAAAGAACTCACTTTCTTTGAAGATGAAGAGATGAAGAGAAGAATGGGATGATCATTTTGTCTTCTCCTTGTTTCCCTCTATTCCCTTCCTAAAATCATGCTCAAAGGAGGTTAAATGACCTTCAGTCATTCCTTTGCTTTCCTGTGCTGTAACCACCACAGAGGTGGTACAAAACTGCAGTGGGAGGAGAGGCAGCACGAGCAAATCCTGTCTGCCAGGTGATCTCTGTATCAAAGCACAGCCCTGAGCTGGATGCAGCCACTGTGGGGCTTGGAGAAGGGGGCACAGGGGACCTGTGGGGTGTCTTGGCTGGGTGACTCAGGATTAACTCTGTGTTAGCTCCACAGATCAAGCTGCCCTTTGCAGCGTGGTGTGAAGGCATTTCAGGCTGAGTGATGTGAGACATTTCCCTCCACTGCTCATTCCAGATTAAAACCTCCCATCAAATCTGGGTATACCCTGTTCTTTGTAAAAGGGAGACAAAAAAAAAAATAAAAAAGAAGAAGGAAAAATAACCCCCAGGATTAAGACAGGTTTAAAAATTTAATTATAGCCTATGCTCTGAAAGAGACAAGTGAGAGAGCATTATATGTGATGTATTTGCCAACAAATGTGAGCAGGGAGCCAAGGTACTGGGGAAAAGGGAATAGACTGGCAGCAAAACCTTTGGAATATTGCTGCTGAAAGCCGAGTCTCAGTGAAGCCCTGCAGCCAAATTTACCCAAAGCTGTGGAGCGGAATGGATTGATCTTTTATAACTGCTGTGGTCCAGCCTGAATTCCTCCTTTTTTTTGCACACCTGGAGTTAGAGAGGTGGGGATGCAGCTTGGGCTTCTCAGTTTGCACCTTTCCTCCAAATAAGGTGTGCTCTGAGGAAGAGCAGGTCCCCAGCAGCAGGGCAGGCTGGCCCTCCCTTGTCACACTCACCCTTTTGAGGGCTGCATCAGACCTGTGCCATTGAACCCCCTGTGATTTCTGCAGAAACCTTTTTCTGCTGTAATCCTGGACAGCATCACACGCTGGTGGCTCCAGGCACCTTGGCCCCATCACAGCAGAGTTGTGAAGCAGGTGAAGCAAGAACAAATTGGACACAGCAGGTAAACTGGTTCCAGCAAGCATTTGGCAAATGGAAGACTTAGTCCTGCAACTACTGCAGGTAATGTGGAGAAAGGAGGACCAAAAAATGGACCAGGTAACCAAAAAATGGTTCAGGACCTCGAGAGAGCATGCAGGAAGAGCTGAAAGCTTTCTGCTGTGGTAGGAAAGGAAGGGCTCCTCAACCTGTGTGTTGAGGAGCTCAGCTCCTCCCACAAAGGCTCTGTAATGATTAGCTTCACCTTGGCAGCAAAGAGGCTTATTTAAGGCAGAATCAACTCATGGCAAAGGTTTTCATCCATCCACATATAGCAAAGCTGAAAGATCAGGTTGCTGGGAGGGATGGGGCTTTGGGTTGCTGGTTAGCAGCCACTCTGCTCGTTTGCAGTGGTTCTCAGCTGCATTACAAGTAAGGCACTTCCCAAATCAACATTTATAACCTGGCCATGACCAAAGCCTACCCTGGGGACTTCAGGCTGAGCTCTGTGTGCAACACCCACAGAGCAGGAGGGAGAGTGGCTCTGCTCTGGCTACTCCTCCAGTACAAAACTCCTCCCAGGAGCAAACCTGCATCAAGGCCCAGGAGAGGTCAGTCTGCAAAAAAAGCATCAGGATGCTTCAGAGGAAGATGTTGGGGGTGTGGGCAGAGAGAGCTGGAGTAGAGGTAGCTGTGGCTGCAAAGGAATGGGGGTGTGAGGCACTTCAACCCCCCCAGTTAGCCAGGGGTGTCTGGCTTCTCACTTTTGGGTGACTGGTGACTGGGTTCTCACTTTTGTCATTTCTGTGGTTTGTGTTGCTGCCTTCTGCAACACACACACCTGCTGCTTGTTGTGATTTTATTTGTGTTCTGTGATGGGGTTTGTAGCCTGTTTGGTTTGGTTGGGTTTTATTTTCTCTGGGATAACCAGAGATGAAGCTGCAGCCTGTGAAGTGTGGGCAGTTGAACACAGGGCACAGGGGCTGCTCAGCTTGAGCCACTTCTGTAATGAGTGTGTTTGCCTCCTGCTAAGGTGCTCCAACCAAGGTCAGTGGAAATAAACACCATGGCCAGGCAGCTTGAGACAATTACCAGAAAGCATAAAGAGAGCCAATGGGCCCAGGCTGGTCAGATTAGGAAACAACAGCCTCTGCAAGTCTGTGGTTCAGAGGAGGGAGATGTTTTTCAGTAGGAACTTTTGTCAATTCTCCCTTGACTGATGCAAAGCAGCATGATTGTACTGGAGTCAGGGAAATATGCTCTTTGATCCTGGCTGTATGCTTGGCATATGTGTGCTGAAGGATTTTTCTGAATTTATTTAGCAACCTGATTAAGATTACTGTTTCTTTTTCTTTTTTTTTTTTTTTTTTAAGTCTCTCTGCAACTAGTTATCCTGATATTTTTGATGATGCTAAGATAGGGAATCACCTTGTCAAGAGACTATTTCTTGTGTAGGTTTTTTAAAGGAGCTGGAAACCACAGAGGTCCAAATGAGCCCTGTGGATATCCACAGCAGTTCTCTACCAAGGTGAAAATCTCTCTGACAAGCTGAATAAAGCCACGTTTGCACAAGGAGTTCAGCAACAAAGGCTGCTAGTGGAACTCCCTGAAACCAAAAGGTATTTTCTATAAATGTCTGTGTTAACACGTCCTTGTGCAGGGGGATAGTTTTAATCAAGCTGGGCCTGGGAAGCCAGGATGTTTTTGACTTAACCTGAAATGTGTTGTGTCTTCCTTTTGACCAGAGGACAGGAAAAGACTTTGTACTGAAAATGCTGGAAACTGAAGCAGCTCTCTTCTGGCTTTATGATCACTGTGCAACCAGGCTTTAATATTCTGGGAGCAAGTTCCACCAGCTTGTTTCCAGCCATGGTAGGTCCTGAAATAGCAGACATCAGACCTATGACTGGTTCCTCGACCTGGCAGTGCTATTTTGGCAGCAGGCCCAGGGTTAAACATAACAAGAGTCATTTTCAGTCCTTGCTCTCTTGAAGGTCAGTGGCCCAAATGGTTGGATGTTTGTCTTAGCTGTTTCCGGACAAGGTCTGCATTTTGTAATGATAAGGCAAAATTCAGAGATCCTTGTGTTGGCAGTGTCCTGCTGACTCTAATTGGAAAGCATGTTTTTCCTGAATAAGGATATCAGGATTTGGTCATTGGCAATTTTTAATTGTTTTGACTCTTTTGAGCAGGATTTCTTGTGGTTGCTCTAAAAGCTCACTGCTCCCATTTATCTCCAGTCCATGAGTTTCACAGGATAGTGCAGCTCCTTCTTAGCTTTAAGCCCATTAAGCCTGGCTTGGTGTCCCACTGCCAGGTGAGACTTTGACGTCCATTCATCTGCTCAGGTCACATGGAAGAGGCAGTCTCCCTCTCAGCAATCAGTCTGGCTCACTCCAGCTTGCCAAATGCCTTCTGAGATGAGCCTTGTCCTCTCTACAGCTCCCTTGGAAAGCTATCAGAGAGGTCAGCCACAAATTGGTCCCATTTTTTCTGCCAGACCTCTTTGGCCTTGGCTTTCTCATCCGGTAGCATGGCACTGTATCTGTGGGGAGGAGGAAAGGCAGTATCAGGCAGGAGGATAAGGGGGCAGCTATTTCGAGAGCAGCACCGAAATGAAAAGGAAGGAGGCAGCAAGAGATTAACCCTTGCAGGACATGCCTGGTGTAAAACAGGCAGGAGCCAAGGAATGTGCAGGAAGACCCTGGGCGTCATATCCAAACTAGTTTTGGACACTCAGAACTGTCCAGTTAATAGAAAAAGGGGTTAAACACACCCAAAATAAATGCTAATTGTTTTCCTGTGTTTCCCAGGTGGGTCATGGCAAACACTGCAGCATGTCAAATTTTGGCAGAAATAGAAAAGTGATATGAAGACAAACGAATTCTCCCCAACCCAGAACCAGGTGGTGGAGGCAAGTTCATGAAGGATGGAAAAGGAGAAATATACTGAGGCGTGGAGTCAGAGAAAGGCACTTGAGAGCACAGGCAGAGGAGCCTCTGGGGTCCCTGTGTCCTGACTTTGATGAGACACAGAGATTTTGGATTAACAGAAGCCCAGCTCATGGCAGAGGAGACTCTGGAGCCAAAACCCAAATGCAAGCAAGGGAGGCAAGCTGAAGTCTCCTTATGGTTACTATGACAAGGTGAGAAAGGTGATGAACTTACTTTATGGAGTTGAGTGCAAGTTGTTTTAGGGTCCTCAGGTCAGCATTCATCCCTCCTATGGCCATGAACACCTCGTAGAAGTCATAAGAGACTCCCTTTGCCCCAAAGACGGAGGGATCATCGGGGCTGATCACAATGGGGTGCCCCTCAGCCATGAGGTCAGCTGCAGGGTGACTCCTCAAGTCAGCTACCAGCAGCAGGACCTGGGTGGGGAAGAGGAAACAGCCCCAGGGCAGGTTATTGCTGCAGCTGTGTCACACTGACAGCAGCCAGGGCTGTCACGTAGTGGTCAGGGAGGGACAGGCTCCAGAGGACTGCTCAGAATGTTTTCTGCTCTGAACTGCTGCAGGAGGAACCAGCTTGTCTCCACTGCCTGCACAAGGAGATTAATTTCTTAAATAAATCACCTTAATCAAGGCCAGTGGGGCAGATAACTTGTGCTTGTTTAGAACAATTTGGCTGTGAGCAATTCAGGAAAAGTCTTTTGGTTGCACATTTGCTGTGGTGCTTAGCTTGAGGTGTCTGGAGCTGGTGTCAGGGTTCTGACACTCCAGTAAATCTCCACCCAAAGTATCCTTTCTGCTGCACCCAGGGGACAATGGCACCACGCTAATGTGCTGCACAGGAGTTCCCACTGGTTATGAATTCTGCAAAACCAAGGAATTCCAGGTACCATCCCAGCTTCTCAGTCTCTGGCCCTCCTGGTTTGAAGTATTTTCAATTATGTCTCTTAAGACACCTCTGTGACTCTGGGCCTCATCTCCACTAGGGATGATTGCCTCCCCAAGTTCCTCTGGATAGGAATTTAAATTATTTTTTTGCTGACTGACATTTCAAGCCTTATATATATTCCCAGTGTATGCCTACATAGCAAACTGCAGTGTAAGGTGGTGCAAAGGAAACTGAGCCACCCCTTGTGCATCAAAACTTGTAGGTGCTATGGTAAACACCCTTCCAGCCACAAGAACTAAGCTTTTAACAACATACCTGGTTGGAGATGGGACAGACTTCTACAGGAATATCCTTCTTCAGAGACAAACTTTTGGCTACTGGGTGTTTAATGAGAGCAAGTCCATGGCCAATCCTGCTGGTGTTCAGTAGCAATGCATCCAGCACATTGTTGTCTACAGAGGTGCCCTGCCAGTCTGAGCAGAGACAGATAACAATCACTGCAGTGCTGTGAGGAAATAGAGCTGCTCAAACTGCTGGGTGATTTTGTTAATAGGTGTCCCAGTTGTGAGGTGAGAGGGTTGCATCCAGAGTTTCCACTTGGCATTTTCAGTGAAACAGGGATCTAAATCTGCCCAGGATATTGCCCAACATAGAGATACCCACTCATCTCACCTGGCTTTTAATGTTTACAGTATTGCTCTTGCAGCTGAGCTAATTATGCTGGACTCCATTAATTGTCAATGGAGAGAAGTAACGATTATTGGGGAGTAGCCTGTGCATTAGAATGAGATGTTTTGTGCTTACAAGTGCTTCCTCCTGCCCGTGGCTATAAGGGGAGCCTGGGGTAACCACACTTTTTCTGTAGATGTCAACGTGCAGCACACAAGGCACAAGTTAGACAGGACTCTCATGGTTAGGATAAATCCCACCAATACAGACTGAATAATATATTGCCAATAATAATACATGAAGGGTACATCAGTTACTTTGATGAGCCTGTTCAGTTAAAACTCAAGTCTGGCTCAAACATTATTTCACCTTAAAATGTAAAATGATGGTCGGGGGACTCTGCTGCTGTGGTGGATGGGAAGTGAGTGCTGTTCTAAGGGGAAATGGCTACCAGCAATAACTCCTACATGTCCTACTCCTCCTTGTCACACCAGGTTGAAGATGCTGAGCAATGTGAGACCTACAGTCAAAAGCAGGGAGCAGGTAAGGGAGGGGTCATGTGGGAATGCCACAGCTCCAAATTGATATGGGGAAAAGCACAGGGGAAACTGGTTATGTGCACATGTGTGCACACACATCCTCTTGAAGCCAGGCTTGCTGCTTCTGCTCTTTGCAAGATTTCAGTCTTGCCTCTGCAAGCAGTAACAAGCCTTGAGTCCTCATGCTCACCAGTCTCCCCAGCATGGAAGAAGTATGACAAGTTGACCCCCTTGGAATATGGGATGGTCAGGGCATCTTTCAGGTCCCATAAAGAATGACCTTCATCCTCATTGCCGACCTGGGGGAGAGCAGAAAGGTATTTTTGAGCACACTTGGGAAGATGGTAGGACTTAGAGCTCTATATAAATGAGGTGCCAGCTGTGCTGAAATTACAGTGCTGTGGGGTAGGGAGCTGATTCTTTCAGGGGATTTTGTCAATTACCCCGAACAAAATCCTTAGCTGGAGGATTTGCAATTCATTAACACTGATTTCAGAACGGCAGCAGAGGTTCTGGCTCTGGTATAGAACATATGCCATGGTATATATGTGGTTGTATCACCAGGGGTTAATGTGAAGCCCCAGAAGAAATACAGTTACCAGGTCGAAGCCTGCCAGGGTGTCTGGGAAGCGGGCTCTGAGTGCCATGGTAGTGACGATGGCTTCTTTAATCTGGGAAACATTCAGCATCCTAGAGAGCAAGAGAGAGAAAGCGCTGCAGAAGCTGGCTCCCGTGGGCCTGCCTTCTCAGGGTTTGAGTTGTGAAATGGGGCCCCCAGGGGCATTTCCAAAATGCAAGTTGCTCCTGAATCTGACAACCAGCTTCAGGTCTCTAGAGGAACAGCAGTAGAAAATCGATATTACAAAAGGAAACCCATGAATGACCAGGAAATGCCTGGCTAGACCCTGCTGTCACTTGAGTTGAGGCATGCTTGTCTAACTCTGGCTTTCCCATTTACCAAGCAGGGAAGGGAACACAACAGTGTGGAGAGAAAATGTTTAATTTTTTTTTCTTTCCTCCCAGCTGTTTTGTTGGGAGGTGAGGCAGTAACTTCATTTCAAGAGAATTTTACATTTAGGTTTCTTCCAGCCTATGTGTGACTCCTTGTCACACCAGGTCGAAGACACTGAGCAATGTGACACAGTCAAAAGTCAGGGAGCAGGTAAGGCAGGGGTCATGTGGGAATGCCACAGCCCCAAACTGATATGGGGAGAAGCACAGGGGAAACTGGTGATGTGCACATGTATGCACTCACATCCTCTTGATATGTGAGGCAGTAACTGCATTTCAAGAGAGATTTAGATTTTTTCCAGCCCTATCAGACTTCAATTTCTTGGTGCATTTTGCAGACTGTGTCCGTGCTCTGGCCAGAGAGGCAAGCCAGCTCTGAACTGGAGAGGGCATTGTGCCAAACCAGAGCGAGTAAGCGCTGCTCCACTTGCTGAGGATCACCTCACATGACTTCATGGCATCTGGCTGACTTGGAGGGCAGCCTTGTGCCTGCCTGCCTGGGCAGCAGCACGGACATACCGTACACAGGCTGTGGGGAGCAGCATGTGGAGGGTCCCACTGGAACCTCTACCACTCCCAGTGCCCATACTGGGGCACTGCTGGCACTGTCTCTGCAGGGAGGAGGAGAGCAGCACAGCTTGGACACACACAGAGCCCTGCCTGGTTCATTCCAGCTCCCAGGGCTCATGGACACTCCTCTGGCACACTCTGTGAGTCCGCCCCGCTGGCTTCGCACGTACACAGATTTATATAGACAAGTTCTCACCCTCAGCCTTTTACACACGCCAGGGAATGCTTCAGGAGTCAACATCCCGGCTCCAACAACCCACATGGACATTGCCAACCAACTCTGGCACTCCAGCATTGCTTCTCCCAGCCCTCTGCCCGCCTCTGACACGGCACAGCCGCTCCCAGCCCTGCTCAGCCTCTACCTGTGCGCTGCAGAAATAATCTTGGCTCCAACAAAGTCTGGGTGCTCCTTCACGAACTGCCTGGTCACTTCATGGTAGGTTTCCACAGACCATGATTTGTCGTGCCGGGTGCCATCCAGCTCGTACACCTGCAGCGTGAAAAGCACGTGAGAAGCTGTGGTTACAAGAGGTGTTTTACTGGGAATTGGGAGAAATGAAGTGACAAAAGCCTTGGGAGAAGCAGAGTGCTGAGAACAGGGCAGAAAAACAAAAGCAGTCAAATCTGTGCAGATTTTCTTCTTCAAGCCTTTACCAGCTGGCAAGAACCAAGGAGTGGGTTTCCTCCCTCCTGTGTGATACAAGTTTCTCCATGTTCAGGCGTGGCAAGCAAACGCCCTTGAGACCCCAGAGGAGACCGTGACCTCTCCCTCCTGTCTGTATCCAATGCTGGAGTGTTTTGTCCAGCTGTCTGGCAGCTCACACACGCTCTGTGCCTTGCAGTGGCAGGCTGTCAGCTGAGGCAGCCCCAAGGCACGCAATGGCTGAGCTCCATAAGCCACCAGCTGAGCTGGGCTTCTGCTCCCCTCTGCCAGAGGTTTGCTTCATGACCTTGAGTCAGTCAGCTAGCCTTGCCATGCTTTCCCTGGTCTCTGGCTGCAAACTGGGAAAAAGAATCCTTTTTGGCATGCTCTGTCTCATCAGCTTGCTCTGGAGGTTCCTCAGTACCAGGGCTGTTCTCAGGGCTTTTGTCCTGATTTCAGCAGGGGCGGAGACCCTGAATGCCCCATTGATACTATCCCACAAAGGCCCTGCCTGGACTCACTCAGACAGCAGCACTCCATCAGTTCTCTTCTCACCCCTCTTTTCTCTGTCACCTTTCTCCTCCAGCCTTCAGCTGCCCCACTTCACCCCCTGACTTCCTCTCTGGTGCCGTCCCTTGCAAGGCTGCCCCTCGCCCCCATCACAACGTGGTGTCCCCCTTGCCAGGCACCAGCAGCCATGGGGCAGCTGCAGAGAGATGCTCAGAGGGAATTTTCCCCAGCTGCAGCCCATGGGAATGTGAGACTTTACACAGCTGAATCTGCAAACACAGCTGGGCTTAGGGGGCTTTTCCACAGTGTTTGCTGTTTCGCACTAAATCCCAGTTTTCATTTACTTTACCTCGGGGGCCGCTCCTGGCAGGCTTTGCTGCAAGGAGAGCTTTTGCAGCGTCAGCGCTGCTGTCCCAGCCTTGTGCAGCATCTCCAGCCACATCTTGCTATTCCCCTCACATCCTGCTCACCTTGACTTCCCCCAGGAAACATTTCCCTGCCCTCCCAGCCCAGCTCCAGCCTGGCTGTCCCTTCACTGCTGCCCTCTATCCCAGCGTGGCTGCAGCTCCTGGCATTCCCTGCCGTGGTATCTGGGCTGCAGGCAGCCTGCCTGAAGCTCACAGCACTGCCCCAGGGCTCTGCAGGCTCCCACAGCATTAGGAGCTGGATGGGAAGCAAATCTTCCCTGCCAAGCCTCTCTTCAAAAGGACTGAGAGCCGTGTCTAAGGGCTGATGGTAAAGGCAGGGTGTTTTCCAGCCAGGCCCACGCACTTGTATGGTGGCAGATGCTCTTGGCCTGGAAACCTGTGTGGCCTGAGGGGATGCCAGCGCTGCCTCACAGCACAGGCATGTTGACATTGCTGTTATTTTCTCTTTCCAGGTACCCCAAAGACACGTGGTGGCTGAATTCAGAGCAACTGGCTTATGGCAACTCCCAGCAAATTAAGATGCATGTAAGCTTTGTGGACTTCTCCATGTCCCTTTTTTCCCCCCACTTTGCAGTTCTCCTCTCAGGCACAATGGACTGACAGAACTCCCACCCCCAGGGAGTCCTGCATGCAGCTGGGCTGGAGAATTGTATGGGAAAGGTGTGTCTGCAGTGACAAAATTGTCACTGGGAAAGTGGGAACACTTAGGGTGGTGTGGTCTGCTGGTGCTTGGGAAGGCATCAGGGCAGAGTGGGTTTGTAGGACAATCTGACCAGCTCTGGGTGACACAGGGAGAAAGGCCTGAACCCTTACCAGATTTTGGTGTTAATGGCAATAAAAGGAGCAGCTCATATTTTATACACACAGCTGAAATTTTAGGTTGTCTGCAAATTGTGGAAGGTTGTGTTTTGCCAATTGATTGACTCGCCTATTCAGAGTAATTGTTCTGAAATTAGCTGAGGATTTAAAATAACTATTCCAGAATAAGCCTCTATTCAAGAGAGTAAATTTGTTCAGAGTAGCTGCCACAGAACAGGTGATTCTGGTGCAGACAAAACTGAGCTTCATCTTCCCAAAGAGCAAGATTTTGACACAGCTCCCAGTCTGGCTGTGCAGTATCTATGTCACAGCAGGTATCTCCCTTAGCCATTAAGAACAAAGAATCTCTCCCTTTCAAGCCCTTGCCTATGCAAATCTCCAAGAAAGACGTTTGAATATGATCAAGGTTTTCCAGGCATCCTTAGAAGGGCAGGTATGCAAACATCCAAGAACGAAATTCAAGATAGGGCTTGAGAAAAGTTATGGAGAAATATGGATTTAAAAGGCTCTTAGAGAAGCCAAACCCCACGTACCGCAGGCAGGATAGCTCTTATCTCAACATACTGTATGTTATCTTCATAGAGCTCCAGCAGCCCCTGGTAGAAATAGGCCTTGAACACAGGTGCATAGCAGATAAGTCCAGAGGCAATGAGAAAGATTTCTTCAAATCTTTTCCAAATGGAAGCCTGAGAGGGGTAGGCCAGCTCAGGGGCATCTGTCACCAAGGTCAGGTTTCTCAGCAAGCTATAGAAAAGGGAGAAGAGAAGGAATGAGGAGAGCAAACAGAGCCTGTTGGCACTGCAGTACAACAGGCAAAACAGCAGCCAGTGCAACTAGGAAGCATTCAGGTCATTTTTCTGCCACCTGTATTTACTCCTCTAATGGCTGGCACAGAATTTGTATGATACATGTTGAGGGTACAAGTAGGTGCTTAAAACCTGCCCCTCCCTTTTTCAAGGAACAGAGTTACAAAAGCAAGAATGGTGCTTTTACATCAATTATACTCTGCCACCTGGGGTATCCCTAAGCTGAATGCACATTACTCTTGCAGATGTGTTTTCCCAAGAATCCTCAATGCACAGAAGATGTCCCAACACTTGGCCCTCTGTTCAGCACCTGAAAGGCAGACTGAGTTTACAGGAGATGCCATGTACTGGGTCACCACCAAGCTGCTTGCTGAGCCCGTAAATTGTTCTGGTACCTTTGTATTGTCAAAATAAGCCATCTAAAAAAGTGCAAGGGGAAGACAATTCTGAATCAGAAATCGTTTTTTCCCATCAGTAAGAACAAACCTGATGCCCTGCCTGCCTTGCTGATAGCTGCTTCAGGGGAACAGCTGATAAGAATCTCAGCCCTGGCTTTTCCCTTAGTGTGATGGAAATGTATTTATTTCCTCCATACACTCAGCTGGCATAGAAGCCTCTTTCAGAAATCCAGAGAGACAGTGGGTAGTTTTATCAGGCAGAGTTTAAGGGAGCCAGTAAATTGCAAGATTATCTAATTATGGGTGGCAGCTTGCATTTAGGACAGGGTGATGAGAGCATCTGTGCCACTCCACCATCCTCTGGCAAGCTGATAGCCTTCATCCCACCTGAAGCCCTTTCTGAGTCCTCCTTCTTCCACCTGAAGAGTGGTTCATAATAAATTTCTCCTGCCAGTGGGCAAAGTCTAAATGGCAGTGCAGGGGTGATTAACTTCATTCCTGGGTGGACAAATGGAAGCCATCACAGAAACCCACAGATGTTTTCTTGCTGGCCCAGTGCTTATCTCGTGTCAGGGGCTAAGCAGGTTCAGACAGAAATACCTTCAGCCATGCTTCAGCTTTCATCTGAGAATATTGTTTCCCCTCAATAACAGCTACTGATCTTTAATAGTGTTTCCTGTTTGATGTCTTGGCCCCCATCCTCGTGCAGTGCTCTGCTCTGTTATATGGGAGGTGTGGCTTTGATTTGTGATCTTATTATCTTCATCCAGGACACTTCTGTGGATGGAATTAAACCCTCACAGCCCCACCACAGATGTAAAATGTGCTCTGGTCCAAATTCATAGGCTGAGACATCCTGGGCAGATTATGCCTTTTGAATCCCTCCATCCTGCCCATAAAACAGAGCCCGTTCCCCCAGGATTTGCCTGCTGTTTCACCCTCTAAGGATTCTCTTCCAGGGGCTGCAGTTTCATTTCTTCCTCACTCTGTTAATTTCTTCGCCAGGAACAATTTTAGAAGCAAACCTGTACGTAAAAGAGATCCTACTACTGCTAAAGATGAGACTTTAAATGCTCAACAGTCAGGAAAATTCAGAGATAAGGTTTCCACAGCAACTCGGGCTCTGCCCTCCCATGCATTACAATGGGGGCTTTGGTGACATTATCGCAGGACACTGGGCAACCCCAGGTCCATGTTCAGTAATCCATGCGACCAGAGAGGACCGGGCTGGACCACGGGAGGGGCGGGCAGCGAGGAGCCCGCAGCAGCGGGAGGCACCGCGGCATCACCCTAGAAACCAGGAATGCAGGAGCGTCTTGGAGGCGCTGATCCCGAGCTGCGGAGGGGGGCAGCCGCCGGCAGAAAGGGTGTTGCTGCTGCTCAGCAGCGGGGTTTCGTGTGGGAAGAGCTGGGGAAAAAGAGATTTTTTCCCCTTTCCCTCGTGGCCGAAGGGCAGCTCTCCTCGCGGAGAGCACCTGCCCGGAGCCGGGAGCCGAGCGCGGCTGTTCCCAGCGGCGCTGCGAGCGCTCAGGGGAAAACCTCCCCGTGGATCAAAAGGCCGAGCAAGCCCGTTCTCGCCACTCCAGGCAGCTCCGTCTCAGATAAGGATGGGTGGTTAGTCGGGCTCCCACCGCTTTCTCCCCTTGTCCTGTGAGAATTCGGCTCCTCCAGCAACGAGCGCAGGCAGGGCTCCGCTCCCTGCCTTTAAATCTGGCTGTACAAACTCGTGGTTGTTTACTTAGCCTGTGCTCTTGGGCTAGAAACAGCAATAAATCCTCACACCACCCTGCTCCTAAAAGCACATAAATCAAATTGTACTTCTCTTTATAATCCCCTTCCCTTTGAGACTGATTATTGATCCTTACAACTGTTGAAGATTTATTGCATAATAGTGATCCATGCTTGATAACCAGATAATCTCCTAAGGGTTTGGGGGCTTTTGCCATCAGTAGCTCATGCAGATGAAGCAAAGCTTCATAAATACATTTTTTTGCTTCTTTTCTGGAATGGGCCTTCACCAGTGATCAGGTGCAGACTACAAATAGCCTTCCATGTCATGTCATGTATGCACTGAACAATGCTATTGCAATGCATATGCCCAAAGGGGCACAGCTAAAATGACCAGCCAAGGATTATTTATTTTCAGCTGTTGGTTTGCTTTCTCTTTTCCTGGATTTTTTCCCCAGTTTTCCTTTCCCGTGCTGTATAATACAGAAGCGAAAGATTTTGTTGCCTTGTTTTTAAAGGGATTCTTTTCCCTGCTCCTTTTTCTGTTCCCAATGGGTAATTATGCCCCTCTCCTCACCGTGGTATCTAAATGTCTTCCAGTGGTGCATTAAATAGTGTGACTAACATCTGTCACATGTGGTTCATTCGCTTTCTCTCGCTCTCTCTCATCCCCTCTTCTTCTCCCCAAGGGGAGACTTGTGGAGGGAGCAGAGTGCTTTGTTTCTGTAGTGGGTTTTTTTTATTCCTTTCTTTCCCCCCTCGTGCTGCCCTATTTTTCTGTGAGATAAGGCAGGCAGAGGACACGGAGGGGAAGGTGATGGTGGCCCGGGCAGCCAGCAGCACCCAGGGGAGCTGTCCCTGAAGCTTGGGCTGTGGTGTCAGCTCCCTCACAGATGACTTCATCCTGGTGATAGAGAGCTCTGCTGGGCACGGCCTCAATCCTCGGGCTGCAGGCAGGGGGGTGGGCAGTGGTATTTCACAAATATCCTGAATGTCAATGCTGCTTCCCTAAATATCTGGGGGCACGCTCTTGCTTCGGAGGTGGCAGCCATTATGCTGCTTCTTGAGGGAAGGAATGACATTCTGCTGTATCCTAATTGATTGTGAAGAAAATAAGTGAGGATTGTTTTTCCTTTTAAGTATGAAAGCAAAATTCCCTTCCTTTTGCTGTCCCTTGGCCTGTGGTCTCCTGGCTCCCCTAACAGCATCCTTTTGGAAGCTTACCAGTAACACAACACTCCAGGGTCTTGGCCCATGGGATGTGTGTTTTGAATAGGAATGATTAGACCTGCTCTTGAGGGAAACAAACAAAAGGAGTCCCTTCCAAAGCACACACACACACATATAAGTACCTAAAAATACAAACAGCAAAAGTCATGCAGATTCCCCTTTCTTCCACCCCTTCCTGGTCAGAAATGCTGTAAGGTGAAAGAGGTGCAGCTTCTCAGAAGCATTTCCATTGTTCCTTCACATTTGCTGATCCACCCTGTCTTGCATGAGAGCCCTTCCCTGCTGCCATATTCCCTTGACACTTCCTTGAAACCACCCAACTATCCATCCGTTCTTTCCTCTGACATCTGCTTTCTCTCAGCTTGTCAGTGCTCAAGGGCAAAGAGGAGTGCAGGAGAGAGGTAGCCTGGGATGCACATGTTCAAGAGACTGGGAGAGTTTCCAGAAACTGAGAGGCAGAACAGATTGGGGCCTATTCCTGGCTAGAGACCTATTTCCAGACGGCCAAAAACATTCCTAACCCCTAGACTAGTGCCCAGGGATTAGATGAAAATAGGAGGGGAAGTGCCTCAGCGTGGCTGTTGTTGGTGTGTTTGCACATTATGCCTAATGACTCCTCTGTGATTTTGTGGTGATGAGCACGGGAGGGCGAGAAATGAAGGACAACACACTGAAATGGATAAGTCAGCACCCAGGATGCGAGAGATCCAAGTTTGTTCTTGGTTCAGGCACATGTTTGCTGAGGGAAATCACTTCATTGGCCTCTGCCTCAGTTTCCACTCTACATTTGGGGAGCCCCTTGCAGCGAGGCTCTGTCTCATATCCCCATGCAGTGCCTGCCACTCTGAAGTCCTGCTCTGACCCGTGGCCATTGAACACCGTCAGACAAATAAAAAAGAAGAGGAATGTGGCAATAGTGCCTCTGAAAACAAGTGATTTCCACACAGGAACAGAGGGAGCCACACAATGCACAGCCCCAGTCACCCAGGTGTGCAGGATGCTCTGCCCTTCAGCCTCTGCCAGAAAGTGGCATCATGCCATGGAAACACAGCTAAAAACAAGTGCAATGAAAGGGCTGCTCCTGAGACACTTCTAAATGTCCAGTGTGATTGCTTGGGCTTTAAGGAAGTGAAGCTGTTTCAAAATCCAATCCCTTGCACTTTATTTATGGGTCTCCTGGTGTGGTTGAAGAGAGCTGGTGCTGTCATCTTTCCTTCCTCATCACTCCCAGCAGAAATGGAAGGGAGCTAATGGGAAGCACCAGATTTCTCTTTGGAAGACAGAGGTAAGTGACTTCTCACTGGATCTTATTTCGTCCATCACGTGTCAGGGCAGTTGAGCCTCAGGATATAAAAGGTCAAGAGCCCAGGGTCTGGCAGCAGTTTCTCCTCCATAAATGAGGGATGGTGGATGCCCTGGAGAGTCAGACCCCTCTGCCCTGCCCATTGCTGGTTTTGGGGAGGGAAGGCAATACCATGCCATGAGTCTGGAAGTTCCTCAGCTTCCCAACCTGACCTTATTCCCAAATCTGCAGGGCACACAGCCCAGACAGCTTCCACATGGAGAGGTTACCAGCTCACTGAGAATTAAAAGATCTCTATTTTAGAGCTCACTGAAGAGCACTGCAATAAAACCCACCAAGTTTCACTTCAGAAATGCTGGAATTAGTGTCATCTGCACTGCCTTAGTCCAGCCCTCTCCTTGTGTGTTGGCATGGCAATGCTGTCTGTCATTACATGACACCCCACACTCTGGTTTTCCTGCAGCCCCAGCCCCTGGAGCGCCAGGGACAGCGGTGCCCTCTGAATGGATGGCTACTCAATATTTTCCTTTGTCCTCATCGCTCAGTGTCTGACTTCATGCATTATTTAGCGTGCTCTCTCCAGCCCCCCACACACCACGGCAGAACTGCAGGCTCCCTCTTGGCCTTTTCAGCAGGGCTTTGTCCCGGGATCAATGGCCCCTGGATGGGGAGATAGGATTCTGTCTTCCCATCACCACTGGCTGGAGGGGGAGCCAGCCTCTTCCCAGCCACCTGTGAGTGAATAAATGCCAGGTGGTGATAAAAAGGCTGCCAGCAGTAAAGGCAGGAGCTGCCTGCAGGGAGGGGAGCTCCTGCAGGAGGGGGAGTGATGCCCTGGGGAGCTCCTGGAGGATGGTGAGTGATGCCCTGGACACCCAGCTGAGGTGTGGGCGCTGGGCAGCTGCAGGAGCCTTGCCTCTAAGGGCAGAAGCTCTGTTAGCAGGAGGGTGTTTGAGGAGAAAAAGCCCCCAAACCAGGCAGAGGTGCTGTTTGTGGGGTTCCTTGGCTCAGCCAGTGCCCAGGAGGGTGAGCCACAGCTCCTGGTGCCTGAGGGGCCTGTTGGGAATGAGTGCTCCCAGGTGGTGGATGCTAGCAGGGCTTCAAAGGCAGGCCTCAGAAAACAAATTTGGTGTTTGGAGGGAGAGTTGGGTTGGGTTTTATGTTAGGAAGTTTGAGGGGTTTTGCTAGTGTAGCAATTAATATAAATAGTTTGCCCAACTTCTTGCTCTGAATCAAAACAATGACTTTGCAAAGGACTTTTCAACTGTTGGGGAGAGCCTGTTCATCACCTGGCTTCCTAATCTAGTTTTTGGATACCTCACTGGAAGAGGCACCACACAGCCCTGTCAGACACTGAGAGCCCATTCAGCCTGGGTGCTGAGGAGAGCTGGGGTCTCATAAATCTACTTAAACCACTGTCCTCAGCATGTCTGCACAGAGGGCCAGAGTGAGTGTGCACAGAAGAATTCAATTTTTATGGTCCCTGACTGGTTTACTTAATGCATCAGCCTTCAAGCTCTTACATTGCTGTTTGCTTTTCCATGTGCACAGCCCTAAATGGAATTCCTCACTTCCAGAGCAGTGAGCAAAGGGGAAAGCTGGACCAGTGTTCCTACATGAGCTCCTCACTTCCAGAGCAGCAGGGCAAGCTGGAGCAGAGTGCCCTACATGAGCTCCTCACTTCCAGAGCAGCAGGGAAAGCTGGACCAATGCTCCTGCATGAGCTCCTCACTTCCAGAGCAGTGAGCAAAGGGGAAAGCTGGACCAGAGTGCTCCTACATGAGCTCCTCACTTCCAGAGCAGTGGGGAAAGCTGGACCAGAGTGCTCCTACATGAGCTCCTCACTTCCAGAGCAGTGGGGAAAGCTGGACCAGAGTGCCCTACATGAGCTCCTCACTTCCAGAGCAGCAGGGAAAGCTGGACCAGAGTGCTCCTACATGAGCTCCTCACTTCCAGAGCAGCAGGGAAAGCTGGACCAGAGTGCTCCTACATGAGCTCCTCACTTTCAGAGCAGTGAGCAAAGGGGAAAGCTGGACCAGAGTGCTCCTACACGATGCTGCCACGGGACACCACGAGGCTCGTCAGCGCTGCTCACTCACCCTCTGTCGAACTCGGCCACGTCGCTGAGCTGTCCCCGGTAGGTGTCCAGCAGGAGCCACTGGGAGCACTGGGCTGGCAGGTGGGCAGGGCGCGGCCGGGAGAAGCGGAAGCGCACGGTGCCCGCGGGGGTGAAGCAGATGTAGCAGTCGGGCAGGTAGGAGGCATTGTACACCAGCCAGCCCACGCTCAGCATGGCCAAGTCGTGCAGGTGGAGCACGGCACCTGGTGGGGGACAAGGACATCCCGATGAGCTGGGAAGAAGGTTTGGTGTGAGAGCGGTTTGTTCACCCGTGCAGGGGTGTCTGGAAATGCTTTCTAGAGGGCTGTGAGTGCCCCAGGCTGGAGGATGTGGCCCCCTCCTCATCAGACACTGGGCAGGCAGAGCGTGACAGCTCCCTGGGAGCACAGGGAGGGGGGAATCAATAGGGAGCTCTGCCTCTCCGCTGGGATGGAAAATGCTCCGAGTTATTAAGGGCCTTTCAGACAGACTTTGCTGTGAGCTGGCTCAGGCCCCACTGATTTAAACTCTCACAGGAGGCAGCAGTTTACAAGGCATGCTGGCTGAAGCACACCTGAAGCTAAGCTCTGTGTCTAAGCTGTTTGGATCCCAGCTTCAATTTTGAGTCTTTTCTTTCAGCTCTCTGGAACTCTGGCGTACACCAAAATCCCAGACCACGCTGCTCTGGGGAATTGCACTCAGATGCAGAAGTACAATTCACTTCTGTGCCTTATCAAAAGCATGCTCCCTTACATTGTACATCTGCTGCTGGCCAGCACCAAGGGCCTCTGGGGCACTGTTATTGTGCAGTATGTTGGCAACTGCCAGTCTGCCTGGCACAGGAAGCATCCTCTGTCTGCTCACCTTCCCCATCATTTCATTTTACTGAAATCTCTCTTTTTCCTGGTGTTATTGGTGCTTGAGCTTGGCCTCACCTTTGTAAAGGGAAGAGGAGCTGAAGTCTTAGATGTGTTTTATTAGTCTAGGGGAGACCTCTTAGTCAAAATAGCTTTGATGCCCTTAGGGGAAAAGGAAGAACACGAATAGCAAGAACAAGACACAAGGCTGGTATGTATTTGACATTAGATTAAGTTCCAGACTGCAATTTACAGTGGACTAATCTAATATAGACTCATGTCTATGATCTCCCACTAGAGAGGGCCTGGCTGTAAAGCTGCTGAGGAGCTGTGGTTGCTGCTCTCAGCAGAGCTGGTGCACCAGGCTGGCCATGCTGCAGCTGTCTGACCCTCCTCTGGCTGGCAATGTCACCTTCTTCCCTACGTGAGCAGCAACAGACATTACAGCAGTGCTTGAAACAACAGGAACTCCCAGGGGCTCTGAGCAAGTTCTACTCAAACAGCTACAAGGATGTGCTCTTGGCCCTAAAAGCTTACAGCCCTTGCAAAGATTCCAAGAAGCCATTTTAACATCACCTGGATTGAAAAGTGTTAATTATTTGTTTTGACTCCCACTTGGTGTCAATGATGCTGGAGGTGAAGAGGGGAGTACTTTTAAATTCCTGACTGTTCAATCCAGCCATGAAAGGATAATGACATTTCTGACATACTAATTGTTTTCAGTAATGGATTAGGATGCTGCAAGGCTGGGTCTGCATCCTGCAGCAAAGACTGGGAGGGAGAAGTTGGGAAGATTCTCAGGGCCACATCCAGTCTGGCTGTGAACACTTCCAGGGATGAGGCAGCCACAACTTCTTTGGGCAACCTGTTCCAGTGCCTCACTACTCTCTGAGGAAAGACTTTTACTGATATCTAATCTAAATCTCTCCTCTCTTAATTCAATGCTGATCCCCCTGGCCCTGTCCCTACCTGCCCATGTAAAAAGTTGCTCTCTCTCCCTTTTATAAGGGAACTCACTTCAAGTGCTGGATGTACACAACAATCAAAGAAAATAAAGTGTTAGAGGTAGCCCCTTCTTCCTCTAGTGCCCTCAGACTTTCCAGCAGACTTCCAGGTCTGCTACAGAACCACCTGCAGAAACACTTTTCCAGGGATGCAGCACTTTTGGCTAGGATACAGAATAGGACAAGGGTGGTAGCCTGTCCATGGAATGTGTGTGTGGGAAACAGAGAGGCCCTGGCTGGACCATGCTGAGTAAATTGGATGTCTGTTATTTCTTGTTGTCTCTGCTTCCTCTGCCCCTTCTCCACTCTTGAAAGACTTCAGGATCCATATTGTAAGTCCAACCAAATGCCACAATTGCTGGAAATGTGCATTCATCCAATCCATCCCCCTCTTCCTCTCTCCCCCTACCCCATCCCTGAGCTGGGAGTCAGGGCTTTTCCTGGAACCCAATGAGCACAATTCACAGCTCTCAGAAGCTTCTCTCCCACATCCTGTGCTTTGTCCCAGCTCAGAATGCAAAAGATGAGTAAGATGAGACTCCTTAAGCCAAGCCTACCTTTGGGCATGCGCTTTAGGATGCTGAACACGGCGCTCTGATCAATGAGGCTTTTTGCCCGGAAGAAATGCATGCTTGGAGGAAACTCTCCTGTAGCCATGGCTGCTTCCACTTCCTTCTTCTTGAGGTTTACAAGCTTTGTGCTGAGCTGCTGCTCCTCCCTACTCAGCACCAAGTTGCCACCTGTCTGATGGGCTTTCTCCTCCTGCATCAGGGAGTCCCTGTCCTTCCAGAGAGGGCTGGGAAGGCAGAGGGAAGCCAGGCTCAGGAGAAGGAATGCCAGCCTCACGCCTTGCCCAGATGGAGGTTTCATCTTAGAGCTGCACCCTGACAGGGAGAAAAAAGACTGAAGCATTAGCAGAGGTCAGAAAGTGGCACCTGGGCAATGGGAGGTGAAGTTGTTGGGCCATTGGGTTAATGGGATGCTCATTACTGGTACCAATGTCCCCCAAATTTAGGGCTGATGGATCAGCACACTCTTTATGGCTGCTGGTTGCACACAGCAAGGCTGGGTAGGATGGAGAGATGTTGCTCCTTAGATCAGACTGGCAGCACATCATGCAGTAAGGCAAAGATCCAGCCCTGGCGTGGGGGATTGGTGGGATCAGGATGCTGCTTGCCAGCTGGGATAGAGCCCTCACCTCACTGGCTGTGCTGATAGTGTCCAGGTAAGGGGCTTGGCTTGAGCTCAGCAGATCTCAATTCCCTCCAGCTGAGAGAAGATCCTGCTGCACCCTTTTAGTCCATTTCAGCTACCCAAAGGGTTAATTTATGGACAAACCCCAAGGCTTCCTCTGCAGCAACAGAGGTGTGTCCTTTCCTTGCAATCCCATTAGAAAGGGGATGGAAGTGAGACCATGGGAGTAGTAAGAGATCACAGGAGACAGGCAGTGTGAACTCTGAGAGTTCTCCCTCCCCCTAAAAAGCACAACTGCAATATAATCCTTCAACACTACCCTCCCTGCCAGTCTCTCCAGAGCAAAACATGTTGGAGAAGGACTCAATATTTTGAATTAAGCTTTAGTGACCATCCATGCCAACCTCTCCAGAGAAAAACAGGCTGGAGAAAGGCTCAATATTTTGAATAAGGCTTTAGGGACCCTCCTTGCCAACTTCTCCAGAGCAAAATAGGCTGGAGATGGGCTCAATATTTTGAAATTAGACTATGGGAATTACATAGAAGGGCACATGTCTTCTGCTTCCAGCCTCTCCTCCACCTGTGGCTCCAGGAAAACATCCCCAGCCCCTTTAGTGCATCCCAGGGGTTGAAATTATGCTGAGGAGCAAACAGAGCAGGCCTGGCTCTGAGCTTAGAAAAGGAAACATCCCAAAGAAAAGTGTTATCTTATCCGTGGTGAGACTGACTCACTTACTGTCCACTCTCCTCCTGCTGGCACCCGGAGCTCCCGCTCTGCCGGGGAGGGAGCGCGGGCAGCGGTTCTGTCTCGGGCGGGCCGGCGCTGTCCCAGCACGGATAAAGATGCCGAGCAGGGTCCGTCCCGGAGCCAGGCACATCGAGTTCCTCTTCCTGTGCTGCCGCCCAGCTTCTATTTCACCCCGGCTTCATGAATATATAAGGAGGAGGAGGAGGCAAGGGGAGGTTATGAGAAAGTGGGACACCGGGCAGCTGAAGGGAACCGGGCTGCCAAAAAAGCGGGGACCCCCCAGCTCTTTAACCCCATCTCTGCCAGACAGCGAGGGCATGGGGGGCTTGTCTGTGCGGCCGTCCCGCCTTCCTTGGCACGCACTCGCAGCTTTTAAATATCCTGGGACAAGCGCTCCGGCGCACATTCCTGGTGCGAGGAAACTCTGTGTCCCAGGAATACACACAAACTCGGAGATCTAATCTGACACCGAGCGTTTAATGCCAGCTCTGCTCGCTAAGGCTTTTACAGCTGAGAAAAGAGCGATTTGTACCTTGAAATGGTCTTGCCAGGTCTGTGCCAGCTCAGTGAGTGAGGCAGGCATCAATCCAGGCTGCCCTGAGACACGCAGGGCTGAGCTCCAGCCTTAAAGAAAGTCAGGTGCAGGAGGGAGATGGACTTATTAAAAAAATAATAATAATAATCACAACAAATGCAGTAATTTCAGCGTTTTATTTCTCAGTTTAACAGACTGAGTTTTAAACCACTTAAAACAGATGTTACATAAACAGCTTCCAGGGGAGAGCAAAGTCCATTTGGGTTTCATTTAGTCCAAAAATTTAATCATTTTAAATATTAAAAAAAAAAAAATAGAGAGGGAGATCTTGTAAGTCAAGAACTGTTGAAAACAACCCACAGCAGTCACAAAGATTGTTTTTGAGGCAGAGACAGTAGAGTCTGGCCAATAATATGTTAAATTTCATTAGTGGCACTACAACAACTGAAAGCAGGGTGTTCAGGCTGCCCAACTGTCCCAGCTGGACACCTGCCAGCTTTCCCTTCTTTCCTGATCCCTTCACTCTGCTGTCACTAGGATCATTCCCAGCATCCAGGCAGGGATCAGTCAGGGATCCCAAATCCTCCCTAAATCCTGACAAGGCAGCATGTGCAGAGAGTGGCTGTGCCCCTTTGCCTGCCCCACAGCAGGATGGGAATTCCTTGAGTCTCTAGATGATCCTGCTCCCAAAAAAGGGAGATCAGTGGAGTGGAAAGATGACCCAAATATGCTCAGCAGCAACTACTGGTTGTTGAAAGCCACTCGAGGATGGGAGGTGTGAGGAGGGAAGCACACAGATGGTTCAGTAGGGACAAGAGTTCCGCCTCCAAACACCTTCAAGGGAACAATATCAGTGAAAGGAAGGGAATTGCTTTCATTTTCTTGTCGTAGTAAAGCCTAGCATTAGTTCCATAAAGACAAATTCAGCCCAGGCAGTTGGAAAACTGACTGTGTAGTGAGAAATTGGGTGCTGGAGAGATGTTCCCACAGTGGAGCCCTGAGGGGGGTTAAAATGCTGTCTGAGGGATCTCAAAAAGCTTTCAGCCAGGCAGGGGTCTTGGAAATGCCTGCCAGAGGGCCTCAGAGATTTGTAGTGGCTCATCCTTTCAAATCACATTCGATAAACAAAACCAAAGTCCAGTGCTCAAACATTTCTTTGATGGGACTTTTCCACATAAACAGTCGAAGGCATTGCCAGGAGAGTTTTGTGCAGATGTTGCAAGGGTTGGACTAGGAAATAAGCAGGTGTTTGAGATGCTTTGCTCTCTATTAAAATGTGGTGCATGCTCTGAAAATAAAAGGAATAGGACCACAGCTGCTTTTAGGTGGGATCAGTCTGGACATAAAAGGTGGAAAGAGGGAGAAGAGGACAACCAGGAGCCCCACCTGGGGGAGGATTGGGTTCATCTAGGGCCTGCAAGCAGGCAAAACCCTGGCTTCAGGCTTCCCTGGGAACTGAGGCATAGCACAGGAAGACTTGCCCTGTCTCAAGGACTAACAAGGAATGCTACAGTTGTCATTTCCATGCCAACACATCTCTCAGCTTGTTTGAATTCTTCCTGAGAACCAAGTGGCCTGTTTGGAGGTTTTGCAATAGCTCTGTGTCTGCCCACAGGAGCACGATTGCAGTTCCTGTCCAGTCTTGTGTGGCCCCTGGAATAGTCTGCAGCTCCCTGGCTCTGGTCCCACATGTTGTTTGGCCAAGGCTGATAGGGGCACCAGGCATGCCCTGCTCCTTCATCAACCAGCCCAGCTTTTCCTTGCTTTCTGGGGTGCTTCCCAGCCCTCTCAAGCTGCTGCAGCTGTACCCAGCACTGTTCCAAAGCCCCTGCCCTGGGTGTGCCTGTGCAAGCTGCCAGGGTGCCCCTTCTCTATGCCCAGCTGCACCTCAGAAGCTTTAAATAGCTGGAAGTGAGCTCACAGCGAGTTCCCCCTGCTTCAGTTTCAGTTCTGTGTGTGAACCTCTTCCCTTCAAACCTTTCCAGCCTCCTGAGGGTGACAGGAACCATTCCCTGAGGGTTTCCCCACCTGTTCCTCCTGCATCTCCCCTGCTGTGGCCACAGCTGGGCTCCCCCCACCCAGTTCCTTGCAGCAGCAATGCACAGGGGAGCATGGGCAGCTGTGGGGCTGCAGGAAGGGGGAAGGACCACAGAGGCAGCAGCAGCCTTGCAGATGTGTGTTTCTCACTTCATCTTTCAGCTCAGTGCCCTGCAGAGCCCATCCTGCTGCTGTGGAGGGTCAGCTTGCAGTGTGCCACTGCAGCTCCCAGCCCCAGGTTAAAGCCTGGCAGGGTGTGGAGGTGATAGCAAAAGCTGCAGTGATAAATCCAGCAGAGGCATGACCTAGGGGCAGTGCAGACCTGGCTGTGTTTCCTGTGTGTTTCTCATTTTTGTGTAAGCCAAATGCAAACCAAGGAGCGTTTCTGAGAGCACAGAGGGCAGGGGTGCCTTTTCCCTTCCCAGCCTCTCTGAACATGTTGTAATCTAAGCTGTTCTCTGGAAATATCACTGTAAGGCTGGGAAGAGAAGAATGGAGCTGGGAAATGTGTTCCTAGCTCACCAGTTAGCTGCTCTTTCTGTGCCAGCTGCCTCATTTGTGAAATGGAACCTATTCCCTGCCTAGTTGCAATGATTATTTGCTGGTGCAATAGCCGTGGTCCCTGGGCCAGCAAGTCTGCATAAGAGACATAGTTTGTTTGGAGAGGGGAACCACGAGGTGGGACAAGGGGCGGGAAAACAGCCAGAGGTTGTGGAGAGATAGATTTTGGGGAGACAGATGGAGATGGTGCTGAGGACAATCTTGCCCTTGATACATTGCAGCTGTGTTAATTATCCAAGAGTGGGAACAGCCTTGCCCTCCCAGCTAACTCACTCTTTATCACACCTAGAGCTAGGAGGGAGTCACTTGGACTCTGCTGGCCGTGCTGTGAGGAGGAAGGGACAGGGGGTCGTGCATCCAGGTGGAATTGGGCACACCTCCCTCACTGGGGTGTGAAGAAGAGCTGAGGCATTGGGTATACAGACTGGCTGCTGGCATAGATGGACAGACCCTGAGAGCTGTGTGGAGCTGCCCTTGGGAGACTACAGGAAAAAGGTATGAAGGACTTTTAGATCACAAGGTGCTGATACTTGAAGCCTTCTGAAGTTTTATTGAAGCACTCTGAGTGCTCTGGCCAGCACAAGAGGTGTGCAGGTGCACAGGTGAGTGAGGAGAGTCCTTGCCTCTCTGCTGGGTGTGGGTGAGACCACGGTGCTCTGAAGCAGTCCCAGTCTCTGGTTAATGCTAAGAACACGTAACAGTGCTAAGTGCTATAAATTATTATTAAGAATAGACTGTCCTGGGATGTTTGGGATCATTAAAACCTCCTCACTGAACTGCTGTGTAACCCCTGCTTTGGTGTGCTGGGCACAGGTTGGTGTTTTAATTTCTTTCCACCCCACTTTGTGCCTAGGCAAAAACATTTCCCAGCCCAGCAGGGACATCAGTGGGAGCCCTGCAGCAGAGAGAACACTGGTGTGCCCTGGGTCTTGCTGGCAGCATTTCTCCCCAGTCTACAGCCAAGCTCTGCTCACCCTCAAGGTGCCCTTTGCCCCTTTAAAAATCCTCCCTCCCTTAGCTGCCCGACCATGTCTTGGTGCATCTGTCCTTCCACTCCTCCTCAGCTACATCCATAACTATCCAATGATTTAAAATGAATAGGACACTTGAGATGCTACAGGAGCGGGAGCTGCTGATGGAGAGAGCCAGGGAAAGGGCTGAATTCCCAAGTTAATGATGAATCACTCTGGGAGTGGAGTCATTGATTTGTAATCATTGCCTGGCTCCCAAATATAATAGCCATGAATTCCTCTGACCAGCAGCTGTGACAAGGTGCTTTGGGCTATTCCCAGCACACCTGCAAAAGTTCAAATCTTGCTCACAAGAGCAGGGCTCAGAGCTCCAGGAGCCAAACAACTCCATCAGCATTTGCCCTCTAACAAGAGGGGCTCAGCAGCCAGCACACCCAGCTGTCACTGCACTGCTGCTGGAGTTTAGCATGCAAATAAATAAGTGAAACTGCATCATTTCCTTCCAACCCTCCACCCCAATTCCCTGCTGCTGTCACCCCACCCTGGAGGTCTGGGAAGGGGAAGCACAAAGCCAAGTGTGCCGGTGTGTATTGACACCTCATGGCTTTGGGGGCAAACAGCAGCCTGCCAGGGGCTCCCAGGGCACGAGCTGAGAGCCTTGGGTATTTGGGAAAGGGGCTCTGTGCCATCCAGGGCAGGTCCCAAGCTTGTCACCAAGTCTTCTGTGCAGAGATTCCCAGAGCCTCAAGTTTGTTATTTGTATTTTGTATTCTCTTCCTCTCCTACCCACAGGGACAAAAATGAGAGCAAACTAGGCAACCAAAACATCCTGGATTAGTAAGTGTACTTGACTTGTACATCTCTGGGGGATGACTTTAGGGAGGGTAGAAGCCCAGTGCTACCATGGGAAGTGTTTTCTTGCTTTTGACATTAGTCACATCAGGTTTCCTGCCTGACCTATGGTGTCTATCCATCCCCAGGCTGTGCTGGCTCACAGGGTTAGTGTGGTTTTGGGGGGATTTTTCCTAGCAAATTCCTGTTCCTAGGAGCTATATTCCATAAAAATATCCTCCCCCACTCCCAGCCTCCTACTCCATCCATCTGACTTCCCCAAACAGAACCAGAAGCCCATCTCTGTCCTATTCCTCCCACCTCTGCCCCTGGGGTCCATCACACCTGGACACAGAGGATCCAAGTTCATCCGTGGTCACTCTGCATCTGTGAGCATTCCTGTGACCTCTGCCAGGACATCCTGTGTCCCCATGTCAGCCATCTCCTCATCTCACTGCCTCTCCATTTCTCTGTGTCTGCACCACCCACCCAGCTCCACCATCACACAGACCTCAAGCCCAGTCAGTAAAAAGTACAAGGCCTTGCAGTGACACTGCACCGTGTTTCTCTCTCTGACCCCAGCCTCTCATGGAAGTATCACCAGAAGAGACATTCTGCACTGCATCCCAGAGCTGTGGCTCTATCTTACACTCTAAGGCTCCAGAGATATTTTGGAAGAGAGGACAGCAAATGTTGGGGAGCACATCAGCAGATATACCTGACCTTCAGCTGCTCAGAGCCACCCCACTCTGTACAGTTTCTTTTCCTCCCATGCATGGGACAAGCAAGTCACCATTTAGAACAGGTTTATACTAAAAAATTAACAGCAGTGAGGAGCATTTGGGTTAAAACATGACTGGCCAAAAGTGCCTGTGTTGTAGCCAAGCTTCATCCTGCCTAGGCAAACCTCCAAACTTTATTAAAGCCTTGAGATGTCAAAACAAGGCTTCTGCACGGTTCCCTTTGGAGGTACCTCCATACACCATGCTGCAAATGCAGACACTGGCTTCAAGCCAGTCAGCTCTAGCAGCCCTGCCAGCAAAACCTCATTCCCCCAAGCTCCTTAGGCAGGGTGGTGCTCTGCAGGGATTTGTATTGCTCTCAGCTGTGGCAACACCTGAGCAACAGAGTTTAAAGCAAGGTGAAGGGTGCTCATGCCAGCAGCAGCCACCTGCCCGGGGTAGAGCAGAGCCCAGCCACTTGTGATCCTTACAGACAAAGCTCAGGGCATTTCTGGCATGCCTAGACTTGTTCATCCCGTTCTTCAGAGGTGTTTCAGCCCAGCCCAACACACTTTTGTCCCCTGGCACGTCCCAGCCTTGCCCTGTAGGTGCAATCTTACCTTCAGCTAAATTGCTGTTCTCCCCAGGAGATTCTCTTCCCCTGAAGCCCCACAGCACTGTCTGCCTCACCACAGCAAGCCAAGGCCTCAGGGCACCCACCCTAATGGTGACAAAGGCATGGAGCACACAGTCAGTGCCACTTTTACACTGTCAGCAGAAAGCTGCAATTAATCACTGAACTCACAAAGTGAAGCACAGACAGAGACTTTAGGGAGGCTTGTGCAGGTTTTGACCAAAACAGCCCATGCCTTTTGGTAGCCATGAGAATACAACTACTTTTCAGCCCACTCTAGGAACAAAGAGCTCAAGTCCACCTTCTTTTAGTGTTGGTGAGCAAGCCTTGTCTCTTGAATCTCACTCTCTTTGAGTGTGCTGCTGTGAGGTTCTCATGTAACCACCAGCTGCAGGGCCCACCCTGGCATCCCAATCCACACCTAGCACAGCCCCCTCCAGAGTGGCACCATCTACCTGAAATTCCCCTTTCCCATGGCCTCCTTCAGTTTGTGGAGCATCCTTCCCTGCTGAAGAAGGATGAAGATTTTGGTATGTGGCACGTGCGTGCAGGAATGCTGCTGCCCATTGCTGCTTTGAGTTATAATATGGGAGAGCTGCTTCTTTTCTATTCTGCCTGATCCATATGTCCTCTGCAGACACAGAGTGACTGTTTCCTGCTGTGGTTTCACTCTGCTGGTGACAAAATTGCAGGCATCAATCAGTGTGTCCCCTGTGAGGGCTGGCTCCATGGAGGAGGGTGAGCCTGGAGCTGGGGGTGGCAGAAGGCAGGCGTGGGGCAGTGGCCAAACTGGCAGAGGTGCAGCCTCACAGTGCCCAGACAAGAGGAGCAGAGCAGATCTGGGGATGGCAGCCAGGTCCAGCCACAGCCCAGTGACTGCCAGGCAAGCCCACAGTGACAGGACAGGTCTGAGGTCAGCTCAGGGACTGAAGTCCACGGGCCAAGGTCCACACAAACAGGGTCCATGGCTCAGCTGTGGCTGCAGGGTAGCCCAGCTGGGGAGCAGGGCAGGAGCCTCAGCTAGTGAACTGCCCAACAGGCCCTCACTGGGGCTTTTTAGCAGAGCTTTCTTGAAGAGCTCTCTTGGACATCAGGCACTTGTGTGATCATCTAAGTGAGCCCTGAACCCAGGGAGTCAAACCCCCAGGGGATGCTCTCAGAGCCCTGACCTGAAAGAAAGAGCAGCTACCATGCTCTGTGAGCCTGCAGGTGGAGATGTGAGGGATGAACATAATCTGCTGCCAATCCCCAGGCTGAAGCACCACAGCTCCTCAAATGCTGATGGTAACACCAGTGGGCATTTTAAAGTAAAAGGTCTTTACCAGTCTGCCTTTTGCAGCAGGGAAGTTCTCCACTCTTATAATGATTACATGGAAAGAATGTGGAAATTTTTGGGGAGGCAGATAGAGATGGTGATAAAAGCAATCTTGCCTTCAATATATTGCAGCTGTGTTAATTAGCAAAGAGTTGGAACAGCCTGGCCCTCAGCCATGGGTGTGATAGTGATTTAGTGAGTTGGACTCTGCTGGCTGTGCTGTGAGGAGGAAGGGACAGGAGGGTGTGAGAGGGACAGAAAAGGTGAGATGTTGTACAAGGGACAGATAGGGATAGATGGCCGTGCTGGGGATGGGAAGGAGCCAGCTGGAAATGCAAAAGAAGGGAGAAGAAAGAGAGAAAGAGCCAGAACTGTGTGGAGCTGCCCATGGGAGGCTACACAGAAAAGGTAAGAAAGATTTCTAGATAACAAGATGCTGAGGCTTGAGGCCTTGTGAAGTTTTAACCAAAGCACTCTGAGTGTTGTGGTTGTCTCTATTATGACAGAAATTTGCTGTTAAGAAAGGGAGCAAACAGTGAAATTGTAAACGGCTTAAAAATAACTTTTAACAAAGTTTGGAAACTGAGCTGAGGACAGAAATCAGTGCAGTGCACAGGAGGGAATACTCTCTCAGGGATAATATGTGTGTACACAGACCTTCTTAAGCTAAAACAGTATTCACATTTTCACTCTGGAGAGGAAGAACTATCAGCCAAACTGAGCTTCTAAATGACCAGTGGTTCTGCTATTTTCTGTTTATTCACCCTGCTATGAGTTGACCTGAACCAGATCCTGTCTGCATCTCTTTCAGGTGTTCAAAACCCACTTCTGGAAGACAACAGGAAAGATGAAACTCTCAGCATTCATGCCATGCTCACCAGTCCTTGAGGAGCAGAGATGGCTGGCAGCCACCAGCACCCTTTCTGGACCAAGATGAGGATGTATCAAGGTACAAAAGTGTTCTATGTTCAGAGATTTTAACCTAAGTAGCTGTAACTCCCAGCATGGGATGGGGGTCAAAGGGAACTCACTGAGGCAGTCAGGCTCTCCAGCAGCTTGGCAGCTCCTTGGAAATCAATCACTGAACTCAGGGAAGTGCACCTTAAATGAAAGATAACAAACACCACCAGCTTTGCTGAGGAGGCACCTTAAATGAAAAAATCAAACAGCACCACCACGCACGTCCAGCCTGTTGAAATGGCGCTGTAATTAAAACTTAATGAAAAGCGCCATTTATCGATGAGCTTTATTAACCTTGTCTAAAACCATTTGGGCAAATTAAAACTCCTCTTGGTCTTTTCCTGCCACACTAAAAGCAGCGAGTCACGAAACAAATCAATAAGGCTGGCCACGTTGGTTCTTTGTTCGGGGCAGGAGGAAGATTTGCTGCTGGAGAGCTTCAGCTGGCATGGCTTCAGCCACGGCAACGCTGCCTCCTGGCCTCTGCCAGGGCCCCTGCTGGCCAGCCCCAAAAGAGATTGCCAGGGTACTTACATGGGCGCATAAAGAATGCTCCCAGAAGCGCTGCCGGGGACCAGCTGTCCCACTCCGGGGGACACTTCCCGGTTATTTGCATGAGCAGATATCAATCTATGCCCCAGAGAGCGCTGCCAAGGCCCCTGCTGGCACACAGCAGGGGCTGCTGCCAGGGCACTCCCCCCAGCACAAAGCAGGGTGAGGCTGTCACAGACCCTCTGTGTGCACATCTCACCCCTTCCATGGTGTTTAGTGGCACTGCCCCCTCCTAGGATCAAAACCACCCAGGGCCCTGCATCCCAGCTGGATCAGCTTTCTGCTGTTCCTTTGCAGACCCACAAAGCAGAAAGACTGGCAGGCTTTGAGCTCTTCCCTTCCCTCACCCAGCTGCGCCCGTCCCTCTGCAGCCACACGACAGCTGAGCAGCTCAGCACTGTGCCACCTGCTCCCCACCTCCAACACATCCCCCTGCAAATCCCAGGCACAGCCACCCCGGGGATGCTCAGCACCCTCCTCCTGCAGGGTTGCAGCCCCACTGCAGCCACTCGAGCTGAGTGCAGTGGCCAGGAAACAAGTGGGAACCTTGGAAGGAAGCTAAATGCAGCTGGCTGAGGTGGGCTCAAACAACAACAGTGTTTGACAGTCGGTACATGCACACTGCAGGGGTGTTCAAATGGGTAAAGCACTTTCAGAGAGAAAATATTTAGGAACTTTCTCTTTGGAAATGCCACTGCTGCAGCACAGTCAGTGAAATCAACCTCTGGGAGAAATTAATAAGAAGGAAGTTTGCCCTGTCTGCTTCCCACCTAAGCAGTTAAGCTGTGGAACTCGCTGCCCCCAGACATTTAAGGCAAGAGATTTTTGCACCTTTTCATAAGTGCCCAACATGAGCCCTTACAGGAGTCAGGACTCTGTGGTCACCCCTCCAACCCTGCATTGCTCTTAGGACTGGTCAGGATTACAGTGGGCATGTTTGATGCTCAGCAGTTTAAATAGAAATAGAAAAACTGATTTGTGTTAGGTAAGAAACTCTTGCTTTCCTCTAGATCTTTGTTTCTGCCAGGGATCTGCCTCATGGGCAGGGACACAAAAACCTTCAGTAGGTACGAGCAGGAGAACATCCCTACTGATGAAACACTTCCCAAACTCCACTGGGAAAGGTTGAATTCTGCTTTGGCAAGCAGGGCTTACATCGCTAGCAGCCTTTGTTACTTTAATTATAGCTTTTAATATTGCCTATAAAAATGTTTGAGACCTGCTGAACTCTTTTCTGAATCCTGCTGAGACCCCTGGGCTCCATCACACATGGCAGAAGCACATTCCATAGGTAAATGTGCACAGTGTGAAAAGGGATTGCCTCCAATTGCCCTCATATGATTCCTAATGTAATTGAATATCTCTGGGTTTCACACAATGAAACAGAGATGAGCTCCCAGTGAACCTTTTTGAGCTGCTCATTCCTTCGTGGAGTTTTATCAAGCTGCAACCACAATGACTTTTACTCAACTCTGTCTGGGGACTCTGCTTTTGTTTTTTACTGTGGGGCTCTGCTTCCTGTTTGCATTCAGAATTATAAGTGAGTACTCTGTCTAGTGTCAAAAGTAACTTTGTGATGCTCTTACCTTTCCTGCACTTTGGGTTTGTCCAGTCTATGGGAATTGATCTGAAGTGCTAGAGAGCAAAATCTCCCATGTTGATAATTGCATATGAAGAGGAAAACCCTGAGGCTAAAGCCTCAGGCCTCCTTTTTAGTTTGCAGGGTTGCAAAACATTAAAAACCTCCCTGTTTAATAAATTGAGCAAACGTAGTCCAGAGCAGCTAGGAGACAGATGTGGAACCCTATGATGCCAGCACTACAGACTCGCTTTTCATGCTAGAACAATACTTTAGAATGAAAAATTCATTACTCAGATCTGTGAAAAGCAAATGAAGCTCAGCCTTTCCTAACCCTGACATTTTCCAGACTGCTGGCCAAATCCATGGGTAGAACATTTCATGTTGGTAAATTAGAGGAAATAAGGCAAGAACTGTTTTTCTGCTGTCAGTCATGGTTTAAAATATAATAGGATAAAAGCTTTATTTTATTTAAGTGCTGGAGACACCAAAGGCAGCAAATGCACATCTTAATTTTACACAAAACTTGCTCTGTAGGAAGGCATTGTCTTTAAAGGTAGTTGAGCTTCCTGCTTTCTCCCTCTATTTGAGGTGGGTTTTTTTTTAAAACAGTAGTTTCAAGGAATCTGTTTGCACTAATTCCCTCTTCACAAACATTAAAGCCTTTCCTTTATCTCAAAGATCCTTTGACAAAGTTGTCTGGCTGTGAAGAGCATCAGAGTTTGCTTCTAACAGGAAAAAAGTGTGTAGTTTTCTGTGTCACTGCAGAAAATGAGCCCAAGAATTGAACTGTGGCCTGGGTCAGCGTTGTGTGTTCTCCTGAGTGCAAAGCTTCTCCATCAAAGATTTTTCTCTTTCTTCTAACACGGTTTGTTAGCTTTCTAAAAGGAGACCTAAGGATGTGACTTAACCTTGCAGAAGGAAGGAAACCTCAAATTCAGCCTGCTCTCCCATTCTGAACTTACAGCAAACCTTTGCAGAGTTCAGTATTCTTGCTCAATGAATACAGAACCACTGTACTGTGCATGGAAAACAGGGAAAGCCTGGCTATGTGTGAGTGTTCCTGGCTTTATGGAAAAGACTTTTGCTTAATGACATCTTGCATGTGAGTAAAACAGACCAGCAGCCTACGTGATTTCAATCATTTCAGTCCAAAAGAGGATAAAATCCCATCCTTCCCTCCCCAACTTTCTTAGGATTTGGGGACAAAATCCTTGTTGATCCACAGTGGAGGATTGGTCTTTGTGGCAGGTGGCTGCTAAGGACTCTGGGGGTGCTGGCCCCCTGATTGGGGTCCCCCAGGATGGAATTAAAGTTCCCCATGTCCCACTCTGCCCCCCAACACCCTCCCCAGTCCCTCATGGGATGGAGAAAGGTTTGGGGGGCTGGTGGGTGCTGTGGTTGGTGATGCCTTGGGCTGGAAGTTTTGGCTGTTGATGGCACTGAGGCTTGGTGGAAGGAGTCCCACACCCTGTGCAAGATGATCAGCAGGACAGAACTCCTCTCCTCTGAGGAAAGACTGAACTAGGATTGTTCAGCCTGGAGAAGGCTCTAGGGAGAAATTATTGTGGCCTTTTAGTACTTTTTATAAGAAAGATAAACACAGGACACGTTTTTTAGTGGGGTATGTTGTGACAGGACAAGCAGTACTGGTTTTAAACTAAGAGAGACTAGATTTAGACCAGATAATATGGAACAAATTTTTTTATGGAGAGTGGTGAAACACTGGAATGGGTTGCACATAGAAGTTGTTAATTCCTCATCCCTGGAAACATTCAAGGTCAGGTGAGTGGGCTGTGAGCAATACCATGTAGCTGCAGGTCTCCCTTCTCATTGCAGGGCAGTTTAAATAACCTTTAAAGGCCCCTCCCAGCACAAACCAGTCTGTGACTCTATGACACGTGCATGCACATACACACTCCCCCTTCAGAGGGCTGCCTGGCCTGATAGAGAATGCCTTTCTGATAGCATTTATCTTTTCTCAATGACACCACAGACTTCCAGAGTACAAGGTGCTATTCATCTCTGTTTCTAATGACTAAAACTGGCCACAGCAAAGGCTTCATGGCCCTGCTCTGATACAGTCCCCAAAGACACAAACCAGAGGAAGACTGAGTGAAAGCAAAGTGCAACAATTAGTAAGTTCATTCACCAGAAGTCCATTTGCATGTCCTGCTGCAATTGCTGCTCCTCTTAGCTGCTGCAGGCTGCCAGGATCTGCTCCCTGGCATGGTTTAACATCACCCTCCTTGCTGTGTGTTTTATCCCTGTCCTCCCCCAGTCCTGCCTGTTCTGTGACAGTTCCTGCCAAACACTGTTAGTGCATCAGCCACTTTGCAAACAATTGCTTCCCCATCAGGCAGGGTCTCTTCAGAGCAGGAGGATGGAGCCCCTCAGCTCCAAAGAGATTTTTTTTTTTCCCCTCTCCAGTCGGTGGTATTCCCTGAGCCCTGCTGATGAAAGACACAGATGTGTCTGCAGAGGAGGAGCTCTCAGTGCCTGCCTCATTCCCCAGAGTCCTCTTCAGCCAGTTTGATGTCTAAGTGGAAGGGAAGAAAATAAGCTGACAGTGGGGTTACCACCCAGATGATTTTCTGAATTGATTAGCTGCTTTTTCACAGGTCTCACAGCCACACAAACAGCCACCTCCTTGGATCTCCTCAGCTAAGTAATGACCTCGGCTAGGAGAGCTCTGGAGAAAGACCAGCCATAATGATGTGCTGCTTCCTATGAAAGAAACAAAGAAAAAGCCAGGGGAAAACAACGTGAAGGGAACTAAATAACAGCTAGGAAGAGGCAAGGGAAATGCAGCCTGCAAGAGTGAGGTGAAAAAGAAGCACCTTTCAGCAGCAGCTGAAATTTGTACCTGAAGGGCTGGGCAGGCAAGGAAAAGAGAGCTCAGACCACAACTTTTTTTGAGGTCAAGCCTGTGAGCACAGGGCAGGCACCTCAGCAGCTGAAGGCCTTCTTTGGGTGTGTTATGGTGGAGGTGATGTTGTAATAAAACCCAGATCCCTTGGAGCTGTCATGTGCTGGCCATGGGACGGCCAGGAGCAGCCTTGGCAGCTCTGGCCATTGCCTCCCTGACAAGCATCACCCCCTAACCCGGGCTCCTGCACCCCAAACCTTCCCAAGCAGGTGATTTCAGCCCTGTGGGCACTGCAGAACCTCCACCAGTGCTGCCCACCACTCCCAGGCTCTGCCCTGCTGTTGCTGGGTGGGAACAGCAGGCAGTGCACTGTTGGAGCCCTGGGTGCACTGTTGGAACCCTGGGCACTGAGAATTCCAGACTTTCTGTGCTAACAGGCACTGACCCCCAGGCAAACACTGCATTGACCTGAGGCCGTGGAGAAGCTTCCAAAATTGAATGGCAGAACTGGGATTACGGGTGTGTGGTTTGAATAGAAGTGTGTGATATCACCTGGTAGAAAACTTAGAGTTTAAGGGTTTAGAATACAGTAATATATAGATAAAGCAAGATGGAGGATTTAGGGCAGAGGCCAGTCCTTCTTTTTCACCTTCTTCTCCATGGCTCTGGGTGGTGTTTTGTAACTGGATAGAAAAGTCTGCATTGTGGGCCACGGGTGGTTGGTTATTGGGTTAAAAATTATTTATTAAAAATAATTTAGGTGTCATTTCTTAATTGGACATTTTGTCCTTAAAAGGCCTTGTAGAGAAAGAGATACAGCTCCATTTTTAGTTTGTTAGCTAGAAGTGCTGTAGAACTCACATTTTGTGAGACTCTATTATAGATAAGAATTACTAAACATCTGAGTCCGATCTGCTGAGGTCATGGGCAGCTTCAGAGGGGTGAGCTGTGGAAGTGGGGAGGCTCAGACCTTTGGAGGAGTTAGATCACACTGAAAATGTCTTTGAATAGGAACAAATGCTCCAGCCTTCCTTATCTTTTTACTCCTGCCTCCTTCTCATAGCAAAGACTGATGTAGATCAGAGGAGGGTGGGCGAGGAGGGTTCTGTGGAACCTCCTCCCTCTGTTCTTCCCCATCTGTGCTGTGCTATCCTGCCAGAGGTTTCTAACTTGACCATTAAAAAAAAAGCTAGAAATAAACCCCACACACTCTTTATTTCCTCTGCAAGTGGCCCAGCCCAGAACTGCAGCCTGCTGCTCTCAGCTCCTCTAATTAGCTAAGCAAGGCAAGCACTCATTAGCCCCACCTGGGTCACTCTGCCACTGGGAAAGGGAGCCTTAACCCGCACATGGCTCCGGAATAAAGAGGTGAGAGGCAGATTTGTTCCCTGTGCCAGCCCCTCCTGGCAGCAGGGCCCCAGCCAGGCTGGCCCTGGGTGCCTTTGGGTGGTGACAGTGGTGGTGGTGACAGTGGTGATGGTGACAGTGGTGGCGCTGGCAGGGATGTCCTGCAGGGAGGGTGGCTGTGCTGTCCCTGCTCCTCTGCAGAGCCCTGACAGATAGGGAGGTGTTATCAGCTCAGATTTGGAGAGGCACTTCAGGGTTTTTCAGGAGGGGCAAATATTTGTTGCACCACTGCAATTTTAGCTGCTCTGGTGCTGTGAGTGCCTGGCTGGTAGTGTCTGCTCAGGCAGATCTCTGTGGGGACAGAGGGAGGCTCTGGCACGGTGGGTATGATTGCAGTGATGGAGTTTGGCTTGACACTGATCTGCTGTTTCAGAAACAGCAAAGAAAATCCAGCTGCCAGCTTAATTTAAAAAATTAGATGTGGGTTTTTTTGCTAAATTGTGGCATAAGGGATAAGTGAACACCAGAGCTGTGCCCTGTGCTATCACACAACTAGATCAAGGCTTTTCTCAGATCAGCTGGGTTTTTTTCAGCTGTGCTTGTGCATCAAACCCCAGTGTAGAGCCCAAGGTGATGGGTAAAATACATGTGGGACAAATCAGTCTCAGGCTGTTTGTAGCCTTTAAGTAAAGGCACTTACAGGCTGGATTCACCCAAAATGGGCAGGTGGAGGAAGTTTTAGAATAGAAATAAGTGTTTGGTTCCTTGTTCAGTTAAGTTCATTATTGTTTTCAGGAAATTGATGCTAAACCATAGAAGGCACCTGGCTAGGAAAGGACAAGAGAAGGATGGGAATAACTGCTCTGCCTGGAGACAGGAGATGGTGAGGAGCACTGAGTGGGGGTAAGTCCTAAAAAGAAAATTTGCCTCTGTCCTTCTCTCTCTGTTACAAAGAAGCAGCATGGGGCACAGCAGCTGCAGCAGCCAACAGCTGGAAAAGGATGGGGAGTGCCTAAAATACTCCTTGACTCTGACTGAATATTGGGACTGCAGAGTTCTGCCTTCCTCTGTGTCCCCCACCCCACAGGTAGGATGAAAGTCAGAGCTGCAAAGGCCAGTGGTGGAGCCTGGCACAAAGGAAACCCCTGTCAGAACTGGGATTTTGAGGCAGAATGATAACTGATACTAACAGCACTTAAAAAAAAAGGATACTATTTTTGCTAGCTCTTTCCCTCCTGTATTTTTTTTTCCTCAGCTGGATCAAAGGAATTAGTTTGGCTGGTTTCTCTTTTATTTCTAGTCATCTTAGCTTTTCTTTCTGTTTCTTAATCTTCCCCAGAATGGTCTTCAAAGTTGGGGTTGGAAAGGCTGCAGGGGAATTTTGGTTGTCAGTTTGGTTTATATTTAATATCGCTGTTGTAATGGTATCTGAATGTTTTGCGAAATGAATTTTTGCTTGGCTTTGCTTTCAACTTGGTTTCTATGATGCTTCTTCAGACAAATGGTAGCCCTCTCTCACGGGAAAGAAAAATCAGCTGAACAAAGCACTTGCTTTGGAAAGATGAGGGTGGAGTTGTGATGCCTGTTCAGAGACAGACTGATAAATCCTGCACCAAAAATCTCCCACTGAGCTGGGTGAGAGAGCATTTCTGTGCTCAAACTGTGCCCAAACACTGCCAAGGAGACTTTTAACCACAAGGACTGGCTAAAACCTGTGTACAACATTGTCTCTTAGAAGACAGGATTTCTGGAAACTCCATTCCCAAACACTCATTTGCCCTGTGGAACTCATTTTCCCCCCATGGAGTCTAGGTAAGGATGCACATTTTGTGTCACTGGTAGGAGCACAAACACTGGCTGGGTGTTTGTGGTGACAGGAGGTGGTGGGAGGATTTGCTATTTGCCTGATAATGCTGGTTCTCTGATTTAAGTTTCTTAGCCCCCTCAGGCTCAGCTGTGGCTCAGTGCCAGTATTTGATCATATTTTCAGAGCAGGATTAATTGTGCTTTATTGTTTGTTCACGTAAAGGACCAGTATCATTTAGGCTGGAAAAAACCTTTATGATCATCCAGCCCAACCATTACCCAGCACTGCCAAGCCTTGTCCCTAATGCCACATCCACAAGTCTTAAATATCTCCAGTGCTGGGGACACAACCACTTCCCTGGGCAGCCTGTCCCAGTGTTTGACAACCCTTTTGGTGAAGAAATTTTTCCTAACATCCAATCTAAACCTCTTGAGGCCATTTCCTCTTGATATATCGTTTGTTACCTGGAAAAAGAGACCAACCCTCACCTTGCTATGATTTCCTTTCTGGTAGTTGTAGAGAGTGATAAGGTGCCCACTGAGTCTCCTTTTCTCCAGGCTGAACACCCTCAGCCATTCCTCATAAGGCCATTCTTTGGAGGAGGGAGGAGGTGTGCCCTGTAATTTAGTGACCATTCATTCGAAATGAGAAGGTTAATAGCTTGGCCACTTCATATTTTAACCCTCAGCTTTTCCCCTCTCTAATTGTAAAGCATAATAGGTTTTATTTCCATACGCCTGTTCCCTGTGGGGCTTTGTCTGGATGTATAAATCAAAGCCTTCCTGCCACATTTTGGGGCTTGGGGGCAGATCCTGCCCTCACGAGAGCATAAAGTGGGGTCACCCAGCTGCCAGCAGAGTCACCCCATTTTGTCTGCTCTGCTGGGAGTGGCCCCTGGGAACAGGCAAGGGGAAGATGGTCACTGAGATAACTGGCAGGATGGTTGGGTGCTGAGGGCTTTGCAAACCAGATCGTTGATCTGGGTGATTAACTTCCAGTGGCTGGGTTTTTCTGGTGCCATGTTCCAGCAGGGCAGACGGTGTCTTGGGGGCTGGGGCACACAGACAGAGCTGCTGGCATCCATCCCTCTCTTCCCAGCAGGAAAATGAGGCTTAGGCATGAAGGTGAACCAGGAAGGCTGGGTGTGGGAAACCCAAACTTTGAAAGTTATTAAGTGCAGACAAAGGAATAAATCAGCTGGCCCTTCTCCTTGCCAATTTCTCCTTTCTCCATTGCCTATTTACTTGGATTTTCATCAGGTCACAGGTTTAAAACAAGTCAGTGCTTCCACAGGCACAGCCGTTCCACCACAGGCAGGTGGTTTGCAGCAGGATCCTCATGTTGAACTCTGGGAAAAGCAGAAGTGCATTGGCAGAGCTGTTTTGGGGAGCTGGGAACAGGAACCTAGAGGTTCCTCTGGCCAAGCCAGCGATCTGTTTATCAGATCTCAGTTCAGGAGCCTACAGCATCCTTCCTGCCCAACTGTAAGGAGCATGGGCAGCTTGTACTGATATCCTGCTGGCATGGGAACCTCTGGAGCTGAGCCTCGGGTGTTTGGTGAGGGCTGAACCAGCTGGAGGAGTCCATGGATGACAGTGCCACTGATAGTGCAAGCAGGTCTTTTCTTTCCACTTCTGCACTGTTGGTTTAAAGTGGTGACAGAGAGAGGTGAGCAGCCACTGCCACCATTGTGTGGCTGCATCCAGCCCCGGGGAGGCACTGAGCTGATTTCTGAGCTGAGTACCAGGCTGAGGTTCAGGGGTGTGTTCTGGTGCCTCGGAAGATGAAAGTGATACATGCAAAATGCAAAGTGTTAAAGCCATTTCCCAGCCCCTGTGGAAGTGCAGTGGGAGGAGCAGCCTGCCTCTTCCAGGCTGCTGTCAGCCCTTGGCTACCCAGGCCCCCACCTCAGCTGACACAGCTGGGGTGAGAAGGGGTGCAGGTAGCCCCCCATCCCAATTTCAGCATCTCAGGTCTTTTCTAACAGCCCCTAAGTTCAAGCCTGTGCTCCTGTGGGCATTCAGGCTCTCTCTTCACCCAGAAAAAGCTGAGTATCTCAAAAGTCCCTAGTTACAAGCAGGACTGTTCTGGGAAAGGTCTGCAGATGACTCACTGGATTAGTCACTAGCTCTTTATTTTTTGAGGCTGGGCACCTAAAATCCCTTCAGTCCATGAATCTGCCAGCCACCCCCCATTTCGAGCTGCCTACAGCCACTTTCCTCTGCGTGACTTGCCAAGTTTTGAAAGTCTTTCATGGACCTTGTTCTGTTTCCCTTACACTGGAACCAACATTGTGTCTAAACCAGTTTAAATTATGTTTATCCCAGGTGAGGGATAAATAAGTAAACCAGTAATAGTGCATCCTAACTGTTTCAAGAGCAACTCTACATTAGGAATCTAGAAATAAATAACTTTTGTTATATGTCAGGGAGATTTTTCTACAAGTAAGGCAGACCTCACACTAAAGCCAATACTGGGAATGTCAACTCCCTGCCCTTGGTATTTACAGAGCGACTGGATTAAATCGCTCCACCTCATCTAGAATAATAATGTTTAGCATGTAAGTAGCATTTTGCAATTTCAGAGCAATAAACACAGAGACACCACGGTAATGAGAACTGACAAGGCACCAGCATTAACTAATTAAGCCTCCCAACTTCCCTGAGGTGTCTAAATATGACCGTTCCCATTTTATAGACGAGGAAAATACACATGAATTGATTTACTCACATACACAGAGCATTTTAGTGGAAGAATGAGAACCATGACTCAGTCCTGCTCATGTTTGGATGGCTGCTCAGCCCTCTGTGAGGCTCTGCCTCATTTCTAGACCCATGCATCAGCACAACCTGGCATCCCATTCTTAGCAAGATTTAGAGATCAATCACTTTCAGTTTCTGCTGACTGCTGTGGAAGGAATGGGATTTGAACAAGTCTCCAGCCAAATGCAGCAGCAAAGAGTGGAGGCATTGGTGATGTTGGAAATGGATGCTGGTGAAGTCACAACAAGTCAGCACTGGAGAGCTGCACTCCCCACAGAAGCAGCACAGCAGGAAAAGCAACTGGCAGGTGGGTGTCAAATGAAGCTTTGGAAAGGCTGTGCTGGCTGAAACCACCACGGGCTCTGCCTTTCCAGCCCCACCACAGCTGCAGGAACTGCTGTGCACACAGCCAGACCATTTTTAATCTGTAGGGGCTTAGTGGTTTACACCAACACTGCATCTGGCCCAGAAACCTCAGTGGGGAACACAGCACTGGCACCAGCACTGAAAAAGGAACCACCCTGCTCTGTGCAGCAGGTGCTCAGCACTTCTCATACTGTGAGATCAGCAGCTTTAAACAAGAAATGAAGCTGTCCCTCATATCAGATCTCTCCTCTCCACTGGTTCCAGCAAAGAAACTTTCAGCCACTCTGCTCAGACACCACTAACCCCCACCTAAGAAGGTGTTGAACAGAGAACGGAATTCTCATGGCTTGTGAACAAAATTATTTTAATTCCCCTCTAGGAACACAGTCTATCTCTCTCCTGGAGTGACTGGTGAGGGCCCCTCTGTGCATGGAGCACTGCCCTGCTGTGCAGCATCCTCTGCGTTTTGTCTGTTCCCTCTGCCTGCGAGTGCTTTACCTCCACAGCAAAGCTGCACCTGAGCAGAATGAATGTGCTGGTGAATCCCAGCCAGCCTCTCACTGGTGTGGGGAGGCAGCCTGCAGGAACCACTCCTGGAGCACACATATCAGCACCGCTGCGAGCCGCCGGTCTGGAAACAATTAAACAGCTCTTTGTTCGTGCCGAAATACTGCTGCCTGCCTGTGGGGTAGCTGCGGACAGCAGGAGCACAGACAACAGACCTGGGGAGGCACAGAAGAGTAGGGGTTTGTGCGTGTCTCCACTCTGCTTCCCAGTGAGTTTCCAGGGCAGATCCCTGGCTCCCCATCTCCTTTTGTGGCCGTTCAAGCCAGCCCGTGTCCGACTCATCTCCCTGCCAGATGTACCCGGCAGCAGCTGCGAGCATGGATGACCACAAACAAACCCCCCCAGTCTCTCCCCTTCCCTCTTTGGGGAAAGACTTGGAAAGATCCAGATTCCCTGGCTTTCAATCCATTGCCACAGATTATCACTCGCCTGTTGATTGCTCTCTAGGGGACAGAACATCAAGTTACAACCTGTGGTTTTCAGCCCCAATGGGTTAGGAGCAGAAAATCTGTTGAGACCTAAGGCTTAGATCTGTTGGTTTGATATGTAGTTCAGTAAAGCACACAGGAGAGGAGCTGTGATGGAGGGTGCTTTGCCACATCAGTGCTAGCCAAATTCCCAGGAGGGAGATGCTTTTCAAGGAGGAGAGTGGATGCAAGCTAAAGAGGCCCAATGTTGCTAATTTTCTGCCTAAACCAATGGTGATGTGTGCAACTGCTGCTTTGCTCCATGGAAAAGTGTGGCTACACTTCAGCAATGTGAAATTACTTCTTTCCAGTGGTTGGTTCAGCTGAAAATAGTGTTGTGGAGTAAATGTTACAAAGAGCATCCATCAGATTTTCAGGTTCTCAGAGTGATGCTTTCACCTTAGCTTTCACATTGGAGAAATGGAATGTGTAACACCCAGGAGAGAAAAGAAATTCTGCACAGCTCTTTCACAATTAACATCACAGCCTGAGGAGCTGGAGAGTGCATTCTGGCCAAGCAACAGGTTCTTCAGCAGATGAACCTCAAACCCACGCTGCTCAGGCTGCAGGAATCATGGATAAACCTTCTGGTGACTCCAAGAGAAGTGTTTGTGTCTCAGCTAAACCTGCCCAGCTAAAGCTGCAGCCCTGTGTTAGCTGAAGTTTAAGTGCAGCTGCATTGATACCACATATCCAACTTCTGCCACAGACCTGTGCAAGCTGCTCCACTGCATCACAATGCCAAAAAAAGTGGGAATGCCAGTTTTCACTTGTTCTACTTCTGTTTCCAATTGCTGTCTCCCCTGCTTTCCAGCACTGTTCTCTCTCATGCCTCCCTTTAGCAGCTGTTGTCTGCGCCCACCCATCTCTTTTCTATTCTTTGCCTTAACAACTGACTCTCCTTTTTATTGACTCCCCCATCTTTTCTCTTGATAACTTAAAACTTCACGTTGTTAGGCTGTTGAGATTGCACATTTTCTACCTTCCTCATCTCACCTTCTTGTGCAGCCCTGCATCATCCCACTCACCAGCAGAGCTTGCCTTCACTGTGCATTTTTTGGTTTATTCAGCTTCTCCCTCCCTGACTTTGCCATCTCTCAGACATTCCCCCCTCTCTCTCCCTCACAGCATTCCAGCTCCTTCCACTCCACAAGTGTTTGTGATACAGACTTTTCCTTACTCCCTGCTAATTAGGAAGGAGATGTATTTGCTTCCCCATCGCAGAGTATTTACCAGTTTCTCTCATCCCCTGCTTCCCTTGTGTCTCTCTCATCCTACACAATCTCCTGACTACAACGCTGTCCTCTATTTCAGATCTGTTTTGCTCTTTCAGCCACTCCTGTTGGCTTTCATGTCTCTTGTGTCAGCCCCTTGTGTGCCACTGCTTTCCCTACTTCTTATGAAACCATAACTAGTGGCTCAAAAGAAGTAATTATCAAAATGCAGCATGGCTTTTTTTTTTCTCTTCACTCTCCTGGTTTAGTTAAAAGAAGCAAAATTTCTCATCTGCTTCCACATCTCTTCTGGGATCCCTCTGGCTGCCTCCATGACTCCAGCTCTACCACTACCCAGAAAAATCTGTGCCTTCATTTTCACTGTAGGTGCCTCAGTTTCCTTGATTTGTTGTCTGAGTAGGAAAAGCAGATCCAAGGGTCAAAGCCAGACCTCCCAGTGCCAAACACTGCAGCCTCTGCTCTGTTCAGGAAGGCTTTTCAACTGTGCCATGTAAACCACAAAACCTCTTTGCTCAGGAGGCATTGAAAAGGGAACAAGGAACTGGAAGATGGATCAAAATATGAAGATTCCTAGAAGGTGGAAGTAGCTTGGGGTGAAAGTAGGTGGCTAAATTACATCTGTCTTCCACTTCATAACTCAGCAAAAGCAAGGAAAGGCAGTGAGATCTCCTGGTGTTGGATTGTTGAGAGAGATCAACACAAAGAAGGAAGCAATAAAATTCAGACAGGCTAGAAAAGGGACACAAAGCTCTTCCCAGACAGAAATGCAGAAGTTCTGTTTTGAAGAAACAGAAATGTTAGACTTTATCTATTGTGAAATAATTTCCCCTGAATTAGGAAAACTTGAACTTCCCAAAGCCAAGTCCTTCTGAGAATGTGCTACCAGTAGGAACAGAATCTGAGGTTTGGTTGGACCTTCTGCAAGTGCTTTTGGCTCCTTCCAAGGCAAAACTGCAGCTCCTCCTGTACCTAATTTATAGGAACATAGTCCACTGGGCTTAAGCTTAAAGCCAGGTGGTGGAAATGCAAGGAAGTCAAGAGTTATTTTAAAAGAGATCTTTATTAATGATAATATCACTTCAGCTGGTGAGGAACTGACCTGTGCCTGTCAATAATCTATTATCTTTCAGAGGCAGGCTGCAAGAGATCTACCTGGCATCAACCTAACATTACATTTTTGCTTTAGATCAGGCACAGATGACAGGTGTTTCTGGAGAAAGTGGAAAACACTCTTCCCTGCTTTTTTTTGTCAAACAAAACATCACCATGTTTTGTTTGACAAATTAAATGATTTGTCATACATGGGGACATGCAGTCCCTGCAACTCTACAACTTTTTTTTGTAATTTGTTTTTGGCACTTCGAATTTGGTATTTTTTTTCCTCAGGAAAGTGAGGTCACAAATCCAGAGATGATCTAGAACAACAAAAATAAGAGGCTTTGATTTGGTCCATCACTCTCAGTATGGGTCTACATGGTACAAAGACTCAACCTTCAGCCAGTTTAGGAAGAAAGGATGAGCAAAAGCACAGAAGAGGGGGAGGAGTGTAAGTATGGGAGGTCGTGAGCAGCCAGGATTGGATATTGAGCTAAAAAATCAGTGGTAGGGGAAGTCTTACCAACAGCCTAGAAAAAAAAAACATCCAGAGGAAGAATATAGCATACTTGGAAAGGACACTGACCAGAGCAGGCTTTGGTTTTGTTAGTTATGGACAGGAAACTCATAACCAAAGGTGGCTTGGAAGAGAAGGAGCAATGGATCAAAGAAGAGGAAATGCCACAGTGTATTCAGCAGGTCTCTGCCCACTGTTGAACAGCAATGGGACAGCAGAGCTTTTTGTGCTTGAATAAGTTTAAAGAAGTCATTGAAGAGCAGTGCAACAATCTAGAAAAAGGAAACAACCTGAAGTGATGTTGTGGGCAGCCCCTAGCATCCTGGAACAAAAAGAACAATATAAGAAAAAAACACAGTCCAACAGAAATAATGGGGACGATAGAGGGAGCCAAATTAATTCAAAAAAACATTAGGCAAAATTGGTACCGTAACTCTTCTGACAAAAAGAGAGATTAGGAGCCTTCATTTAAAGCTCACAAAGTTCTTAGCAGGGTAGAGAGTGGGGATACTACAAAGCTGTTTGACCCAGTGTCAAGAACAAGCAAAGATGCAGCAGTTAGATAAGCCACAGCTGGACATTACAGGAATTCAGGGAGGAATGTCAGCACAGAGCAAGACAGAAATGCAACATAAACTCCCCTTCCATGGCCAGGGAACCAAAAGTTAATTCTGTGGAAGAATTGGGCTTTAGGTAATGCTGTAGAATTCTGTAACTGACCCAAAGGAAAGTGCACCTGAGGATTTGTCACCTAGATTTATCACACCAAACTGTTGGTGTTTTATAGTGATCCTGCATGTTGACAAAGTGCTCTGAGTTTGCCTGCCCTCTCCTCTCCCAGTTACTGCAGGGAGCTGGAGCTGGCTGGATCCAGTGCAGGCAGACACAATACACAAGGGATCAGATACTGTCTTGCTCAAGATCAAGTCTTGCAGTCATTGTGCCTTGAAACACAGTCAGGGTTTCAGTACAACATGCTGGTCTCCTTCAAACAATAAATGAACCAAGTCAGAAGCTTTTAGGGGAAACAGATGCAAAGCTGAACTTGGGAAGATAACTAACAAACCACTTTAAAAATAGAGTACATTTTGGCAAAAACTTTGGTGAGGAAGGCATAGGAAATCTATTTTCTGCGTGAAATTTACAGTGAAGGAAAGCAAGGTCTGTGTCTGGAGAAAAATCAGGTGTCTGATGGCACCTCTTGTGTCATCCTCTTTGCCATGCCATTTCCCAAGTGACCCTCACAGACCCCCAAAGAGCACAGCAGTTGCCACACCAGATGAGCCTGGTAGCCCTCCTAATCCAGTCTTCTCACTTCAACAGTTGCTACTCTCTGATACTTCAAAGAAAGGTGCAAGAAACCCCATAGTGGACAATTATAGAATAACCCACCCACGAGGGAAGTTTTTTCCCTAATCCCTCGCCATCAGTTAGTGGTTATATTGTGCCTTGAAGCCTGACAGTTTATATCCCTTCTAAAATTTATTTATATCCTGTCTAATGTGACCATGAATGTTCTTGGTATCCATATAAATGTCTAATCCTTTTCTGAATCCTGCTAATCTCCTGGCCTCAATGAAACCTCGTGGTAACAAATGCCATGTGTTAATTGCACATGGTACAAATATTTCCTTGCACCATTTTAAATTCGCTTCCTTCCAATTTCACAGGGTATCCCTTGATCCCGCTCTAGGAAAAAGGGCAATGAAATTAGAGCTTGTTCATTCTTGCTGAGCCACGCTGCTGCTCCTTGATTTGTTTCTTCTCTGAACTAGCTGCTCCCATCCTCAGCCAGTTTTCCCTGGTCAGGCTGTTAGGCAGTGGCCTGAAACACAGCACAGAGTTTATACCTTCGCCTTATTCTCTGTTAATATGTTCATTTTGAAGGGAAAAAGGGAGAGGAAACCCCGGAGGTCTCAAAAGTGCATGCTAGTCAGAGACTGTGAAATCAGACTGCTTTATGGCAGCAGGTGTTAGCAGCAATATGAGGGCACTGACTGATGCCACCAGCCTTTCCCTCTCTGATGCCTCCAAGGCAGACACAGAGCAGGGTCTCTGTGATGTGTTCTCCCCTTGGATCTTCAGGCTGCTCCTGAAAGGGGATATCCCCCTCCCACTCCAGCTCAGGCATTTCACTGCTTCCTCACATCCACGCTACTTCAGACCAGGCCGTGGGATTAGTCTGGTTATGAAGGAATTGCCTTCAGCCACAACCTAACTCTGCACATCTCCTCTCTGCCGTGACTGTGGTGGTTTCACAGTGGTTTCACTGGAGGTAGCACCCTAATCTGAGGCAGCTGGGCAGTGATATTTTGTAGCTGCTTTGAAGCTGGACTGCGGTGGCCACAGAGAGGTTGTCGGGTGACAACAGCACAGCACACGAAGCCACAGCTGCTTGTTGTTTCACTGGAACTCTGTCCCATTAAGGCGGTTCCTCTGTCACTGAATGTTTTCATGTCCCGGAACACCATTCAAAACAGTGCAGCGCTGCTCTTCATTTCCGAGCCAGCAGGAATGGAGGGGCTGGCACATTGGGTGACACACAGAGGTGTCGCAGGGCACAGGAGCGGATCTGGCTCCTCGTGGCAGCCGCATGCGGAGGACAAGAAGCGCCGCTTGGGCTCCCTCACTCAGAGGCACGAAGTGAGAGCAGAATCCCTGGGGGACTCGCTGCACCAGGAGCTGCCGGTGCCCAGCCAAGGGACAGGGACCGGGATCGGGATCGGGACCGGAGCAGCGGAGCCACCGCGTGCGGGAGCACCGCGCCCGCCTACCCCGCCCACCGCTCTCGCCCCGCCCCCGTGGGCGTGTCCGGGCGGGCGCCGGGGGCCTGTTGTTGTGATGAGCGCCGGCCCCGCCCCCTCCTCGTGCACGGCCGCGCGCCGCCCCGCCCGCCCCGCCTTTTGTCCCCACCCCGCGCCCCGCCCCGCCGGGCCCGCTCCGCCCCGCCCCCCACGCGATCGCGCCTTCCCATTGGTGCTCCCGTCCCGGGACACGCCCCCTCCCGCGCGCGGAGCCCCGCCCCGCTCCGCGCGGCCCCCCCGTCAGCGCCCATCTGTTCCCGGCGGCGCGGCCGTTCCTGCGCGGGGCGCGGGCGGCGGCGGGGAGGCGGAGGATGAGGGCGGTGAGGGTGATGAGGATGGGCCCGCGCAGCGGCGGCCGCCCGCGGTAGGGGGGGCAGCGGCAGCAGCAGCGCCCCCGCCGGCCCTGAGCCGCCCCGTGCGCGGGCGGCAGCGAGGGGGCAGCGCGGGGCCGCCGGGGGGCGGCCGCTGAGCGGCGTGGCGCCGGGGGGCGGGCGGGGCCGCAGCGCCGAGCGGCGGCGGCACACGCAGCCGCCCGCGGAGTGAGGGAGGCAGCGACCGAGCGGGCGGACGGCGGCCGCGGGAGATGTGCCCGGAGGAGGACGGCGGCTGCGGCGGCGGCGGCGGCGGCAGCGTAGCCGGCACCGGTGGCCCCGAGGCGGCGGCTGCGGTGGCGCTGGACGAGCTCCGCTCCTGGTGGGAAGTCCCGGCCATCGCGCACTTTTGCTCGCTCTTCCGCACCGCCTTCCGTTTGCCCGACTTCGAGATCGAGGTGAGAACCCCGCGGACGCGCCCCGTCCCGCCGGACAGCCCGTGGGCTGTGTCCGCGCCGCCGCTCCCGCCGCGCCCGCGCTGCCCGGCGGGTCCCGCACGCCTCTCCCGCTGCCCCGCGATGTGGCGGGGGGCACCGCGGGGCTCCCGGCCAGCCGCTGCGTGCCGGCGCGGTGCGTTCGCTCCGCTTGCGGCGGAGCCGGCAACTTCCCCGTCCCTCCCGAGCGCGCTCGCAAACTTTCGGCGCGTCCGTCCCGGGCTGCGGCGGGCTGGAGCCCCCCGGCTCCGGGGGCGGCCGCGGGCGGAGCGGGGCCGGGCCGCATTGTTCCGCCGGGCCGGTGTCCGCACACAAAGGTGGCGGGGGGACGGACGCGGCTCGGAGCCCGCGGTGGGTCCCCCGTGCCCAAAATGGTGGCGGCGAGAGGCGGGCCCGGCCCAGTGACCCCCCAGCTCCCCCGGGGGTACCGGCGGCTGCTCTCGGGGGGGGGTTTCCCCGGACCGCTCAGCTGTGCCCGGGTCGGCTCCTTTTGTTGCGGGTGGGGGTCCCCACCTGGCCGGTGCCGGCGCGGGGCGGGGGGCGCGGAGGGTCCTGCCGAGCCTTTCTCCCGCATCCCGGCGAGGCCGGAGGGCTCCGCGGGGCACCGCGCCGCTCATTGTGCGGCTCAGCCACGGTGCCTTCACCACCGCCCCTGTCCCCCACGAAGGGAACGCTCTCGGCTCTCGTACCTTCTCACCCGTTTTCCCGTATAACTTTTCTGTGTCGTTTGCTTGGATTTCGGTTGGGTGTTTTTTTTCTTTTTTTTCTTTACTTAATTTTAATTCTTATTTTGATGTGCGCCGCTAATGTCCCGTAAATATTTTGCGCGCCGGCTACGAATGTTACAAACAAAGTGTGTCCTGGTAGGAAATCTTTTGTGCTTGCTGTGAAAAGCTATTCTTGCCAGCGCGTTGGCAATAAACCGGGTGAATAACGTGGTGGCGTGTGTTTTTTAAAGACAGTAATTGCCCCGTGAATGCGAATTCCAAAGATGCTTAAAAGTTCAATGGGATGCGCGAAGCCCTAAAGAGCAAAACTCCTCGAGCAGGATGTGAATTTCTGAAGAGGGGGAATCCCTTATGCGGTACGAAATCTTGAAAGGGGATAAGATCTCTCAATGATGCAACTTCTTGCGAAAGAGAACTCCCCTCCCCCTCCTATTGATGCCAAACCATTAAAGGGGGAGGCTCTCCGGGCCCAGCAGCGCAAAGTCTTGAAGGAACCTGAATTTACAATGATAAAAGGGCCAAGGCACTAGCCTTTCACCTTTGGAGGCAATTAGCATCTGGCTTGCTTCACAAATGAAGTAAATGTGGGCTCCCCTTTGGTTCCCGGAGCACGCTTAGGCTGGGGGAGTTAACATCATCACTCGGAACAAATTAACTTGTTTTTTTGGGGGGGGATGCCCGGGAGGAGGAGGAGTGCGGGCGCGTTGGTGCTGGGGGTGAAGCAGCACACCGAAAACATCGCCAAAAACCTCCGTGCACGTGGATGGCCTGCAGCCCTCGGCAGAAATGGGCTTTAAAGCGTGGCGTTTGTCCGAGGGTCGGTGGGAATTGCGGTTAAAATCGGGATGCTGTGCGAGCACGGATGCGGCTGTCAGAACTCTGCTCCTTCAGGCGCGTGGAGTAAATCTCCTTTCCCGGCAGAGTGCGAGCAGCCCAGCACGAGCAGTTTTAAAAGTTGCTGTTCCTTGGAGCTCACCATCTTGTTACCTCTTGCCTGGTGTAGTTTTTCCAGCCTCAGCATTGGTTTCGAGGATATCTGGGAGCAGATCTTTGCACAAAGAGCTTGCTCAAATAGTTCACGGTTTGAAACCAATGGCCAGCGGTGGGACTTGCACTTTTTTTCTAAGAATATTACTCTGTGTGTGGGGTTTTTCTTTTTTAATTTGTGCTTTATTTAACTGCATAAAAAAGATTTCTTCCGTGGTTTTGTGCCTAATAATACTTCTGGCTGGTCTCACTGCTTGAGTTTCAGGGGTGTCTGAATCAAATGATGCTGGCTATTTTTCTAGGGGTTTGTGGAGATGCCAGGATTTAAAGCACATGTTAAGGGGAAATAAAACCATAGCTAGCCATCAAAAAGTGAATTTGTGCTCATGTATGAATGATGTTTTCTTGCTTTAGCTTTGGTTATTGTGGAGAGGTGTGCTTGTGGCTGAATGGATTGGGGTGTACCCCTTAGCTCAGGAGTTACTGCTGCTCATGAGTAACCCAGGGGTGATTGCCCAGTGAATCTGTGTATGTGGAAGGAAAAATGGAGATGTCAGGCTCAAAGGGTTTCAGCTGGAGGATGCTCATGCTCAAACTCCTTGAGCTTCACAGCTAATGTTTGTCCAACCCTTCCCAGTATCTCTAAGGGACAGTCTTGCACTCGATGCAGCTGTCTCTCCTTGGATATTCCCTTCTTCTTAGGAGGTGTGAGCTCCTCTGGGCTTAATTCTGGTTGGTGGTGCTTTTTTTGATGTTTTTCTGATACTGGTGTATTTCCAGGGGGGAGTTTGGTGCTAAACTCTTGCAACATTGTTACAAAAGGCAGAAGTTGTAAACAAGCGTTAATTTTGCTTGAAACAAACATCCCCTTCCTTTCACTCTCCCTCCAATTTCAGCAGGCGGGTCAGGTTAAGGTTTCACTGCTACCATGCAGTCCTCAAACCAGGCAAAACCTGATCTTCCAATTTGTGGTGTTCTCTTGGTCATTTTTAAAAAGCTCTAGGTATTTTTTGGTTTTCTTCCCCCCCATATCCCACCCCTTCCCCCCTGATATTTTCTTCCTTCTGGTGGGTCTGTCCATAGCTAGCTGAAGGCTCTGTAATGCTAGGCCATCTGGACCCATCCCTCCTGTGCTGAGCAGATTTGCTGAGGGTATTTGAGAAGTTTGGGGCCTTTAGTAGGCTGGAGAGGCAGAATGGAGCTCTTCTTTTTATTTTTTTTTCCCCCTTCCTTTTCACTTTTTAAATGACAACCCTTTACCCTCTACTTATTGGCCCAGAAGAAAGTGAAGCTTCCAGGCTTCCAGATGCCATCAGCAGCTGGATGGCAGAAACCTGGGAAGCAAATGTTTTAATTTTTTTTTTTTCTTTTTGCTGGACCTGTGCACAGCCAGAGACTGCAGGGGAAGAAGGGGTGTCCAGAAAGAAAGAGGCACATCCATCAGGCTGGACTCTGGGCATTGTTTGGGGAGGGGGTGGGCACAGCTGGCCCTCATGCTGGCTCTGGCAGATGCAGGCGCCTGGGCTCCTCTTTTTAAATCTCTGCTGCAGCATCACCCGGCAATGGGCTCAGGAGGGGTTCGGCTACTGCCAGCAGGTCAAAAGTTCAGTGGGACAGAAGCGGGTGCTTCGGGACGTGTTCAGCTTCATGCCGTGTTTTTACACGGATCTGAGGATGGCAGAGAGCACTTCTGCCTTCTGGGATGGGTTGGCTTTTTTTTTTCCCCTTCCTCCCCTTTTAAATGGCTGCCTTGTCAGCCATCTGCTGTACAAAACTTTGGTGCCACTTCAGAAGTGGTCTTTTGGTTGTGTTGGCTTGGCTGTCACGGCGTATTTCTTGGTGGTTTGTGAAATCACAGAATCTCAGGATGGGTGAGGTTGCAAGGGACCACACTGGGTCATCTGATCCAACCTCCCTGCAGCAGTGAGTTTGTCCTTACCTCCTCTGCAGCAGGAGAAGGTGTGGCTGTGTGGGGCACGTTGTTTTTTTTGGTTGTCATTGCCTTGATGGACAGAAAGGATGCTTTCCACAGTCAAGTTAGTGCAGGTGATGATAGCGAGTGATTTATTTCCCTCTTCAAGGCTGGACTGTAATGTGGGACACCTCTTGTGTCAAAGTATCTCCTGGCCATATGCCCTTCCCCTTTGCAACTGAAATATCCTCCTGGCAGCTGCGGGGATTGTTTGTATCGAAAATATTGGGGGAATATTTAACGTTTTCAACCGTATTTCAGCACAACTTGAAAACGCTGGACAGGAGCCAGTGTGGCGTGGCCACCCAGCTCTTTGGCATGTGCTCTCAGGAGCTGTGGACTCAAACATTTAGGAACTTCTGCCTGGGTAGGTCGAGGGGAGGTGGCTTTCCAGAATGTGCTTGAAAATAGTCAAAACATTGTTGTTAAGTTAGTTTATTTGGAAAAGGGGGAAAAGCCACATTACACAGGGAAAACATAAATCTTTTCCTGTGGTTTTTAAAAGCACCTTTGGGCAAATTGCCTCTGCTGTTAACTTCACTACAGCTTTAAGATGCTTTCCCTTGCCTCTTGCCCCTTCCTAGCACTTCAGGCTCTGGCTCTGCCTTTTCCATTCCTCCCACCCACATGCAGGGAGGGCACTGCTGCTCTTGCCTACCTTTTTCCTTCTCTGGTGTGGTATCTCCGTGCCAGTTCTTGAACAGGCTCTTTCTGTCAGGAATATTATGTGGCTGCTAGAAACCAGCGGCTGCTACTGCTCCCCTGGGTCCCCCAGGAGGAGGAAGAGTGTGGAGAGAGGGAGAGCTGGAGAAGGAGAGGGCAGAGAACAGGGTTTCTTCTATCTGTGCAAACCAGATACAGCTTTAAAAGAAAGAAAAAAAAATGTGTTAAACAGTGTGTTAGAATTTTAATACTTTGAAAAGAATTTTTCCTAGTGAGTACAGGATGGCCAGATATGCTCTGACCTCCACTGTTGTATCATGTGAAGTCTTGCTGACAATTCTCTGTGGATCCCCTTGCTCTCTGCCTTTTGGGTGTGTCCCTTGTGATCCATGACACCAAAATGGCACAACCATCCTGTTCTGTCAGTGGCTTGTGTGGGGTTAATTGCACAGTAGGGTTTGGTACCCAGGCACAGCCTTCACCCCTCCATGGCTATTCGAGTCTGGTGCTGCATTATTATTGGTATTACAGGAGCATATACAACGTGTACTGGTGCCTCATCCTGCTCTGTGATAATTGAGGCCAGGTAGTTCCTGATCAGAAGAATTCAAAATCTAAGTAAGATCAATGCAGCAAGAAGGTGCTGCAAGCTGCTGAAAATGTTGGTGAATTCATGTAAGTCAGCTGTGCTCATTGAGGGTAGTTCTGAGTTTAAATGCCTTTTCAATAGAATAGTTCAATCATTAGGATGTCCATCCCTCTTGCCATTTGCCTGTTCACAGTACCAACATTAAAGTGGAAGTGGGCAGTGACTGAAGCAACAGCAAACAACAGATCTGCTGACCAAAACTTCTCTCGTGTGAAGCACCTTGCTTTAGAAAAACACATTGGCTGAGGCAAGGTAGAGTAACTGGCAGTGCAGGGAGAGGTGCTGTAGACAGGGTTGGAAAAAATTATGGAATTCAAATATACTGAAAAGACCGTGTTGGTCCTGTTGTGTGGAGAGACCCATTTATGGACCACTGTGTGAATTTGGGTTGTACACTATGGTCACTCTGTGATGGCTCTGCTTCCCCTGGGCAGCATCAGCTTCATCAGGGTAGAGAGTGTGAGTTTGGTGTTTGTTGTTTAAAAAACCAAACCAAATCAAGGGCCAGTACTGGTTTTGTTGTTCTTTCTCCCTGTCCCATCCGCTGTTTGGTTCAGTTACTGCAGTGCCCCATCCCTCTCCCCATCTCTGATCCAGCACCACTTCTTACTTTGCTGCTCTTCACTTTTGCTGTCGTAGTTATTCTGTTCATAATAGAATCATTAACACTCTGCATGTCAGTGTTGGGCTCTAGAGTTCATTGAGATTAATGGAGGGGGGAGGCAGAGAGATACTTCTCAGAGCTGTTGTTTCAAGTGGTCTGCAAATTGGAAAGCAGTTTCCATTTCAAATGCAAGTCACATCTCTCCCAACTGTAGATCTTAAACTTTTACATTTTATATAATGATACTCTGGTGTAATTGGATACAAAAAACCCAAACAACAAAAACAAACAAACAAGGGAATAGGTGGTTCAGGAGGCTGATACTTGAGTTAAAACGTTATCTTAAGCCTGTGAAAAGAAACAAGTAGTGACTGCACGAAGCCAAAGGGTGTCTGAACAATGGATAAGGAAGGTTATTTTGACAGCAACATTTTGAATGGATCTGAAGGTGACAGGGGAGTTGGGGAACGACTGTAGCAGTCGAAGGCAGAAGGGAAGGAGGAACACGATAAGAATTTCAGAGATTTGATGGAGCACATGGAGCCTGATATTACAGATTTTATGTGGTGTTAGTATAGGCAATTCTGCTGGCACAGCTGACACTGAAAATCATGCCTGGTGTTAGCTGTAGTGTTTGTGTACCCACAAGTTTAACAGTTTAAGCTGAGTTTATTTTAAGACCGATTTAAAATAATCAAGTGCAAGTCTTTCCCCACTAAGAAAAAAATAATAGTTTGTGTAGGAGCTTAAATATGACTTTGCAGTTTGCTTTGTTTAAGAAGACCCAAGTACCACAAACAAACCTGTGCCAGTTCAATCAGCCGCTTTAAACTTCTGCATAGCGCATCTAAACCTGGCCCCAAAAGTTTTTCCTCGTGGAATTTACTCTAACCAAACCGGCTAAAAGTAACACCTTTAAAGTGTTGCAGCTTTACATGTAGACCTGCTTAACTGCGGTCTTTCTCTCCCGGAGCATAATGCCGGCAGAGCTGTGCCATTCTGCCCCTGGCATCTGTTAAGTGCCTGCATGAAGGGTGAAGAATTAACTTTTGTGATGGCAATGGATGCTTTCATAGACTTCTTTCAGGCAAAAATCTCCTCAAGAAAAGGGCTATGGGTAGAAATGACAACAGCCAAGGAGTTAAAATTCCCGAATTAGAAGTTTGTCATGTAAACATTAATGTAGGTATGTATGAATTTTTAAAAAAAAAAAAAAAAATTTCCCCCCCTCCTCGTTACCAGAAGCAACAGCATCTGCTGTGGTGGTGGGAACAATGCAGCCTAGTGATTCCTCCTTCCTTACAGTAGAGAATCCTGTTAAACACACAAGGCTGTGCCTCAGAGTGTATCCTTTCAGCAGGCTTGTTCCTTTTAATGGGTGCCCATTCCTGGGGTCTCCATTGTTTCACCAACAATAGCACTAGGGGCAGCTGATTTGGTTGACAGAAAATGCGTTAATTTAACAGATCTATTCCCTTTAGCCGGTCTCCTTCCTATTGTGCCCCAGTTCTCCCCCAGTTCCTGGGGAGGAGGGCCTCGGGAGCAGGGTCTGTTAGGTGGAAGGCTCCTGCAATTAGGAGGGGTTTGCAGCCTTTTGTGCGAGGCACAGAAAACAGCTGATGGGGAAAAGTGGTGAGAGTGCAGTTTGCTTACTGCCAGAACACTCGTTTTTCTGCTTTTTTGGGGGGGCTTTACAGACTGCCTTTACAAGGGGTGGGGGAATAACTCGACATTAAGCTCTGATGGCAGTCGAGGTCTCTGCTTTGCTCAGAGGTGGTCTTGCAGCCCAGTGTGGCAACTCCTTTCAGTGCTGGCTCAACTTCTTGACAAACTCTTTATAGACTATAAATGCTTAGCTAAAACACCAGCTTTCCACTGGAAAAGCAAAGCTGCTGGTAGTATCCGGGGTAGGACTGCTGAGGGCTGGCTGGGGAAGGCAGAATGTAAAGTTAGCACCAAATGATTTGGAACATGAGGGGCGTAATGGTCCTCAGGGACCCCTACCCTGGGCAAGGCCACCAGTTTAGTGTAGGTTTTGGACTGGTCTGACTTGAACAGTGCAGGCTCTTCACCCTTGGGTGCCCTTACACTGGTTCAGCTCATCCCTGTAGTAACTTGGATAACGAAGGGAGGTGTCTGTTGTTTTTTACATCAGCGTGGTCAAGCTGACACGTTCAGCCTGGTGGGAAGGCAGTGAAACACGAAGCTCTTCTGCTCCTGGGGGCTGCCGGCTGCCAGAAAGATCTTGGCTGCCAGAAAGAAGATCTCGCTCCCTTTCAAGCCCTCACTTCAGCCACGCTTCTGACTCTGTGGTTTGCCCCTTTCCTGGCACCATCCCAGCTGCTGGCTGGGTTTTTGTGGGGGTTGCAGTTCTGTGGTAGGAGCAGGACCTCCTGCTTTAGGTGGTTGCAAGCTGCCGGGTCAATCCGCTGTGGCTGTTGAAACTCTAGCCGTAGTTTAGTTCTGGTTGCTGGGGCTGGTGATGTAAAAGGAGCTCTGGAGGGTCTTTTTCCTCCTCTTTGGTAAAGCCATTAATTCTCTGGCTCTTTCTCTCCAGCTAAGCCTGCTGTAAAGGGGCCAGAGCTTTGTATGGCCAAAGGGTTGGAAGGCAGACCTAGTATTCTCTTTTCTGGTGAGCCCTGTATGTAGGGAGTTGTGTGGCAGCAAAAATATTTATATCTTCATAACACAAGGCAAGGAGGGTTGTGGTTGGAGGTTTTTGGTTTTTTTCTTGCTTGGGTTTTTTTTTGTTTGTTTTAGGAGGCAAAGGGTGAGAGTTCACTTAAAGAGCTTGACTCTTAATAGAGCTTGTCATTGTTGCTAATATAAAACAAATGATGAGCATGGGAGAGGAGTCAAAGGCTCCCTCTTCTGGTGTTCTGGAAAGGTTCAAATACTGAAAAAAAAGCAAGGAAAAAGACCCCCTTCCATGCTTTCTTGTGGTATTTTGTGACCTCACTTAGGCCTAACCCTTACTGGCCCACCAAGTAAGTCTCTTCATGTCCCCTAAATACTCAACCTTAACGGCTCTCTGTGGAAGTGAAATGCATTTTCAAATGCAAAATACTTTGCAGTTGTAAGTAAAAGTGAGTCCTGGTTTTAGAAGGGTTCCCAATCTGAGCATGGAAAATGGCAGCCTTGCATATGACATTTCTCAGTGCTTCCCTTTGTCTCTCCTCTTTACTGCACCCTCCTCTTGCAAAGATGATGTCCAGTCTGTGCATTTCCCAGGCCACATGTGTGCACTGGCATGTAAACATGTTTGGGATGATTGGAGTGGCCAAGTATGCTGAGCACTCCCTCTAGGAAAGCGTCTCCAAGGCCCCCGGCACTCCTGTTGCTTTAGCTTGAGTCAGTCCAGAATTCAAAGCTTATTAGTGGTTGATTGATGGAGAAGTGTGCACAAGGAGTAGCACTTTGTTGGGAATTTTGGATGAATTTTTCTAAAAACCATTATATAAAGTGTAGTACCTCTGAAATTAATAGGATTTCAGAGCATTAGAGAAGGGACTTTTTTTTTCTTCACTGGAGAACTGACCATCACGTGGCTATTTCTCTCCCTGTGTTGTTAGTGTGGACTCATGAGCAGTTTCTGGTGGAACCTGAGGTTCCATCAATTCTCAAGCTGCCTTCCCTCAGCAGCTCCTGCCACCGTCACGGCCGGCAGTAAAACTGCTCCGCCGGATTAAAAACCGCAACGCTTTTTCCTTTAAAGTGAGCTGTGCCTCACCAGGAGCAGTTCCCCCGGCCAGCTTCCTCCACAGCCCCACAAAAGGGTTGTACCAGCATGACTGGAGCAGTGGCACGGGAATGGAAACAGGCAGCGGGGAGGGGAAGGGCTTTTTATAGCTGACACTTCTGCTGAAAGAAACGCTTATCGCGCTGCAGCCCTGGGTAGCAGGTGGAGGGAGCCTGCACAGGTAACCAGAGGTCATCCAGCAATGAGGGCACCTGGGGAAGAAACCTTATCAGTAAGACCCTCCCTGAAAGGGTTTTGGGCTGTATCAAGCCTTGCTAAGTTTCCTTTTTCAAGTGAACGTTCTGGTTTGAAAAGTTTTAATTTGGAGTTAGATGGTGAGCCTTTAAATTGTTCATTCCGTAGTCAGTCCTGAACTGAAATCAGTTACACTTTGCTGTAGCTGGGAGTCTTGCATAAAACCAGGATAGTGCAAAACTCTTTTTTAGACATTCAGGCTTTCTTTAAAAGAAAACAAAACAAGCAAACAGAAAAATTCCCGAGGAAAAGGTTTCTCTGTGGCTCTGCTCACCCAACAATGCAGATATCTCTCCATCAGGATTTGTTTGCCTGTGCTGAAGAGGCTGGAGCAGCTTGCCTTGTTGGACAGGGCAGCCATGTAGAATAAACAGGGAATAGCAGTCTCGATTTCCTTTCTTTCAGCCTGATACAAGGTGCCGAGGCACTGAAGACTATTTTGCCCTTAAGATAATTGTGAGTTGGAGAGGATCAAAGGGCTTGAGGGGGTTTTTTTGGTTGAAAGGGGATTTTCTCCATGGACAGCTGCAGTAGTGCATTAGTAGTGCAATGGATTATCTTTCCATGATCTGTAGGATCTCAACCAGCTATCGAGGGGCCCCACTGAAGGCTGCTGCTTGGGGGGAGGCAGAGTGAAAGTCTCCTAGCAGGGAGACCTGTAATGCCTGGGAGCTCGGACCACTTGACTCCCCCTGCCCCAGCAGGGTGGGTGGTGCTGGATATTCTTAGACTGCAGATAGTGCTGGGAGCATGAGGAAAAGGAGCCCAGCTCTCAGTTATGCCTAACTGCAGCTGATGCCCTGCATCCTCCCTGCTCTCCATGGAAGTGCTTATTAAGGAATGTGAGAAGCTGATTCCAGCTGCTGTGGCATCCCGTAAAGGGCACTGTGTAATTTGGGAGGGTGCTGCGACTCCCTCGGTGGAACAAACTGCTCCCTGTAGTAAACATCTGACCTGCCAAACGCCCGGACTTTGTCATTTTGGGACGTTTTGGACGATGGCTGATCTGCAAATAGCTGTGGCATTGAGAGGGTGTCCCTGCACATGCCTGGATGGGTTTTGTATCCTTGATCTGTGCTTTTCGCTGGGGGGAGGCAACACATCTGGCCTGACTGTGGCAAGGGTGGCAAGAGGGGATGGGACAGGGCTTGGTGCTATCAGAGGTGGAGATCAGGTCATGCTGTGCCTCCCTGACCTGGTTGGGAAGAGGGGGCTGGAATGTGCGGGGCGGCAGAGCTGTCAAGGAATGCGGGTCCCCAGGTGGCCGCTTCAGTGGCTTGTGCTTAAGGCTCGAATTGCATCTGTGCTGGTTAATGAGTGCTGGGGCAGCCCTGCCCTGCCAGGTCCTCCTGTGCACACCTCCTCAGGTGGGATGCCAGAAGAGAGAGGTGACAAAGTGTCTTGGGAGGCGTTAAACCCACCCTCCCAGCATTTTTAGAATTTCCTGTTAACTTTAATGATGAAAGCTTTATGGCTTTTTGCTTGGTTGGGGTGGTTTTTTGTGTCTAGTGAAACACAACCTGGGATGAACCCAGCTTTGGATTTCAGGGCTTGACTTTTTTTGGGACAGGCAGTTAGAAAGACTTGTCTTTATTTGTAAGCAGGACTGGTTTCAGAATTTAAGGGCTGCCATATGATGTTGTGTTGTTTTTCCTTGGAGTAGCAACTACAGTTTATAATCATTGCCTAGTCCTTAGCCAGTTGGCAGGAAGACTGCTGTGAAGGGATTGATTATTAGTGGATGCTTCATTGTGCTGTCCAAGCCTGACTTTCTTGATCTAACCAGTTTCCTTCAGTTGGAATGGCTGTAGTCAGCAGAGAGAAGAGAAGGAGATGTGTCTCTTCCCTCTCAGCAGCGCTGTGTCTTGTTCATGGGACATATTCAGGATAAGAAGGGTCAACAAAAAGTGTCAACACTTGAACATTCTCATAGAAAGCCAGCTGGGGACTGCTCGCAATTTTTCTCCTTCCTCTTGTGATTCTCTCAGTATTTGTTTCTGGAGTGGTGACTTCAAACTAGCGCTGTTTGGTGTGAGCATCCTGGAGGCTCCGCCCTTTCCCTGGGAGAGGCAGAGTGGAAACATCATCAGGGAGATGATCTAGAGCTCAGAAACGCTAAGACACGCTGGCAGCTGTGGCAATCGGAGATGAGTTAGTGCTCAAACTGGCAGTGAGGACACGCACAAGTACAGAGGCTGGAGCTTGGGCAGCAACATCTGCCAGGCTCCTGGCATAGAAGCTGGGATGGTTTGGTCCTGCTGAACCACATCCTGCTGCAGCTCCTCTGATAAACCTGGGCTAGCTAATTAAAAGTTAGGATGTGTGCAGCCGTGCACAAAGCAGCCGTGCTGCAGCAGAGGAGCTGGTGCTGCTGTTTGGGAAAGGGAGTTTGAGCTGGCGCTGAGCAGGAGTGGTTTGTGAGGAAGGGGCCAAAGGAGGAGGTGTGAGTCGGGCTTGGGCTGGGCTGCACATCCCACCCTGCTGTGCTCAGGCTGAACAGTAGCAGTTGGACGAGGACAGCTGGGCTAATGCTTAAAAGGTGGAGGGATGGGAGACTCCACGCCAGGTCTTGGAAGTATGATCCTAACCCTCTGCTTGTCTCCTGCTTTCCTCCCCCACTCCCGAAGCCCTTCTTTGGGCTGTGTGGAAGTGTCCCAGTTCTTGCAGCTGTGTTAGTTGTAATGGGTCATTTAGTCCTGAAATCCCTGTTTAAAAGGGGCAAGTCCTTGCCTCGTGTGACAGCTGCCGCCTTGCACTTTTCCCCAGGCTGGAAATAACTGCATATGACACAGGAGCAGAGCGTGGCATGGGGGAGGGAGGAAGGTTTCTGGCTTCCTCTTAGTGCTGTAATGGCTTTGCTGTGTGCCTCCTCTCCCATGCGGACCATAGCAGAGCCGTGCCCCACATATTTTAGCGGATCTCTCAGCTGGCAGTGCTCAGGCAATACTTTAAACAGCCTGGCACTCTGCAGGCTCTGTGGAACTGGGAGCAGGACAGAAGGGATGTGAGGTGGTGATGGTGGTGGTGATGCCTGGAGCATCAGGGAGCCTCTCTGGAACTCTGCCCATCTGGAAGGGCGAGCCTGGCTGTTCTGTGCAGAGGCAGAGGCAAGGAAAGGGAAGGTGGGAATATTTCTGCTCCCTGCTCCCCTCTTCAAAATCCAAAGCCTTGAGCCCATGGAAACCTGGCCAGCTTTTCCTTCTAGCTGAAGGGCTGTCTCCTGATTGGAATGACAGCTTTGAACTGGAAGACATTATTTCATTAGCGTGCTAATCAGATACAGAGATTACCTGATTGGCTACTTAATAATTAAATGAAGTTGCCTGTAATTCTTTGAGCACACACAGAACTAATTAAATTAACCCTTCACTGCCCTGCATGCCTGGGATGCACTTGTGTGAAATGGAGAGGGCAGCTTCCCCAATGTGGGGACTGTGATCAGAAGGGGGTGGTGGTCATGGAGTAACCACTGCAGGACTGCCAGAGTGGTCTTACCAGGAGCCTGGGGAGGAGAAGATGATGCACTTTCAGACCCTTTCACTTTAGTTTGGCACATCTGGTATGTGATCAGAGTGTCTGGCAATGGGCTACCAACAGATCCTGTCTCCAAATGGCCAAAAGAATACACTGGGCTGGTGGAGTTGATGCCAAGGCATGTGCAGTAACCCAGCCCATGGCTCAGGATCACCTGGTGAAAAGCAGAGAGAAGGAAAACTTCTCTTGAGGAGAAACAGAGACCAGAAGATGTTCTCCTCTAGTTTTGAAGCATTATTCTTCCCTGTCCTTGCTGGCACATAGGCACAAGCCAGGTCCTTTCCTTGCATTTGGCAGGATTCCACCAATTAAACTTTTTGTTGACCACCTGTTTGTCTCTACTGCTCCAGTGTCCACTCCAGGAACTGCACTTTGCACACTCTCAGAAGGGTATATTTCCAACAGTTTGAGGACACAGCAGTCATGTCAGTGCCATAACTTTCTTTTATTATAGATTGGGAAAAAAGAAAAAAGTGAAAAGAGTAATAAACAGAAAGTTTCCTTGTGTTTTCCAGCCCCAGTGCTATGCCCAAGCTTTCAGCTTCTGTAATGCTAGAGGTGTGGCAGTTTGGAATTTATAGTGAAAGGCTGATTTTTAGAAAGTGTGAGAGAATTGTTGCCATGTTGAAGACACTCTGCGTTTGATCATTTCATTGCTAGGGTGAAGAGTTAGCATCTATAATTTTTTTGTATCCATTTTTAGTGCTAAGCACTGGGTTGAGGCAACAGAAAAGCTACCTTATAATAATCCAACTCTCTTCCCTTGCTGCTGCCACTTTCTCCTTCTAGACTTTGCCCATACATGTTAAAATGAAACTGTCAAATTAAGCACATTTCACTGTCATCCGGAGCTAAACTTGGCAGAGAAGAGCCCTTGGACCTTCTGGCCTAAGTTAACCACGGCTGGCTTCAGCTACCCCAGTAAGGAATTGCTGTGGCATGCAGAACAGCTTTCCCCTTCCCCGTGGTCCATGTTGCTGACTCCGTCCTCTTTTTTTTCCCTGAAGATTGGTTGTAGCAGCAGTGTCCTTGGAGCCAGCAGAGGGATAAATATCTCGAGCCCCTGCTTTGTCTTTAAAATCTGGCTTCCACATGACAGGCAGCCCAAAATGCTTTGGAAAACAGGTCAGGAGACAGAAGAAAACAGGGAGGATGGGAAACAAAAGGGCAGCTTTCAGGGTAATTAGATGGTTTCAGTGCTCCTTCTGGCAGGGAGCATTCGCTGGTGAGACATGACCCCCTGTGCTGACTCTCCACAGATGTGGGTATGCCGGCAGGGTTTGAAGGAAGAGCAGAGAACACAGCCAGCGAGCCTTGGGATGTCCTTGTGTCCCTACTGATCCCTGAGATTTACCATCTCCCCTTCCAAGGCCTTGGATCTGCTGTCCCCACAAGCCAACCTTTGCTATCCTTCCTTCACTCCCCTTCCTTCACTCCCCTCCACCTTCCTGGGTCAGACCCAGGTCTGTGATTCCCACCTGGGACTCCCAGACGTGGTCTCTGGGAAGGTGCTTGCCCCCATTTTATGAGCCATGAGCAGGCACAGATCTGTGGGTTTGGGGGAGGCAGGGAAAGTGGGTACAGTGCACACAAGGTCAAGCTGGAGCCCAGATACAGAAGCCAGTTAGGCTTTGGTGTTGTTAATATTTGATGGTGTCCTGTTGTAAAAGGGCAGTAAGTGAGGCTGGCAGATCTATGCCTGGCCTGTTGCTGCAGTGGAAAGCTGTTTTCAGAGATTTCTGAAACAAAGGGTATTCCAGCGTGCGGTGGAAGTGGCCATTTAAACGCATCTGACCATAAAGATGCTGCCTGCCAGCAATTATGATATCAGAGCTTGTTGGACTCGCTCCTGTGGGCAAAATCGTGCTGGGTCAGACAGAGCCTGAATGCTGGAGATTGGGTTTGGGGATGGAGTTCAGGGAGGCTTTTTACCTCTTGTGTCTTCCCCTTTGTTTTTGTTTATGGGTTTACAAAGTCAGATTAGCATTTCAATGTTGGAGGCAAAGCCCTTGGGCAGTGGTGGAGGGCAGCCTGGTTCAGCCGGTTTGGGATTACTGCTCCTTTCCCAGCAGCCATCCTTCCTTCCTTCCCAGCTCCAGTGAGGAGAAAAGCCCGAGGCTTCTCCCTGCTGGGAATGCACCCAAGCTGCAGCCACCCCTCCAGCGTGTCTGAAGGTAGATGGGCAGTGTCACCGGGAAGGGTAATTAGCCTTCTTTTCAGGCAAGGATAATTGTTTTATTATTTTAAATGGTAGCACAAGTTCTGGGGGAATAAAGAAAATAACCCCCTAAGAGCTCCCAATCCAGAAGCTGTTCACTTTTCCTGGTTGTGGCTGCTGGTCTCTAATAGGTGTTGCCTGCCCACAAGCTTGGCTTTGTTTTAATCCTGGGAATCTCAGAATCCAGAGTCTTATTACTTTAGTAAAACAGTGTATTGAATAGAAGTGCCTGCCCCTTTCCTCTCCCTGTCAGGCATAATGCTGTACTCAGTCACACCGGTGCAAATTTGGGGCAAGTCCAGTGGGTTGAAGTCAATGTACTCCAGACTCGTGTTTTAATTGCAGAAGGCAGTGTCTCTTCTGAAACCAAAATGTTCTCTTGGGGCTATTCTATGTTTGTTCACCAGAGCTGGCTGCTGCTCCATGCAGTACCCAATCCATGTGCTGGGAATGCAGTGCATGGGAACAGGCTTAGGTGCTCCTGCAATGCAAGACTCTTGCATGTGGTTGAGCTTGCAAACTTACGTTCACAGAAGAAGCTTAAAGTGGAGGCAGCTGAAGCATAAGAACTTACCTGTGTTTATTGCTTCTTTATTCTGAAGAAAATGTGAAGATCTTTTTGAAATGTTCCTCTAGTTTGATTAAATTGTTCACGTGGCTTTTCTCCCCATGTGCAAAGATGACACTGTATTCTTTGTTAGGGGACTAAAAATTCTCCACAGCTTGTAGATATTAACAAAAAGTGGTTTGAGTCTGTTTAAAAATTATTTCTTTAGATTTGTTCCACCTTCTCAGGTGCCTCAAGTCAAGTTCTGATTTCTTTTGTTCTAATATATTTTATAACCGCCAGTACTTTGTGCTGCCTCAGTTATGCTAGGACACTGCACACACCTTCATTCCTCACTCCCCTGCACATTTCTGTTTGTCTGCTGTCTGGGAGAGGAGTCGTTCAGGGTGCCAATATGTTAAGCTGTTGAGAGAATGGGGAGAGATGAGATGAAGGTATTGTTATGCTGGAAGGTGTTAATTGGTGCTATCAGCCACTTGTTTGATTTCTAGACAATTACAGCAGTCCTTGAAGTTGTGTCTGAGCCAAGCAAATGGCAGGGGCTCTGCAAGTCCCCCATCTTGTCTTTTTTTGGAGTTCTTATTTCCCCACTGCCACTCACAGAAGTGAGCAGGGCTCTCTGTACACACTTGAGCAGAGGGGATGTGCTGGATGTTGAGGAGCTGGCTGGGTGTACTGCACAGAACTTGGCACATTCCTTGTGAGCCCTGGCCTGGCACAGTGGCTTGGCAGGGGATGGAGAGGAGATGCTGGATGGTGTGGGGATATTTTTGGGTTCCTTAGAAGCAGAGGAACTCATGTACTTGGGTGATGTTTTCTTCTGTGATGTTTCCTGCTTTAGAGGAAGACACTTGATATTATTTAGGGCACAGTCCTCCTGCAGGGCCACCTGTGCACCTGGTTCAGCTGCCAGATAGAAACTCTTATTTGTAGTCCAGGATTTCTGCCCAGAGAGAGGACAGGTGAGAGTCTCCATTCCTCCTCCTGCAGCAGGGACAAGATCTGCAGCAGAAGAGGGGCTGGCTCCTCTGCAGCCACAGGAGAAATCCCTTTCACAGCTGCCCTTTCTGGGAAGCAAGGAACCATCCTGATTCCCTGATTTATTTTTTTACTTTTTTTCCCCGGGTCCAATAAGAAGTGGGATGGGGAGTAGCACCTGCAGAAGCTTGGAGACAGGGTGCATTAATGCCTCCCTCTTCCATCCAGAGCTCCGAGGTATGTTGAACATAACCATGACTTTGTGTGGACCTCTTGGCATACACAGAGACACGTGAACCCAGCCCCAAGTGCCTGCTCCTGACATTCCTTTGGTCATGGTGGGTGGAGTGTTGCCACCCTGGTGTCCCTCCCTGGTGTCATGGCTTTGCTTGCTGCTTTTCCTCAGTGTTCATGCTGTGCACCTGGTTCTGTGCCATGTCATATGTGGAAAGCGAAGTGAGAGAAGGCAGCTGAACAGTGAGGTGATGCTAAATGGAGGCTGAGAGGTTGGAGGTGTAAATGACCAATGAGGAGCATTATGAGAGGAAAGTCAGCCAAGACTTGATTTCAGTAAAGACTGCTAAGGAAACTCCAGTATAGAATCACAAAAATGTACAGTCAGAGTGGACCTCCAAAAGTCTCTTATCCAACCTCTTTGTTGGATTCAGGCTGTCACCAACCTTAGATCAGGTTAACCATGCACTGAAGAGTGCATAATTTCTCTGTTCTTTTCTATTTTCTGAATGCTTTTCTCTGTTCCTTTCCCTTTTCCCATTTCCCCAAAAGAAAGCAGAATTGTGAGAAGAGTTAAGAGATTATTTAGCAATGCATGCTCTAAAACTGCTGAAATTCAGCTTGGGCAAAAGGGGAGCTTTTAGTTCTGAAGCAGGGATGCACCTTTTGCTAGCGTTTTTTTTTGAAACTTTGTTTGAACTGTGACTGACAATAAGTCAGGGTTGGAAACTGCTGGTTCTTTTTTTCATTCTGTAGGGAATAGTTTGCCTTTGAGGGATGGTTGTTGCTTGTGCAGGAATACCTTACTTTGGGAGTCATTATGCAGGCACTCCAAATGGGACCTGTGGGTAAGCACCACACAAAATAGCAGCTGTTGCCTTGAGAGAAATGCCTTAGGCCAGACAGGAAGATTTTTATTTGTTTATTGTTGGAGAACAGATAGCCAAGAGTTCTGGCCTTTGGTCTTTTAATACATAGCTTGTTTTCATCCACTCCTACATGCCTGAAATCTGTGTGATTATCTAGTCTCTAAATCCCTATCAGCACCTTCACAGGTGTTCAGTGCAACTCTTTCTGGGGCTACAATGAAACAGGTCAGGCAGCTGATCTGGACAGTGGATAAAAAAAACCTAAAACACCTCAACTCCCATTCCCTCCAGTTATTTTTTGCCTGGATTAGTTCCATGAGCTGGCTTATAGAGTGGCCTGGCAAATAGTTGTGCCAGCCATAGCGTGGTGTGGAGTTTGGATAAGCAGTGGGGATGAGCAAAGGGGCAAGAATAATTTAGTGTTCAAAGTGGACTGTCATGTCAGACTGATCATGCAGGCATTTATCACTGTCAGTGGAAAGAAATTGAACTTTGAGAGATGAGAGGAGTCTATTTTAGAATGACATGAATCACTCTGAAGGTGTTCCCCTCTTTTCTCCATGGATGATGATGGGGAACTGAGTGCACCAGCTCTGACAAGACATCAAACTTACACCTCACTTTTTGACTCTTATATTTTAATAACGAAAGTATTGGCATGCCTGATTATTGTTCATAATGCTTCACCTTCAGTGCTGTTGTAAATACAGAAAATGTCACCAGCTGGAAGCAGAATCCCAAACTTCCAAACAGGGCAGTTGTGAGCAGTAAGGATACCATGAAAATCCAGCTGCTAACCATATAAGTGGTTGAAGAGCTAAATATTAGTTCTGGGGGAAAAAAGAACCCCATTTTTAACCACTGCCCATTGCCTTACCTTTGGGTAAGGCTGCCCAGAAAATGGTGGTGCTCCTGCACACTTTTCAGCATTTCTGTCCTGCAGCGCTGCATTCAAAGACCAATATTGCCTGCTAATGTAATTTGTATTTGATCTCAAGTGGTGGTGATGGTAGAGAACGTGCCTGCTTCAAATCACACTGTGACATGATAGTGAGGGGTTGGTTGTACATTATTGGGGTTTTTTTCTGTTGAAACCGATGCTAAATGACAACAAATCAGAAAACACTGAAACCTTTAATTCAGTGCCTTGTACCTGTAGATGATGATTGGTTTTAATTACAGGGTGGTATGATTTTTCCATGGGCTTGCTCTGTAGGGTAGGTGGTGCTGAGAGGACAAACTAAGGCTGTGCACTGAAGGAAGCTGTTGGCTGTGTGGTTCTCACCTTGTTTGCTAAATAAGCTCGGAAGTGGGCAGGATATGAGAGATGGAGGCTGCCACAGGAAAAGAAAGGATGTCTGTTGGTTACTGAGGGTGTAGTGCTATATCTGTCTAGCCAGAGGCAAGGCAGATGTGAGGTCCACAGCTTTCCCCTCTTCTGCCCTAGGAGATGACAACTCCTTTTCATCCACCAGTTTGATTTTGTGGGGCTGTACTTGTGCAGGGAGGAGAGGGAATGATCTGGGTTTCAGAAGCTAAATTTTGGAGGGATTTTAGTTTGTTTTTCTTTTTTCAACTGAAATTGCTTTGGTTGTCTAGCTTTCAATAAAGCCCTAAAATGAATGGAATAGTAGTAGGAATAGAAGAGTAATGATGGGTTTTTCCAGCTGAAACATACTGATGCTAAGTTGCATTTTCAGTCTCAGCACTCACTTTTTTGCAGACTTATGACTCTGGGTGAGTTGCTTATGCCTCATTTCTCAGAAGAAATCTTCAATTACCTGGCTGGGTAATGGTGTTCTTCCCCCAGAGCAGCTCAGGAGATGTGCCTCTCCTCAGCTGTGAAACAAAATGCTTCACAAACTATTGTGGAAGCTGGGAAAAAGCTTAGGTGAAGCCAAGGGAGAGTGGCATGAGTTACTGCATTGGCTGAGACACAGAGGGCAAAGGCTCCTTCACCCCCTGTTTCTGCCCAGGAGCTCCAGCTTGGGCCCTGGCTCCTTCCATGTGTCTCTATTCCCAGCAGCTGGTCATCCAGATGATCCAGACAGGGACATGTTTTTCATTTGCTGCATTAGCCAGCTGAGGAGCAGCCGTGGGTATTGGCCTGTACAGGGAGCCAAAACAGGGAGATGTATTAAAAATGGCAGAGCTGAGTTTATGTCAGTACTGCTCTGGCATTTCTGGTTCAGCCTGAAGCTGAACTGTTTTGCCAAACTTCAGCTTTAGAAAGTCTCGAATGTTTGGATGAAGTTGGAATTGGTGACAGTGCTGCAGGGAAGAGCCAGCCTCTGTCACAGGTCCTCTGGGTGGCCTCAGATAAGGCACCACACTCCTCCTTGCTTTCCCTGCCTCTGGGGTGTATTGCTGCCTTCCCACCTTCTCCCATCCCTGGGAAAAAAATAGCAATTAAGCTTCAGTTATATTTTAAACACTGCCATAAAAATGCCAGGGATGGGGCTTGTGGGATTCTTTTTGGGGCTGAGAGGGACAATCTCAAATAGAGGTGCACCTCTTTAAATAGAGAGGTGAGTTTTGCTGGCGTCGATCAATTTTTTCCCCACCAATTTCTCATTTGTCAAATCAGATTAAAAATCATTAAGTTGTAAATAGATTGAGAAAAGAGTTAATGCTTATTGGATTGAGATGCTGTGTGGAGGCCACCACAGAAAAAGGTCTGTGAAGCGATTAATAGCTTATTTGGTGGCCAGACTCGGAAGCAATGTAGCAAATTAGGCATAGGGATACATAAAGAATAAGATGGATAAAAATCAATATTGAACAGCTGTCTTTACTTCCTAGCCTCACACTCCCATATACTGAATGAAGCGTAATGGAGATGTGATTACTCATTTTATTACTATTGTAAAGGGTTTGAATAATGGGACAGACCTCAGGTTGGTTTTATAGTCCTGAATGTAGCATTTCCCCCTTCACACGCTGTCACCTGAACCACTGCACAGAGTCAGCAGCCTGCACGAATACATGAAAGAAGTAGTAATAAGGGAGGCTGTGCAGCAATGTAAAACTTGAAATACACCACTTAACAATGAGTGGAATAAAGCTTTGGTTGTCCTCATTTGGGGGAGGACAGGAAGGAAGGAACAGGGGGAAAAAATGAGTATTGAGGCTACTGGAATTGAAGGAGGTGAGAATGGAGGGAATTGCCTGGATCAGCAGTGTGCAGAGTGCCTTACTGGTTGTTGGTTTGAAGTGTCCTGGTATCAGATGGCTTTCTGACTGTGTGATTACTAACAGACTTAAAATTGTAGGATATGCAGCTCTGACTCGGAAGACAGATGATTTTTCTGATATACATCTGTAAGACCTAACTTCTTCTTTTTAATAACCTAACTATTGTAGTCTCAACAGATCCATGATTGCAAAAATGCAAATTTCTGTGTGTCTGATGAGGTCGGCTGTATGGGGTGGATGTTGTCAACAAGCTGGCTGGTGCTGCTGCTGTTCCAGTCTCTTCAGGGATAATAGAATCTGGGAACAATTAAGAGGCAGTGTAATCAGTTCCTGGGGGCAGGAGCGTACCCTCTTGCTTTTCAGCATTCCCTTGGCTGACTCATGAACTCTGTTGATTGACTTGGGAAGCAAATGAATCCAGCTCTCCTCCACAAGGAAGAGTTATGGAGGTAAGGTGGTGAGAGGAATACATCAGATCTCAGGCAGCTTCTGCCCTCTGTGCTTTGAAATGTGTGGAATTTACAATGGTTACTTAGCTGCTAAGCAAGTGGGATTTTTTTTTTCACTTTGTTTTTGCCCTTAAGCCCTGTCCATCCTTTAAACGAAGGACTACAATAAGCTATAGCTGGGAAATGCTCACACATAAGCACAGAGGACAATCCTGGCAGCTTGCTAGAAAACAAACTGTAACTAACTATAATTGTCCAAAAATATATGCAGCCATAAGATTTGCAAGCACTTTGTATGGGCTTTGGTAAATGAAGGAAGTATGGTGTGTTTGGATTCGCATCTCCTTGAGCTCTCCTCTGTTATTCAGCTGTTCCCCAGCTGGCAACTAAGAGTTTTAGGGTGCAGGTAGACATCTCTAGTGCACTCTGTTTCCACATTTCCTTCTACACAGGAATGCTGAGAGTGTCAGTGGCTGGTTAGTGAGTGCAGACGGGCAGGGTCCCTGGGAGCCAGGCAGGATCCCTGGGAGCCGGGCAGGATCCCTGGGAGCCAGGCAGGGTCCTGCTCTCACAGGTGTGGTGCAGAAGGGTGAGGTGACGTGCCACGAGCCTGCTGCGTGACTCTGGGCAGTCTGCAGCACAGACCAGATCCTCCAACTTCCAGCCCTACATGTGGGGAACACCAGGGCACTTAAAGCACGAGAGTGCTCGAAATGTTTCTTTTTTTCTTTAGCTTTACTTAGTTCTTTTGCCAAACGGTCGCTTCTTTTTTCCTTTGATTTTAACTACCCTGTTTTGATGGTGGTGTGCTCTAGGTAGTTACTCATCTCCCAGGCACATGGGGAATAAAAGCTTGCAGTACAGCAATAGCGTGTGCAAGGAAGGGATGGGCTGCACGAGCAGGACTTGCCCCTAACCAAGTTTGGTTTATATATCTTGCATTCTGGGATGAGAAAAAGGCCAGTGGTAAAAAATACTCCTAGAGGCTGAGTGTGCTGGTGACAGGAGAAGCTGGTGAGAGAAGGAGAGGAGACAAGCACATGGAAAATAAGCTCCTGCTCCCTCAAAGACGTGCACGCAGAATGATAGCGGGGTGGGTGTGGGGGCGTGTAAGCAAGTAACATCCCAGAAGCTGGAAGAATAAAATGAAAAGGCAGCAGGATCAGCCCGCAGATGAAAGGCAGCCCCTTTAACATTTGCTCCCGGACTCCGGCAACTCTCAGCAGTTGGCTGGAGACTAAGCTGGACGGTCCTGTGGAGCTCCAACAAAGGGACGAAACAAACCCCCGTCCCCCGGGGCCCCCCTCCCCGACAACGCGTGAAACAACTTGATAAATGATTGCTCTGTCAGGGGACGAGGGGATGGAGACGTCTGGGAGTGCAGGGGGAATGTATCTAATTCAGGCATGAGGGGAGCTCGGGGCGGGAGAGGGGAGCAGGCCAAGGGGCGGCGGGATGGCAGCGTGAGGGTCTCCTGCCTTGGCAGCAGAATTAATAAATGCGGCAGAGCGGGAAGGGCCGAGCGGCTCTCTGGAGAGGGTTCTGGGGAGCGGGCTCGGGGGGCTCGGGTGAGTGCCCCCGGCTGTGCCCTGCCTCCAGCCCCCGTGCTCGCATTACCTCATTTACTGGGGATGGCAGGAAATACAAACCTCCCCCCGCCGCCCGGGCTGCTGATAGCATTGAAAGCTGCAGAAACAGGAGCCCATGCCCTGGCTCTATTCAAGGGAACATTAATTACCCTAAAACAAAAACAAGAGGAGTTCACAGCTGGGGCCCAACACTTGGGATCCCCCCTCCCTCTCTCCTTTCCCTGCTGCTCCTCCAGTTTGTGCACACCAGCTATTTATGCGGTCTCCCCTCCTAAATGACTGAAATTGGGCACCTTTGAGCACCCTTGGTGCCCAAAGCTCTGCCAGCAGGGTTTGTAGGGGCTGTGCAGGCATCCTGCAGACAGAGATGGTCCAAGGGCTGGATCCATGGTGGGAGGAGTGGCGTGCCACCACCACCCCTCCAAAGCAGGCCGTGTATTTTGTGAAAAGCTGTGGCAGCTGGAATAACGAGCGGTCCCACACGGCCGGATGGCTGCCAGAAGAGACCAGGCCTTGGGCAGCTTATCCTGGTGAGTACAGGAGGGAGCTCTTGGGGAACTTGAGGGAGTCCTGCTGCAAGAAAATCAGGATTTGGTGGTGTATTTTTCTCCCTCCCCCTCTGTGGGAGTGGAGCAGAGGACTTAATTTAGAGCCCTCCCGAGCTGCTGGTTAATAGACGCTTGATCCAGGAGGCAGCTGCTGCCACCACTTGCAAGGTGACCCAGAGCCCTGTTCCAGCGTGTCCCAGGCCACTATGTCATGAGCACCAGTTGCCAGGAATAGAGAGTGCAGCAATGTGTATAAATAAATAAAATGGGGTTTGAGTGCACTTCTGTGTTTGGCTGATGAAGAGCCAGGGCCTGGCTTCAGGAGAACTGAATGCTGAGCTTTGTTATCGTTTTGGTAGCTGTCACCCATCCAGAGAAGCTGGCCCCAAGCCTCACTCTTGGGGTGCATCAGCAATAAATGATGACAAAAATACGTAAAACGTGAGGAGGAGTCTTCTGAAACATGTGGAGGGCAGTGCTTGCCAGCTGTCAGCTTCCTGTCTTCACAGGAGAATTTGATCTCCCCGGGAACTGCCCTTCCCCTTCTCCTCTGTACTCCTGCCCTAAGGTCTGTGAAGAGCTTAGCAAGTGCTTTGGCACGGGATAAGGTGGCTTGCCTGCAATGGAAGCGTTGTGTTCCCTAGGCTGCTGACCCTCTGAGTGTGCACTAAAGGCTAAAAAACGCCTCAGTCTTCAAAACCCTCTAGGATCCTCTCATGTCTCCATAAAATTGCCAAATACCCCACGGGTTGTTGGAAAATAACTTTTTTACAGCTGCATTTCTGGTGTGAAAGCTGTGAGAGGAGCACCTGGAAGTGCTGGTGTGAGCAGCCCCTGCCAGAATCCAGCACCTGGAGTGTGTTAAAAAGCAGGGTAGCCACTGGCATTCATTTTGGGTTGAGACTGTGTTCAGCTCAGTTAAGCAGGCCTATTTATAATGTGGAGTGGCCTGGTTCAAGCACGGCTGCAGATTAGGAGGAGAGAAGATAGGGAATTAGTCAGCCCTGTTAATGCTTTACCTGGCAGTGAGGAGAACTGTGGATGGCCATGCCTGCTTTCCTCTTGGCAATGCAAAGGCCACCAGTGCTTTGGATTCTTACAGAGATCGCTGTCAGCCCTGGTAGCCCACTCAGACTTCACTTTTGGAAAGCAGCAGGTACAGTTTGCCAAAGGTGCCCTGTGTCAGAAAAACTCAATGTGTAGAAAGACTCTTTGTGCGATTTGGATTGTCGAGAAAGGAGGGGAGAGTACAAAGAGGTTTCATAGAATATTATCTTTACAGTCTTTTTCTGTACTTCAGTTTATTTCTTGTGGTCCTGAAACGGTGAGAATAAATAGCCACTAAACCCACAAAAATAATTATATAAGCAGGGCAAAGAAAGATGTTCTTTATGATCACTTGCATTGGGTTGCAGCACCTAAAGTAATGCAAGTGTAACACAGGGTAGTTTTTAGAATGCAAGACCCTCTCTCACAGTCTAGCAGGGAACAAATCCTGTCTTGAAACACTGGATTTTTACAAGACGTATACAACAGTCAGGAACATAGGCAGACTTTTTTTTTCAACCTGGGGCAAGTTGCCAGCTTGTTTAGACCATTGTCCACCATCATGATGTAGAACTCCACCTTTTTCCCCAGCACCCTTGTCTAATAGTCTGGGCAATAACCTTTCCAGAAGGCCAGAGGGGACAAGTGAATGCAGTGGTTTCTTCTAAAGCCCTTACAAAACTACCAGAACTTGGAGTCTTACATAGTGATAGTTGTTGGTTGATGGTTTTGGGGGAAGTTTTCTTGGTGATTTCTTTTTTTTTTTAAGGAAGTAATTTCCTTCACAAAAGGGAAGTATTTTTTCATGCAAGACATAATTAAACTGGAATTCATTGCCACAGGATGTTGTGGATGCCAGAAGTTGAGATAGGTTCAAAAAGCAATTAAACAAATTCATGGAAGCGAAGTTCATCGAGGGCAATTAAGCACAAAGATACAATCTCTGGCACAGGAAGTCTTAAGCCACAGCTTGCTGGAAGCTGGTAGGGGGGAAGCCTTATGGTATGCTTGCACCATTCTTAATGCACCCGCCAAGCATTTGCTGCTAGCCCCTGTCTGGGGCAGGATATTGGGCTCCATGGACCTTTGGTCTGACCCGTTCTGGCGGATATATTCATCTGTTGTGCTTTAGCCAAGATGTGAGGCATCCCAGCTTTGCTGAGGAAATGCTAACAGCATGTAGAGATGTGAGTGATCCTTCGGAATCCCTTTCCTGTGTCCTTTTTTTGCCAGCAGAAAGCAGAATCAAGACCAGGTCTTGTGGTGGCACGGAGAGCTGGGCTCGAAAGCGAGGGAGGGGGGCAGTGGGGAAGGAAATGAAACCAGGCTGCTCCACCACTGTCCTGCTGGCACATGACGTGGTCTGCAGAGCTCTCACGGTGTGGTGTTCGTGGATGAGCTCCAGACACTTCATGTGCTTCCAGAAAATTTGTCTGTGTGAGTCCTGTCTTCCAATAACCTGCCCTCATCAGCCAACTGCTTCCTCTGGTGTGCCCAAAACATGGGGCCTTTGAAAATGGGCTTAAAATGAGACTTCATGTTGATTAATAGCATGTAAATACATAGAGCAATTCTTTAGATGGAAGTTAACTTGACTTTTAGCCTTTTCTTTAATTTTAGGCTTCCTGCTTTGCTTGAGAAATTTAAGCACTGCTAATATGATGTTGTCTTAAGTGGTGTCACTCAATGTAGATAACACATGATTATAACCTAGTTATTAGAAAACACCTGATTTATCTCAATCGTGCCTCTTAATTTATACTGAGAACCATAAAAGCAATATAATCAAAGTCCCTCAGGTCCTCCCTGCCATTGGCAAGTCTGTAACTAACCTGTGCTGTGAGAGGATATTTATCAGGGTGCCACAGCGACCAGAAGTAGTTCCTGTCTTCAATTCACTGACAATTCAGAGAAAGAAGTAGGCAGTGAATTAATTCATTGATGTAAAAAAAAATGCTGAAGGAGTACTAACCAAAAGTACAAGAGCCTAGAGAGGGATTAAAAGTATGGATAAAGACATTCAAGTTGGAAAGTTTGTGCTATCACATGTGGGCATAAATAATATAAACCAGAGCTAGTTGTTGGGAATGTGAGAGCGAGTGTGCCATGTCGTGTGACTTTTAGCAAAACCAGTATTTCATATTTGCTTGAACCTTGCATTCTTGAAGATAATGTAGAGAACATGATCCAAGTGCATTCCCAGTTCAGAGAACCAAATTGCACCCAGTATTATTATCATTTTTAAAATGCTGTGAATCCAATGGGTCGTGTTTGTGTTGTTTTACGGAGTAAAACAGATCACTGGATAGATCAAGAGAGGTTGTAAAAGTGTGATGTTTTTCTTCTTAAATGTAGCCCCTGCCCTTTTGTGTAACTTTGTTTCTGGACGTTTTGGTACAAAAAATATTTATAAAATTGTGGGGAAGTTACAGAGTATCAGCCAGAATAACAGCATGAGAACGGTACTATTGGAATGAAATATTAAAAGGCCTGAATATAATGGATACTTATCTGCATTTATAGGACAGAGACACCAGGAGAGACAAGGAAATTGGATGATTGAAATAATAGGAGAAAGGAGAACAGAAATTATTCTAAACACAAAGAAGTGTTCCTAAGCAGAAATAGGAAGTTCTACTCTTGAAACACTTAAACTAGACAAATACATTGTGTCTGGCAGAGAATAACCTCCAAATAGTCCTGGGTTAGAAACAGAGTTTTGTATGCTTTTTGTGTCTCTGAATTTTATCCCCAGTAAAGTGGATTGGAAAGCAGGGGATGGTTGGTATCATGGGTTCATCTCAGTAGCCAATGCTAGGATTATCTAAAAAGTAGGAGAATAGGGACACTTGAGATGTGTATTCCTTTGGCAGATTCGGGCTAGGTACTGAACAACTGCCTGGGGATTTATTGGAAAGTCTAAGAAGGAATTAGATGGCACAAATACAATGGTTTTGCTGTGCACGTCAGTGCTCTGGAAGGCAGCCAGCTGTGCTCAGAGGTTGGTTTTTGATGGAGATGTTTTCCCTCACCAGCAGGGAGAAAAGGTTGGCATCTCATTAAATACTGTTTTTTTACACCAGTGGTGGATGGCCATCAGGCTGGTAATCTCACACCCACCTTTCTCTTTGCCTGAAGTGGGCCATGACCTCCAGGGCAGAAGTGCTGCCCTCCTCCTCTTTAACATCACGACAAAGTCCACTCCAGGTTTGGTCTGTGCACGTTGCAGTTCAGCAACAGCTCTTCTGCTTTTCAGTCCTCACTCTAATCTGAATGGATAGGAAGGTGTTGGGAAGACCTGCAAAAAAAGTCTCCCCTTTGGTTTGGATGGAGAGTTGGTGAGAATAACTGCAGAGTTGATACTGGCTCCTACCACTTTTCACAGAAGACTGAATGTTTTAAAGATGAAAAGCTCTGTTTCTCAGCATTTTTTTTTCTGCTGTTCTTGTGGTGACTTAAAGCATCTTCTCCTTGAATGTAACTCACACAATGAAGTTAAAATCACGTCTTCCTGGTTTCCTTCCTCTTTCATTCTGAGCTGCTTTCATGTACAAACCATCCACCTCCTCAGAGTGAACCCTCTGAGCAGGTTCTGGATGAGGCCACTGGAAGAAAGAGTAAAATCCTATGAAGTTGAGTGGGAAAACTGCAGAATTCTCTTGACTCCAGTTGCTGACACTGTTGATGTTTTGTGGTTTTTAATCTTATTAGTGTGATTGCTTCAATAAATACCTTGCAGAGAAGAGTTCTGTGGGTTACTTTTGTAAGCATGGGCGCAGCAATATTTTCTTCCATCACTGCTAAATCTATTGTCTTTTATTTAGTTGGACGACTCCTTGCTCCTGTCCTATTGGGAGAAAAAGAGGGTGGGAATGGAGAATAAGTGCATCCAGATGGCTTTCTCTGCCTGTTTTATGTTATCATATGCTTGGATTGCTTCACCTCTTACTTACCGCCCCTTGAACGTAGCCGAGAAATTTGAAAATCATTAGAGTTCCTATTCAGCAGGCATTTTAATGGACTGTAGGCCATCCAAAGTCATGCTAACAAGGGTTCAATGAGTCTTGAGTTTTGTAATGTGTGTGTTTTGTAACTGCCTTCTTGGATGAGCATCTTTCTGGGGCTGCAAATTTATGTCACCTCCTTCTGGACTTCTAAGTTTCTGAGGTTTTGTTTTGTTACAAAAGCAAATGGGTTCAATGCAATGTTTGAGAGAAAAAGTGCGTTTTCCATATTATTCTTTATCTCCCTCTTATACAAAGCTCCACATCTGGTTTGTGGTTTTGACGATGACTGGAAACTAAGCAGATGTTTTCCCTGTGCTGTCCACAAGGCCACTTAGATCTTTCTCCAAATGGTTACAATTAATGTGAAACCCATCCGTGTCTACAATTAGTTCAAACTCTCCTTGCCAATTTGCATAACCTTGCACTTGTGTGCAGTAACATTTATTTGCTGCAACTTGGGTGGATGCTTCAGATTCATGCTATTAGTTCTTGCTGGTTTTATTTAATTTGTAGAGCAGCAGCATCAACAATTTTTTCCCCCCTATTTCACGTTGTATATGCCCCTTTCCAGATCATTTAATATATTAAATGTTGATCATAGTATCCACCCCTGGGACTTCCCCCATTAACCTTCTTGAAAACTGGCCATTTATTCATGCTGTTCTTTTTTCCTAAATTAGCTTTAATCTATTGACAGATGTTTACCTCTCACCCCATGACTAGTTTCCCTAATAGACTGTGGTGATTAATATTACCAAAGGCTGTTTGAAAATTCAAATTAATTATATCTACCAATTTTTCTTTAACCACTGTCTTGGCACTCCTTATAGAAAATACGGATGTGCCCATTTTTCTTATGGAAATACCATGCTAATCTGGGCCTGCTGTATGGCATTAATCTAACTTCCATAACTACCCAGTTGAGCCATTTTACCAGGTACTAAAGTACGGTTTACAAGTGTCTGTAATTCCCAAGTTCACTGTTGCTTTTTATACACAAATCCACGGCATCACCTGCCCTGCAGCTTTGCCACTTCCTATTTAATTTTAATGACCGAGCTGCCAGCGAAATGCGTAATGCGGCGCTTAGCTCTTAACGTTGTTTGAAACTCGGGCGAGCGCTACCTGGGCCAGTTTGTTTCCAATTTAAATTAATTTTATGTGACTCCAGGCATCAGTGGCAGGCTGCCCTCGGTTTTTACAGCTCCTGCTCTTGAACTGCTCGTTACCGGCGCCCGCCAAGGGCCCCTGCAGGGCTCTGCTCTCGATGCCTTCTATACCCTTCCTATACCTCTCCTACACCAACCTGTTTGGTGTAGCCAGCCCAGCCTCTCACTCTGGAGATGTTCTTTGAAAAGCTCTTCCAAGTATCTTGACAGCCTCTCACCCTCAAACTTCTGGGAAGTTTAACCAGCTCTGTTAAAACTAGAGTTTGTAACTTTTTAATTCAAACAAGCAAGCACCAGAGCATCGTTTGAGTGCGGTTTTAGTGATTTTTGCCTTTTATGTTATTAAAGTTGGATTATTTCTGGATCTTGCTGTGATCTGGAGATTTACAGACAAATTAAGCCTTTACATTCAAGTCAGTATTTTCTTCTGTACATGTCTGAGCAATTTATGGCTTTAATGTATGTTTGCTTGACTTTGTTTTAATGTTTTAAGTTACAAAATCATAATTGTTTCTTCCTGTTTGCAGAATGAGCTGTTTCTTTTGACTTGTACTAAAGTGCTTTTGGTTATGAGTTAAAAAATGCACTGCAACTTTTTTTAAATTGGTTTGATGATGAGGTTTAGTATTCCATTGTCTTAAATGAGATGCTTAGCACCTAAAACCTGATTTACTGCAGTTAGCCAGCTGTTCTGGTTTGTTTCCAATGTTTAGGTTCTCCGTGGCCCATCTCAGCATCTCACACTCCCGTGAGCACTCAGGTCTGTGATCAGGTTGTAGGCAGGTTGGCAGCATCCTGGAGCACTGTGAGATGGGCAGAGAAAGGCTGATCCACTGCAAAATAACACAGCAGAGAAAACTCAGCCAAATAACCAGTTTTAGGATTAAAAACCCTAAAACCTGCCCGTAACCTGGCCATCAGTGGTGCCCAGGGCTGTGGGTCAGCACAGGGGTCATGCAGGTGGAGGAGCTGGGCAGTGTTGCTATAAAGTTACCCCTGAGATTTCATCCAGAGCGAGGGGAATAAACAGGAATGAGGCGCGTACTCCTCGTCGCTCGCAGATGGGCTCCACACATGTCAAGGCTCAATTTATCCTATCAGTAAGGTCTATTCTGGGCTCTTCTGTGTTTTCTGCCAGTTCAGTCTGGGAGTTGTTTTACACCTCTTGGCAAATATTTGGTTTGGGAGTTTCTAAGTATAATTTAAGTGATTGATTGAAAGTCAGGGAAAGCTTCAGCTCTTACTGGTTAGAGTCATTTCAAATTTACCATTAGATAAGTTTTAAAGGTATTGGTTTATTTTAAGCACTTAAGAATAAAGCAGAGGATCCAAACAGCCTGTACTGCTGTTCTTGCAGACTTTGTGCTGGTATTCCAAGTTTATATTCCAAATTTATGTTTGCTTTAGTGATACAGTTAATATTCAAATGATTAAAGTTTATATTCCTGAGAGCAGGAGGGGGAAAATTGGTAGAAAGCATTGAAACCATTAGGCTGAGCATTGTTTGTTTTATTTCTGAGTACTCAAGTTCATCTTGGATGTAGACAGACACTGCAGTACTTGGTACATTGTACCAAATTATCCCATTTTTCTCTCCTCAGGCTGATTCCTTCCTATAGTTTGCAGCATTGTCCTTCCAAGAGGCATTGCAAACTTGGCAGCTCCTTAAGCACACTTCCTGCATCTTATATTTTGACTGGCTTTGAAACCTGTCCCCTTCACACCTTCTTGGGTTTAATTTCCCTGAGCTGATTTCCTGCAATGGAATTCTTTCCCCTGTCCCTGCTGCTGTGGTTTCATCCCACGCTGGGAGTGCTGGGCGTTTGCTGTCCTAACTGTGCTTCTGCAGACCCCACAGTGCATCCTGGATGTTTAAAGAATTCAGCCTCATGGCTTTCCTGTGCATTAAGAAAATATTTTCTCATTTTTGTGGAACAACGAAGTGAAATGGCCAGCATCATGAAGGGAAGTCTGTGGAGCAGCTGGGGGATGAACTCTGATCTCCACGTGTCTGTCCAGTACCTTGATTACATGATCATCTCCACTGCTTCACCTCAGATTCATCTGTTGAAGTTGAACCAGCATGTCAAACTGTATTTTTCATCTCTTTTCTCTCAGCTCTGCTTATAGCTTGAGGCACTGGAGGAGAGTGGGGTTTTTACATGTTGGGAGTCTTCTTCAATACTGTTCTTTTATCCCCTCTTTTTTTGCCTCCCTTCTTACATCTCAAGTCGTGTGAAATCAAGTCTCTATTCCCTTCTACATCTGAAATGCACCTTTCTGTATTCATGCACATACTTGCCATCAAAAGTTTAATCTCTGTCCTCTGTTTTAATGCTGTAACAAGGTTTTATTATTTTTTTTTAGGACCCTCACATTTTCCTTCCTCTATGACATTCAACTCTAGGCAACCAGTATTTTCTGCATTTAGCATCTAAGTCACGTTCTTGCCTGGTCAAATTTTAGTACCCCCAGCCTGATTCAGCGTGGAATAGAAACCCTTTTCTGCCTTGTACACAAAAATGGATGTACAGGGTTAGATCAAAGGTCCCCCTAGCCCAGCATCCTGTCTCTTGTTGTACAGCAGATACCCAGGGAAGAGTGTCAGTTCAGGGCAATCAAGCAATGATACTTCCCTAGACTGTGCTACCAGTCTCTGGCTCATTTGCAGCTCAAAAACTTCATTTTGTACTTAACAGCTGTTGATAGATTTTCCCCCCCTTCTGTTAACTTGCCTTTCTTCTGTGAACCCACGTACTCTTACAGCATCCATAATATTCCATGGCCAAGAGACAGAAGAATTACTGCTTGTGCAAGGAAGTGTCTCCTTTCTGTTGTTTCTGTCCTGATAATTTAATTTGCTGTCTGTCCATTCTTTTTTCAGAAGGGACTGCAAGCACTTATTCATTCTCCTTGCCATTTCTGCCTTTTTATTGTTTTGCATAATTGTTTTTCCTGCAGAAGCTGTTTCATGCATTTAATCACTCTTGTTGTCCTCCACTTTTTAGTTCTTCTGTGTCTTCTTTTTCCCCAAATCTGGGGTCCAGAACTGTGTGCAGTGCTTGTGTTGTAGATTCACTCTGCATTCATACAGAGATGTATTGATGTTTTATGTTCCTTTCCTCAGCAAGCCTACTATTATTATTTCATTTTTGACAGCTTCCACTATATTGCTTCTACTTGCAGGGTTCTGCACACTGCTGCCCAGGCTGCATCTCTGTTTCTTGCACTCTTGCTTGTGATCTGGACCCTGACAGTTACTCTTGCTTCACCTGAATTTTCCTTTTCCTATTTTTTCTGCCTTTTTATGCTCCCACCATATCTGAAAGGGCTTTTTTCCTCCAGTGCTCCTACCCACCTTGATCTCTAAATTTCTGTCAAAGAGTCATACTACAAAGCCCTTCAAAAGCATCTGCTCTTTCTTCCCCCTTATCTAGTCTACCAGCACTGTCAGGCAACTTTCTATTATGCTGGAAATAAAAAACGTCTCTAAGATGTGTGCCAAGCTCACAGAATGTAAATCCACATATGTATATCCAATCCACTCTTCTTTTTTCTTCTTTCCTCTTCACCATCTGTCTTCTAATCTGGTTTCTGTGGGCATTAAGGTATAATTTTACACCAGTCCGGTTAATTCCAAGTTTAGTTCTAGTTTCTACTGTTCCAAAGTGTCTCATGCTAATGGAGCTTAATCTGCTCACACCGTGCACAGCATCTCAAGGAAAGCAGCTCTGATTTTTAGAAGCAGCCCAGGAAGGTCTGGGGCCTCCTCTATTCCTGTCTGGGAACTTTTGGATAGAAATCACTCAGATGATCCGTGTAACTTCTGCCTAATAAGCCTGATGTTCCTTTTCTGTGATGTGCAGATGTGCAGGCTGTTTGTCTCCCAGACACGCTGGATTGCACACAGACGGACTCTGAGATCAGGGAACACGCACGTGTGGGGCTGGAGACACACCAAGAGCATCGTGTTTGTTGCTTGTGCTGAGCCCTGGGCCAGCACGTAAGCGTTTGTCCAGAGTTGTCTTGGATTGGTGGTGCTGGCTGGACCTGTCAGAGAGGAATCTGCTGTCAGGTGCAAGTCCTGACGTTGCTGTGAGCTTTAACGTGACCAAGGTATCGCAGGGGAACTCTGTTTTTATAGCAGTATAAACCACATTGCAGATGATTAAATTACTCTGATTCCCTCTCTCTGCCCCAAGAGTGTAGAACCTCATCCAGAAGGGAGTTGGGATGGGCTCTGAGCATTTGAAAAGTTGAGTGTTGTGTTCAGTTGCTCCCAGTTGCTCTGTGGCAGGGGTATGCATCACCCTGTGGATGCAGTGATCAAGGAGCAGTGTCCTCCTTTTTTCCCCTCTCCTCCACAGCCACAGAGTTGAGCTGCAGTGTGGTTTTGAAGGCCAGCAGCATTTCAGGTCCTGCAGTGGTGGAGGTGCTGAGGATAACTCTGTCCTTTGGGCTGCATCATTACATTTACACATAAAGATGTGATCCACAGCCCAGATCTCTAATGTAGAGCTCCACATGACGTAATAGTGGGTTGGCAGAAATGTGTTAGCTGAGCATTAAGTTCAATTAAATGAAATTAGGAATGGATTAATGTTGCAATAGCCAGAGGTCTAGCCTGAGAGTTGTTGTGCTCAGTTTTAGTGCATTTGGCTTCTTGTGTGATCTTGGGCAAGTCACTCAGCTTGTCTGTGAGAAGCCCACATGGATGTTGTGAGGTTAAATGCCATAAGGATGCGTGAAGTCTTCTTGTGTGTATATTACTGGGTTCATACAGAGTTTGAAGATAAAGTTAGCAAAAACCAGTCCCTCTTTGTCAGCCCTTTCTGTGCCCCAAATTATTTCTATGCTTGGAAAAAACCCCACACTCAGAAGTTGCCATATAACCAAATTTCACAAATACACTTGCATATATACCGGAAGAAATGATGTCACACTTCAGTGATTACTGTTAAATTGATGTTGGTGGTGATATTGGCAGCATGCTCTGCTTCTGCAGTGAGTGTGGCTCAGAGCCATTCTGATGTTAAAAAAGGGACAGAAACAATCAGTAACCCCTGCTGCCAGGCAAAGGAAGGATGAGGGCTGGAGCAGACAAAAGCTTAATCTTTCTCTTTCTCTGTTTTTCTAACAGTTGGAGCTAATCGCTGATAACCAACACTAAAACATCTGAATCATAAATCTGTTCAGCTGCTGTGTGACTCACAACAAACAGAGTATGAACTGTTTGTGCCTTAGCTATTCTCTTCCCTGCTGAGCTCTGCCATGAGTTATCTCACATATAACCCCTTCTCGTAGTCTTTGCAGGTTTAAAGCAAAATTCCTCTAATGCTTTTTACATTTTAAGTCACTGGGGCACTCTTTCCATGCTAGCTCCCTTTTAAGGTAACTTTAGGCAGAAGATGAAATCACAGCAAGGAAGTCCAAAGACCAGGGATGCAGCCTACACACTCATCTTTCTCCTTTCTCCCCCACTCACCCCCCCAAGAGCTGGGACTCCTGCTTCCCACTATTGTGAGAATTAATCCTTTAGTGCTCCTTGCTGCTCTACCTTCCATATAGCCAATAAGCACAGAGTGACTGAAAGATTGGATCTGTGTCCAAAGGAATGAATAGCAATGGATCACACTGCTCCAGCCCTTTTGCAAGTGCTGTTAGGAAAATATCATTTGGTTTTGTTTGAAAAATAATTGATATCTCAATTTATACAAAAGTGAGTCTGAACATTTTGGGATTTTTTCTTTCTTTCTTCTTGGATCAATGGACAGCTGGGGAAGAGGGGGGAAGGAAATTCCTAACTTTGGACCCCAGCTGGAAATCAATACAAAGATAGTCCTGAATAATGCTATTACTTAAGTGCTGGCTGTGGGTTTGCTCCTGTGTTGACTGAGGCTGCTCACAGTAAATGAATAGGTGGACTTTTTCAACACTAAAATTTATTTTGGAGGAAAAGGAAGTGACGTTACTTTGTTGTGGTTGTTTGACTGTCTTCAGTGCAAGAAACCCTGGAATGAGTAAATTTCGTAGGCTGCAGAGTAGGATGTGATTTTTTTTTTTTCCTTTTCTTGTTCTATTTTGACTGTGTGGAAGTGGTGTGGAGGTTATTGAGTTCAAACGACTTCCTGAGATTTCTGCATGCTAGAAGGGAATGCCTTGGGAAAAAGTCTTTGGAGTTCCTCTTACTGAAGCTTTATTACATTAGCAAGGCTGAGTCAGAGGAAATGTTGCCAGACATCAACACAGTGGGACTGAGTTCTCTGGGAGTGACCAGGTCAGAGTCACCTGAACTCATGGGCAAGTAGGTTTTTCAAACAGGAGCAGCATGTGAATGCATTGATCTCAGAGCAGGGGTGTGCAGAAAAGAGCTGTGCTCAGTCTTGGGAGATGTGAGTCTGAGCACAAGTAAGGCTCTCCACGTTCTCTTTTAAGGAGCTTTGGAAATCATAGGATTGTTTTATGCTCAAATATTTTGTACATATTTTATTTGAAAGTTTGAAGTGAATTGCTATAGGGACACTAAAATATGAGGGGTATGTAACTATGACAGTTTGGGAGGGATGGCAGGCACCTTCTGAAAGGAGACTCTAAGCCAGTATTGGTTTTCACAGTGGAGAGGTCTAGGATGAATTTGTTAGGAAGGAAAGTAATGATCCTTGCTCCCAGCACTGAATGTTCTGTGTCATCTCACACTTTTGGTATTTTTTTTGTATTGTAGTTTTGAAATGCTTCATTATTCTTTTAATTGAATTTATTTTGTTGTCTTTTGAAGTTGTTTTTAACATTCTTGCAGTGAAATCAGATCCTGCAGAGGAAAGCTGTTTGTTGAGTTGTCCAGGCAGCAGCATGGCTTTTCCTAAATTTGAATTTTTCCTAGTTTTGCTCCTTCTGAGCACCTCCTTTGGGCAGTAATGCCAGACAGGATAAGACATTTCCTTCAATGCTGAAAAAAAATGTATTTGATAACATTGTGACTCGGGATCCTTGCCCATATGAGGTGCCTGGTGCAGGTGTCCTTTTCTGGTATCTGTGGGACCTTCTGTTTGGAGAACTTTGAGCAACCCTGCTTGTATGGAATGGCTAAACCTCATCTCCTTGGAGAGGGGTCTGTGAAGAGTTAAGCTGGTTCTCGTTGTCTTACAAATATTCAGCCTCGTGGGAGACAAAGGTATTTGTCTCTGCTGTGCACATTGAGAAAGAGCAGAGAATAGTCAAGTGGGTTGCCTGAAGTCACCCAGCCTGGCAGGGCTGGGAATAGGTTTCCTGGCTCACAGTACTGTACTTTAAACCACTTTTTTTTGAAAAGGATAATCTGTATGTTCAAAGAAGGCTTTATAAAGCTCCCATTAACCCCGGTGCCATACCTAGTGAGGAATCTAATTTATGTTCTGGCAAATGAAAGCAGTTTCAGAGACCTTGGTGCTGCAGGTCACTGTCAGACCTTCAAGGTTCGCTGCCACCAGTTTAATTTTTCTCCTGGTTGGATTTGACTCTGTTGTTCCTGAGAAAGGAAGAGCAGAATTTACTCAAGGAAAGATTTCCAGAGACACCCAGCTGTGGATAAGTGAGAACAAGGTCCATGCAAGGGTTTTTGCTCTGCTGTACATTTTAATGTATAGAATGTCTAATGTTCCCATGCCTTCCTTGAAAGAAAGAGAGACCTTCTGGCAAAGCTGTCTTCTTTTTTTTTATTGCATTTTATCACTTAGTCAGGATCTCAGGATCTGAATTCCAGTAGCCAATGACTGGAAATGTCCTTTCAAACTTAAATGTTGAACTTTGGAGTTTACCCCTGAGTCCTCAAGCTACCTTATCTGAACGGCAAAGGGAATTTTTTTTCCAGCTTTCTCTTCTGTTATCAAGGTGCAACACAGCATCTGAATATTAGAGAGGTAGCAGTACATTAACCTCAGCCTTGCTTTTACTCAAAAATTGCAAGTGTTTTACAGGGTTGGCTAAAAATTATCCAACATTTGGGTGGGGGAGGAGGGAGAGACGGGCAGAGATTTAGCTCTCATCACTGTGAATGCATGAAGTGAGAATAAAAGCCAGGCCTTTCCTGATCCCATGCCCTACTAATAACACTTTTACAAGCTGGTTATATAATTATCTGTTATCGTGAGCTTTTTCCCCCCACTTCAGGCAGATCAGCTATTTCATCCAGCCAAAGGGTTTTGTGCAGATCTTTGGGTAATCCAATGTCATCAGTTCTGCACTGAGTTGCAGAAACAAAACTGGCAATTACAGTTTATAAAATGTAACAGACTTTTGGGTCAGGTTTTTTTTGTTTTTAAGTATAATGAAACAAGTCTGGGTGGTTTTTTTTCTTTTTTTCATATTCTGGATGTCAGGAAAATCTAGAAGAAAAAGGTACTCCAATTAATGTCTGTAGAATAAGAATTATAGCAATAGAGCTGTGTCTGGGCAATAGTTTACTGCCCTTCTCTCAAATTACGATGCTTTTTATAATATGTGTTTTAAAGAGTAGTTAGCATTAACATTTATGAACATCATAATAATAATTATTTGCCGTTTCTGGCAGATACAACAATTATTGTGTAAACAGCCAAGTGTTTGTAGCAATCTGCAAATTTATTGGCTATAAAGGCAGCTTTAAATTAAGCCGGAGAAGAATTCCTACATGGCGTGTGTGTTGAAGAAGATTTTTATCCCGTGCTCTGGAAGGAGAGCCACAAGCACTCCATCACCTTTTTTATGGAGCAGCCTTGCCAGATGTGGAGTGAAACGCAGAGCGTGTCTCCTAAGCACGCAAAGGGCTCTGTGCTGTTTCCCTTGGCAAACACACGTGTGAGCCAAGCTCCTTCCAGATGGGAGTGGAAGTGGATGGTGGTTCATGGCCACCTCGGGCCATGGGGGGAATCTTGAGTTGCTTGCAGCGTGTTGCAAGAAGCAGCTCCTGAGTTTTTGCACTTTACTCCGACTCAAAACCCTGGAGCTTTTTGCTTTGTGTGTTTTTTGAGCACCTCCTTCTCCTCTCTGCCTTTTCCCCCAGCTCTGGGGGAGGGAATGGGAATTCCCATGGGACTCCTGGCTGCTCCCAGCCCCAAGAGCAGTCACCAGGGAACCCTGTTGGATCCTGTTTGGGCTTTCCTTGGGGCAGCACCGCGTGTTCCATGGGATGTTAGAATAAGCACCAGGAGGGGAAGGTGAAATAGGCAGCAGTCACTGGGGTTAGAGGCTCTGAGCCCCAGCCAGGCTTTAGGGTGGTCTTTCCCACAGATCCAATACAGATCCTTTTGGACAGGGCTGAAGATAGAGTGTGAATCTGGAGAGATAACTTCTTGTGTTTATTTTGACACTGGATCCTGCAGTGACGTGCCTTAGGAAGCCAGCTCTGTGTGACTCGTGTTACAATATTCAACTGGCTTGAAACACCATTTCCTATTTCAAGCCTATCCCTTAGTCTCATTAAGGTGGTAGCATCTGTGTTTGTTGTAATAATTTTTTTTTAATTGTATAAAAGCCATTAATTTTTATATTGGAGTATGTCTGGACTGCGTAAGTTTGAAATAAGTTCAGAAAGTCTGATAGATAAACAAGATGATGCTTTTGGCAATCCAGAGGAGAGCAGACACTGATCTAAGAGTATGGAAAAGACCTATTAGCTCTAGTTCTAGCAACTGTTACACCATTGAATGGGTGTATGCTTTCAAAACTTATTCTTAGGCTTGAGACTAAGCCTGCTTAAATCAGGCAGCTCACACATCTGAGTAGCTGCCTGGCTGCTTCATTAGGATTGATAGCAGTAGGCAGCTATTTCATGCTTTTTGAAATCTTTTTTTCTAAATTAGTAGGAGGAAAAAAAAGGTGCTGGAGCTTGGATTTCACTATGGCACTGCGGTGGAACTCCTCCACCTTTCATCTCGACAGTGGCAGAAACAGGTGGGGTACCTGTGTGGCTGCTGGCTCCCTCTCTCCCCATGGCTTTCCTTTTGTCCCACGGGGAGCAAGGAAGAGTTTTCAGTGCTGCCAGCACTTCCAGGCCACTCTTCCCAGTGAGCCCCAGGCAGGGTTTGTTTGTGGTGTGTTTGCTGTGGGCTGCACTCTGCACAGCATCCAAAGAGAGGCAGAAGAATGGCTGGCTGTGGAGATCAGATTAGAGGGAAAAAAGCAAAGCTTTACAGCCTGAATCTACCTGAATGTATTTTACTGTTTCACTCTGCTTTTTCAGGCAGTGGTGAGCAAGGACCTGCCTTCCTCTGTTCAAAAGCCAGGTTGTTGTTTTTGTTTGAGGGGCAGAAGGGATGGAGGGAATCACCTGACTCCTTAAGGGATGATCTGGACTTTCTGTTTATCTCCAGGCTCGTGGAGATAAGTTCTTTCATGGCTTGCATATCACCTGGCAGCTAATAACATCCTGGAGGGGGGAGCCACATAAATGCCAGAGGAGCAGCACTGGCTGCTGTTACAGAAGTTTTGCAGGGAGAGTTCAAACCAGCTGCATAGCTTGAGTGCCCTGGTGCCTCAGTTGTGCCTGATGGCAGGGAGTAAATCCCCCCAGGAGTTTTGGCCAGTGCATCAACTACAAAAGTGGATGTTGCTTAGATAGGCCAGGCCAGCTGTCTCAAAAGCAGTGAAAATTCCCTTTAAAAAATCATTTTCCCAGTAAGTTTTGAAATCTTTGCAGAAACTTTAGCCAAGCAATCCATTCCAGATTTTGGCACTCATCCTTCCCCTTCCCGGGGCTCATGCTGAGCAGATGAGTGCAATGGCCAGGCCTAAAATGAAGAGCATCTACAGTCTGATCTCATCCTCCCTTGCTGCCTTTGGCTGGAGAGGAGGAGGAGCTTTGAAATCGGATTATTACTTCGAGCCTCTTGGCTTTGGAGCTACAGACTGTTCCCCACGTTGCCAATGGGCTTAAAAGCTTAGCAGAACTCCCACTAGGTACCCAGGAAGCCTCTTACCACAGGAGATGGTGACACGGCAGGATCAGCTGTTCTTTATTTATCGTGCAGCTGAATTGTCTGGGGAGGGACCATGGCTAACCCGCTGGTGTTGTTTCCAGAAACAACATCAAAACAGGTAGAGCTGATGCTGTTTCCCACCCAAAGTGCTGTGCAAAACACTTGCTGAAATTTTTAGTCATTAACTGCTGGTAGTACTTAGCACATCAATGGGAATGCTAAATCCAGCATATCTGGAGGGAAAAAGTTTGGGGTTGTTTTGGTTGGGTTTTACCAGCAAGGTACTGCTGGTATGGGACTGCAGGAGTTTAGGGATAGATAATCTCTACAATATTTTGGGTTAGTTTCAGAATGGTGCCAATCTCTAGGTGCCTGCTCACCACAAAACAAAAATCCTAAACCAGTGCACTCTGTGAGTGGTTTAATCATCTGAATACTTCTGATACAAGCACAGCTCTTGGGAGAGGGCCTTTCTAGGCGATAATAAATGATACCTTTCTGTCTGAGGTTGAGGCAAACAGGATGCAATTCAAACAGACTGTGTTTCCTCTCACATTGTTGTGTTTGGAGGCTATTTTCAGCTGGAGGAGTTGAACTTGTGGCTTGGGCAATAGTAGTCAGCCACTTTGGGATGGAGGGGAGGAGGGCAGTGTTTTGGTTTGTTGGGTTTTTTTTAAGACCACGGTGCCAATACTTTCTAAAGGCATAGACCCCTGATTAGAAATTTAAGCAGACTGGTGATAGGCTTGCTTTTCTTATTTGCCTTTCACAGGCCTCTTGGAAATCTTCCACAGGGTCTGCAAGAGGTCTGCAAAGCAAAGGCTGGAGGTTCTGCTGAGCCTGAAATTTCCTGTAAAGCGATATCAGTGCCCAGTGCGATGCTTGCCCCTCAGCCAGCATAACTGCCTTATGGTAAACGGCATAGATTATCTGCACTGAAGGAAGAGGGGATTATTTTGAAAGGGAGAAATTATCCTTTGGAGGGAAATAGCACGATCTCCAAAGGCTTTGGCTGCTCATAAAACTGCAGAAAAAGGAAGATGATTGCAGTGGCATCGAGTGTCAACCCTTAGGGTTCTCCCTTAGCCCATGGTGTGGGTGCTGGGGCTGTCTGTAAAATTGCTCTGCATGGGGATGTGTGCCTCCCCTTTCTTCACAGGTGCTAAAAGGCTTTACTTGAATGTTCTTGAAATGCTTTGATGCTCTGGGATGGCAGCTGGTTTAGAGGCATAAAGTACTAATATCTAACTACTAAACAGAAACTAATCACTTGTTATTTCTCAGCTTCAGATACACCCTGTCCATCTGAAAATGTTCTTTGCCAGGGACAAGAAATGGAGTGAGTAGCAGTTTTACATCTGTAAAGCGTTGACAATGCATACATTCATAACAAATGGAGTTCTCCAATCGCTTGCACTGCAGGCAAGATGAGCTAGGAGGAGAAGAAAGCATTATGAGCACTGGTACATGGCCATGGGGCATGGGGGAGACTGGATTGATCAGTCTGAAATCTCTTTTCAGTACAGTTTAGCCACCCAGCGTGAGCTGCTCGTTTGTGTTTGTATTACACAGCGGTGAAAAATTCCACTTGGAGACCAAGGAGTGGCGTGCTGTGCAAATAGGGGAGGGTCCCTGTCCCAAGGGAGAGATCAGGCAGCAGGTTAATGTGGATGCAGAACTCCAACTGTTCCAGTAAGTGGGATAGATGGTACATAGAGAGCACGGTGGTCTCAGAGTTTTAAGCATCCTGATACAGGGGGTAAAGGAAGACAAAATGTAAGTATGCTTATAAACCAAGTCTGGAAAATTCTAAGCCTGACCAAAACATCCACTGGCATAGCAGTTTGCATTTGCAAACCTCCTTAGGCTGAGCTGAGCAGAATTCAGTGTCTGTGGCATCCCCTTTTATAGCTGGAGGAGAGGATGGCTGACATTACCCCTTGTGCTGCTGGCACTGGCACGGGAGCCTGTGGGATTTGTTCTTTGCAAACAACCATAACGTGGAGGCAATAGGACAAATTCTCCCTGGCTTTCTGTTTATGGCCAATCTCCCTCATACAAAGCTGTCATCTCACACCTCTGCCTAGCCCTGGAGTAACATCATGCTGGAAATTTTACAACATGTTGGAAATAGCCTTCAAACTCTGCTCTCAGAAAGTTGAGGAAGGTAGACATTTCAGAAGGCAATGACAGACATTAAGGGAGAACCTGAAAAGGGAATACCTTTCCTGGTGTTTCTTTGTCCCTCTCCCCAGATGATAGCTCCCTTCTGACAGGATAGCTTTTTTCCTCCCCAGGTATTTGCTCTACACGCCTTGACATCACACACACCAGAACAGAGGCTCCCTCTGAGCTTGTGGTCCTGAGGGTGAGATGAAGATGATGATGTTTCTTTGCCTTCATCCCCACTGCCAGGAGCACAGAGAGGGCATTTAGCACCCATTTTCCCTGCTGTGGAAAGGCAGAGTGAAGAGATTGGACATCCTTTTAGGTTAGGAAACCTTAAAGCCCTGGAGGATCATAGAGAGAGAGGGCAGCATACAGGCTCCTGCAGGACTGTGGGGAAGGTGGGAGAGGTGATTCCAGCTGCTGGCTTGGATAACACATAGTATTTCCAACAACCACTTAAATTTAAAATGCCATGTCTGGGAAAATCCATCAGGAGCAGGAGCCATAATTTCTTTCTGAATTTATGGCAGCCAGCTAAACCCACTGCTGTTTGCCCTTGTAGGGTACCGTAGCCCTAGGAACACCCCTAATGCCCTGCAGTGCCCTCCTGGCTTATCCTGCAGAACACTCAGTAGGCTTCATATTCTGGAAACTATTTCCATATAATGGCAGGAATCCCAAACAGGGAGAACAGGGCACTGGGCTGCAGGCAGCGTGGGGAGTGGGGGCTTGGTTCTCTCAGGCATTCTGAGAAGGTGCTAGGGGCTGAGCACACTGACAGACACTGACTTCACACTGGCAGGGATAAATGGCGCTTCTTGGAAGCGTTTCAGGCCTGCAGTTGCCTCTCCATCTTCCTGCTCAATCCCAGTACCCTTTGGCATGAGTTTGGCAAACTTTTGCCCAGATGCCTGTCGTCGTTAATTATCTGTGAGGGGAAAAGAACATCCTGCCTTGACTCAGTGACGGCATTGAAATTTCAGAGCAGGGGCTGGGGCTGGCTCAGCACGCCCCACTGGTGGCTTTTGGTGATCTCCTAAAGCCTCTGCAAAAGCCTGTTGAGTCACTTTGGAGCACTGCAGTGGAAAGCTGATAACGGCAGCGGTATGGAAATAGAGCTGAAGGGATTGGGGTTTTTAAACTGATGGCTAACTTGGACAAGGCTTAGCTGTGCTTAAACTCGTTATGTCCATCACATTCAGTTATAGATGATTCAGCTCCAGCACGGAAGAAACCTCCAAACTGTAGCCCTGTACCTCAGCACCCAGCCTGCTCACACTGGGCTCTTGCAGGTTTGGAGGAGTCTGTCTTCTGAAGTGAAGGCCCCAAGCTTTGTGAGGCTGCCCTCTGCACAGTCAGCTCGCTGGAGCAGGAGCTGGAGGCTTGGCTGGCTGCTTTCCACAGCTCAAACAGCAGCAGCCCCGTGGTCACCCCACGCTGGCTTGGCAACAGCAGCGTCACTGTTATGGACTCATTTGTTTACTTTCATCAGGAAAGTCAGCTGTCCTCCCTCTCAAAAATCCAGGCAGATATCAAAAAGGTATCCAGAGCACCGGTAGTTTTGGTCCCCCAGCTGGTGGGGTGAACCATCCCTGCCCAAGTGCTGGGTATGGGGCAGCAGCAGGCATGGGGCACCAGGCCCTTCTGTGCCAGCCCTCCCTATTAGGGCATGGGGAGAGGGACAGGTTGGTGCTTCTGTGTCAGCCCTCCCTCCCAGGGCATGGGGAGAGGGACAGGTTGGTGCCTCTGTGCCAGCCCTCCCTCCCAGGGCATGGGGAGAGGGACAGGTTGGTGCCTCTGTGTCAGCCCTCCCTCCCAGGGCATGGGGAGAGGGACAGGTTGGTGCTTCTGTGCCAGCCCTCCCTCCCAGGGCATTAGGAGGGACAGGTTGGTGCCTCTGTGCCAGCCCTCTCTCCCAGGGCATGGGGTTGGTGCCTCTCACCCACCGTGCTAACCCTGCTTTTTGGGCCAGCTCCTCCTGGGAGAGGTGCTCACCCTTGCTCCCAGCCTTGCTCTGGCATTGCCTCTTCCCAACAGTCCCTGCCTGACTCAGGGGGGATTTAGTACCGGGCTGGGGGGAGGGAAAGACGTTAAACAGGCTTTTCCCTAATGAGGTGTGACGCCAGCTGGAGAGGGGGAGAATCCTGCTTTTCTCCTGTCTGTTGCTCTCTCCAGCTAGAGGAGGAGGAGATGTGTGTCCCCCCCTTTTCCTCTGCTGATTTGCTGCCTCTTCTGTTTCCTTTCTGTGCTGTCCCCAAAGCGTTTTGGCAAGGTTCAGATTTCTGTGCTCACAGCTCAGTGCTCAAAGAGAAAGGGGGAAAAACAAAAGGATTGGAGGCATGGGGAGGATGGTGGCGGGGAGGAAGCTGAGCCGCTCGTCCTGGCCAGGCTGGAGGAGTGTGGGGATGGGTGACTGGGGCAGGGTTTGCCCTTAGGACCAGGGGGATTTTAGTGGCTTCTTCTGAGAGTCCCTGGCATCAGTTCATCTGCCCTTGTTTAGTTGTGCTGCTTGAGCAGTGTGCTGCTTTGCTGGCTGGCCCTTGTTGGAGGAGAGAGCTGGAAAAATCCTCCTGCAAAATGGGAGCTGAAGCATTAGGTGAAAACCTGAAGGGACACTAACTCTTTGTTCGTGTTCCTGAGATGTTAAGATTTGCATCACATCCTCCTAGTGTGTCCTGTCATTCCCACAGCACTCTGAGTGTGTGGGAAGAGTCTAGAATTAAGGTGTTTTGGGACAGGAAGCTGGAGAATCCAGTGGGATAGAAAACTGGCATTCAGATAAACAGGGTTGATGGACCCAGCCCTGGGTTCATTGTTCAAGCCCTGTGTTCATTCAGGTTCCTCTCACTGCTCTTACCCTCGTGTCACAAGCAGCAATAGTTAAAAAGTAAACAGAAACATTACAGGACAGTGTCAGTATCTTTTTTCCAAGGCAAATAATTACGGTAATACTTGGACTGTGCCTTTACCGAAATACTCTGGCACTGGGTGTTACTGCTGGCAGGGAGCAGAGGATCAGGATGGGCTCCAGGAAGCACCCATGGCACTGGGGAGTTCAGAAGTACCAACAGCCTCTCTTCCTGCCAGGGACAGACCTTCATTGGCCCCAAGCTGTGTGTGCTGATTAATCTTGGCTGGTTCCAGAGCCCCTTAACCCAGCATGGCACTGGGACTCTGCACCCAGCCCCACACTGCCCTGTGTGCCCAGAGCCCCCTTTATGCAGTGGCTGTGAGATCTGTCTGGGTTGGGTCCCCAAAATTGGTGCTATACCTGCCATAGAGGACAAGGAGCACCCTTCTGGGAGAGAGAAAACAGCAGGAGAGGGGGGAACAGCCCATCCAGGTGTTTTAGTCCCTGCCCAGGGGATGGCATCTTGCCCAGTGCCCCAGGAATGTCCCCCTGCTCCTGGGGTGACCCGCCAACTCCAAAAATGTAAAGGTCACTCTCAAACAATGGCTGCAGATAGGGGCTATCTGAGGCAGTGGTGGCCACTGCTTCAGGAGTGTTAGTCAAACAGCAGGCTGAAAAGGCTCACGGGAAGCAGTTTAAATATTCCCTCATACAAAAGGCTGTCACATCCTAGCAGGGGCAGGCTGCTGACTGACAGCTTTAATGAACAAGTGTATGTGGATGAGGGAGAGGCTGAATGCAGGGAGGCATCCCTGAGACTTACTTTCCCCCTGCCCATCATTCTGGCTTCCAACATGTCATTTTTTTCACAAGCTGCAGGTTTATTGTGGTAATGTGGTAACACACCTGGGATGGTTTAGCATATCACATGCTTTAGGTCCTCCCTGCTCCCCTCTCCCCCAGAGATATTTATAGAAGGCATATATCCACCAAAATATTTTACAAATAAAGTAAGTCAACACCTCTAAAATACTAGCCACTTACCAAGTGGTAAGTAGGGCCAGGGCCAGGAGCTGGACTCAGTCCTTGTGGGTCCTTTCCAACTCGGGACATTCCATGATTCTCAGTGAATTCCCTCGGTAATTACTATTTATATAGCGTGATTACTATTTATACAACAATAATACCACTCTGTCCAAGGGATGGCAAGCAGCAACTGCAGTTTTTGTGTTAACTTGTCATTAAGCAGGGTGCTCATCTAGAGGCAGGGGACAGAGATTCCTGGTGCTTTCCCTAGCTCTGTGGCAGGGATGCTACAGCAGGCTTTGGCTGCATGCTGGCCTTTCCTTCCCTCCAGTTTCCACGTGTAATAGATGTGTTCAATACATTCTTCACAGGGCAGGTGTCAGGCTTCCGCTCCTGAAAGCACTTTGGGTGTTGCACAAGAGGTAAATAAGAGCAGTGTTGGTAATGAAAATATGCCATTAATACATTGCCAATAAAAAACTACAAGCGGCGTTTAAGCTGCAATCTGTTATCAATAATTTTATTACTGCAGTTACTGCGGTCTAATAAAAAAAGCACTTTCTCTTCTTTATTGGGTAAGTGCCAAAACGTTTATCCTTTATTCTCTGGCCATTAACCTTTATTCTGTAGCCATTAGCTTAGCTATTTGTGTAACAGTCTGTTGAGTAACATTCAAGTAGGAATTTGTATTCAATCCATTATTTACTCTGAAACCCAAAAAGAATAGCTTCTTATGCCTATATTGTTTATCCATATTAAATCGTGTTAAATGCTGTATGCTAGTGATGATAAGTCTTATAGAAAGTGGATTTTTCTTACTGTGGATAATTTTCTGGCATACAAATAAAACTGTAATTAACCAAATAATATTTGGAAAGCAAAGCCTGAAAATGCTGAAAAAAATATATTTCTCACAGTATGTGCAAAATTCATAATAACTAAATTTCAGTTTATCCTTTTTGTGGATCAATTTCTGTATCACATCTTTGTGAACTCCACTGTGCTGAAATAAGCCATGATACTCTCATGCAGATTGAGATTTGGGATCACAAAGTCTGACATCCCTCCATCCTTTCTCTCTTACTGGAGTTGGAAAAAAAGGGATCCCAATGGGAAATAAGTTAAATAATCAAAATGCCTGCTTTTCTTTGAGGCATTTGCTTGCTAGCTTTCAGCCATTTCTGCCAATCCATCTGAAACTGCTACTCCTGGGTTGTAAGTGGCTTTTAGTGCCCTGCTTTCTGAGCACATCCTTTAAATTGAGCTCACCAGCCTTAGTGAGTGGAGGTAAAGCAGGAGAATGAAACTGTTGATTCCTGTCCATCAGGTGAACATGGGAGAAATCATGCCTTTCTTATTAGGCTCTAGTGGATCTCAACCTCACTGAACCCTATTTTTCTGCGTCCAGACAAAAGCATTAGTCTTCTGGCTGGAGAGTGACATTCAGTAAAAGCCTTTCAAGGTCTTCCCATAAACTCTTGCAATGAAGAGTAGTAGAAGCAGTATTTTTAATGATGAGGAAGGTCAGTTTACCCCACGTGCTCTCTGCTGCTGTACACATACATGTGAGGCTGTTCGGGTCTTTTTGGTCCTGATGAGCTAGCAGGAAATTCTAAGGAATTCTTTTAATGGTTGGATTTTTTCTTTTCCTCTCTCCTTTCTGCTCATTAGGAACTGGAAGCTGCTCTTCACGGGGACGATGTGGAGTTTATCAGCGACCTGATCGCTTGCCTTCTTCAAGGTTGCTATCAGCGCAGAGACATCACGTGAGTAACCTCGCTCCGTGGCTTAAGCACTCTGCAAGGGGAGCTAATTAACACGGTGGCAGGGATGTTTCACGGCTTTGGAGTGATGACATGGCAGTGATCAGCAGCCACCAGCAATCAGGCCAGATGCTTCACCGAGTGGAAGGGAATTCCAGCTCTCTTGGGTTGAGTTGTAGGCTTTTAATTGTGCAGGCTCCTTTGTTCAGATGCCGTGCAGAACCGTGTTTGATGCTCTGCTGTAGCACTAGTGCACGCAGTGAACATTCACATCTGCTGTTATGCTCTGCACTCTGGTCAAATTAGTGATATTAAGTCATCACATATGTTTTCAACATTTGTATGTATTGCATAGCATAAAACTTGATGCTCTGCACACACCTCGCTTGCATGAAAGATCCCGTTGCTTTACATAGGGACGAGTGTGATGACTTTCTTAGAAATAAAAGGAGTATTGGAATCACTTCAGCTGCAGGATGTTGGAAAGTGATTTGACATGTTCTCTTGAAGTTTTGACATCCAGAGACACTTTGTTAGTGTCCACTAAAGCAGCCTCCCAAATGGAGACATCTGCAGAGCATCATTCTTTAGAGGACTGCCGCTCGCATGGCAAAATGTGCTTCCAGTGATAGCAAAGGCTTGTTGCAGTGTGTTTTATTTGTTCTCTTGTGAATCATGTTAATAGCAAAGCATAATTGTGGGGACAGAGACAGCTTGGCAACACATGCAGTTGCTTGGAAGCAACCCTGCTCCCTAAGATCCCCCTGTTGTGGAGAGGCTTAGGCCAGTGCATAGGCATAGCCTTAGGTGCTTGCATTGAAAGCTCTATTTTTAATTAACTGATCGTGTGCAACAAAATTTATATCGTTTATTTATATGTACATATGCCACTTAATTAAGTGGTCTTTCATTGCTGCATAGACATGCAGCATCAGTGGGTATCAGGACCTGAACCGGGCAGCTGCACTGCATTTATCTCCAAATGAAACTGTGATGAGAATATTGATTGTAAAGGGTCTGCAGTCATGTGTATCTTCTTCATCAAAATATCCACAGAGCAATATAGACCTGCTTGTAAACATGCAGCAAGTTTATTTCTTCATGCCAAAGCCATCAGAAAGTGTTTAAGGTATGTTTAAGTGGGCTTAAGTGTTTTGCCCACCTGAACCAGCTTACCCCCTTGTAGCAGCAGCAGAAAATTTGTCTTTGATAAAATTCCTAAATTCCGCATTGTGAGGTTCTCCAAAACTCTCCAGATCTAAGAGTGTCCACTTAGTGATGGCACTGTGTAATTGCCTCTCCATTTGCAACTCTTTTAACTAAGAAAATTCAGGGATGAATCATGGGTGAGTGGTGTGACACTGGCAAGCTGTCTGTCTGTCTGTCACCCAAACACACAAACAAACAAACCACACAACCAAACACCCAAACACAAACACCTCACCCAAACAGTCGTGCCTGAAAGAGAAACCAGCTGCACCATTTCTGCAGCCTCCTGTAAGAAGGGTATGGAGATAATGAGGAAAGAAATTTCTGCAGAGGAGATGGGGAAGAGGGCACAACAGGAGCAGTGCTGTGGGAATGGCTTAAGGGATGCGTCAGGAAACCTGCCTGGAACTGCTGGGATGTTGGAGAGGCGAGCTCTGAAGCACTGCAGAGGAAGCAATGGGGGAGGCTAACTGGAAAAAAGAGGGAAACATGCTGCATGCAGAGGGATATCATGAAGGAAAAAGCATTTAGATGTAGTCTAAATATGAAAATCTGTAGATAAATAAGAATAAAAGGGATGGCTTGCATACAGTCCTGAGAAACAAACTTGCCACACTGTTTCACACTTAAAACCAACTGTGGAATCAAAAAGCCTAAAACTCCCCATGTTCCTTACATGTTTCCTTGCAACACCATTTTCACCCTCTACCCCCAGTTCCAGAGGCATAAGTCTTGGCTGATGCAAGCTTCTCTTCTGTACCTTGGTTTTCTGCAGTTTGTTGTAGGAAACTGAGTCTCACTGATTTTTTTGAGTGCAAATGTAAGAGGCAGGATTTGTGTGGAGTTTAGACTTGGCTTTTCACAGTGGCCCAGGACTCCGTGCTTCTCTGCTGCAGACAGATAAGAGGTATCTATCCAGGTGGGAAAAATCAGCAGTGTCACAGATGATGCTGGTGGTGTTACTGCAGCATCTCTCCAGTCATTTGTGCCCTGCATCCTCGTGCTGAGGCTGTGAGCTGTTACTATCCAGGCTGTAAACTTTAGTTCCCTGTTGCACCTCAGAGAGAAAGGCAGGAGAGTTTTGTTCTCAGGCTGGGGCACTGCAGCTCGAGCACGGGATGCTTCATAAAACCTCAGTTTGCCTACTTCTCTGAGGGGTTTTGAGGTTTAATTAGTTCTGTGTCGGGTCTTACATCTTTGATGGCCAAAATGTTATCTGCCTATGCTTTCTCACAGTCTGTCTGGGAGCAGCTTGCAGTTCTTGTCACATCTGTTTTGACGGTGCGCAGGACTTACGGCAGAGCTGGGCTGCCTGGCTTTAATCATGCATCATAGAGGGGTATAAAACTGTCACATACCTTTGCTAATTATAATGTGCTCTCAAGTAATTTTGGAAGTGGCTGAGAGCCCTTCTAATGCTCAATTTAACATGCTCCAGTTTGATTTGCTTTCCATTCTTTGGGGGGAAAAAAAAAGAGATTAATACTTTTGTAGGTTTCTATGATCCTTGGTTTTGAAGTTGAGCAACTTTGCCTTGATTTTGATATTATTTATGACAGACATTAAAAAAAAAAAGAATCACACAAGAGAGACTGCTTTTTACCCTGCTTGATGGCTAGACATTGTCTGGTAACGTAAGACTTTCTTTGAGTTATGGATATCTGTATTTAACTACAGAGACTACTTAATGGGATGCTCTGTGATCTTCTCCAAAGTCTTATTTATCATAACCTATCATAGCTGTTAGGAACACTCCATTGACCTGGTTCTTGCTGTGTTAAGTACTGTAGAAGTACAGAACAAAAACCAGTTGCCTGCATTTCTGCATCTTTATCAATGACCCTGTAGCTGTCCTTGCCTGGCACCAGGTATTTTGAGCACTTGGCCAGGACAGTTTCCCCGTTGCTCTCCTCTTTTTCCTCTGAGCCAAAACACTCGTGTGTCGTGATCTGCAGCTTTTGTTGTTTTATAAATACCCCTCATAGTATCCATATACCATCTGTACCATCTGTGTGTAACTACTATGGGTGCAATAGATATCTAAGGCTTTGGTTTGATGCCAGTGAGATTGCCCACAGGTTTTTCCTGCTCCCAGCTTTTTTTTGCACAGGTCTTAAAATGTCCATGTTTTCTTTTAATTGCTTCAAAAGGCAAATGCCCAGAAAAGCTCTTATTAGAATTTAGGGGTTGCAAAAAAAAAAAAAAAAAAAATTAAGCAGTTTGAAAATAATCCTGCTGCTTGCTTCATGATTCTCTCTGATATAAATTGGGTAGCTGCATAGTCCCTAGGGGCTGCCACTTTAATTCCAGCAGGAAATGTGACTTGATGACTTGTATGAAGACAGGAAGATCAGAGCTTCAGCTAACGGCAGCGGCCGCAGCAGGAGCCTTCTGCAGCTGTTTTTAAGTAAGAAGTGATGGTGTGACATGGATGTGTACCCTCAACTAAAATATTCCAGAAAAGCTCCCGCTGTTCAGCTTTTCTTTGGGTGAAACTCATTCTTCAATCTTCTGTTAGTGCACTTTTGCTGTTTTTCTAATGTGATGGCATAAAAAGTTTCAGTAACTTCATCCTATTTGTAATTGGGAGGCATTTTGTATGCTGCTGCTTTGTGTCAAAAAACATCTTTGCTGCTTTTCCTATGTTTTATTTTTTCAACATGCACAAAGGCCAGAATGTGAGGAGGAAGAAAAAAGGTATCTCTTGCTTTTTTGGGTTTTTTTCCCTATGCCCCATGAGATTCTTTTCTTTTTTCACACCTCAAGGGATTGGTCCATCAATATAGCTGAAAACTCTCTTATTGACTTCTGTGCCACCAGAGGGGATTTGCTTCCTTTGGAACCTCAGTTGTTTTTTTCTTGTTATTTCTTCCCTAATGCATTGGAATTTTTTTCTTCCCAAGGGGATCATTGGTTTTGCACCCACCTTAAGCTCCTTTGGGATCCCTAAACTATCCTTGGAGTCTTTGGCTTGTAGTTTGCACCTGGCTTGTTCTAATAAGGATAATAAGAGGATATTCCTTAACTCCTCTTCCCTTCCCCACAATTGTTTAAATTATTTCTTTCCTATCCTTAGTGGTGGCATTGAGAAACACTCCCAGTATGGCATCTGAAGAGCTGTATTTCCTACTTGCTGAGTTGCCACTGAAGAGCACTGTGTCTGTTCTGGGTATTTTCTAACACTTGTTCTGTAATCACTTATTTGAGCTTTCATCAGAAAGAGAAAGAGAACCTGAAATATTCTAACCTACTGAGGAACAATACCTGTTTCTGAGGACTGTGTATAATAGCTCTGGGTATTTTGCTTCTTCCTTCTGCTTTGTCACTTTTGTCCAGCCTTGTCCTTTATTCTGTGTGGACTGTGTCCTTATAGGTACTTTGGGGCTTACCCCAGGTCTCATATTTTGGTAAAAGAGACATCAGTAAAATGTTTAACATCTTGGAATCACCCTTGTGCATGTGCCTGCATGAGCTGTGCCCTTCCAGAGCTGCTTTTGCCAGTCTGGTCCAGGGAATAAAGTGGCAGGAATAGCTGGCAAACCGGTGCTGAGATTTCAGCCTCACAAATACTGTGTGTGAACTAAGCTGTGGGAAGAGCTAAGCCAAGGTACTAAGGCTGAGCTGAATGAATTCACCACTCCAGCCCATGCCATAACCTCTGGGGCAGCCAGCCTAAGCTCAGTCACAGCAGAGCTGGTGCCCACCACCTTTGGAAAGAGTTTTAACAGCCGGCTCCTGCAGGAGTGCCGGTGACCGTGGTTATAACAACTGCTTCCATGGCCTGACCACAGAGCACCTCACTAACTCAGAGTCATATTCATGAATGCCAAGTGAATATCAACAAGATCAGCATTATTTACAGTCTGGCTTTTAACAAGTGCTGCCTTGCATACATCACGGATATTGGTGGATGGCCTCTGGAATCAACCCGGCATCGTCGGCACAGGAGATGCCGTGAGGGGGCAAGGGAGATGAAGTGGCTACATTGCTCATCTTGAATCTAATTTTAATATTTATTATAGTAATAGCCAAGCCATGCTAGGTGAGCCTTTTAAAGGGTAAAAAGTGAAAATGAAGCAGCTGGCAGGTGTTGGCAAAGGAAGGATGAGATTACAGCGGTAAAATAACACGGTCATTCAGAGATTAATGAGAGGCACAGTGGAATAAAATTATAGAGTTGAAATATAACTAAAGCTAAGTAAATGTCTTTGATTCTCAGATGGATAAAATGAATCTTTAAAGAAGAATTTGAAGAAAAGTTGGTAGCATGTTCTGGAAGTGCTATTCCATGGATGTGGTGGAGAATAAGGACCGAAAACAGTGGAAGAAAAAGAGGAAAAGCTGTGCTGTTATTGTCAGGGCAGATGGATGAGAGACAAACAGATTGGATTGCTGGGGAGAGGGAGTTATGCAAAACATTGACAGGGAGGAATAGGTGGCTAAACTTCAAAGGAGGAATAGAGAACAGTCAGCAAAGGGTCTTGGAGACTGCAGTGATGTCATCATGCCAGTGTCAGAGCATGAAATATGAAAGGGACAGCTGTATTTATAACTTCTTGATGTGGGAAACCAAGTACTCCGGAGAGAAGGAAGAAAGCAGTGATGAAAAAAGAAACTGAGAAGGCAAGTGAAAATATCTTCTCCTTTCAAGGAAGAAGGCAAAGAACTGTGGAGAGAGACAGATGGGGTGTGGAAGTTCACCCGATGTGAAACCTTTGCCCTCACTTTTGAGGCTTGCAGTGATGCTCCAAAACACTGGTGCAGGATTTCTGCTCCAGCACAGTTGGTTTTGCAGGCACCTTCCCAGCACCTCATCCAAGTTCAGAAACCAGTGTTTAGTCCAAGGGTGAATATTGGAGAAGATCTGAAGTGATTTTTTTTGAGCCTTTTAGCTTCAGTGTGCTTGATGAACAGCTGGGATGGCTGCTGGTCAGCTGCTAGGCCACTGTGATAATGTGGTGTGTCATGTCAGTCGCTGTTCTAAGGCACAAATGCTTTTACTTTTTCTCCCATTTTACTTTTGATCCTTCCTTAGTTTCTTTCTGGCTCAACCAATGTAGTGGTTTAAACTTTAGGGAAAAGGAGATGAAAGACCTGTTCTGAAACAAATCCCAAAAAGGGGATTGGGGAAAGGTCTTTCTTTAGGACCTATTTATCTGTAAAAACTTGGGTTTATCCATGGTCTCCAGAAACTTACAACGTGGGGGGACTGGTTCTAAGAAATTAATTTGCTAAGCTTATTTGCTTCAAGGCAACCCCAGGCTATGTATTTTGTGCCTCACAGGGAACTCTTTTCTGACATTAAGTGTATTTTTCTATAGGCAGCAAGGCACATAAGGGCTTGTTTCATATGGATTTGTGCTGTAATACACGCATGTGTCCTATTTCCCCATCATCCTCAAGACAATAACTCCAGCTTCTTCCCCACAGTGCTCATCATCACTGGAATACCCTAAGGTCCTCTCTGCAGCCCCCAAACAATCAGAAGTGCTTATGGCACAGCAATACTGTTGTCTCTCCTTGTGGCAATGAATTGGGAGCATGCTTTCTGTTGATGGGCACTAGGAATGAACAATACAGCATTAAGCTGGCTTCACTTGTTCTTCAAGGATCCAGGAATGAATAGTAAGTAATGATCCTCTTCCAGTCTGAATGTGGAGCGGTAAGCCCCATTCCTATTTGCTCCTTCAGAATATAGGAGATGTATTTGGCTCTTTTGTAAGTTAATCAGCTCCAGTTCCCAAGGAGCTTCTCCTCAGAAAGAATCAAATAACAGCAGTAGAAAGAAAAAAGCGTGTGGATTAAAATTGGCAAGTGCATATTGAGGCCTGGCTAGATGCAGGTGAAGGTCATTGATGGGAGAAGTGAATTGTCATTGCAGAAAAACCAAAGCCCTTGCTGTTCAATCACAAGATGAAATTTGGGCTGTAGCTACATATTTGTTTATGCTGGACCATCCAGAAGACAGATAGAGAGTACTGTGGTTTGATCTCAATTTAATCATGTCCAGAGTGGCTTCTTGTTGGGGCATTGCCTGTGTGGTTGGTTGTGGAAGTCACACAGAACCAGGACACTAAACAAAGAAGGAAAAATCCATGCTTTAGAAGTCAAAATCATGCAGTGAAGCAGCGTGTGGCAACAGCAGGGAGTGCAGCAGCCATTCTCACACTTGCCTGTGTGGCCATCAGCATCCCCCCCCTGCACTTTTCCAGGTCAGAGCAGTGTGTGCTGGCTGTGCACCCATGGTGCAGGAACTGAAGTGTCCCTCAGCAGAACCTGCCAGAGCAGCAGCCTGCATCTCACCAGGCCTCTCACCCCCCACCAGTGTTACCCAAACCCCCTCAGTCATCTTCCCCAAAGGAACATGCTCCTTCCTTTTGGAGCACTCAAATCTCTCTTTTTATTTTGGGGGTTTTTTTGGGTTGGTTTTTTTTTTCCTATCAAACAACCTGTAACTAGTTCTTGGGTTAGTTAATGGTTCTGGCACTGGTTCTTTTTGTTTTCCATTTTGATCCTTCAGGAGATTGCCCTTTGTTATTCAAAGCCCAAGGTACTTGACACAGAAGCAATGCAGAAGCCCCCGGGCTTCAAACGCTGTCCTGGCTGTGTGATCCTTATGCCTATGAGCGATTCCCATCCTCAGTGCCTGATAAGCCTTGGGGAAGAAATAGGAAGAGAAAAGAATGCAGCACTGCGAATTCCTGAGGGGTGCTGGGAGGCATCCATCCATGTGGGGACTGGAGGACCTGCTGACCAGGGCCTTTCAGATTCAGCATTTCATGCTGCCAGGGGACCCTCCTGCCTCTGACTTTCTTTACAAGGCTGACAAAAATCTGGCTTCCAATCTTTCTGTTAGGGAGAAAGGTATCTTACTTTGCTAAGTTGTTTGCAGTAATGTCTGGGTCAGATTGTTTTGTGTTCAGGCCCAGGAATTGCTTTTTGAGCTTCAAAACTGACCCTAGGAACTGCTGGCTTGGATTTAATGTACTGCTCTGTGGAGAACCCAGGTTCTTTGTGTTTGTGTCACATCCAAAAAGTGGCATAATTTACTGATGTCATTAAATCCGTTGATGTCGTCCAGCCTGCTGATGTGCCTGTAAAATCTCCAGTTTGGCATCAGCATGGATTAATCTTCTCTTGGTGATCTTGGGCTTCATCAGGAGACCAGCTGCGCTCCACAAGTCAGAGCATTGTTCCTTCAGTCTTACTCAGCACCTCTGACTTGTGCACCAGTACTGTGGACATCAGAACCTACCATGAAACATCTCTTTGCCTTTATCTTCCCATCCTTTAGTACCAGTGCTTGTTCTGTGCTTTAGCACACAGCCTGGTGTTGGCTCTGAGACTCAGGACTCTTCTGCCTCCTGCCATTCTGCCTTGGCCACTGGTCTCTGTCACTCACTTTCTGATTTTGAATGTGACAGAGTTCTCTGTACATCAGGGTCTTGGGAAATTCTTGTCTCTTGTCCGAGCATGCTCTGAGGGAAAAATTCATATTCCCAGTCTAGCTGTGGTGATAGATCTCGTTGGATAGGGAAGTGTTGGAGAGCTGAGCTCTCCTCTGCTCTCCAAACCTATTCACTAGCATGGTAGGGAATTAATTGCTTAATGAAAGCCATTTTCCCTGGCCTTCCCCAGCCAAGATCAATGTCATCACTTGGTAGGAATGGCCTACACTCAGACTTCTCCCTTGTGTGTTCTTGTACAATCACAGCTTGACTGCAGAGCTTCTTAGGTGTAATAGGCATTTTCAGTTCTATTGTTAATTTATCATAGGTGATGGTGTGAGAGAACTTCTTCCCTTGGTCCTTTGCACCTCAGATGTTAAAAGTGATGGCATCAGAACTGGAACCACCCTGTTCTAGTACCTTCTGTGCTCCCCTTGCTGGGGAAAGCTTTCATAAGTGATGTTGCCTCTTTCTTGGGCTCCCTTGGCTCAACAGATTCCTCAAGGCAGGAAAAGAGTAGCTGACCCTTCTGGGGATGCTCAACTTATGTCCTCTTTGGTTGCTGAACTGTTCAGTGTAACCCCCAGCAAAGAAGCAGAAACCTCTTAATTCTTGGCAGACATGGGAGTTTTCTTCCCATTCAGACAGGCAAGATGTTTGACCAAACTTCTCACCAACAGTTTTCTGGAAGTTCCTGTATATTTCCAGAAGCACAGTATTTTACAATTTCAGCCATATCTCAAGGAACTGAGGTCTCTATTTTCAAGCCTTCCCCCATGCTGGAGCTGTAGTGCAAGTTTCAACAGGATGGTTGAAAATGTGTGTCAGTGACTGATTGCAGAGCTGTTTTCCTCTTGGAGTTTAAAGCTACCCTTGTTGCTTTCATGGGCTGTATATCACATTGAATGCAACTGATTTGTTACTGCACCCTTTGACTGATGGTTTCAGAGTTACCCTAAAGGTAAAATTGAATAAACTGTAAGTTACAGGGTATCTGTGGGGTTAGTGTGTCAGCAAAGCTGGGCAGGTGTGTTTAAACACACATTTGGTGTGAACATGGTCACCCTGAGTCAAAACCAACAATGCCCATGGAAAATTGCAACATCACTCTTAATTTATTGTCTTTATGCAGATGTAATTAAGGGACAAGACAGTTTTTAAAACTCAGATTCTCTTCTTTCTATGCATTCGAGGTAAATAATCCTTCCTGTTCATCTAATGCCACATTAATTTAATTCATGTTTTCTCAAATTATATATAGCAATACAGTTTGCTCAACATAGTGGTGTTTCACGATCTTTTAGCAGAATTCTTTTCCCTGTTTTAATCCAGTTATCCAACTCATTGATTTGTCATTATCAGTTTTCACTCAAATTGCAGCATCAGTAGTGGGGGATGGAGTTCCTGCTTCTCTGTCCAAAACCCTGCATGTATTGAGAGCATGAGCCATCCCTTGATGGAGATTGTGCAGAGACTCACTGAGTTTGAAGGAGGGGTAGAGCTAGCATTGAAAGACAAATAAATTTTATTTTAGTCCCATTAATATTCCCTGGATCTGTCTGGGCAGTGTATGTATCCTGTGTATCTTTGCCCCCAGGATTTTCTCTTCCTGTGGTACTGTGTACCTTCAGGTGTTGTTTGGGATGTTTCTGACTGCTCTGGTTTCATTGATACTCATATTTCCTATTTCTTCCTTTCCCTAATCAAGCAACAAAACCACAGAAAAGCAGCCCTTGCTCCTACCTAAAAAACATATGCAGGCCCCTGCACCCAGCATGCATCTAGTTAACAATATGTCTTACTCATCCTCCAAGAACTGCATAATCCACCAGGCTTGGCAAATCCAACCCCTTTTCCCTCCAATGTTTCACATCTTCACACCAATCGCTTTCTTTCCCTGGCTCACTTGGCCATGCTGGTCTCTTGGGATGGGGAGATGGATGCTGGGCATCTGCTCACTCCTTCCTCGTGTTGTTGAGGGAGAAAAGAGCCAGGCAGATAAGGGCAGTGAGGAGCAGCTGGGCATAGGTGAAAGAAGGGCCATCAGTGCCTTCAGGTCGTGTTTCCTTCACATAAAATTACTTTCACCTTCTCACACGGAAGGACAAACAACAATATGCCTCTTTGTTGCCTCCCTGCACTTTGAGGTGTTAGAGGCAGGGCCACAGCTCCAAACACTTGTGGCCCCTCCTGCTGATCCTGGGGATGGTGATGAAAACAGAGCAGCCCTGGCTCACAGAAGGGTGCTTGGAGCTCCTGCAAGCAGGGAGAGGGAATATGACAGGACAGTTCAAAGTAACAGGTATGTGTGATTTCTCCTGCCAGTGCTGCCTTTCTCTCACACAGCCCAATTAACAGGGGTCACAGAGCACTGATTAGCTGCCTTGGCGTTTTGTGAACATAAAGCAGTGAAAAATCCAGGGTGAATGGGGGAAAAAAAGATCAAATAGACACTTATCTCAGCACTCCTGCCTGTCCCTGGCATTTGCCAGCCTAAGGAAAGAGCCTTTCCAGAAGAGACCAATGCAGGACAGTGCTGTATCTGTGCTGATATCTCTGCTGCTTTTCTGCCTTTTCTCAGCCAAACAACAAACAAGGCACCCCCAGCAGCTGTGTGGTTCCTAGGGTTGTTGCTAGATAAGAGCTAAATCACTGGAGAAGCGTGGGCCACAGGCAGCTGGGGAAGATCAGAGCGTGCCCTTTTGCCACACTGCTGTGTGAGATGGCTTCAGTTCCTCCTCAGGAAGAATGGACTCGCTGCCTGCTGTCCTTGGTGTGAGGGAAAAGGGGTGGGAGGCAGCACATACCAGCTCAGGGGAGGTAAAAGGGCATCTCCATCTAGTTTAAGATGTGGTGAGCGTGGTCTAGTAATGCTAAGGAGCCAAGCTGGAAACTTCCACAGTTGTTCAGGCTGTGGCTGGGGTGAGAAATCTGGACAAGCAGATCTGGAATGTTCCTGAAGGGTGGGCAGCTGTGGTCACCTCGTGCCTTCCCCTCTCTTCCTTCATACTCCCCTTTTTTGGGGGGTAGCAAAGCAAGGCTCCCACTTCAGCTGTCATACCCAGGTTAAGTGGCTGCACTTGCTTCTGTCAAGCCAGCACATGCTCCTGTGGTGTGATCCCTTATTAGAGCAGACAGCCCACATCAGCTCTCCATTCTCCCTGCCTCCCCAGAGACACTGCCTCGCTCCAGAGCTGTTCCTATTCTGCTTCTCTGTGGGATGCAGCATGTCTGCCAGCTCCCCTTCCAACTTCTCCAGGTCTGACTGCGTGGAAGATGGCTCAGGGGAAGATGGAGGAAGACAAGGAGTGGGAGTGTTCTTAGAGCTGCTGACAGCCATGGGTTTTCATAGATGATTTTCCCCCCTCTCCTGAAGAAGAAAGCTTTCAGAGTTGAGGTGGGAAGTCCACCATGTAAATCCAACCATGTAAATTAGATCCAACCATGAAAATTAAATTTCTACAGCAGGATTGTACTGCCCTTCTGCTGGTGAATCTCCTCTCCTAGCTTAGTGTTACCGTGATGGAGGAAAGATCCAGAACCCTGATGTCTTCTCCAAGCATGTCTTCAGCATATCCTCGAGGTGCTCTCTGGTCTCTGCCACATTTGAGTTCTGGAAGTGAATTATGGGATGGAAAAATGAGGAGCAGGGAACAGGAATTGCTTGGGTGCTGAAATCTGCTGTCCTTGACTTTTGTGGAAGACGTGGGTGGATCTTTCATGGATGTGGAAGCTTCCAATTGCTCACATGTCAGACTGCCAAATCCAGGAGTTAGGCCAGACTGTTTTAGGGAAGAGCTGCTGCTACTTAATATTTGCTAAGTAATCTTTAGTCCTCCCCTTTTGAACCAAAACAATGGCTCTGATGTAGAAAGACTGTATTCCCATGGTCAGCAATGGTGAAGACAAATGTCCTTGTATGTAGAACCCAGTGCCATTCACCTGATTAACTCTTCAGATGTCTTTCTCTTCCCTTGCCTTATGGCCACACAGGTAAGCCACAGAATTACTGAGGTTTGGGCAATGTCTGCATTCAAAAAACTAGTTCTAGCTTGCTGTGGAGGACACAAGACACCTTTGTGATGGTCTTGTCCTCCAGCAATCTCTGCTGTCTTTACAACTCTGGGAGGAGAAACTTCACTCTGGAGGTCTGATCCATATAATTTGAATTTTTTTCCCCCTCTACTTTGTGATCTCATTCAAGGTCCATTAATGTCAGCTGTACTCCTCTGGTTCACTAGTAGGCCAGCAGGTTTTCTCCAGGCATGATTCAAACAGGCACTGAAAAGCAGGATGTGTCTGAGTGTTTGTTTCCTTCATCACAAGGGCTCTGCCAGGGTCAGACCTTGCTGAGGTCTGCCACAAGTGTGGTGTGGAGTTGCTGCTCCCTCTAGACTGTCCTTGGCTGGAATTTTTGAAGTCTGTCCCCATCAGTGGCACTGCTAAATGTGGCTTTTAAAGCCTAAAGTCATGATTGCTGAATCTCCAGCTTCTTGGTCATTTTGACAAGTTGGCCCATGGTCTGAGCAATACGTGCTCCCTGTTGGCTTGGACTCCTTCTGAGCCAGCTGCACACACAGGGCTTGGAAGGATTCCTCTCCAACCTCCCTCTTCTCCCCCTGAAGGATGGGGTTGTGTCTTTTTCCCCCTGCATCATACTTGACTTAGTTTCTCAGTAGGGTAAATTGAAGGTGAAGTACAAGCTGGTCCATAGAGCTTCCTCCCCCACCTCAGATAAGAAAGCTCATTAATACAGTAAAAAAAAAAGGTCTCCATTGTTACATGAGAGCTCAAGGTCAGGCTGGTAGTAGTAACTCATATTGCTTCTAAGGTCAGCCTAAGCTTTCTCTTTCTGACAAGCCACGATAGATTGATCATGGGGGCCCTTACATTATTTTTTTTCTTCTGAAATAGGCTTTGCTTCTCCTGACCCTCTTAATGATGTTTGACTGAGGTCATCCCAGCAAACCCTGAATCCTTCCCATTACCTTCCAGAGGGCTTGCCTTTGTGCCAAAGCATTGTATGCTTGTTAAGAATTAAGCTTTCCTGATCTCTGCTGTAGCAAAGAAGCTGTCTTCATTGGAGAGGCGAGAAATATCTTGAATGCCATCTGTCAGTTAATGCTCTCATTAACACCTGAGTGACTCCCAACACCAAGCTGGTGCCTTTTTGCCAATTCAGAACTTAAAAGGTGCCAGCCCATAAGGTGAAATATCTTCAGTCCATAAAATTAATTCCATTTTAAAACGTCTGTTCTGATAAGACCTAGATTGTTGTTGTTGTCTATTTTAACCAGAGACATCACAGAGGCAAAGCCAGTTCTCTAGTGTGCTGTGAATTAGATGCCCGAGAAGTCTTTTTTCATTTAGTACTGAGAACCTCCTAAAAGCAACACTTGTGCTGGGTGACTGAATGTATCCGAGTCTTTTTCAGCTTTTAAAGCCTTTACTGGACAGAAGTATCACCTCTATTATTTCCCTTACTGGCTAACTCTGTAATAGGAACTTCAAGAGTAATTACATTTACGTGTAAATGGTCTTTGGTAGAAAGGCTGAGCTCTCCCAGTCTAGTTTTCCATGTTCCTCCCACATAGAACTCTGAGACAGGAAGAGGTCTGTTGTTGTTCCTGCTCTCTGTCATCCCCTGGTTCTGTCAGGGTTCTTGGTGTTAATCTCAAGAACAATATACTGTCTGGGATTAGATGCAGGTCAGACTTGCCTTTTTCCCAGCAGTTTCAGCTCAAGAGCATGCCAGTATTTACTCTTCCATTGCATTTTGTAAATTAAATGAAACAAGAGACTTAAAACACTGTCAACATGATAGATATTCTAGCTAGTGGGTCCAGGCAATTATTTGGCATCTAAACTTTCAGAAGGCTTATTTGTGTGTGCCAGCAGTGTCCAAACATTGCTGGTAAATTTTTGTCTCTGATATTTCAGCTCCTTACCCTAATGTTTCCTTTAATCCAATATTTTCTCCCATAAGACCAGAGATTTTCTGAGGGGTGGGTTTTAAGGGTTTTTTTAAGAGATGTGTGTGGGAGGAGGGCTTGTAAAAAATTGGCAGCAGTAGATCAGTTAGGGCAATGTGCTGTGACAGTAATTCCACACTTGGGCCATGGCATGCTGCCTGCAGGAAGCACAGATTGACACTGGGACTCTCTTACTGAATTAGTGTTTGGTTTAGCTTTTGTTTGTTTGGCTTGATTTTGTTTACAGTTTTCCAGCCAAGATTTGATTTACTTTGGAGTCTTTAAAACTAAAAGCACAAGTGACTTCGCTTCCTTTGGGCATAAGGATAAAAAAAAAATAAGCACGTGTGTCTGTGCACATAATTCAGCCCCAATTTTCTCAGAAGGAATTTCACATTGAGTGAAAATTTCACGTTTGCTCCTAGGAGGTCCCTGTGGGGCTGGGGTCTCTAGGTGCAGCTGTCCCCTGCCAAGAGCACACACCAGAAGCTCCAACCAAATTTTTCCATCTATCCTGTCAGCTCTGTGGAATCCTCTCCCTCTTCCTAAGGTCTCCAAAGGAGCCCCTCTAGGAAGCCGGGCACGGTGACCAAGCTGCTTCTTTCTGACAGCAGAGCATGACCCCACGCGTTTCAAGGGATGGGAAGGGTGCCTCTCCTTTGAGCAGGGGAAAACACTGGGATGGCCAGGCGGGGGGAGGAGTCCTCAGCTCCCCTCTGGTGGAGCACAGAGAAACCTCCCTCTTTGGGAGGCAGCCGGGCAGCAGATGGCCGGGCTGCGGCGCGGAGCTGTCAGGGCTGGATCATTTCTCTGGCTCTTCTGGGCGCTGATACCCATGGTGGAGAGGAGCCCCTCCCTCAACTTGCTCCATCTTCTTTATGCCCTGATTTTTTTGCAGCTGCTACTAAAGATCACAAGCAACTTGAGCTGCAGCCTCAGTGGTACCTCTTGTGGATTGTCTGAGGCTGTTCCTCCCCTTTGACACAGATGTGCTAGGTCGTGTCCTTCCCTGTGCCCCAGATTTCCCTTTGTATATGCAACATACGATTAAAACTTTCGACCACAGTTGCAATTCAGCTTTGACCTCCTTTCTAATCTTTGCAAAAAGGATAGGGGCCTCTGACAACAACCCTGTGGTTTCAGAGTGTAGCCAGGGATAACACTAAGAATTGCACTGGGCTCTTGAAAAATCATCTGCATCCATGTGGGATTTGCCACCTAGATATGCATCTACCATTCCACCACTGCCCCACTACAGCTATCCAAATTGCTTTGCACATTGAGGGGCAACTGCAAAGGAAGGGATGTTTTGACAAGTGAGGGGAAGTTTGTCTCAGTTTTATAAAATATTTGTGGTGCTACTCATGTTGGCATGGGAGAAGTTTTAGAGTTGCAGAGTTCTCTGAGGTACCTTTTCTGATCTGGTATAGCTGATTTCTGTAGTACTTTTCCTTGGTTAGTGAGCTGTGTGGAAGCTGCCTGTGCTGTACATCAGGAAGTGGTTGAGATGTGGTGAGAGTCGTGGCCCGTGGTCTCACACTTTTCTCGTAAATTGTTTCTAAGACTCCTGATTTACTTTCAGAAGAGGGTTGGTTTTCCTTTGGATGCATGCCCTGAGACAGAATGTGCCCATGTACCAGTTCAACCTCCTTGGGAATGCTCCAGTTTGTAGAGAAAAGGACATGACTGACCTAACACTGCCTCCACATGCTGAGTGTTTTTACATGTCTCAGTGATGCTGAGAACCTCTGGAGAAAAGATACATCTGTCTCCTCAGCTCAGTGATTTCCTTCCTGCCTTCTTCCCACTTACAAAAGAGTTTTTGGAAGTTCTCAGCTGCAGCAGAGGCTCTGTAGGACTTTCAAGTGTATTGCTGTCCTACTACTGAGCTTGAAAAAAAGGGTATTTAACAGACTGTATCCAGGTAATTCCATTCCTGGATCCAGTCTCTCTGATTCTTGGGTTTGAATTTTACAGATAATTCCAAACAGTTATTCCTGGGCATTTCTGCTTTACACAGAGAAGAGCCCCAAGGAGAGGGTTCTCATAGATTGCTGTCCTCCCTGCAGATTTTCTTCTCCAGACCAAGAAAGCTGTTTCAGAAGCTTTCAAAGGGAAATATAAGAGATGAGATAAGTGAAACTAGCTGTAGGTGTGGCAGACAGGGTGAAGAGGAGCACCCTGCATTTGTCTGGAGAAAGGAGGTCGGTTCCCATTAAGAGGGAAAATATAAATTGGGTAAGATTGAGAGTGATTGGGAATGCCTCGAGACATCTGTTTCCCATCTCTGGTTCTCATTTCTATCCTTATTCAAAGCGACAAATGCACAGTAGCTGTCTTTGAAAATTGATGGGGGTAGGAACTCAAAAGTACTCTTAAGAACAGAGCTTGTAATGCACTGAACACCGGCTGGATGGCGGAAATTTCTAGTGTTAGCCACTTATGTGAAAGTCAAACTAAAACCAAATTGGTTAGATCAACAGAGCCAGTCCCTAGGGGGAAGGAGAGTTACATAGGCAAAGATTTGAAATGATCTTCTGGAATTAAACAGCTTCCTGGATCAGTTTTCTTTGAGAGCAGCCAGAACGATAGAGCAAGATAAGTGAACTCATGCAAGTGGTAAAAGTATCTCTCTGATCCATGCCTTCCCGCTTTTTTTTAGGTAGGGAAAAAAAATAGGAGTAGATAAAACCCTTTTACTTTTGTGGTTTCTTCCTGGCAATCCTTTTCATCCACTAGTTATTCAGGATCCTAGGGAAACTGCTTTTTCAGTCCATTTTATTGGAAATAGCCAGAACCTCTGTATTAGATTTGATGAAATAATCTTCTGCCTTGAGCTCTGGCAGAGTTGAAGAACTGAACTTGTGGGGCTGAAAATCAAGTGCTCTCTGAGAGCTTACAATCTTTTGCCTTCTGCTTCTGGACTAAGCATCCAAATACAAGGGATGCTTTCTGCTTTCAGGACATGATATTCTCGTCACTATTTCTATTCTGGAAGACAGTCAAAACTTTTCTTTCTTTCTCTCTCTTTCTCTCTCTTTCTCTCTCTTTCTCTCTCTTTCTCTCTCTTTCTCTCTTTCTCTCTCTCTTTCTCTCTCTTTCTCTCTCTTTCTCTCTCTTTCTCTCTCTTTCTCTCTCTTTCTCTCTCTTTCTCTCTTTCTCTCTTTCTCTCTTTCTTTCTCTCTTTCTCTCTTTCTCTCTTTCTCTCTTTCTCTCTTTCTCTCTTTCTCTCTTTCTCTCTTTCTCTCTTTCTCTCTTTCTCTCTTTCTCTCTTTCTCTCTTTCTCTCTTTCTCTCTTTCTCTCTTTCTCTCTTTCTCTCTTTCTCTCTTTCTCTCTTTCTCTCTTTCTCTCTTTCTCTCTTTCTCTCTTTCTCTCTTTCTCTCTTTCTCTCTTTCTCTCTTTCTCTCTTTCTCTTTCTTTCTTTCTCTCTTTCTCTCTTTCTCTCTTTCTCTTTCTCTCTTTCTCTCTTTCTCTCTTTCTCTCTTTCTCTCTTTCTCTCTTTCTCTCTCTCTCTCTCTCTTTCTCTCTCTCTTTCTCTCTCTCTTTCTCTCTCTCTTTCTCTCTCTCTTTCTCTCTCTCTTTCTCTCTCTCTTTCTCTCTCTCTTTCTCTCTTTCTCCCTTCTTTCTCTCTTTCTCTCTTTCTCCCTTCTTTCTCTCTTTCTCTCTTTCTCCCTTCTTTCTTTGTTTTAATCTAATGACTTCTGTAAATATCTGACATTTAAGATATCTACATATGTGAACAAATACCACTCTTAAAAAGTCTGTAAAGGGAATTTATTATTTCCCCCTTTCCCAAATCAAAGTCCTTGCTGGAAGTGAGGTCTTGGTGTATTTGAGAAAGACAATGCAGGGATGCACAGCTACTTCAGGTAGGTGTGATGTGTACTGAATATCTCACTTTAAAAACAGATATTTGCTGTAGTTTTCACCCTAAAATTACCAACTACTGGAGGCAGTTCTGAGGCATTTCATAAAATGTCAGTCCTCCCTTTCTGACTGAACTCTGTCAGCGTAGGGGGCTGTTTCAAGTTATATTTGTCTGATTGCTGATATTAATGGAACAACAATACTTGGGAACACTGATGCTTTGCCTGTGTCGTGCAGATGGAGCAAACTCCAGGTTGCAGAGGGCACTAGGTCCAGGTACACTCAAGCATCTGTTGTTAAATACAACCAGAGGGCTGGTAACAGTGGTGCAGTGAGAGGAGATATCTCGGGGAGGTCAGCTTGCATTTGACGTCAGAGAGAAGCAGGAGTGATCTGCAGGGTGATCTGCACTTCTCTCTACCCAAGGAGGAAGGGAAATGCTGCCAGGTGGACATGGCTTGAGGCATCTGTTCCTTCATTCTCGCAGTCACTGTCCAGTCATGGTCCTTGCAAAGAAGTCTGGTCTTTACCAAGTGTGTGGAGACCCCTGTCTAATAGCTAACTTCTTGTTGACTTTTAATGATCTTTCTCCAGCTGGATCACACTCCTCCACCTCTTTTGTTAAAATATAATAGCTTTTGTAGAAGTTAGCAATTTCTCAGGGAAATGCAATTCTGTAGTGCTGGCGCCGTTCCATTAATCATATAGAGTAATCTGCTTGTGCCAAAAACCTATCAAGTGGAGCTGCCTTTTTGAGAGCTGGTGGGAATGTGTACCCAGTGGTGTTCTTGCTGGCATATGGACTTCCCGTGTGTGCAAGAATGGCTGGGGCATGGGGGGGTCCCCTTTCACTGTGCTCAGGGTACACAGCTCGAGCAGGCTGAGCGAGCCTGGCAACTCTCAGGACTCCAAGTCATATGGACAGATCTTCAGAAAGTTTTATATTTAGGGGCATGGCCCCTTTTCATTCCTTCCCCTGAAATTTTGAGCGTTCAAAATAAAGGCTTGAGTCTCATTGAAATATAGACAGGAGCTCTTTTAGCCTTAAGCTCCATCAGTGGTCTTATACATGTCAGATGGGGACATTCACTCTCAGTGCTTGATGAGGGTAAGAAATATCTGCTTCCTTGGGTTTTATGATGAAGTGCTGGCAGTAAAAGTAGGACTCAGCTAGAAAATGAGAAAGATCATTTTAATAGTAATGTTTGTGGAGAGCTCAAGTGTTCAGCTTGATCATCTGGGGGAGTACAGAGGGAGGGAGTCCTCTGTGCTGACTCCTTTTTGGGAGGTGCACTCCTGTTGGGGATGAGCCTTGTTTTGTGGCAGTGTCCCAAGTGTGAGGTGGGCTGTGCTGATGTCCTGCCAGAGGCACCAGTGGAGGAACAGGCAGAAAGTGGTAGCACCTTTGGGGATGGAGGGAGAGGAGACCAGGAACCATGACAGGAGTATGGGAAGCATACAGGAGCAACGTGGGAAGTGATCAGCTCTGCAAAGTCTCAAGTCATTGAACCAGGGCATGGAAAACTTCTAAAGAAGTAGAGAGGAGCAGGGCTTGGCAATGACAGATGTGAGAGGCAAAGGGAAATCTGAAGAAAATGGTCTCCACATCAAATGGGAAGAGTTGGAAGTGAACCAGACTCATAAATTTTGTTGCATCCCATTTTAGTAAAGGCTGGGTGTTGGTGCTAGCACAAGGCACTGCCCATTGGGATAGAAAGGGGATGAGTTGCAGCCATGCTTGGCTCATTCTGCTTAGAAAGAAATAACAATCTGTGTATAAAAAACTGTGTAACATGACATCCCGTGGTGTTGCAATGAGACTGCTGCATTTTGGGGATGTGAATGACGGAGCTGCACCCAACCATGGCTGACAGTTTTCCTTCAGGTGCTCTCCATCTCTGCGCTGTGTTTGTTGCTGTTGCTTGGTGCACCGGGCATTTCTGGACACTGCAAACTACAGTAAGTGTGTGTGACTTTTTCTTCCTTGGTTAGATCCCAGACGTTTCACAGCTACCTGGAGGACATCATCAACTACCGCTGGGAGCTGGAGGAAGGGAAGCCCAACCCTTTGAGGGAGTGCACTTTCCAGGAGCTGCCCCTGCGCACGCGGGTGGAGATCCTGCACCGCCTCTGCGACTACCGCCTCGATGCAGACGATGTCTTCGACCTCCTCAAGGTGCTTTGGGCAGCAGGGATGGGGGAAACTCTGTGGCCACAGGAGCTGGGCCGGATCAGAATCTTCCTGGGATGGGTCACAATGTGTCAGCAGTTCCCTTTGCCCTCCTCTGCCTTGCACTGGCTTGCTCAGGACTTAGGCCCTTGTCCTGTGTAGATAACATGGGAGTAGCTAAGGAAATTGGCTGCTCTTTCTGCAAAGAGGGAATTTGGAGATGCTTTAATGGGAATGGCAGGGCTGTGAGAGCTGAGACTGCTGCCTTGCTGAGGGATGCTGTGAGATGAAAGGATGGGGATGAAGTATACTGGGGGAGCTGGGGGGGAGGGTAGAGGAGGAGGGGGGGGGCAGGGAGCTTCTCAGGGCTGTGCGTGACTGTCGCCAGCACTAATTAGACCTTCCCTGTCAGGAGCACCAGAGATGAAATGTTAAAACGAGAGAGGCCATTCAAATTAGAGATGCCAATCTAAATCCCTCCCTGGACAGAGAGCGAACAGTCGCCTTCCCCCTGGAGTAACATTTTCCCAGCTCGGCCGGGAGGAGCAGCTGTACTGCTGCTGTGGCATGGTGGGAGGGAGGGAGGGAGGTGTTTACGGAGGGGTGTCATCATGTCTTGTGTGACAATGTGGCCGCTTTTCAACTTGTCACCGTCTGGCGGGGGGCTCCCGGTGGGCGCAGGGCTTGGACGCCGACAGCCTCCGCGTGGAGCCGCTGGGCGAGGACAGCAGCGGCGCCCTGTACTGGTACTTCTACGGCACGAGGATGTACAAGGAGGACCCTGTGCAGGGCAAAACCAACGGAGAGCTGGCTCCAGACAGGTAACAGCCCGGGCACACACCCACCCCCTCCCCGTGTCTGGGTGCAGCCAGCGCGGCTGGAGGGGGGCTCCGCCTGACTGCTGTTGTGCCGGGGGGAGCGGGGCCTGGAGAGGGGCAGCGCGGGCGGGCCCGGAGTTGCCAAGCAGACTGGGAGCTGCCCTGAGCCGTGCATTGTGTGGCAGGCAGGCTGCAGCCTTTGTGGCACCGGCAGAGCCTGCTGTGGGAGCGATGCTGCCTGCCTGCCCCACCGCATTCCTGCCTGTCTGCCCCGCACCGTTCCGTGCCGTGCCGGCGGCTCCCAGAGCAGGCTCCCAGCCCGGTGGGAATCCCTCCTCTCCCCTCCCCTGGCCTGTTGCTGCTCTGATTTAATCCCTCCTTTGGTTGGGTTCCTAGCAGCTGTTCCGATTTCCGTGCCCTTCTCCCATCCTGGCAGCCTCGGTTCGCTCGCTCGGCAGATTTTCATGGTGCTTTTGGCATTTTTCAGGGGATGTGGGGAGCAGACAAACACCCCAAGTGTTCCTGGGAAAACAGGCAAGAGACGAGGGCGACCTCCAAAGCGGAAAAAACTACTGGAGGAAAATTTGCTGAGGTATGGAGGGGTTCTTCCTGCAACAGACGTAAAATACATACATTCCCAGAGGGAAATATGTATTTCTGGGGTTCCCCCAATAAGTATGTATATACCATGCAGCCATAATTTCAATGCAACTCAGAAGTGAAGCAAGCTCAGACTCGGTGGATGCTTTGATCACTCTCCAAAGCAAATTCTGACTGAGCTGGAAGTTTGGTGAAAGAGTGGGCATCACTCTTCCAACCACCTCACTTCAAATGCAGTGCTAGAGAATTTGCTTCTGATAAAGAATACCTTCACTGTGTGGCTTGAAGCCAGAAATCCTGGCCACTTGAGTCCATATAGATTTTGGGATGCTTCCCATAAGAACTGAGATACTGTACTTGCCAAACTTCATCCTGCACCCTTCACTTAAAAAAACTTTATGAAGCTATGGTAAATATATATTTGAAAATATGTATCAAAATGTGTTCTGCAGCGTTCTTCTCATGGTTTTGCTCTGCACTGAGTAATTGTGGTGTTCCCTATTCTTTTCCCCAGAAACAGTTGCATTTCAGTGATGTGAAGTAATGTACTTATTGTATCACTCCTTCTCTTTCTTTTTTGGTAGGGAGAAGGCAGAAGAAAACTTGCTTATCCACGAGACTCAGATAAGAAATGGTAAAGAGATTTTTCAGTATCAGGGTTGATATCACCAACTAATAAGGCTCTTAAATTATCAAAACCCAGAGAAACAACCCAGCCTTTCTCAGGAGAGTCTTTCTGCTGGTGGTTGGGGCCAAGTTTGGAAGGAGGGATTTGTGTTACAGACTGCAGGGCAGCTGGGAGCCTGGGCACCTGCAGGCTTCCTATTTTATCATGGCTGAGTTTGGGATGAAGAAACCTAACCTGTTGGGATACACTAGAATTCAAGAGCTTACCTAAAAAAGCAGGTTGTGAATGGTCTTCAGTGTTCCAGGGGTGAGGTAAGAACACACCCCTCTTGTTAGCAGGTGTGTTTTTTCAGATGGGGAGGAGAATGGAGTCAGTGATGCTAAAATAGAGAAGGAAGAACCTTTTTATCCTCTCACTTTTTCTTCCTCGTGGCCATTGGGTGGCTGAGAGTGGTAAACTATGTCTTGGGTGTACCCAGCTGAGGGTTAACGAGGCAAAAAGCGAGTTAGCAACATGATGTGAAAGTGAGTTCAAGGGAGCTGGGACTCATTTGTCATACATGGGCATCCACTGGCTTCCACAAAACCCAGGGACTCAGCCTGCCTGTTGCCTCACAATAAAAGGCAAGGGTGGCATTGTCTTTCCCATGCCTCCTTCCCTTTGCCCTTTGTGTTCAGATTTCCTGGCGGCTCCTCCGGCTGCTCCGGAGCCGGAGCGATGCACGAGGCGCTGGGGGTTTTATCAGATCATTGTCTTCCAGCAAATTGTGTCACTTCAGCTGCAGAGTAATCTTCTGCTGGCACAAAGCAGTGCCTCAGTCCTGTTTGCTATTGAAATGAGTTGTCCGTGGGCAGCTGGCAAGGGAATGGGAATCAAGGAGGATGCAGGATTTGGGGGCAGGATGCAGGTAAGCTCCCTGCTGCAGGTGGGCAAGGCATGGCTTTGTGTAGCCAGACCAGCAGAACCAGCACGTGGCTGGGCTGGGCTGGCTCAGTGACCAGTCCCCAGTGCCTTCACAGAGCTGAAACTCTGTGCCACTGCACCCCAGGCACCTGACAGAGGGCAGGTGCTGGAGGGAGCCTGCAGCTTTCCAGTTTTCCTAGGATACCCTGACAGCTTGCATGTCAGAGGCACTCACAGCTCAGATCCACAAAGGATCCAGAGTCAGGTTCAGTTTTTTTGCTTCTTTGTGGTTTCCATTGTTATTTTGCTTGAAAATGTGGTGAGAAGGTGCATGACATCTGCCAGTGGTGCTGATGGCCATTGCTTTCTTTCTGGGAGCCAGTGGTTAGCCCTAGAAAAGTCTAGAGGGAGCTGAGAACCCCTCAGCCTGAAGGTGTTTGATCCAACATTTTCCCCACTCTGAAAAAAAAAAGGCCACAACCTTTTTTTGCTTAGAGAACATCCTGGGGCAAAAGCATACAAGTTGCAACCCATGAGGCTTCACTGCTCTGTGTAAACATTTGTGGAGCAGGAACCACATTTCCCCATCTCCAGGTGGGTGTTCCAACCACAATGCAAGAGAGCCCTTCCTTCACAATTAATATTCAGATGTTTCACACAAGGTGGAACAGCTCTCAAAGTGTCTCGGTGGTTGGGACATGCTTCAGAGCAGTGGGTGATCTGCTTCAATCCCACTCTGGATCGAGCAGGGATGGGATGTGAACTTTTGGAACTTCCCTCTCATCTGGCAGCCCGATGAACCCTGTCCTTTGCTTCCTCTTCTGCTCTTTCAAGTGCCTGCAAACAAAATGTTTCATTTGCAGGGAGCAGGAGGATTTTTTTTCACTGCAGAAATGGTTTGCAGTGCTTAAAAAAAAAAAAAAAGAAGCTTATTTCAAATTACATTATTTTTTGATGGCTTTATTCTGCTGCCAGACTAAATCCAACATTTGCAGTTCCCTGTGTCCTGCTCTGGCTGACAGCCACCATTACAAAAAACAAATTAAATTCTTTTCTCCAGTCTGCAATAACTGGAGTGTTGCCTTGCTACAGGGATGTCACACTACCTGTGTGTTGCCATGTGCCACCATTATTTCTTCACCTGTGACTCCACTCCACTCTGTCTTGGCATCACTCTCAGAGGTAGCAGTGCATGAGGAGAGCTTTGGGTCTCTAGCAAAGGGAATATTTTCCATAACAGTGGCCATTGCCAGTGTCTTTTGCTCTTCCTGAGCCCAGAGGAGAGAAGAGAAGGGATCGAGAGGAGCTGTTAGTCATAACTGCTGTGGAGATAACATCCTTTCATGTTTTTGAAGGGTCCCAAGGGCCTGGCCGTGGGACATGGTGGTTGCTGTGCCAGACGGAAGAGGAGTGGAGGCAGGTCACAGAGAGCTTCAGAGAGAGGACTTCCCTTAGAGAGAGGCAGCTCTACAAACTCTTGAGTGAAGACTTCCTGCCGGAGATCTGCAACATGATTGCACAGAAGGTGAGGAGACATGACATCCTGTTTACCTCTCTTTGACCGCTTCCAAGAGCATGGATGCTTGCTGAGTGAAGGACAGCTAAACCCAAGCAGCCTGTCACACCCTGTCCTGCTCCCTGAACCCACAGCCTGCAAGTGTCATGGATGTGGGGGCTGTGGAGCTTGTGGATGGGGGGAAGGCTCTCCCCCATGCTGTGGCAGTGCTGGAGTCGGTGCTGGAGGATCTGGTTGGTGATTGCACAGCGTAGGTAGGATGGCTGAAGGGGTTACTGTCTTCAGCCCTGTTCTCTGGCCTTTTCCTGCTAGCAGGGGATCTCTGTGCTTTTGAACTGCTGCGATTTACAGCCTGGCTTTTCTATGCAAACTGCCCGTGATTCCACTTTTACTGCCATTTCTCTGAAGGGGCACTGGCTGCTTAGCTGTCCTGGCTAAGTCTGCTTTGAGCTGGTGTGTCAGAGCCCCAAAACTCCGAAGGGTTTTGTCCATCAAATGTTTTCAGGTGGGACAGATCTGGAAAGGAATCCTTCGGCTAGATGGCTTTGTAAAACAGGCTCTGCAGTCAGCGTGATGTTCTTGGATTGAGTTCAGTTTGCTTGTTTGCTACCCTTGTAAAGCTAATAGGGATTTCATGGTCACTTCTAGCCCTCAGAGTTTCTCCTGCCAGTGTCTCCGATGTGCCCTAATTTCCTCCACTCTCTTTTTCCTTCCCTCAATTCTCAACCCTGTTTCAGGAGAAGCGTCTGCAGCGGACAGAGTTTTCTCCCAGGTGGATGTCTGACCATCAGCCCATCAAACCAATCAAGCAGGAGGTGAGGGGGGGTGCGAGGGGGAGGACGACGGAGGGAGGCGAGAGAGAGCAGATGCCTCCTGGGGGAAGAAATAAACCGCAGCAGCATCGCTATTCAGCGGGAAGGAGTCGCTTGAAAGTGCCTGCGCTGAAAGAGAGATGGGTGGTAATGCCCGTCAAAGGCAGGCTGACACCCCGGGTTTCTATGGCGAGCAGGGAGGTGCTGCCCTCTGGATCGCAGAGGTAACCGGCCTCGCCGCAGACCCCGCTGCAGCTGCATATGGAAATCTGCGCTCAGTCTGGGGAATTCCACTTCAATGAAAGTGCTGGCACATTCGAAGCAGTTCAAAGAAAAGTTGAAGAAGGATGAGAGGGCTAGGAGAACCGGCTTACAAAGGGAAATGACAGAAATTCAGCCAAGGGGAAAACGTGAGGCTGCAAACACATGAGGGTGTAGATAGAGCCGAGGGAGAGAATGACTGATGCAGTACGGAGCTGGGCTAGGAGGGGGTCAGCTGGAAATGGAAGTCACAATTTAGGCTGCTTAAAGAAATGCTTATCAAACTGCAGCCTCGTGGGCTCAAATGACGCTTTCCGTGCCTCCTCACCCTCATCTCCTCTCCACCCCATCAGTGCAACATCAGTGCTGCTGCTGCTTGAGGGTCTGTGCAGTGAACCAGACCCAGGAAAATGACTGGAGTTAAATATAACCTTTTTCTTTGGTCGGGGTTATTTTTAACATAGATCAGTTTTCCGATCCAGTTCACCACACGGCCCCGAACAGTCACGCCGGCACAGGCTGGGACACGGGGCCGTGGAGATGGGGGGTCTTTGAACTGGCAACTGCTACCCAAAGCAATCAGTCAGACAACATAGGATTAGCTCCAGAGGAAAATATTTTCTCAATTCTATCAGGTTGAGGCATAATCTCTCACTGTAGAGGTAATGGAAACGTAGTTACCTGGTGTTTTGTCAAAGCCTGGGAAATTGGGCTGCAGGGAATATGCCCTGTGAGCCAGAGTCAGGGGTTCCCCCAAAACAAAAGAGAAAGTGCAGTTCCCTCTGCAACAAATGCAATTACTTAGAACTTTTAGATAAATTAAAGGAAGGAAGAACCTCTCATCATGCTGCAGATAAAAGCCTGCCGAGAGGAAAATAAAGACCCCAGCGATGGTCAGTTTGGGGCCAGAATTGCTCTCTGCAAAGCCCACCATGCAGGAAGCGCAGGGACACGTGTTTGTTCACAGGCAGCAGAAATCCCAGAGGAGGAGGAGGGGAGTGGGAAACACATGGAGCCTGAATGATGCTAATCAGTAGCGCAGGTGCTCCAGGTCTGCGGCGGCACAGGGCTGTTAATTGCCGCCTGTGGGCCAGTGAAACATTTCCAGCGAGCAGGGGGCCCTCCTGGCACCCGCTGCGCCGGGACACGGGGAGCCAGCCAGCACCACAGTGCTGATGCTCCCCAGCAGGATGTGGCAGCCATCCCTGCCGTGGGGCAGCCAGGGACAGTGCCAGCATGTTTGATGGTTTGTTCCTCAAGCCAGGGTGGGCAGCCGGTGAGCCTCGGGGGAGAAAACCTCAGCCCGGTGCAGGTGACCCTTTTCTCCTGGCTGCTGCTTGAGTTGGAGATGTGACTGCTCCATGGGCTCCTGATCCAGCGGGGGATTTCTCAACAGGTGGTTCAGATTAGCTCCTCATTAAGAGCCTCCTGAGCAGCACCCTCATTAAGAGAGCGCAGCGGAAACCTGAGCGGGGAAGGGTTGGCGGACAAGGGGCCAGGGCACTCGGGGCACCCGCGCCTTCTGGCCTTCTGCCCCTGAAGTCTGATACCCACTGTCTGGAGAGCAAAGCTAAAGGCAGAAGTTTGGCCCTTTCAGAGTCCCAGGGCCAGGGGACAGCAGTGATGTTGTGTCCTGGAGTGCTCTCTGCCGGAGGGAAGGAGGCGGTGATGCCTTGGTCGCTGTGGATTTTATCCTCCGAGTGGGGAGGAAGCTGGAGAAGCGTCCTTTTGCCACCTCTGTGGTCAGGAAGGAAGTTTAATTTCTGTTTGGTTCTTGCTTTTGTTGTTCCAATAAGTGTCCACTTCAACCAGTCCAGTAGGAGTTTACTGGTTCTTGTTTGTGTGGTTTTTTAACCCTGAGTTGAACACACCCATCCCCAATGGACTTAGGTGGGACACCAGGCAGAGGATCCTCTGAAAATCAGGTTCTTTCTGTGTCTGAAGTGTCTCAAAGAGTCCATGCTGCACTGTTGCTGCCCTGCAAGTGCTGCAGGGAGTAAATTCTGTTGTGGGTGTCTACTGCAGTCCTTGGGGCTCGTTACACTGTGTTTGTGGGTTTTGCTTTTCCCTTTTCTTTGCTTTCTACATCTGGTAGGATGACATCCTCTCTTTTGTTTAAAAGTGCTTTGTTGATGCCAGATTTGTGGTGGGTTGATCTGGAGCATGCTGTGGATCCTGTGTCATGCCATTAAAGCACAGGGTGCTGAGTGTGCCCTTCAGGCTTGGAGAGGTCCTGGTGGGAGCACTGCAGCTTGGATGTTGTGTTCCTGTCTCCACAGGACATGAATGGTGGAAGTTGTGTTAATCCAGGGAAAGGGAAGGTCTCACCTGTGTACCAACAATCAAAGAAATTGTAACATGCCAGGTTGGCTTACATTTACTGGTTTGAGAATGTAAAGGCTGATGGTCACATCCTCATTAAAATATCCTGGCATACCAACTTTGGTGGCTGGTTCCTGCTCACTTCTTTCTCTTACTGCAGAACCTGACTCTTTTGGTTCCTATTGCAATTTAAAGATTTATCAAGGAGGTCAGAGGAAAACTGTTTGACAGTGGTCAGGTCAGGGTCAGGTCTGAAAGGAAGTTGTTTGCAGCTCATGAGTGGCAAATCAGATGGCAGAGCTTTTGAGAAAGGAACATAAAAGGAATCAAAAGTGGAAATGTAGAACCAAATTCTCTCGGTCTTTGACCTGTTGCCCTTGTCATAGTACAATCCTGGTGTTTGGATATTGATCAGGGAGGAAAGGTCTGAGAGACAACTGGAATAATCATTCCAGGGAACTGAAAGGATTGCTTTATAAGGAAACATTTAATCTAACTGTAGAAATGTGGGAGTGTTGTGTAAGCATCTGAGGAAGTCCATAAGGTAAAGGCTGAAATGTGACTGAAGAAAAGAAGAATTTATCTTCACCCAGAAGAGCATAACTAGAAATAATTGGATGGAATGAGGGGTTGAGAAACAAACTTTAAACTGATTGTGAGGAGAAGCTGGCTAATCTCAAGGCACCTGAACTCACAGAATGATTTCCCTAGGAAAGAGCTAGACGAGTAAAGTGATAACATTTTGACAAAGACATAAAATAGAAAAGAAGGGAATGGTTCCCTTGTGGTGAGATGAAGCTCTGTGTTTCACCTTAAAGGATCAGCACAGAACAGGTGGTTTTTATTGCCCAATCTGTGCCTAAATGCAGGATATGGTCCTTATTTTGTCAAGAGTTCCATGACCCCCTCTTGGACACTTCTCTGTGACTGTTGGTTGAGGCACAATTCTCTTAATGTATTGTTGAAGCTGGTGATGATGCATGGTGCTCATCTACAGAGAACTGGAGTGGGAGTTTGTAGGGCAGCACGGGACTGTGTAGGGGAAGGGAAGGCAGAGGGGGAATGAATGTACAGTGAAACCAGACAACATTTCTAGGCATTCATCAAAGCACCCCCAGGTTCCATTCCTGGCCAATGAAACAAGGACAAAACAGTAATCATGGTGCCAGAACTTTTTTTCTTTCCTGGGGATTAATAATGGGCCTGGAGAAGTTGATGGTCTGAGCAGCAGCCAACGGACCCCGGCTGATTGCTAATCCTCAGGAAATGCCTTCTGCCTAAGTGGTGGTTGCTGGTTATTCCCTGAAAATGAAGTTGGAGCAAACTGTATGTACATTGTTCTTTTACAGTTGATATTGTCTGCTGATAAGGCACACATATCTTGGTTACAGGGGTAGGAGTGGCTGGTGGATGACTGATACATTTGTCTTATAATTAAATTAAGGTAATAAAGATAATTCCACGCTTCCATGTACATACCTCATACTTTATTGGAGAAATAGGAGCAGGCAGGCAGTCCCTGGTCTGGGAAGCCTGCAGTCTTAAGTAGGATCAAACACAGCCTTGCAGCCTGCTGGCAGTGGGGAGGTGAGAAAGTGGGGCAATAAAGAACCAGGTGTCCTTGAATGAGAGAACTGGTTTTGGGACCCAGCAGGAAAACTGTCCAAACAAACAAACGAGAGCCAGTTCAGGGGAGATTAGCACACAGAAATTTTGAACAGGAAAGGAAAACATTCCTAATGATACCTTGACTCAAGGCTGTACCAGACGCTTTTCCTATTGAAGTATTCCGTGTTTTGCAGCAGAGACAGGTTTGGCAAAGTAGTCCTTTCTTCTCACACTTGCAGGCAGAGCTCTGCTAGCTGGAAGAGGTAGAGGTGTTGTGTAAGGGTGTCAACAGCCTGAATGCTTTGCCCAGAAGGGAAGAGAAAAGCGCACGGTGCATCCCTGACAGAATGGCAGCTTGTCTAACCCATCACTTCTCCTTCCATTGTCCTTGTATCTGTAGGATTTCATTGCTTGACAAATAACTTCCCTTTTCATGTTGCTTTTCATCTAGGAAATCATGCATACAAATCCTTTTTTTTTCCCTTTTTTTTTTCCTCACAGTCATTCATTGTAGGTGTGCTTTAATACTTCCTCAAAGTAAACCTGCCTCTGCTGGGCTTTCAGTCAGCCAGTGCATTTTTCAGTTTTCATCATTGTGTTGCAGGTAAACCCGAATGTGCTGAGCTCCATGGAGAAGCAGAGGCGCAGAGAGGAAGAGGAGGAGCGCCAGATCCTCATAGCAGTGCAGAAGAGGGAGCAGGAGCAGCTGCTGAAGGAGGAGAGGAAGAGGGAGATGGAAGAGAAGGTCAAGGCAGTGGAAGGTAATGTGCAGCCAGTGTGGAGCAGGAGTGGAAGCTTTCAAAGTCAAGACTGAGGTCTTGAATTAAAGTCTGCCATTTGCATTCCTCCTCTGCCAGACTTGCTAATGAGAATCTTTTCTTGCACTTACCTCTGATAAATTGGTCTGACTGTAGTTTCTTTTCCTTTGTCTGGCCTCTCAGTGTTGGTGGCTGTTCTCTAGGGCACCTTTAGACTGTGTTGTCTTCTTCAAATCATGCTAATTTTCTTCCTTGCCCCAGCTGTCCATTTTTTTCTTCTACTATTCATGTTGTTTCTCAGTTGTGTCTCCCCACTTGCCTCCTCATGATTTCCCTGTGTGCAGGATTAGCTGGCTTTGTTCTCACTGGGTAGCATTTTGTTCTTTTGGCCCAATGCATGATGAAAGAAGAATTCCCTTTGAGGAGAAAGGGAATGGGATAACATGGGAGTAGCAAGAGTAGTACTTTTATATTGCTACTGGCCTTACCAATTGGAGAACTAAAGATGAAGGGACCAGGCTACATAGAGCACCAGAGGTGGCAATTTCAGGTGTTGGTCTAAAATGTTTGTGGTTATGAATTAAATGCTAGTTTAAGCTGTTCTGGAGCAAACAGCCATGTTGTGTTTAATAGATCAAGGCACAGACAGCAGGCAGACATGTAGGTGTGGGTGTCAGAGCAAGCTCATCTCTGACCACCTTCTCTCTGTTGGCATCTCTTATGGGGGATTCCTTTAGCTGCTGCTTTAGCCACAGTGACTGGCTGGGCTTTGTAGTTCTATGGAAAGGCTGAACATCCTCAGAAAACTGACAATGTGGGGCAGTATCAGTATCATGAGTCCCAAAGAGGATAAAGAATCAGAAAAAAAGATTAGGTTCATGCAAACCTTGTAAACTTTCCAAAATGAAACAGTTTGCTACCAGATGTTTGGTAGGAGGCCAGATGTTATCTAAGAATAGCTTCTTTTACCTGCTTACCTTTCTAACCTTTAGAAAAACCAGTTACTTCCTTGGCCTTTGTGTATTCTGGTTGCTAGTCCTAGCTAATCAGGTGCTTTAAATTGAGATTCATCCAGCTTCCATATATGTTTCCCTTGGCAAATTGCATATTCTCTGTGGTTTAATGCTTCATGTCTATAGACAAAATTAGTCTTGAAGTTCCACAAGAGCTGCAAAGATAAATGTTCCTGTAAAATGGTTTTGGTTTGGTATAAGCCACTTCCTTTTCTGGGTAAATGCAATCATTACATCATTGAATTCAAAGGCACCAGAGCCATGCAAAGAAACTGGCATGAGGTTGAGCAGTAGCCTCTTTAAGCCAAGTTAACCTATATTCATGCTTTTATTGGCAGAGGTGCTTTAATTTTATTTTGTGCAGTTTCTTTCAGTTAGTTTAAACTCTTCCCTGGTCCATTTAGGCTTAGTCAGGAGAAGTCTCCTTTTAAGCTGGTGCAAAAGCTGTTTGCAAAGTTTATGTTGACTTGTTCAGTTAAATCACTGCAGTATTTTTTATCCCTAGAACCAGCAGCTATCCAGGTAAAACTGACTTCTTAATGATCTTTTCTTAGTGCTAAGCACACCCACCACTAGTATTTGCTGTCATGACAGTTCTTAGGATGGAGAGAAAGTGATTTGAAAATTATGTCATTTGTTTTACTTGGTTCAGACTTGTTTAAACTGATCATCCAACAACAGAAATTTTAGGGTGACAAAGCTAATTTTCAGTCTGTTTGGAATATAATATTAATTTTATATGGCTTCCTGTAGAGGGGGGATGTGAAATATCTTCTCTGTGATGAATTTCACCTTCTTCTCAGTTTTGGATGGTATTCCTGTTTTTACATCACATTCCTGTTTCCAGCCTGAGATTACACTTCCCCCAACTCCATCACACCCCCCAGGTAGCAAGTTTCCTGCTGGCCCCATCTGTACTCTCCTACATTTATAAGTTTTTATAGACTCTAGATTCCTAGATTTCTACCACAACAGCAGGTTAGAGTTTCCCAGTTCTCTTTCCAGATGCTGTTCAACATAACCTCTCACATATATGACTTTCTAGCTGGTTGAGGTACTTTTTGGGGCATCATTTAGATTTTGAAAGCTGCTGGGTAGGACTTGACCCAGGCCAACAGTATGAGAATGAGCTCTGCCAGTGATCTTGAACAAACTATGTTAATCACTAACTGTGGTAGAGGCTCCTGCTATTAATCCTGAGATCTGGTAGCACTCCTTGATTCCTGTCAGTTTTCCAGGTCAGATCCTTGGCAGACATTGGTGGATTTCTAGAATCTATACAATTTTTACCTCTTGGCTGCTGTTGTCATGAGATTTTCCATTTGCTGCCCAAATAATCACTTCATGTTCTCCTCAGCTTTCTCACTTAGGCATCCACTGCAATGCCATCTAAGGATTGCTGATTTTATGAAAGAAGCACGAATTCTGAACAGTGCTTGGACAGACTCAGATATTTCTCTTACCTGAAATTGGATGTTGGATTTCTGATCATGCAATTCTCTTAGATTCTGTAGCACACTTTAGATGCAAGTCCTGTAATTCTGACTTCAGTGCTACCCTGAGTCTTCTAACAGGAAATTTGGGCTTTCTTTTACCAGTTTTCAACATATCTGCCAATGCATGTCCCTACAAACACTCACCTTGTAGCTATCCTACTCTCAACCCCCATCCCAAATTTGTTTTCAGCTGACAGAGTAGGACTTTAATAAATATTTTTCCACCAGAGCTGGTACCTCTTGAGTAGTTGGCATTTTCCAAAGGCAGAGCCTCTTCTAGAGGGTGTTGGCCAAGTCTCCCTCATGTTTCTTTCACTCTGGGTGTTCCCTGATGTGGCCTGTTCTGTGACATCTCTCCCTGAACATTACTTTCACAGAATTCTGCTCCTGCAGAAGGTTGGTCCGACCGCAGGTGTTTCACAAGTCAAATGAATTCAGATTTCCTATAAGAAAAAGGAAATGAGGTTCATGAGAGCCCATAAACTTTCTATTATGAAGCAATCTGTTAGCCAGCTGTCTGGTTGCAAACCACAGGTTATATTACCAGCATTGCTTCTTCCTGTGTCTCACTTCTTTAAACGAAAGCTCTCCCAGTGGCCCTCGTGTGTGGCAACCTGCTCGCTCTGGCTGCTGGCCATGAAGACCTACCTGAGCAATCTTCCCAAAGCCAGCCATGGAGGAAAATAATGACCCCAGTTACTCATTGCAGCTTCTGTGTCACAGTTGTGCTTCAAAATTGGTGATTGTAACCAAGGGAGGATGATGAGGCATGTGGATGGTGCACTGTATTCTCACCTCACCTGCTCCTGTGCTGTTGCTGGTTTTGCTGAAAGAACAAGACCATCTCACTGGAGTTCTTGAGAGCTGCAGGAGCACCTTCTGTTTCCCTGCAAGATGTGGGCAAGGAGTGTTGAATGGTTTTTCATCTCTTCCCACTGCAGAACGGGCCAGGAGGAGGAAACTTCGTGAAGAGCGGGCCTGGCTGCTGGCACAGGGGAAGGAGCTCCCCCCTGAGCTTTCCCACTTGGATCCCAGTTCCCCTGCCAGGGAAGAGAGAAGGACCAAGGATATGTGAGTACACAGTGGGGCATGGCAGCACACAAGGGTATTGAAGCAGTAAGCATGGCAAGGAGAGGAGTGTGATCATTCACAGGAATGCAGAGGGAGAAGTGAGGATGGAGAACAGTGAGAAACATCTGGGTTTGGTCCCTGTGAGAGGAGTGTTTGTGATGAGGCCTGTTTGCCAGCATTATGGCACTGCATGGGTGGGAGAGAAGTTGAGGTGCAGAGCATGTCTTACCTACCCTCAGTCTGCATATTCACTGTGGTGCTTCCCATTGCAGCTTTGAACTGGACGATGAGTTCACGGCCATGTACAAAGGTTAGTCCCACCCCAGCTTTCTCAAAGTGAGATACTTCTCTGTGTGTGTGTGAGTGTAACCATTCACCTTTCTCTTGCTGCTGCCAGTTCTAGATGTGGTGAAGGCTCACAAGGACTCTTGGCCCTTCTTGGAGCCCGTTGATGAATCGTATGCTCCCAACTACTACCAGATCATTAAGGTATGGAAAGTGGCCCAGCCGTCTTGACTGACACCCTTTGTTGACTGGGATGCAGTTTTTTGGAAGTGTTTTGAAGTTTTTTGGGCTGTGTTACTCTCACAATTGATCTCCATGATTCTGGCAGTCCCTTGTAACCTTACAAGTAAAGAAAACCAAAGATGGATGGCTGCCTCTCTGGAGAGCATCCTCAGCTGCCCATGCCCTCTCTGAGCTCTAACTTTGTAAGCCCCACAATGCTTTCTGTCACTGAAGGGAAGTTTGGTTGTATTCCAGGCCCCCATGGATATCTCTAGCATGGAGAAGAAGTTGAATGGAGGTCAGTACTGTACCAAGGATGAATTTGTGGGTGATATGAAGACCATGTTCAGGAACTGTCTAAAGTACAACGGTGAAGGCAGTGGTAAGAGCAGTAAGATGCTGAATTTGTCTATTTGCAGGGCTCAGTCAAAGCAAGCAATGCCCTCTTCCTCCTCACCAGTACTTGATTTGTGCTTCGTCTCTTTCAGAATATTTTTGGGAGACCAGAAGAAGGGGTGATAGTTACTGAGACCTGCATTGGGTTTTAGTGAGGCTTTTAGCACAGTTTGGTCATGCTCAATTGGGGCATGGCATACTGAGGACTGCCATGCTGGTAGATGGTGAAGGCAGAACATACAAAGAGAGGAGAGTCTGTTTCTTTCTGAGCTCATTCCTTCATGTGCTCATGTGTGCCCATGTGCCCCTTTTCCTCACAGTAACAAACAGACTTTGAAAAGCATTGGAGTCTGGTTAACTCCCAGTGCTTGTTGAATACCACAGGAAAGTAAGGAGTGAACCATTGTCCTTTGGATGGAAAATGTAGTTTTTAGGTTCCTTGGCTATTGAAGGAACAACATGAGTGTGCAATTGGGAAATCCTGGGTTTAACTGCCATGCCAATTAAAATTCTGTGTGTTGCTTCAATAAGAAATCAGGTCCCATATGGTGGGTCATCACTGCAGACTGTCTCACCAACAACACCTGGTGAGAAAGGGAGAACAACATTAAGAACAAATCAGCTTGTTGCTGTTGGCTGCAAGTTAAAACATACCTGCACTGCCACTGAGAGAATTCTGTTCCTCAAGGAACTTCAGGGTTAGTTTAGTGGAAACAACTGGAAAGTCACTTGCTTCAAGGCCTTGTCACCAACACCTCTCACGTGCCTTTTCCTTCCTATCCACTCAACGAAAAGTAAAAACTCATCTCAGCAGAACTGTCCAGTGGAAATGATGCAGTGGGGACACTGGTGTTGGCAATAGCATTCATGTCAGGGTCAGCAAGAGCTTTGGAAACTACATGGATAAATGTGTTTGCTGATTTTCCTCTGTCTTGTGGCCCTCAGCAGAGATCTGAACGAGTCCAAGAAAAGCCTCTGAATAATCAAATAGCATTGCTGGAAGTTCACATTTCTTCTCTCAGCACTCTTGCTGGCTAACTGTGCAGGTCACACATCTCTGTGAGCAGAGCTGGTGCTCCTCCTAATGTAATTCTTGGCACCAGGCTGGAACACTGAGTTAATGCTGACTCTGCAGGCCCTGCCGCCAGTGGTACTTTGTCATGCCTGTGTGCCTGTCCTCTGGTGGGGTTACTGAACAGAACTGATGCCATGTTGCTTATGGAGTTTAGGAACTGAAGCCAACTAGCTGGAAACAAAAGTCTTCCTTGGAGAAACTTGGCAGAGGGGAGATGATTTATCTGATGTTGCATAATTGCTTAATTGCTTCTCTCTACGAGGCTCTGATGTTCTTGGGGGTTTTTGTCTGCAGAATATACAAAGATGGCTTACAACTTGGAGAGGTGTTTCCACCGAGCGATGATGAAGCACTTCCCTGGGGAAGATGGAGACACGGATGAGGAGTTTTGGATCAGAGAGGACGGGAGACGAGAGAAGAGGAGCCGGCGGTCCGGCCGCTCCAGCACTGGCAGCGTCTGGACTCGATCACGAGACCCAGATGGGCCTGGCAAGAGACAACAACGCCTGGAAAACGGAGGAAAACCTCCACCCTATCGAGCTACTTCCAGGGCTCCTGCTTCTTCCTCCTCTTCCTCTTCCTCCTCCTTCTCCTCGTCCTCAGTGGATGACCCAAGTGGCAACCCAACGCAGACCGCTCGAGAAGTGGGCCCTTCCAACGGGCGAGGCTTCCCCCGCTCGCTGCAGTACGGCGGCATGCCCAGCCCTGTGCCACATCCTGGACAGATGGTAAGGAGCAGTGCCTGCTGTCCTTTGCCCATCAGGATGAGGGAGGGAGGTAAGGGGGAATGAAACTTGCTACCATGAAATCCTTAGTGCGTGTCAGGAACCTTTTCCCAGAGATAAAGAGCTATGGTTCCTCCAAGTGAAACTTTTCAGCCCTTAGGTTTAAACTGGTGCTGTTTAAGTCTTTGCCACATTAGGTGGGGGCAATCTCCTAATGTTTCCCATGGCTGTCCTGTCCCAGTATAGGCTTGCACAAACTGATTCCCCCAGTTCCCTTCTCTCCATCCCCAGTGTGCATGGAAAGCTGTAACATTTCTTCCCTTACCCCCCAGTTTATGAAGCTGAACAAGCTGGTCTTCTTTTGTCTCAATTGTTCACAGATGCCTGGTAACTTCTTGCCATCTGTGTACTACTGCATTTCGTGCCTTGAGTATTTATAAAAGCAGTAAACTAAATCAAACAAAGGCCACCCTGGACTGCAGCAGTGACCTATCTTTAGCCCAACGTTTCTTCTCTGAATGCCACCTGTTCTGCCTCCCTTCTGGGCTGTTCCTCACCCATCCTTCACTGCCTTTTCCATTTTAACCAGTGATGACTTGTGGTGTGATATATCTGTTGTTCCCCTGAGGTCTAGGCTATCCCATGCCCTTTTAGCTAGAGATCAAACAAAATTTTTAGAGCGATTCTTGTGCTGCAGATAGTGGGAGGTGGTGGGAGAGCTGGAGGCATTGAGTATTTTGAAGGAAATCCAGCACATTCCCTGTTGTCTTCCTGCTTCCATACTTTTGTGGCCCACTCCTCTTCTCGAAGCAAACTACTGGCCCCTCCAGTCATCTTGCTTGCTCCCCAGTATTTGGGTGGGAATATGGGGTGTGTTGCAGCCTTAAGTTCAGGGGTGAGTGGCTGAGGTGTGACAGAGTGGCTTTGATAAGGCTGGGTCACCTCATAGAAGAGAGTGTACAGGTTTTCCACGGTACCTCCAAAACAGTCCAGCTGCTTATTCATGTGGTTAATTGGCTTCCCCTCACCCGCAATATTTCTGCTGCTTTTATGTGCTTGACAAATGGTTTTATTTCTCCCCCATCCCTCAGAGACCGGCGGTGCCAGGAACGTTTGGTCCTTTGCGTGGATCCGATCCCACCAAACTGTATGGCTCTCCGCGAGTGCCCGAGCCCCATCCCGGAGAGCCGGTGCAGCAGCACCAGCACTTTGCCATGCAGGTAAGCCCCTCCTGCCCAGGGCTGCGGTTCTCCAGGCCCTGCAGGTGCCACGGCTCTCCATGAGACCCCCCTCTCTCTCCGCAGCCGGCCGTGGGACTGAGTGAGCACCGCGGGCACCGGCTGGGCACTCCGGAGAAGCAGGCGTGCGCCGCACCGGCCCACGTGGCCGGGCTGGGCCCCCGGCTGGGCTCCCTGCAGCTGGGCCGCCCCCCACCCGATGCTGTCTACCCACCCGCCCAGTTCCAGCAGGGCTTCCTCCCTCCACGCCACAACGGGCCCCCGGGGAAGCCGCCAGAGGGCTCGGAGGTGCCCCCGGCACACATGTACCGACCCTACAAGTACCTGAACCGCGCGCATCCGGCCCTGTGGAACGGCAGCCACGCCGGCCAGGCCGCCGTGGGGCCAGAGGAGAAGGCGCCCATGGGGCCGGGGCCATCGCTCCAGCCCCGCGTGCTGGGTCATATGATGGACCCCCGGGCCATGAGGCCGCCGCTGCCTCCCAGCCAGTGGAGCGAGCAATCAAATTTCCTACCTCACGGCGTGCCTCCCTCGGGGTACATCCGGCCGCCCGGCAAAGGCACCGCTCAGAGGATGCCGCAGCCGCCGGCCGCTCTGTTCGGGGCACCGCCTCAGGTTCAGAGAGGGTGCCAGGGCGGGGACTCCATGCTGGACAGCCCGGAGATGATCGCCATGCAGCAGCTGTCCTCCCGTGTGTGCCCGCCGGGTGTGCCTTACCACCCCCGCCAGCCGCCCCCGCCGCACCTCCCCGGGCCCTTTCCCCAGCTGGCTCACGCCGCCTCGGCCGGAGGACAACCCCCAAAACCCATGGGAAACGGGAGCTCGCAGGATCCAACCGGCCAGACCATGGACATGGACAGCAACCAAGGTAACGCCCTGGGTGCCCACTGGTAGCACTTGACCCTCCCTGCCTGCATCTGTCACCTCCCACCACTCAGAAAACAGTTCAAATCTTGATTTAATATTTGTGGGGTTACAGAGATTTTACACATAGTTTTATTTATTTTATGATCTGAATCGGAATATATTTTCTACTCAGGGAATTGCTTGGATTTTTCTAGGACTGTTTTGTTTCACTGTAGCCTGCCAGAGTTCCCCTCTGTCCCAGCTTTACCTGCAAGTTATCAGTTTGCCACAGGGTGCAAATGCAAAGCATAGGCTGTGATGCTTCTAAAGCTCACCTGGAGTTCATATAAAAATTGGATCTGCAGAGAGTTAGCTTATGTGAATAAATGCCTTAAATATACTCCTTTGAGTGTGTGTCAGTATGGCTTCTCCTCTGAAATGCACATCTGCCTTATGAGCTCTCAACATCTTAAAATCTTCACACACCAGGGCTGCCCAAAAGCCCCTGAGCATCTGTATCAGTTCAGGTGGGATGGCAGCATGTCATGCATGCCCTCACCAGTTTCTTTTTGGTTGAATTTAATTTGTTCTATCCGGTAAACTACAGGTAATAAAAAAAAAGAACCTTAAAAATAAAACCTAATGTAGAGATCAAAAAAAATCAGAGATCAAAAAAAATCTTTTTCATTAGTTCTAGCTGGTAAACTAGAGATCAAAACCCTTGTATCTTTTATCAATCCCTTGTGTGCCTTGCACTAAGAGGAAACTCTTTCCTTGTGTGGCATTGCTTGAAAGTTATCATCATAATTTAGCTTGCTGGATATAGAACAGAGACAGGGGAGAATGTTGAGTGATTGCAGGACAAAGCAGTCGCATCTCCAAACCACAGCTGGTTAAAATATAGCTGTGATCAGCTCTGCAGCATCTCAGGGTGTGGTGGTGCTTCTGCCCCCCAAGCTGGATGCAAATGGGGTTTGAGGAGGGTGGGCTTAAATTTGATGTTAAGAAGAAATTCTTTACTGTGAGGGTGATGAGGCACTGACACAATTTCCCAGAGAGGCTGTGGATGCCCCATCCCTGGAAGTGTTCAAGACCAGGATGGAGGGGACTTTGAACTATCTGACCTAGTGGAAGGTGTCTCTCTCCATGGCAGGGGCGTTGGAACTACATGATCTTTAAGGTCTCTTCCAATGCAAACAATTCTTATAACTCCATGACCAGAAGGGATAAGGCAAGCCTGAAATCAAGCTGAAACCAACACCTGTGTCACTGTCATGGGGACCTCTACTCTGCCTCTCCTTTAGGAGTCTCTCCTCTGTCAGACCAAACGTGTGCCATGTTACTCCAGGCTGTGACTTAGCAGTGCCTTGCAAGCTGTAGTGTCCCCCTCTGCCATCTTTCAGAGGGAGGTGAAACCTCACGAGCAGTTTTTAAAATTGCACTTTTAAAAGAAACAGCTATTAAAGATCACCTGAATTTGCAAAAGTTAGGCACGTGTTTGACTTTCTTCCCTCTCTTTCAGTGGACACACCGGCGGGCATGGACGAGAAGGCTCAGTGCATCAGCATTCCCGACGGGGCCTACGCTAAACTCCTACCTCATCCCAAGCCCCCGCTGCCCATGGAGTGCTCGAGGCGCGCCTTGCCCCCGGACGGGGAGGGGGACGGCCCCGGAGTGAAGGGTGACCTGAAGGCAGGGCAGGGCAAAGGCGCCTGGTCGGCAGAGAGCGGCTACGCCGGTGACCCGGGCTGCGTGAGGGACATGGTGCCCACCTCCGAAAGAGGGGGTCCCCTGCCTCAGAATGGGGCGGCGGGCGAGGGGCCGGCAGCCGGCCCCGAGGGGAAGGGGCTGCCTTCCAACCTGCTGGAGAAGCCCCTCTGCGCTGGGGGAAAGGCTCTGCCCGAAGCAGCCGTGCCTTGCATGGGGCAGGGCACCGGCCTCCCTGGCGTGGATGCCACCTCCATGGGGGCCACCCCCAACCAGTTTCATCCACTCTACATGTCCAGCCTGGAATACCCGAATTCAGCTGGGCGGTACCACATCAACCCAGGCCTGCAGGGGTTCAGCCCTGTGATGGGGGGGAAACCACCTCCTCCTGCCTCCCACCCCCAGCATTTTCCCCCACGGGCTTTCCAGCCGAGCGGCGCCCACCCCAGCGTCTTCCCGCGGTACCGGCCGCCCCAGGGAATGCCGTACCCTTACCAGCCACAGCCCCAACCCTCCTACCACCACTACCAGCGACCGCCCTACTACGGCTGCCCGCAGGGCTACTCGGACTGGCAGAGACCTCTCCACCCCCAGGCCAGCCCCAGCGGGCACCCCGGCGCCCACCCGGCCCTGGCCAGGCCCCCTTTCCCAGAGCGGGGCCCCGCCGGCCTGCAGGGCTGCGAGGCACTGAGCGCCGCCCTGGCCTCTCCCAACCGCATGGACGTAGCAAGTGCCAAAGAGGTTTCTCCAAGCGACGGGCAGGAGCTGGGGCCCGAAGATGAGAAGTCCGAGGAGTCCCAGGAAAGGCCGGAGAGTCCCAAAGAATTTCTTGATTTGGACAACCACAATGCAGCCACTAAGAGGCAGAGCTCGGTGGCGGCGGGGGAGTTCCTCTATGGAGCGCCCCCGCCACACCTGGGCGCGGGGATGGGGTTCGGCCCATCGGCTTTCCCTCCCCACGGGGTGATGTTACAGACTGGCTCTCCTTACGGATCCCGGCATCCTGCCAGCCACTTCCAGCCCAGGACGTATGGATCGCCCATGAATGCTCACCTGTCTCACCACCCAGCCTCCGGCCAGGCCAATGGCCTCTCTCAGGAGGGCCCCCTGTACCGCTGCCGAGAGGAGAACATGGGTCACTTTCAGGCCTTGCTGATGGAGCAGAGAGGCAGTGCAGGTGGCATGGGGGGGCCACCCCAGGACTTGTATAGACCCTCGGGGTAAGATCGTGTTTTCTGCAAGAAGGCGAGGTGGGAGGGGGGTGATGCCTGGGTGACCATCATTGTTGGATACCCTTGGAAAGGGGATATAGCTTCAAGTCACAGGAGATGGCAAGTCAAGCTGAAAGGCTAAGAGGTGGCTCTTGGACTCTTGGGGTAAGAGTGCTGAGATGGAGGGAGAGCCTCATTGCATCTCCTTAAAACAAGGAGCACTTGCTGTCATGGAGAACATGTTAGCCTGCCCCATCCATCCCCACTCCAGTGCCGAGTTTCCTCTGACAGTGTTTTGTTAATGTGTCATCCAGGGTTGAGCATCTCTTCGTTCCTTCCTCTTGCCATTTTCTTTGCAAATGTTTTATTTAATCTTGCTTGTAGTGAGGCAGAGTCACTGACTAAAGTGGCAGTTTGCCTCTTGTTATGAACATCCTTAATGCTGCCCTCTTTTTCCCTCCTCTTACTTTGCCCCTTCTTTCTGTGTCAAATTTCCATCACAGATTACACAAGTTACTTCTCACTGAGACTGCATATCACATCTTATTCCCAAGTGGAAAATACTGCTACTCCAACAGTTCCCTGTTCAGTTTTTATAAATGTGCCTCAACTATTACTGTTTTGTCATCATCACAGCATCAAGTCCTTCCTTCTTCTGGTATTCAGAGAACTTGGCTTAAAGCTAAGCCACTGGGGGAATGGCATGGGCTGAGGGCTGTGTTTTGGGGGGAAGCCAGACAGAATATACAAGACAAATGCTTGTATGCTAATGTTGTATGTATGCCTTCAGTGAAGTAGTTTTAACCAAGAGTGGGGATTTGCTCCTGACATTCATGTGCTAAAACTCTCTCCATTCAACCTGACTCCAGAATGCAAATGCATCAGGCTCAAGTTCCTTTCCCGAAGATGCCTACAGCAACCATGTCCCGGGAAGATTTGACATCACAAAAACCATCAGCGTTGCCTCTGGATCAAGTAAGGGCTGCTAGAGAGAGCAGAGCTGAAACGCAGGTCCTTCCAATGGTTAAAGGATTGAGGTGTTAGATGAGGGTGGGAAGAACTGGAGGAAGCTGTGAACTTGGGCACATCCATAGTTGTTAGCTTTGAACTGCTTGCATGCAATCACGAGATTACTCCTTTCTAAAGCTGCCAGTTCAAGCTTCCAACTTTTGTTCTTCCTCTTCCAGAGCTAGTCCAAGAAAGTCCAGACTTCACGAAGACGAAAGCCACACATGATTTGGACAACGTTGAGGAGGGGCAGGCCTTGCTCCCACCCTCCCCTCGCCCGAGCAGCACGGAGCTTCCCGGGTCTGTGGAACACGGTGCCGTGCCGCATTTTGTGTCGGAAACTTGCAGCGGTGCTGGGCCCCAGCCAGCTTGGAGAGGTGTTGGCCATGGCAGGGCACCCCAAATTAGTGGCTTTCCGTGACCGGAGACTGCGTCTCATTCAGGGTTTGAGGGATTTTTCGGGTGGGGAGGGCGGGGGTGGGGGTGGAAACTTTCATTGACTGCTAAACTCAGGTATATTTTTCAGGGTGGAAGAGGACGATGATGAAATTTTACTTGTAGTATTAACGTGTGTGTTTTGGAGCTGGATCCAGTTTACAGAATTTAACCTGTTGCCTTTCTAAATAAATTTCTGTTGTTGGTGAATGTATTGTACATAATGGGGGAGGGGGTGGGCCCAGCTTGTAGTGGGCTTAGCACTGGAGGAATCGTTAACTGTTTACAATCATATCACACTGAAATCTTTCAGGATAGGGTGAGGGTTTGGGGGGACTGGGGAGAGGTGAGGAAATGTGTGATGGATGACTTGCTGTCCTCCTTCCTGTCCTCTGCAACCAAGACACGACCCCACAGTTGGTTGACTTAATAGCGGGAATTGCTCAGGAGCATAACATGTCCTCCTCTTCCTCTTGCCTTCTTCCTCCTTCCCCTCTCACCCCCACCTCCACCCCTCTGGATCCAGGGCCTGAGTGCACTTCCAGCTCCTGTCATCATGGGGGAACAAGGAAACCAGGACCAGGAATTGAAACCAGGGCAGGACACCCATGGCATTGTCCCTTCTGCTAGTATAGTACCCTTCTCCCTTTCTCATAGAAGAAATGTGTGCTCTAGAAAACAGAAAATGGCATAACTGGTCATCTTTAAACTTACTTTGGTGAAACCAGTGCAGCTGCAGGTGGAGCAGCAGCTATCCAGTAGAACAAATTTTGTGCAAATCTGTACTGCCCTGCTGCCCCAGAAGAAGAGCCAAGTCCCCACCTCTCTCTCTGACCCTGGGCTATATTCACTTCTTAGCAGCAGTGAAGCAGAAAGTGCCACAGGCTTCCTGAGCACTCTTGCTGAGGAGGAAGAGCAAGAGGCTGCCTTGGGGGGGAGGTAGGATTACTGCAGTGTGAGCCATTTGTTGGATTTGGCATTTGCAAGTTGCAGGTGAATTGGAAAGCACTCAAGCATTCATTCAGAGTTAGATGTTGAGGTCCATTGGCTCAGAAGCTGAGGGACAAGAGGGCTGCGTGCTCGAGTTGAGTTGGTTTAACTTTGCTGTCAGGCAGCAGGTCCTGCAGGGCCAGTGGCAGCTTCCCTGAGTACAGTGGCAGTGGGAAAAACCCTGTGTGCCAGTGCTTGGACAACCACTGCTGTTCAAGTGAGTTCCAGAGGAATTTCAGCTGCATTTATTCACATCTGAAAGCTAACAAGCAGTTGATTATTCTTGGGGAAGCTGGAGTAAAATAGGGGAGTTGTTAAGTTATGAGGCTGGGCAGCAAGAGCTGCTGGGAGATCTTGTGAGCAGGGCTGGTTGCACTGGGAGAGGACAGTGGTTAAAAAAAAAAAGATCTGCCAAGGAGTTGGACAGAGTAAAGCAGCAGGAGAGGGACAGAGCAGCATGCCCTTTAGTCTGTGCTACCAGCTAGAGGAAGGATATTGTCTCCAGTTTTTGGAGAATTTTTCTGTCTACTTTCTTGTCTTGGGTGGTGCCATCACCCATATCTTTAGCTGGATTGCACCAGGATGCATGACTGTTCTGCCTTTGTCCTGCTGTGTAGATCTACCACAAGCTGGCAGAGCTGTTCAAATAAATGGTAGGTAGCATCTGACTGAGCCATTGCTCCTTCTGTCCTAAGCTTTTGGAAGAACAAAAAGCTTTTGGTGTGTTTTTTTTTCATTTGTATTCATCTATCAGGGAGCTATTGTGAATCATGGATTGATCTGAACCTGAAGGGATGATCCTGATCTCTTTGCCTGAGAAATGGGTCACTGCTTTCCCCAGCCAAGAACACTGTTATGTCTCTTCCAAATTTGTCCCAAATCTGGCTCATCCGCTGATGGTTGTTTTCAGAGGTGCTCCAGCTGCTCCACAAGGTAGGCCTAGATCCTTCACTGAACAGAGCCACAGAAGCAATAGTAGATATTATTGAAAAATTGTGCAAGTATAACTCCTCTTTAAGACAACAAACCTGGGACAAACACAGTTGCTTCTCCTTGTAAAGCAGTCTTTAGTTCACTGCAGATATAAAAATAATTGGAAATAACAGACTTAAAAACAGAGGGACTGAAAAATATCACTTGTAGCAAAGCATTGAAAACTCTGGAAATCTGAATGTAGATTCTGCAGAGAAGCCCTGCCACACTTCAGCCTGTCTTCTGTATCACAGACAGCTGAATATTTGAAGTGCTTTTCATTCAGCCCATTGTGAGTGTTGCAGAACAGGAGATTTTTAGAAGCTTTAAAAACTCTCCAAGGAAGCTGAAGCACACTTCAGCTGGAACTGGCACTGAAAACATGGTTCTAGTGGTTGTGGCCTCTAGATGAGTACCAAGCCTCAATCAAAACAGGAGACAAATAAGGAGGGCAAGAATTGCTTGAGGTCTGCCTGGAGAGGGTAGTGAAGTGTTAGACAGTGACAGAGGCAAAGGTGGGAGAAGGGTTTGACTTGCAGGTGGCAGACAAAACCAAGTGGTGAAGCTGACTCCTCCTGGGAGGGTTGCTAGGTAAATGGCTTCTGATGTAGTCAGTAATTTTTATTAAAGTGGCTAATAAGCTGCTGTTGTGAGGACAGATGGTTCCTGTTAGAAAAGTACTCTAAAAGAATACAGGGAACTATGGCTTGGCTTTCCTGAGGATGGGACACACTGAGGTGGAGAGATGCTGGTGGAGTCTTAGATTAGAGTTTCCAGACTTTCAAATGCTTTGTTCATAAGTGAGGGATGGGAGTTTTTCTTTTCCTCTTACAATATCTAGGGATCCCCTCAAAATCAGAGCTTAATCTTGCTTTGTGCAATCTGAGCAAATCACTGAAAACTGATTCCCCTCAGAGGGCACAGCCCTGGAGAGGATTGCTGGGCTGGAATACCCGTGCAAATGTAAGGAGGAGCAGCTAATGTGAATTTTACGATTTCCAAGCCATGCTGCTTTGTAGATATTGTTGAAGAGAGGTTTGAGGGATTTAGAAGAGTAGCATTGCTGCTCTTTATGAACAGAATGGTGTTCTGTGCCACGGGTTGGCTTGCAATGCAGGACAAGTGTAGCTGCATTTTAAAATAACAGGGCTTTTGAGTGCCATACTTTGTGCTACTACCTTAAATTTTTAACACAGTACAGAGAAACTCTAGTGCATCCCCCAGCATTGCTGTAGAAATATATATTACCAGGTGGTCCTTTTTCAGAAACCATCCTGGACTACTGGCTTTGCAAAATTCCCTGTAGCTATTACTTTTCCCATATGGAGGATGTGGTTTTGCTATAATTATGAATTTCATGTTAAATGAGATTATATAATACCTAGAACAATTATGAAGTTGACCATGCTCAAGCATGACAAAAATTCCCAATATTCTCAGAAGAGCTTTGTATGCTACTCTGCCTTTTTAGCCTCTTGCTCTCCCCACCATTTCCTCCCTTCTATAAGTGGTGTGTGGTGTTCCCAAGCTCCTGGGATGTCAAGTTGCCTTTGCAAAGGCCGTTGTATAAAAATCCCCCTGAGATTCTGAATCTTTGGGCATCTTAGGTGATACAGGCCAAGGCAATTCAACTGGAAAGGACAGTCACTGAGGCTTCACTGTGACTTTCAGCTGTGTTTAGAAGAAGTTTGCTGACTATAAATTCCATAGTGTGACCCACCAAACCACTCAGTAGCAATCCAAAGTACCAGCCTGCAATGAGGAGGACAAAAGAGGAAAGTGAATTTGAAGGCCCAACTGGTTTGATTTGTGACTTTGAAGTAGACAGAGACACTTTTCTTGGAAGCTTCTGGTTTTTTCTTCTCTGCCAAATGCCTTTCCCATGCAGACTTTCCGAAGCGAATCGGCTGTGTATATTTTTGTAAGTGTGGTTTCTCAGGGTCTTGGAGAGCTATCAGCTTTATGATGTCTTATCTGAAAGCAAGTCACAGAGGCTGTCTTTCATTCTGCTGACTGAGGCAGCTCCCCTGCAGGTTCTCACCCCAACACTTCTCCATTTAAAATGAAAGTATAATTAGAAAACAACCTTTCTTTATTTTCTTCACTGATCCCTGTCAGGCTTTTGTTCATCTCTCTGTTCAACCGGGGTGGTTTCTTTGTTCTTGATGGCTTCATTCTGCTTTCCTTTTCTGAAAAGTCTGTATGCTCTGTGGAATTTCAGAGAAGGTGCTGAAATGAGTGACAGGGAAGTGTCATCCCAAAGGGTGGCTTGGAGAAGACCAACAGTGGAATCTGTGATGGTGTAGTTGGTCCTGGTTCCCCTTGCTGCAGAGCAGCCATGCAACTGGGTCTGCACTTAATCAGAGCAACCCCTTAAAAAGTTTTTGTTGTGGTGCATCAGTGGAGGAATGGAGGAGTTTGCTGTTCTTGTGTATTCCTGTTTCACTTTAAGGCGGGTGCTGGTGGTTGCAGAGCAGTTGTGTGAGTGCCAGTTCTGCCAGGTCCTTCCTGCAAGGCCAGGATGGAGATAGCAGGCTGTGCAAGGAGGGCTGCAGCTGCAGCCAGCCCCTGAGAGCTTTAGGAGCTTGTGCTTCTTGTAAGGGAGAAAGTATCTCAAAGGTTGCCCTCACAGCCTCTCCCCATCTGTACCTGTTTAACACAGATGAGGGGAGCACTCTGCAAGGGAGAACTCTTTTAACCAGCACATCATGGACTGTGTGTTCTGCTTTCCACTCTGCCCACCTCCCACTCTGAAAAAGGGCTGGGGAGGGACCCATTTCCAGCTGTCTCCCAGCAGGAGCTCCTGGGGACAGCCAGGGCAAGGCTCAGTCCACCCCTAGGCAGGGAAATTCAGGGCAGGGTTTAATGGATTTGAAACTAGATAGTAACATCCAAGTGTACCTTTGAAGAGAGCTGTGTTGTGCCCTTCCCTTTTTGGTCAGTCTCACCTTGGCTCACATGCAGGATTTAAGAGACCATGGAGCATTTTGTAGATCTAACACTGCTGGGCTTGCATTGACTGAGGGCTTTTTTCCTTCATTTGCAGCCGTGGCCTAGATTTCTTTTGGCAAAGGTCTTCCTCTTTTTGAAACATGGCTATCAAAGTGAACAGTGCATCCAGGAGAGAGCAAGAGCTACATCCACCAGGGAAAGAGGGGACAAAGGATTAATTAGGACTGAGGCTTAATTGGGATTTTCACCAACTCTTCCAAGTCCCTCTGTCCTTTGCCCCTTTTATCTGGAAACACTTGGCTCACTTAGCAGAAGGGCAGTAAGTGGAATATCTTCTAAACAAAAGCAGAACTGACTCTTGTGTGAGCACAATTCCCTTGCTGTGAAGAACGTTAGACCAGAGAGCCATTGGGGACTCCTTTGGGCATGAAATGAGTGAGAGGCCCACAGACACACCTGGTGCACTCAAACCCTGGAGCACAGCAGGGGAGCAATCTCCCTTCCTGAAGCCAGCCAGGCAGCTACAGGAGCTCAGGCCTCAACTCTTAGTCTGGAAAGTCCTCTGATCCCCTTTTGTATCACATGCCAACACTTCCCCTCTCCTTTCTTCCCAGCTTTCAAGTCTCTTTCCCTCTGCTGGCTTGGCTGCAGTGGGTGGCTGTCAAGTGCAGAGATGAAAGCTCACTGCCCACACCAGCACAGGGGCAGAGGGTTGGCCTTGCCAGCTGCTTCCTCTGCACACACACAGAGACTGCAGCTGGGGAGGGCACATTTATTCTCCTCGTGAAATTAGGGTGTCCTCAGTGGCTCAGGAGTGTTCTCTTGTGTGCCACCCAGGCAGAGCAGTGTCTGTCCTTCTGCCAGTGCAAGCATTTGCTCCTGGTGCCAGTGCAGGGCTCCCACACGTGATCCTGGCATGTCTACCTCCAGGAGGGCTTAGGTTAAAAATGCCTGTGCATATACTGTGTACAACTGTGAAAACTCTTGTCTCTCCTCCTTGATGGATCAATGAACGCTGCTGCCTGATCTTTTTCTGAGCAATAATAACGTGCAGCAGTGCAACTTGGACCTTCCTGTACTGTTTTAGGACTAGGATGGCTATGGAATACCCTGGGGGAGTGGTCTTCACAGTCTCAGTGGGGAGCAAGGTGCTCTCACTGCCCTGGATTTTATCATGCCACATTCCTGCTTTCCCAGACTGGTGGGTTGATTTAGGTAGCCATGAGAGAGCTGGTTGCTGCTTCTATGTTTGGGAAGGCAGAGAGGGAACAGTTGGGTAAAGTTGAGCCTCATCCATCCATCCACAGAGCAGAGCACATGGAAGAGGGGTGGGTGGACCCCTGATTGAAAGGGGAGGAGAGTGACCCACTGCTGCTTGACTTGCATTGCTGGGGAGGGAGAGGGGGAGCCTATGCCACTACATCCATTCATTTTTCTGAAGTTGGGTGACATTGGGGTTGTTTTTTGTATTATTGTAAGTTTGTAAAGAATGTAATCTGTCTGTCGGGGGCACAAGGAGAAAACGGGGGCCTTTCTCTTTTTGGGTGAGGCTGTTCTTATGTTGCTGTGCTTTTTGTTGTTGGGCAGGGAGGGGTCTAGTGGCCACGGGGGGCAAAAGCCTGGCCCTTGTCAACGGCTTGCAGCTGTCCCAGGGTGACAGGAGGGTGAGCTGAGGCTGCAGCAGAGACCTCCCACACCAAGCTGTGAAAATGCCTCTGCTTGTGTCCCTCAGTGGGGGAAATCTGACCTGTGCAGTGGGGCTCTGCACTGGCATGTTTTGCTGGGTGCTGGGATGTAAAACTGGGCTTGCTTGTCCTCGGCTCTGTTGGAAACTGGGCTGAACAGCTGCCCATGCTGTCTAGGAAAGCTTGGACTGGATGGGCTCAGTTTATCAGCTCAAGAAGGAGTTCATGCTGGAGCTGCTGATCCCAGCACTTCTGTCCCCAGCAGGGCCTCAGGGGCTGCACCTCTCCATCATCACCTGCTGCCCAAGAGCCTCCGCTCCCTCCCCATCCTGCAGAGCACAGTGTCAGGGATCCTCTTCTCTCTCCTGCTGCTGCAAAGTTGTGTGAACTTTCCTGGTCAATACTGGAAAGGGGAATGCTATTTATTTTTATATTGTGTATATTTTGTCTTGGTCTGCTGATTACCTTTGTTCCCCAAGAGCGACAGTTACCTCAATAGTTAGTTTAATACTGTGTGTTGGGTAATTTTTTTAAAGAACTTTTTTAAAATCTTGATCCTTGGAGGTCTGTAGATTTTATTTCCATATGAATTGGTTATTTTGTATAAAGTACATTCTTAAAATAGCAATCACCCTTGCTGTATGCGTGTTTTCTTGTCTCCTGGATGGTCTCCCTCTTCCTTTGCAAGGGGAAGCGGATGGGGGTGGGAGGATAACACAGAGGGCTTTTTTTTTTCAGAGAGACAAAGCCCTGGGCTGCAGTCAGACACCGCTGTACCACCTGTGATCCATTTACAAGAGAGCACCTGGAAAGCTCATCGGGATCATTTCCCGTGCAGGAGTATGGCTGTCTGCCCATGAACAACCCAGCTGTGGAAACGAGATGGTGTCACTGCTTCTCCCCAAAGTCCCTGGTGGGCTGTGGGTTTTCCTGCAGCCCAGGTGTGCTGGGAAGCCTGTCTCTCTCCCCAGAACAGCCTCCAACCATGCTTTTGGGGCACAGGTAGTCTGTGCCCCCACACCCACGTGAAACCTCTCTGCTTTAAAAGTGGTGGCTGCCCTGAATGGAGCCCATGGAGTGGTTCTGCTGTAACCTCTGTGCCTCCCCTTTGTGCAGGTTTAATGATGGCCCTCAGGGGCTGTTAGAGGAATGGAAAGCCTTTTGAGCCCATGTGTGGTGGTCCAAATGAATATTGGACCCAAAAGGGCTTTTGCTGTTTGCTGTTTATTCAATCTCCCATGTGAGATGGGGCAGGGTTTGCAGCCCTCCCAACAGAGAGGTGTTTACAGACAACTCAGCTCTTTCTCACCGGGGTTTCAGCATCACAGACAGGAACTGGCCATTCTGTTTCATGCTGGAAGGTTCCTGCTGTAGGTGCACAGAGGCAGTTTGCACTTGGCCATTGCACAGCTGCTCCCTGAATAAATAACTTACTCAGTTCTGCTGATTTGGCAGCTTTGCATCAGGACAAAATTAAGGTGATTTTCCTTAAAAGCTGGTGCCAGCAGAGGCATGTGGGGATGAGCAGCAGAAGGCTGGGGGTACAAAGGCTCCCAGGTGCATGCTGCAAGCCCTTTCCTTCTCCTCCTCAGCTCTATCCAGTGAAATCTCCCTCTGTTTCCTCCAGGGCTGGTAACAGACGCTGGTATCTCCTGCCAAAACAGCCCTGCAGCATAGCCTGCCTGCTCCATGGGCTCCATCTGCCCCTCCTGTGGGATCCTCACTGTGGCTGGGGCTGCTCCCAAGCTGAGCACACTCTCCTGGCTCTCAGCACCAGAGCTTCCTCTGCAGAGAGATGCCCAGGAAACCTTTGTCCGTGGTGCAGGACTCCATCCATCCTTGCTGTCCAAGCCAGGGGCCAGCATCTTCTCTGTCCACAGAAGATCCCAGGAGCACATGTAGGCAACTTCCCATCCTGGGTCTTTGGCAGAGCCAGAGACCTGCTGCACCCTGACATCTTGAGTACCCCAAACCCTCAGCCAGGTGCCAGAGCTATCCCTGCTGTCCAGGGCAGGCAGATGAAGTCAAACATCCTCTCAGGGTTTTTCCCAGCATGGCTGCAGCCCCAGGCCCTGCAAAGGCTTCTGAGGACCTTGGCTCCTTGTTCCTGGGGAGGATGAAGGGCTGCTCTCTGTCACGTATCCCCTCCACAGGGGCCAGAGTTTGGGGTGGCCAGAGCAAGCTGTCCAATTTAGGAAGGGGAGGAATTTGGTCGCCCTGTCAGTCCCAGGAAGTGTTTGGGTCAGAGGGGATTGGCACGGGAAGATTTTTAATCCTGGGGCTAAGCCGGCACAGAGTGGAGTCGGCACTAATTGGAACCAGTCCTGGGGAAGGGGCAGATGGAGAGTTGCTCCTTTTGGAGCTGCCTTGCAGCCCAGGCAAAGACAAAGCTTATCTGTGCTGTAGGAAATGCCATGTCCTGATCTTGACAAGATGCTATCACGAGTGTATCAGGCAGTATCAAACAAAGCCACGTGCCCCCTTATTTTTTTTTCTACTTTTCTTTCTACTACTATCCACAATTCTTGATTCTTCTCCTCTTTCCTTACTTCCATGGGCTGGCAAAGCTACTCCCACCCCCTTGTACAAAGGGAGCTTTCCTGAGCTCTTAAGCTGGGGCTTTAAACACTCTCTCTAGCCTCCTTCTCCCTGAAAACAGGGATGCTTCCCAAACCCAGCTTTTTCTCTCCCAAAAAAGCCATTTCAAAGCAAGCTATTTGTTCATGTAGGCTTGGATTGGGGGTGGATTTGATGAATCAGTTTCAATAGGGACCAGTTTGGTGCCCAGTTTGGGTATAGAAATAAAGGGCAGCCACTCACCCCCATGACGGGGCAGACCCCTGGGGAAAGCTCTGATTTCAGGCAGGCTTTGGAGCTCTGATTTCAGACAGCTGGAGGCTAATGCAGCATTTTGGAAATGCCTACTGGTGAAGGAAGAACTAGATTGTATTTGGCACCATCGGTGGTTTTTTGGGATTTTTTGGGGTTGGGTTTTTGGTGGGGTTTTTTTTTGGTGTGGGTTTTTGTTTGTTTGTTTTTGTGTTTGGTTGGTTTGGTGGGGGGTTTTTTGTTTGGTTTTGGGTTTTTTGTTTGGTTTTTTTTTTTTTTGGTGGGAGGGATGTTGGTTGGTTTTGTGTATTTCTCTAAAAAATAAAGCATCTTGCAGGTAAAGTTCCCATCTGGAATTTTCCTGTCAGTCACCACACTTGAATATGGGAGAAACTACCTCACACAGAAAGGCAGGAGTAGGACATATGGAATATCTCAGGAAAATTTGGTTTTAAGCTAAAACAAGTTATTTCTAATCACAGAAATGTTCACTTATAGGTATTAGGAAAAGTAAATGCACTCGTAAGTTCAAAATTTTGATTTTTTTTCCCCATATTGAGATGTAAAATGCAGCTTCTCCAAGCAGACAGGGATGTCTTGAAAGGTGGGACTCTGCTGTATCTCCTCCAGCACACAAAGCTGCAGTTTTTGCTTGGTGGAGAAGCCAAAAATACAGGAGGACAAAGCAAAGCCATTTTTCCTGCTGAGAATGTACCTGAACCCCTTGGTCCCAGCCATAAGCTTGGTGAGAGGTGCAGTGTTGGTGCCTGGATATTTATACATTATAAATAATATAGGTATTAGGGTGTCACAAGTGCTAAAATAAAAGTAAACTTGTTCTGGACCATAACGAGAGCCCCCAGATGGGGATTCCTAAGGGCCAAAGAGGCCGAGAGGTTTTGCTGGAGGTGAGGGAGGAGGCGGGAAGGGGCAATGGCCGGGGTTTGCCATGGGCTGGGGCAGCGTTTCAGGGCTGCCCCCTCCTCTCCTGTCAGCTCCCGGAAGCCTCACGTTTCCCTGGCCACTTTTTAAAATTCCTTTCCCAAAGAGGCTGCCAGGGTTTGGAGGGATCATAAAAAGTTCACCCCCTTGTCACGAAATGCTCCCGTTCTTCCGGGGCCGGTGGGCAAAAGTTGTTAGCAATTTCCTCGGGCCGTGACCTTTGTTTTGACCGTGGCAGAGGAGGATTGCGATCCATCAAAGCCTCGCCTGGCCTGGGGAGAGGCTGAGCAGAGCAGGGGGAGCCTTCCCGAGGGGCAGGGGCACAAGGACACGGCTTTGCCCCTCAGGTTTGGTGAGGAGGATGCTGGAAACTCCAACTTCCCCGTGTGGGATTCTGTGGGGAGACAGACGGTACTGAGGGCAAACTTGTCTCTGATATTGCAGCTGTGTTAATTAGCAAAGTGGGAACAGCTTTGCCCTCACAATTATGCGTGTGATAGTGAGTTAGCTGGGAGGGAATTCACCTGGAATTTGCTGGTTGTACTGTGGGGAGGAAGGGACGTGAGGGTGTGAGGGGACAGACGGGGTGAGGTGGCCGTGCTGGGGACAGGAAGGAGCCAGCCAGAACTACAGAAGGGAGAGAGAAGAAAGAGAGAAAGAGCCAGAGCTGTGTGGAGCTGCCCATGGGAGGCTACACAGAAAAGGTAAGAAAGATTTCAAGATAACAAGGTGTTAATTATGCTTGAGGCCTTGTGAAGTTTTACCGAAGCGCTCTGAGTGTCGTGGCCGTCTCGACAACGACAGGATGCAGCGAGGGAAATTCACTGTGTGGGCCACAAGAGAGATTTGAGTTTGCTTTCCTCTTCTTTCACCAGAGGGGGACTGGATTACAATTTGCTGCATCAGTAGAGAGGGGAAGGGTGCTCTGCAGAGCTTGTGCCCAGAGGCAGCCCTGCAGAGCAGCCGGCTGCATCAGCACCGTAATTCCAGCAGGAGCTTGGGCAAAATGAGAGATTCCAATAGATTGACCACCTCCCAAGTGCCAGCCCCTATTGATCCCTGCTTTTCCAGGCTGCATGGGTTTTTGGAAGATCCCATAGGACTGCGTTTGTTAGGAAAATTAGCGGCAAACTAGAATTCCCCCCTGGGAAATGGCTGGCTCCCACAGACACCTGCCTCGCCTGCTGAAGTTCCCAGGGGGGCAGATCCATCCCTGGAGCAGCCCTGGTGCTCCTCTGCACCCTGGTGTCCCCTTTGAAGACATACCTGCATATGAAACAAATCTCCCCTGAGGAAATGCAGCCTGTGCATACCAGTCTGCTCTGCTTCCCTTGGCTGCCTGCCCCTGCCTCCCCTCCCTCTGATCTCCGCTTCCCTAGGGAAATGCATCCTACGGCACTTCCCGGCTGTTAAATACAGATTCCCTTGGGAAGTTCCTCTGTCAGTTATCCCCCTGATGGGGCCCTTGGAGAGCACCGAGGTTTTGGGGTCAGCAGGGAGGGCTGCAATGTTTCACCTGTCCCCTTTGGAACACCCAGTGTGGCCTTGTAACACGCAGACCTTCCTTTCCAGCCCAGTCACTTGTATGACAACCAGGGTAGTTTTTCCATAGGAAGCAGCTGTGTGCCCACTTCCAGGCACAGCAGAGCATGATATGCAGAAATGTGCTGCTTATTTCCTTGTTTGATGGGGGTCTGTTGAGCTCAGGGAGGAGAAGGGAAAGACCTTTTACACCTCAAACTGAGAACCTTAAGCTGTGTGAGGAAGCTCCTTGGACTGGCAGGCACATGAGTCACCCAGAGAGTCTGAAGAAGGCAAACCAGACCTCTCTGTAGGAATGATCCTCTGCTCCCATGCCAATTGCTGCTGTGCTTGATAGCCTGTGTGCCTGAATGCCCCCACCACTTCTTTCTGCATCTGTATTTTGTCTGCCTGACTCACACAAACCCAAACCTCTCTTTGTGTGCACTTGAGTCAGCAGCGCTGGGGTTTGATGTCTTTGACATCCTCCCACACCTCGATCAATTGTGCAGAGACTTTGTACACTGAATGTTGACCCCAGGCCTGTTGGCATTTAGCATCTGCCATCACCAGAATGCTAAACACAGCCCTCCTTGTCATCCTGTGTCCCATGCTCATCTCAGGGGGCATGTCGTGCTGTCTGGGCTCAGAGCATCCGTTCTTAGGTGGGTTCTCAGCACCACACTGAAATTAAAGCCCCAAAGGCCACTCTCCTTTGCTTTCCCCTGCTTTAGCTGCTCTCCCTGCAGCCCAGACACCCCTCCAAGCCGTGGCCATAGCTCCACGTGGCTCAGAGAGGTTTGAGGGGCTAAAGCCAAGCCCCAAAGTGCTTGCCCTGAGCATGGGAATGGTGAGAAGCCAGGGCTGGAGCCATGAACTCCTGCCTGTTCAGCAGGGCTGATGCTGCCTGGGTGCTTTGAAGGAGAGGGCCATGGAGCATGGGAAACAGCATCAGGCTTTGGGTGTGCATCCTCCTCTCCCAGGCATGGCTCTGGGCCTGCCCCATGGGCCGGTGCCCACGGACCAGATGTTCTGGGAGATCAAAGTGGCTGCATCCTCTGTTCAGAGGTGTGCACACACCCCCTGCGCCTCCCAAGAGACTCGTAATGCTCTCTATCTTCTCTCCAAGATATTTTTCTTTCCTTCCTTTGTTTGCTTTCCAAACTCCCATTTCTCCTTTGGCACTCCCTGCAGTCCTGGCCGTGCCAGCAGGGAAAGGCACCCTTTGCTCCCACTCACCACATCCAGCATCAGGGGGTGAGCTGGGAATGCCTCATGGGTTTTCCACCCTGCTTCCCTGCCTCTGGCATTTGGTGCATCTTGGGTGGGAGGCACAGGGACCTTGTCACCCAGCACCCCTGAACCTCTCCCCCTGACGGCTGGGAGGAGCTGAGGGGGTGTCACAGCTTCCCACACTGACCAGGAAAACCCCTGGAGATGTCTGCCTTTGCTCACTGCAAATTCCTGCAGCCCTCTTATCCCCTCATAGTCCTGGGGGTGTTTCTCAGCCTCTGCTGAAGTCCTGAGACTCCTGTGGATGCACTGGGTGTGATACAACACCTCCAGCACAGAGGTTAGTACTATTCACCAGCATGGAAAACCTTTTTAGTACCTCAGGGGTCTCCTGGGTGAGGTGCATGCAGAAGAAAACATTGTTGGGGTGCAGGAAGAGTCTAGAGTTTGCACAATTAATAAATAAAATAATATTTATTTCATATTTATATAATCCTTTTTTAATTTCTAGTTTTGTTATGCTTTATAATTAGTACAGTAGTACTGCATACAATTTATAAATCAACATATTTATTTGGGGCATGTGCCCTTAGTATATGTTTTTTGGTTTTACCAATATGAGTGCACAACCAAAAGGGCTGGCCTAAATTACCAGCCAAAAGGTTGAAATCAAAGCAAAGGGTGCTGCCTGCATGCCAGAAACCCACTCAGCAGCACGGACACCTCTTGATGGAGATAAAGCAGCCAAGCTTTTCTGAGCTCCAAGGGTTTGCCTCTCTCCTCTTTCCCCCTAGCACAACACAGCCAGAGACCTTCCAGTCACTACATGTAGCTGGTGCTCCATGAAAACACAGGATGAAAAAGGAATGGTTAGCACAAGAGCAATAAAACCATTCAGATGCAGGGAGATATGGTAGCAATATATTAAATGGGGAACAGAAAAAAAAAAAAAGCCAGATGGTTGATCCAATTTACTTTACAACTCCAGATGACTTCACAAGAGGTCACTTGGTGAAACTGAAAGGCAAATGCTTCAGCTTGGATGAAAGCAAACAGCTCCTGCCTGCCAACTTAACGTGGAGGAGACTGAGGAATGTTCTGCTGCAGAATGGCATTGACAGAGCTGGAAAAGTAACATTTTTAAAGGTTTTTAATAGGTTATCACCTTTAGCCTGCACTGCAGCTGTAGCCACTGTTATGCTGGGATTAACACTTCAAATGCCAGGATTTTAGAGCATGAGTGATGAACTGCTCATGCTCTTCATCAAGAATGGCTCCCACACACACAGAACAGCAGCATTTCCTGCCACACAGAAGTGGGATGTGGATGTCCTCGGTGTTAAAATCCTCGTGTTCCCATTCTGAAGTCCAGCCACTCAGTAGTCCTATCCCACAGAGCCCACCAGTGGTGGCAAGGACACCTGGCAGGTCACCCAGGCAGCAGGTGAAAGGAGCCTCCCAATTCCTGGTGCCCCAGCCCTGCCTGGTGGTGCAGCCAACACTTCAAAGTGTTTGGAGCTGAGAGCAGAAGCTTGGAGCAACTGTCTGTGCTTGAACTGCTTTATTTCTTGTGTGTGGGGGGAAAAACAATCATAACTTAATTTTTTAGACATTGATAATTTTCTTGTGCTGCCACCCATGCTTTGGGATTGACTTTTGGCATATTACTGCTGGTAGTGAGGTTTCTCTCTCCTTCTGCAGCCCTCTGAGAAGCACCAGCCTTTCTCCAGAAGATGTTCCAGAAAGGTTTTGTCTGTGCCCACCTGAGTAGAAGTGGCCTTTGCTGGGAAAAAGGAGTTACAGTGGCAATGATCCTGAGGGAGCAAGGTAGAGACTGTGCACGTGTGGATGAACAAAGTTTTCCAAAAGGTAACTGCCCCTCTCCATACCAGGAACACTTCAGTGTCCCTCTCTCCCTTATTTGTGCTCAGTTCTCCAGCTAACACAGTTGTTCCCTTCTCCTGTCCACTTCCAGCCACGTGCCAAGGTGCTGCCCCTGTGTTTGGTCCCCTGGAGAGCTGAACAGCCCCAAGGTTTGCACTGGGGTTGGGTTGTGCTGTCCCTTGGTGTGCAGGCAGTGTGTACATGGGCCACAGGCTGGCTGGGAAAGGGAGCTGATCCCCTGCAAACCAAAAGGAAAAATGACCTCTAGAAATGCTGGGGGGGGACCACCCTTGATAGTTTCTTTGCAGTCTCTCCCAACAGATCAGCCTTGAACTACCTAAAATAACGTGGTAGCCTTGATTTCCATAGCTTTTGATTTCCAGCATGTAACAAGGGCTGGGAAATGACATTTTTGGCACATTGTCAGAATGATTTTAACCCGAGAATGCTCCTGTACAGATGTTTTCCTTGCTTTCTCTAAAGCAAAGCCAAAGAAACAGTATGGGATGCTCTGAATGAGATGCCTAGGAAGACAGATTTGGGATTTCCCAGCCAGCTCTACTTTGGCTGAGAGCAGCAGGAACTTCCCAGCCCTGGAAGGGCCTTCTTGTCACGGCCTGTTCCCTGCAAACGTGTTTGAGAGGCAGGATGGGGCCCCCACCTGCCTCTCTGAGCTGCCTGTATCAAACAGCACACCCAGCCAAACCACTCTCAAGTGTCTGGGCTCTTGCTTAGGGCTAAACACCTTTTGCCAAGTTGCTTTACAGCACTATCAAGCCTTTGCTCCCCAGAGTAACAGCTCAGAGTTCACTTAACTAAAGAAAATTTTTTGCTTTGAATTTTCCCCTGGGGTGATTCACTTTTATTTCCAATTTTTTCTGTTCCTCCTTCACTGCACTTTCTTTGGAAATGAATAACTGGGTGATTTTCTTTTAACCTCCCCAACTCTTTCAGGCACAAGGCTGTGTGTCCATGGAGGTGGCCCCAGCCTGGCTGTTCTGTATGAGGTATGTACACTTTTTTATTTTCCAGGAGATGCATATTCTGCTTGCCAACATCAGCAGCTCAGGACAGAGGCATGCACCAAGCAAGGTACCCTCCCTCTGCCAGCTTCTGGGTGTTTTCTGCCAGGCTTTCTCTCCTCTTGACACTTGCATGCACTTCCAGGGATCATTCATACAGCCTGATCTCCTTGATTAATGTTAATACCTCTAGGTGTGAAAGCTACCTTCTAAAACAGGGTTGTGATTCAGATGTGCAGGAATATTTCAAGTCCTCTGGTGACCACTTAGTGTCAAGCCTGCTCTTAAATTCTCCACTGCCAACTCTGCAGAACAAGTGCAGTATTATCCATTTCCCTGTCTCCTTTAATATAAATATATGGTATTTATATTTATGGTATAAATACCATAGCTACCATCTATGTGGAAAACAAGAGCTGCCACCTAAATGCAACAGCAAAGAGCAGAAAAACCAAAAACCCAACCTTGCTAAATAATCTTATTTCCTAAGAGCAAATTTAAAGCATTTCTTCTAGACACAGATTAAATAAGCTTGGAATCAGGATTTTCTTAGCAGTCAGTCTCCATTTGAGAGGAATGAGGCAGTAAAAGGTTTATCTAGCATTTAGAGTCTACTTTACATGAGGGCACACACATGAGGGCCTCAGGTTAAAAACACTGCATAAAGCAGTGTTGCTGCAGCTTGGCATGTGCTCTTCATGGCACAATGTAAAATTCCTGCCATCCTTGATTCCCTGCAATACTTAGAGAAGTTGATTTCAAAACATATTTAATTAGTAATTCATCAGCTTCTGTTTTCCACAAAAGAAATCTCAGAACTGAGCATTAGGAAGAGTCAGGGTAGAGTTTGGATCTCCTGCACAGAAGCAACAAACTTGTAATGGGAAATGGATTGTGTTTGTTTTATCTGAGTGGCACAGTTGTGTTACTGTAGTTCTCTCCTGTGACAGAAGATAGAGGGAGTAAAACTCCTGACCCATTTTTCAGGGAGAATGATGCTCCAGAATCCTGGAGCCCTATTCAAAAGCCTTGCCTACAATCCAGCATTATTCCTGCAAATACCTTGACACTATTCCTTGCACATGAATTCCAGTTTCACAGAACAGTTCATACACACAGCTCAAGGTAGGAAGTCCTTACACAAACAATCTCACTTTTCAAAGGTTGCTGCCAATGCTCCAGAGAGAAATGACAAGGAACTCCATACACACACTCATTTTTATTTTAATAAATAGAGTTTTACAAGCTCAGGCTTTTTTTTTTTAATCACATATACAGAACAGGAAATGCCTGACCAAGTAACATGAATTGAACTACTAACCCTGGGAAGGAACACATGCCCTCTATAACACTGAAGACCATAACTGAGAGGGGATTTGCCATCAGCAGCAGAGTAATTTACTTCACAGATCAGACAACTTGAGAGAGATGTGGCCAAAGCAAAGAGAGTGACCCTAAATGGACCACTTGTCTTTATAGAGTCACAACAGTGTAAGGAAAGCCAAGAGCCCAAGTGCCTCCATTTTCTAGTGCCACTTCTGGATGAATATGTATGTCTTCACATCCTTTGAGCAATGCATTCTAACCACAAGTAGAAAGGCTAAGCACAGCAGGTATGCAAAATTATTCGATTGAAGAACAGATACTGGATGACACAGTAATGTTAAATTTCAAGATTTTAAATTAGCAGATGCTTTTGCATCCCCTTCAGTATGGCAGTGGAACAGATCCCACCTTCTCTCATAGAGGTTTTAGTCCAAAAACTTCCTGTTGGCATTAGCACCAAAGAGAGCCACTCTGATTTCTGGCATCATCTGTAGAGAAAGAGCACATCAGTTATGTGAAATGGGCAATAAAACTGCTGTGTGTTCTTCCTGCAGGCACTGTGGGATAGTCAGGTTGGCTTCAAAACTAACAAGTCAGTTCATCTGAGCTTTCTGAAGTCTTTCTCTGATCACACATTGCCTGCTACTCTATAAACTGAAAGCACTGCCTGTACTGCAGCATAAGAGATGCCAGAGCTAGGGTTTTTTTGCACTTGGGTGTAATAGGTCTCAGCCAAAGTTTGTACTCAAGCTAGCTTCAGTAATTCAAGTTAGCCTCAGCATTTCAGCATCTTGACTGCAGTGCAGTCATAACCAAGGCTTTCAGTATCACAATTTATAGAGTTTTATGCTTAAGCTTAACTCAAAAAGAATCATTCTGGGGAAAGCCAGAATTACCTATTCTTTGCTGCACAAAGAATAGGTAATTTGCTTCTTTCCATTAAAAAATAACTTCCTACTTGTCATTCCCAATAAAATCTGATGCCATGCACTATTGTGGCACTTCGGAAACACAAGGATTTCACTACAAGAACAAATTAGTTAATTGTGTTTTGTTTACCTAGGTTGTTGGAGAAACTCACCTGCTGGGCTACAAGGTCCAGTCGACTTTCCAGAGTATTGGAAACTTTAATTTTACCATCACTGTTGTAGATTTCAACACCTCCAGCACTAAAGATGGACAACAAAAAAGAAGAAATTCAGTGAAATCCACAGGTCAGAGTCAGAATGTGGCAAACATATCCCAAATCAGCATTTCTAGGCTAGTCAGATACATGGCTAAGATTTCTCTTTTTTAACTAACAACCTTTTTGATCATGTCTTAATAGGAGTCAGCACAAAGAGGTGCAGTGAAGCACCAGTGCAAAACATCTTTGGAGTTATCAGAGACCACAGCTATGTGCAAGGATCCTCATTAGCACGTTTGAAATGTAAGTGGAGCTGTGCAATTTGTCCCTTCAAAAACAGCTTCAGACTCTGTGTTATTAAGACAGCTGTCACATTTTGGAAAGTGAGGAAAAGAGCTGGAGGTATTGTTTGTTGGCCCACACATAAAGATGACAAAACAGACAGCTTTGTCTGTGGTACCTCTATGATACCATGTGGAAATGGAGCCTTGCAGACAGAACAGACATAAACCCCACCAAGTGATTATCCTGCAGCACCTTATGAGTCAGTTTGCTTCATCTTGAGACAGAAAGCATGGCTACATCCCTTTTCTCTCTCCTTACAAGACCAGCAGTTCAGTTCCTGTGCACAGTTATTCCCTACTCCAGTACTGTGAATCAGGCTGGGGACTGCACAAAACTTTTCCTCACATTTTTGATGGAGGCAGTGCTTGTCTGGAGAAAACTGCAGAGTCTGTCTCTGATAAACTCAAAGAAGTGCCAGTTCCACAAGAACAGCAGCAGCCACTTTGAGGACATTCCATACTCAATTTTCTGACACTAATGTGAGCTGTGACATGAAAAAGTTGCATTAAGTTAGTGCCCTGTACAAACCAATCCCATTTTCCTTACATATCTTCTGGCAGGAAGCTGTCTTGGTCAATATGAACATCCACATCCCTTTTAATGGCATTTTTGTAGATGGGAATGCTCTTCTGTACAGCATTCTAGGACACAAGATAAACCTCCAGTTAGCACTGACAAATGCTACTGCAGCACTCAGGTTTGGTAACTCAATCACTTGTACTAATAAAATAAAAGTATTGAGGCCTCTTTTTTTAATTAAGCAAATGCATTTCAATTTGGCTCTTCAGCCAAACCCAGTTATAATTCTTAATACTGTATCCATCTCTAAAGTTTCCAAGGTAATATCCAAGCAGGGAAATGATCCCCAACTTTGGAAGCCCATTGTAGCTGCAACAGAAGTGCAATAAGCAAAGCTTGTTTTCATATCACACAGAGGGGGATCTGAGCAGCAAATATCTGCAGTCAGGTCTCAGCCTCTGTGAGCAGGGCACTGTCAAAATATTCCAGGTGTCTTACCTTAACCATGGGGAGATCCTGCTTCCTGCACCGAACAACTAATTTGGGCTCAAGCAGCTGGTAGAATCCCTGCAAGGAATAACCATTTCAGTTTCAGGAAGTCAGCATTCTCTTAGAATTATTTAACCCCAAGAAAGGAAAAAAGCTGATAAATTTGAAACCCAAGCCCCAACAATATCAGCCTCATTTATTTAGATCTTTGCTCACAGGTTCACCTCACAGAGACATTCTGAGAGGACAGCACTAATACCTGGGGAAGAGCCCAAATATGGATGATGTTTTTGGAACTCAAGTGCAACTAAACATGTGGAATCTCAGGATTGTGTTGGCCAGGTAATGTTCTTGTACAGATAATGATCACTGCTGTCTATGTAGACAGAGCAAGCAACCAAGCTCTTGAAGACATGCAGCAGTTTCAGATGCCTGTTTTAATAAATCCTGCCTTGCAGTTCCTGTGGTAATACCTGAGGCTGGAACAGAATAAAATAAGTTTAGTTCCAGTTTGAAGGGACCTACAATGATCATCTGGTCTAGCTGTGAGCACAGGTCCCTCACTGGATCCAACATGAGCCAAGACAAGCGTGGCCAATTGGCAAGAACAAGAAAGGTTTGTTTGATGTACTGCAACACCAGGGCTGAGTGTGACAAACACCACCCAGCTGGAGGCACAAACTGGTAGGAGACACTGCTGAGAAAACTCTGCCATCCAAGTGTGACAGGAGAGATTGTGGGTGGCTCCTGGAGTTCACAGCAACAGGACCAGTTTGTGCCAGAAGGAGGCACCAGAGCTCACAGGACTGACCTGGCCAACCCTCACTGGACTTTCTGCTATTCATTTCTGGGCCTTGAGGATGTTCTTCTAGGCAAGCAAAGCTCTGGTTTCTGCTTTCTGTGCCTGCTTCTGTCACAGGCACATTCCACAATACAGTAAATTTGTCAAACCTTATAAAGTCTCAAATGCTGAAAAGGTTTTTGAAAGGGTATCAGCTGACGTGTGGGTTTGGAGAAACAGCCTCTGACAAAGGTGAATTTGATCACTGATCACTGCAGGAGCTTAATGTGTGCACCCTAAAATGTGTGTGCACACCCAGCAATTATTCTTACAATGGACCTGCTGCTGGTGTACCAGGTTCTACACCTCAAAATAAACCACAACCTTTTCTGTTCTGAATCCAACACTCAAAGATATTGAAGAGATGTTTAAAACTCAAAAATCACCCAGCAGCATTTGGTCCAGACTCCAATACAACTTTAACTTTCAGAGGGCTATTTCTTGTGGGGAGACAGACAGAGACAGTGCTGAAAGCAATCTTGCCTCCAATATATTGCAGCTGTGTTAATTACCAAAGAGTGGGAACAGCCTGGCCCTCACAGCCATGGGTGTGATAATGATTTAGTGAGTTGGACTCTGCTGGCCGTGCTGTGAGGAGGAAGGGACAGGAGGGTGTGAGAGGGACAGAAAAGGTGAGATGTTGTACAAGGGACAGACAGGGATAGATGGCCGTGCTGGGGACAGGAAGGAGCCAGCTGGAACTGCAGAACAAGGGAGAAGAAAGAGAGAAAGAGCCAGAGCTGTGTGGAGCTGCCCATGGGAGGCTACAGAGAAAAGGTAAGAAAGATTTCCAGATAACAAGGTGCTGATGCTTGAAGCCTTCTGATGTTTTACTGAAACACTCTGAGTGTCGTGGCCATCTCTACAATGAGAATTTCTGACAACAGCAACCTTAGGGGGCTAGGACAGCAATGATCCATTTTTCACAATTTAAATATTTACCTGTAGAACTAGTCCATCCAGGAGTGTCTGGTACCTGGCAGTATCCTTCACCACCTTGGCAAGTCTCTGCTTGGCCTCATTCAGCAAATCCTACATTCAGAAGAAATCAGATCAGCAGAGCCCATCTGTTTGGCATTTGGTTTCATGCCTACCAACTTTCTGTACTTCTATTATAGCTCTCACACCCTGCCAACACGTAAATGTACACTCCAGCTGGTGTTCATCCAAGCTAGACCTCCATCTCTGTGCGTGGCACACTATCCCTGCCCAACACTTCCTTCTTCCTGCCCTGGGCTGACCTCATTAGAACCTGACAATAATTCCTTTTGTGTGAAAAAGGGAGAGCTCAGGAGATACTCAGAATGTTAACTTAGATAAACTAAATATGTAGTGGATAATTGCTTAATGTAAAATCATACAGTTGTCCAACTAATTTTTTTTCAGCTTTATGGTTGAGCTAAGAAATCTAATCTATTTTTCCATCAAATAGTATCTATGTTAGGTATTCTTTGATTGGAAGTAAATGCAAGTCAAAATTTAAAAGAGAGATCTTATTTTTAATTTGAAGTAGCTCTCTTGATTATCTTTACTCAGCAAATCAGTATTGGATGAGATTGAATTTTTAAGAAATTTTTAAAGAGTCAACTCAAAGCTCCTAAAACTGAACCTCAGAAATGCTTCAGAAGAAGAAACTCTGTGATTAGGTATAAACCTTTCTTTCCTGTTCTACCTCATGGTGTTTAGAAAAGGAGTGCACAGTAACACAATCAAAGTGAGGATATAAAACTATCACAATTTACTGTCATGGTCAAACCTAGTTATTCTGTCCTCCCTAGAGTAACACTGCATTTCTGGAACTGCTCATCTCTCTTCATGAAAGAAGCCAAAGATCTGATAAGGGAAGAAAGAGTGAGCAGCATGTGACTTTAAATGTCTTAAAATGAGGAAGAGTGTTTAGAATTACTCAGAAGCATGAGGTTGAGTCAGCAGATAAATGAGGAAGAGATTGCCCAGCAGAGACTACCACAACAGAGTTAGCCCTTGAGCAATCCACCTTCCCCCTCTCTGGGAATACAATCTAAAGTTTGAAACTCATTTTAAAGAGTCAATAAATGGTGATTTTCTTCTGCTAACTCCTCTTTTTCACGGTCGCGTCAACCTGAACGTTTATCCCATCTTTTATCTTTGACTTCCACGGGCCTCTCAAGCTTTTCCAACAGCTCAACAGCCCCATCTAGCAGCACATGGAACACCCAAATTATCTCTGAGATAGTGGGCTGGGAGAGCACAGCAAACCTCAGTGAGGAGAACGGGGACACGCTGCCAATGGTGGGAGATAAACACAGCAAACCCAAACAAGCCTGAATGTAGCCTGCTCTGAGGAATGATTTCTCACCCTCTGTGTCAACACACACACTGGTCACCTACCAGAGCAAGAAGCAAAACTTTTCATGTACTATGGGCCACTGAAGGACAGAAGAAATCCCAGTTAGTGATGCTTTAAGCCTACTTGCTTATGCCATGCTGGGTTTTTCACATAAATGTTGCTTCAGGCAAATGGGATTTCAAAGTTCTACCAACTGAGCAAGAGAGAGTTGCTGCTCTTTAAAGAAACAAGCTCCTGTGCAAATGAGAGATACAGCACTGCCTGCAATGCTCCTGGCAGACCAATGTATGTCCCTAAAACAGCAGGTAATGGAAACTGAAAATAAGGAGATTAGCAAAGCTGGACTAAATCCTCACGGCCTTTTCAGAGCAGCTTGGAAAGCCATTTTTTATGTTGATGAAAGCATCACTCAATCAAAACTCATATTTTCTTTAGAGAACAAAAATCATATTTTCTTTAGAGAACAGTTCCATTTCCTAACATATGGCAGAAATACTGTGTGTTTACTTCAGAGATACTCACTGCAATAAGGTCATCCCTTGCCTTGAGGACCTTCAGCCTTGCTTGGTTCATCAGGTTGGACATCTGACTGCAAGTTGCATGATAAAGTTGAATCAATCCATCAGCCTTTGACAGAGGAACTGTAACATTTAACTGCATGCTTTGCATTTGAAGATAACAATTCTACAACACTTAAAAACAAGGTCTGTTCACCTGTTGGAATCTGTTTCTGGACTTGCACAGAAGATTAAACTGCAGAACCCCTTGCTTGGTGAAGACCCAGTGAAACTAAACCTGACATAATAATTTGTCCCAGGATAACAGACATTAACTACATAAAGAAATGTGAAAGATTCTTTCATCACACTGTTATAGCACTGTAGCTCAGCTTTGATAATTTCTCCCCAGAAAAAACCTCACAATTAGAACTAAATACGTTGTCTACAATTTGCCTGTTTGCAAGGGAAGAAGAATTTTGTATAAAATCACAACAAAATGTGAGCTCAGGCTCTGAAGCCAGCTGTCTAACCCAAGCAACTTACATTTTCTTTTGCTGTTCAATTTGCTTCTCCTTCTTTTCATAATACTCCATGATTTTCAGCCTCTGTGTCTGAACAAGGCGACCCTTCTCAATGTTGAATTCTTCTTCTGCCTACAGTAAAAATTAAATAACTGAAGTGGAAATTGATTCCTTGGGCTGAAAAAAACAGAACCAAAATGTAACAGAGCACATTCACAGACAGGACAGGATGATATAATTTATGGTTCCATATAAAAACCCTTCACCTCTCTAAGTAATCCTTATACAAGCAGGGTGACAGCACAGCTGTTACTTTTTTGTAAAGCTTCACCCGATAGAATGTAAAAACACATGGATAATTCTCCTACTTATACCTGAAAATCCAATCTCAACTTCTGAATTCTGTTTGCAGATCTCCAGGAATACCTGCTTTAGTAGTGATTAAATATTTGTGTAAATCTAAATGTTTAAGGGAGATTAAATATTATCAGCAACACATATGCTGAATCCAATACCAACAAGGCATTTCTCCAGTGGTATAATGCAGATTGTTGGGGGCTGAAAGGCACCATTAATCCTTCTTCAGCAAACATCTATACTCTATCACCAGGTTAATATTAAACCAGTCTCTTGTGGCTTAACCTAAGTGAAGCATTCTGCAAGTAATTCAACTCATGCCTTAAATACTAATTCAGTGGGGGAAGGTGTTCTACTTAATCCAGTTGAGTCATGTTACCACTCAGCTCTCCTGATTGCTTAAAAAAGAGGGTGAACTTTGATACCAGTATATTTATATTCAAGAACCACCAAAACACTGACCAAAACCAGCTCTGAGTCATTTTCATTAGTCAAAAGCTAAGAAATGCTAACTTTGTTTGGTACAACATTATTTGCTATGTAATAACTAAACAGGAATCAGCTGTAGCTTACAAAGGTGTTCCAGTTCTCTCTGACTGCAACTTTCAAAGCAGGATGTGGGATGCAGTTTTCCTTTTGCACTTACTGACAGTGAACTTCCATTTTTACCTTTGCATCTATTTCTTCAGCCTTTTCATTGGCTTCCTGCTCAATGAAAGCCATCATGTGCTTGATCTGTAACAAGAGAGAGGAAAGAAAATATTTTCTGTAAGAAAGGACATTGCCCAGAGGAAGTAGGTGTGTATATATATCCTCATTTGTAGATCCTCCATATCCATTTACTAATTCATATAATATTGTTTACAAGGAAATTTAATTGAGCATACACATCAAAGAGTCAGTTCATCTTGCCATGTATTACAAGAAAACTATTATCCCCAATAATTCTATTAATGCTGTTTCACTAGCTGCCATTAGAAAAATGCACATCAGGTATGCAACTATAAAAAAAAAACCCAAAACAAACCAACCAACCCCAAAGTAAATTTGTATAAATGTGAGGCTGGGTATTTTTGTTCTTCATTAATGAGACCAACTTTTTCACTCCTGGGATTATTAAAAAACCTCCCAGACTTCAAAAATCCTCACACAGCAAAATGTGGGGATTTTTATTTGTTATGACATTTATATAAAACATAAATATTAACCTAGATGGCATCTGAATGAACTTTGGCCTTTCACAGGTGAAGAGTAAAGCAAAGCAAAGTGATGCTGACCACTCTGGTCCCATTTGTACAGCCAGAAGTTCCTTTGAACACCAGAGACACTTCTCCTGAAGAACTGTGATAAATTCTGTAAAGACTTATAAGGTGAGTTTGGAGGGGCTGGGGAAGGAGACAGCAACAGTGACCAGACCACATCAAAATGTCACATGCTGCTTCAGAGCCCCACATGAACCACTAAGTTCTACTTGAAAAACATTTCTGAAGCCACCACAAAGCCCAGATCCAGCAGCTTAAAGACAGGAAAGCAATCAGACCAAGTTCTGTTCATCCATCTCATGCCTTTCTGTGAGGTACAGACACTTGGTGAGCAGACTATAAAAACCTGACTTTTTGCTTGCACTTGGTGATGGGACACATTTTGCAGAAAATCCAGTCTGAATAAACTCACACAAAAGGCTCTATTTATAGAATCTCATGTTAAATGTTTTGAAGAGATTAGAAAGGTGCCAAGGTGAAAACTGAGCCAATGTGTAGAACAGCACTAAGGCCATAGAGATAAAAAAAACAAGTGAAGGCACAAGTGGAAGATTTTAAACGTGTTAACACTGTGGAAGAAGTGAACAGTAACTCCTAAAAATCAAATCAACAGGTTTTCTCTTAATTTGTGTCTGCAAAGACTCTCAAGTGCTTGTTTACCTACAGGATCAGCTTCTTACTCTGCATTTCAAAAAGGACAAGAGAGGCATTTAAAATAAGGATATTATTTTGCTGGGTAGCCTACTGTTGAAGAAGACTGAGAACTAAGCAGCAGCAGCCTTTATGTTACTGAGTCACTTCCTCCAGTGCAGTCTGGTTTCTGAATTTTGGAAAAACACTTCTAACAGTTCTGGACGTTCAGGAAACATCCTCTGCATAAAGAAAAGGAATGAGATGGAAGCAAGCTAATATGGAATCCACTTCTAGACTGGTAAGACTAAACACTGTTATTTCCTTCAAAAGCTGCTGAAATCCCCTTTTGCTTTTTATAGAAATTGAGAGAGATCCAAAGTGAGATTTCACATCTGTAAATAGGATTTGTTTTAATAATGTTGACAAAAATGTATTTTGAAATGAGAGACTTATTTTAAAGCAATATTTCCTACAGAAAGGAAGAAGGGGTTTTCCCATCAGGAGCAGTGTGATTATCCTGATTAACCTTTCCAAGGGAAGTTCTAGATGTTAGATGGGCTTTAGAAGTGACCAGATGGAACAATATATTTAAACATCTTTGACAGAATAACAAAGCAAGTCTGTCAGTGGGAAAAAGTCTCAATCAGAGATGATTTTCAAAGTGACAATCATTGGAAGTGTGGTGGCAAGGAGTTAAGAGGTCCAGCTGGCAAGTTCATGCCAGATTCATCCACGTGCAGGTCTGTGAACCATCAGCACTCTCCTTTCCAGTTAACAGGATCATCCTGGGCTCAGGAGTGACAGGAATGCTGCAGATGTGGAATGCTACTAGTGTTACATGTTTAATACATCACCAGAGCCTGAACTAACCTTTGAAGTTTAGGTCCTTTCTGGCTGAGAAAGATCACCCTAATGTCAGCTTTATTTTTATTATCTTCACAGAAGAGGCAGGAAAAAACCCCCCAAGTTTGCAGATAAAAGGAATACAATGTAATGTTACAATTCTCCTTCTGGAGGAAGGCAACCTACCAATTTTACTTTCATTGTGATGCTTCCTTGCCAAGAGACTATGTTTACTGAATGAGAAAGTGAGACACAAGTACTTGTGAAGCAGAGGGCAAAGGGAACTTGCCTGATCTGCTCACCTCCTGCAAGAAACTACCCAGACTGGTGCTGACTGGATCCCCTCAGCCTCTAACACCACACAGCATCTCCAACCCAGCTGAAAGCAGCTTTTTTAGCTAGGGCAGTGTTTACTGTCAACAGGGACAGGGTGTCCTGCCTCTGGAGGAGTGTCCACAGGCAGACTTCAGGGCTGGAAGTTTCCATTGCAAGCCAAGCCCAGGCTGCCCCACTTTGCTTAGGATGTAGACCTGAAAAGGGCATTCAGGAACGCTGAGCAGCCCACCCAAATGCTAAGGTACAGCTAACTGCAGGTAACACAGCTACAGACAAAAAAAAGACAGGAAATCCTTATGGAACCAAAGAATCTTTAAGGTTGGAAAAGACCTTCGGGACCACCCAGTCCAACCATCAGCTTCACACTATCTCTGTAACCTTTAAACCACTAAACACTTCAGATTCAGACACCTCCTAAACACCTCCAGGATGGTGAGTCCATCATCTCCCTAGGCAACCTATTCTAATGCCTGGCCACTCTATGACTTTTTTATTTTTTTCTAATATCTGATGTGAATCTCTCCTGTCTCAGCTTAAGGTCACTTTCTCTGGTTCTCCCTCTGCAGGCACGGAAGAAGAAACTGGCCTCACCTCTAAACATCTGCCACGGCAGTATGTAAAAAGAGTACTCATCTTAGGCTGTGCATTCACCTGCCTTGGGGTGCAATTAAACCCTGCAGACAGCACACAGCCTGCTCATGAACCCTCTCGTTATAATCTGCCGTAACATGTCACCAAAATGCTTCATGGAAGTTCCCCGCTGGGGCCCATCCACCCCGGCAGGGGAAAACCCGCTTTGTCCGGAGCCTCCACTTTCCAAGCCAGCATCCTTCCCCTCCACCCATCTTCCTTTCCCAGGGGAGCTCCCCGGTAGAGCGGCAGAGCCGGGCCCCAGCGCTGCCCCGCGGGCCCCGGCGCGGTCAGTCCCGCTCCCCGCGGCCCTCCGGGGGCTCCGCTCGGGCCGGGGCCCGCGGCCCTACCTGCTTCTGCACGTCGGCATCGCTGAGCGCCATGGCGGCGGCGGTGGCGGTGACAGTGGCGGTGACAGTGGCGGTGGCAGCCGCAGGCCCGAGCAGACGCTCCCGGTGCCGTCGGTGACCACGAGCGGAATCAGATCCGGTTCGTGTCACCGCCGGGGCGGGGCCGTCACACGCCACGCCCACCGCGCCTCCGGGCCTATAGGGACGCGAGTTATGTGTGACGTCATGCCGCCATATATGGCACGCGGGTGCCGTGTCGCTGTCACTGCCGCTGTCACTGTCACTGTGAAAACTTCACAGGAGCACTGCAGCGAGTTAAACCTGCAGCAGGCAGAAATGAAACACGGGGACGAGCTCGCTTGTAAGCCCCCAAAGTAGCTTTGTGTTGGCAGTGCCCTGCGCTCGCCGTGCCGGGAGAGGCAGAAGGATGCAGGAAACAGCTGGACAAGGGGAGGGGAAGGGTGGCCCTCACGTAGTTCTGTTACTGCTGCCATTCTTTATGCCAAAATCTAGGCAAACTTCATAATCTATAATAGTATTCGTTTGTTCTATTTGGCAAGAGGCTTCCATTTTCACTCTGTAGGAACATTTCGTGGAAGAAAAGAGAACCATTCCAAATCGGTGTCAAATGCGGTATTTGTCACATCCATGCTTCTTCTTCATTTATTTCCATTACCTTAATTTTTCTGTGCTTTTTAAAAAACGTTATTATAAAGCTATGTGTGTAACTTTGATGTCTTTTCATATTGCCGTTATAATGCTGGCTGGAAATCAGTTTGTACTTTGGGTCTGAAGAACGCTTTACTATTACTTCAGGCACCATCCAAATAATATAAAATCCAAGTTTTAACAAAGAAGAAATAATATATAATAGTAAATGATAATTATGTCTATTATTATAAAATAAATATTATTAAATAAAACAGCAAATACAGTTGGAATTAAATCCAGAATATGTTTCTTTTCCTTGTGCCCCCTGCCTTGCGGGTGGGGTTTGGTTTGGGACTCTGACCCACCTAACCCACACCTGACTTGGAGGTCAAGGCCGCGGAGACTGAACTGCCACAGGGTCTTTTTTTCCCCGAATGCGTGGGGAATCCGGGAGCGGTTGGCATAAACCCTCCGACCCACGTTTCTTCCTGGCGACCGCGTCCCTGTCCCCGTCCCCACCGGGAGCCCCTCCCGCCCCACCCGGCAGACACGTGACGGAGCCCCCGGGCCCCGCCCCCTCTCCGGGTCCCGCCCCCCTCCCCGGCGCGAGCCGTGACGCGCGGCACGCGCCGCGCCCCGCGCGCTCCTGCCCCCGCCCCCTCCATCATGGCGGCGGCGGCGGCAAATTAGGGCAGAGCCCGCGCACCGGCCGAGCGCGCGAGCGCGCGCGCGCGCCCGCCCCCCCTTCCCCCCCCCCCACACCGCCCCCGGCGGGAGCGACCCGGGAGCTGCGGCCGCTCCTGCACCTCCTCCACCTCCAGTTCCTCCCCGCGGCGCCCGCAGGTGAGGACCGGGCGTGGGAACGGGGCGGGCTGGCTGTTTATTTATTTCTTTACCTACGTGTCTGCCTGCATTTGCTTATTAATTTAAGGGTGGTGGGGGGAGCGGGCACCAGCGGCCCCGCGCGCTCCCGCCTCCCCTCCCGCGCGCGCGCGCCGCCGTCCGTGAGGGGCGGGGGGGGGGGAGAGCCGGGCGCGAGCGTTTCACCGGGGGCGCGGCGGGGGCAGGCGCGTCCCCTAGCGGTCCGTGCCACTCCCGGCCCCCCCCTCACCGCGGGCGAAGGACGTGCGGACCCCGCTCCGCCCGGGGGGACACCCCCGGGGCGCCCCCGAACCCAGCGGGCAGCGGCGGCGAAGAGGCCGTGCCCGGCCTCCCATCGGCGGCGGAGAGCCGGCGGCTCCCCCGCTGCAGGGGCCGCGGCTGCACGCAGGCAGTCCCGCACGGCCCCGCCGGTGACTCATGCCGACGCCGTGCCCGCCCGCCCGGGTATAAATATCTCATTCATCGCCGTAGTAACTGAGGGGTTCACGCTGCGCTCCCGCCGGCGGCTCCGGCGCCGCTGAAACTTGGAACGGCTTTTTTTTCGGATTCTCAAACCCAAATAGGCACGTTAAGACAGGAAAGTGAATGGAAGCTCGTTAATCAAAGCTGTGTTTCTCATAATTTAGTGTTGAGAGATGGTTTGAAGGTGCAAAGGACTGAGGATCTTTGTAGTGGATAACGCATGCAGCTTTTGTTTTTCTTCCTAGAAGAGAAATCACACCGTTTGCCTAGAATGCTCACTTAATTGCATTTTTGTCAAAGGTCAGCCATAACCACTGTCCAGATAAAGAACAATTATGTTTCCCAGTATTTCTATCCATTAAGTGTCACCAGAGGATCAGTATTGGCTGCAGAATTGATTCATTTCCAGTAGGAACTGACATGTTTGAACTGAGTAGTTCTCAGTTTATTATAAACAATCTCTTAGTCATACCCTCATACACAGTTGGAAAAGTACTCAGGAGAATTTATCTCCCAAGTTGATCACAATTGGGTGCTTTGGATAGTCCTGCCTGTTATGGGAAGTGTTTCCAGAGATAAACTGCTGCAAGGTTTAACTAGCCCACACATGCAAGTCTCACCCAAAATCCCCACACAACCCTTCTGGTAAGGCTGTAGAGCGCCTGAATATTTTCCATCTTGTTGATACGGGGTGTGGCTTTGTAGACCTGCAACTCCTTGAAATTCGGTGGGTTTGGTAAAGAGCACCGTGTAAACCCGAGGCTGTAGATGCAGCTGAGCTGAGAGAGGCAGCCTGTTGCAGAGATTGATGGCAGGAAGACGACCCAAACCGTGAGCATATCGATGTCAGGCGGCCCTAAAAATGATTTGAGCTGCAGTGCTGCTGTCGTGTTGCCTGCGTGCCTGCCCGTGCTCGGCTGGCTGCGGCCGTGTGTGCGTTGCAATAATTCAGCAGCAGCAGGAGGGGTTCTGCCACAGCAGCTCGAGGGGTGATTGGGTTTGTGGCTGGTAAGTGACCCATGCTCTAGGTGGGGAATGCAGCCAGCTCTGGAGTGACTCCCTTTTGGAGTGGAAGCTGAGGGCCGTGGTGCTGCTGTTTGAACAAAGCTCTGGCAGCGCTGATGTTTCTGAAATCCATAGGTGACATTGATTGCCTGTGCTGTTTTATAAAACCAGCTGAACTGCTCTGGGCAGTGGAGCAGTGATGGTGCATTTTGGGGTTTGAATGACGCGCAGTAAACACGTCTTGATGCACAGGAGGGTTTTACAGCTCGGGACTGAAACACAGCCTGGCCTCATGGCTTGGGATTATATTCGCTGTATTCATTGGTAGGCTTGTGCTGCCCATTATCCAATTTATAACTCTGCCCCTGGATTAGGACGTGACAGATGGGGAAATGTCAGTCCTGCTGCAACTCCTGCTCTCAGGTCGCTTGAGCAGCTCAGCCCACATGAAACAAGTGACAGCAGGGCCGGAGGAGTGACAAGCTAAGTAAGCTCCAACAGGTATAGCCTCCTATCCCCCAAGGGTGCAGGAACTGGGAAAGGTGAATGGCTTTGTAGGGAGAAATTGGTAATAATGTTGATCTCTGTAGCTTTTTAAGGACAGTGTTTCTGCAGTGAATTTGTTAAACCAGAAGCAACCCTCTTGCCCTGGCTTTGAGACTTAGGGAATCTGTGTAACGCCTCATTTCCTCTGCTCCATTGCATCTCCTGAACAAGCTTATCCTCTTAAACACTTTCTGGACTCTCTTCCATTTTGCTCCTTTAGTGGAGAGCTCTCTTTCCTCTGATCTAGTCTCTCAAGCTGTGTGTCCTTTTTCAATCCTGCTCTTTCATGAAAAATGGCCTTTTCAGAGATATTTACAGTATCTGAGTCAATATTTCTGTGTTTCTCTTTGTAAACAAAACCAGTCATTTGTGATCCAAAACGAGTCATTCAGTTACTGTGCTGTGGGCTTCTCTCAAAGGAAGGCCAGTGATTCCAAAGTGCACTTCCACTCATGACATTCTTTTATGTGAATTTGAAGATTTCTTCCATTCAAGTTCTTAAGTCTCCCTTCTCATTTCAGTATAAAACTGCCTCTCAAAATATATCCACCAAGATAATTCTTTTTTAATCATTCTTTCCCCAGGGAAACATTAGCCACTATTTAAATAAGCAGTGGTCTGATTCTCTCTCTCTCTCTGGTTTTTTCTTCCCCTCCTCCCCTCAGAAGTGCTGAGCCAAGCACGCTGTAATTTTTGTGAATTAGGCCTCTCTGTTGCACTGTGCTGCTTTAGATATCATGCTTGTTTTGATCAACTTTTAAAATTTCATTTTCTGCATTGATTTAGAATTATATTTTGAAGAACAATCTCTGTTATATATTCAGACTTATTCTTTGGTCCACAGTTTCTGGATGTCTCTGGACCATCTGTCAGGCTGATTTTTTTCAGGAGAGATCAGTTCAGGTTGTCTGGAAGGGCTCCCATTCACTGTGTAGGCATTGCGAGAAGCATTTTGATTTCAGGGCTGTGGATCTCTACTGAACAAACCAGAACTGAAACATGCTGGGGAGCTTTTGCTTTTTGGTGAATGGCACCTTTCACACCTGATGATGTGAACATGTGATTGCATGTTGGGGTGTGGTTTGAAGAGCAGATCTGTTCTTAAAGGATCCTAAAGTCTTCAGAGCAGTTTTGTGGGGTTTTTTTTCCAGAGTCTCTTGCTCTATGAAAATCTCAGTTATGGAAGAGGCTCAAGGGTAACTGTATTGTGCAAAAGCTGTGATTTCTTACATTTCTAGGGCAGGATGTGTTGCCCATGGAGCACTTTGGGATGGAAGAGGCAGCACAGATGAAGTTTTGGCTCCAAGTTTATTGTTTCCTTTGTATATAATTCACTACTTTGGTTCAAGCTGTAGCAAAGACACAAGCAAACCTTTCTGGTAAAGGCTTTCAGGCCGTGTATTTTCAAATACATGGAGCAAGAGGCAGGGCTGCCATAGTGTGGACTTCATGAGACAGCCCTTTTCTGTTCTCAGTACTGAAGGAGTTTCAGAAACTAGAGTTTCTAAAGAGAATAGTCAGCCAATTTTACACCAGTTCTTTTCCATTTGCAGCTTTTAGTTTGGTGGTAAAGTTTTCTTTGCCAAGCTACCTACTCCCACAGCACAGTTCTAGTTCTGTTTATCCTCAGTAACCAGTGTACAACTGCTGTTAATCTGAGTTCCTTCTCAGGGAGGAGGGATTAGAAGTTAGCCCAGACATCTTTAATAGCTAGACAGGCAAGTGCTTTTCTTTTGCTTTCTCGGTTTATTATTATTATTATTATTGTTAATCTTGAGGCGTCATTTGCAGATTGTTCTTTGGTTTTGGAACCTGATTCTTTCTTTTAGTCCCAAGGCATTTCCAGTGCAATCCATAACTCCCTTGAGATGGTGATTTCTCTTCCCTGTATGTAGCATTTTGCTCATTCTAATTGCTTTAAACTTGATAAAATTTTTTCTTCTAAATGTAACTGCAGTCTCACATTACTAAATTATCTGGCTCTTTCAATGCCTGTTCAGTAGCTGTTCTGTAGCACAAACTTTCTTGTGTGCTTTTTATTTAGACATCCATTCTGGTGGCCAAGAATGGGCTACTGCTTGTTTGGGAACGACTCTTTGAAGTCCTAGAGAACTTAACTTGACACTATTACTTGACCCATTAAGTTGACAGTGTGTTGGAATTAGTTATCCAGACTTTGCCAAACAAAAAGAGCTAAAACATGCTGATTAATCTCAAACATCCTTTTAATTTGTTGCGTGGCTTTTTCTCCACTTCCATGTTGTTGTTTGAGGTTTTACTTTTTACCATGTTGTTTTTAATTTTGCTCTACCTTAGTTTTTCCTTAGTTTAGGTCTTATTTGGATATTTGAAAAAAGCAACAAAATAATTAGAGTGAAACAGGGAGGAGTGCTTTGGCCAGATGTTGCTGTTAGGTGTGGATTTCTGGTTTATACTTAATAATGTGTGGGTGAGAAATCCAGGACAAACAACCATCTGTTCTCCCAATCCCTACAATGAATGTGGAATTTACTCTGTTGACCATATGTTTTCCATTGCTGTTGGAACAGTAAAATTAATTCGAGGCAATTGTGGTCACTTTTTCTGCATTACAATTTTGGAGCATCATAGTAGCAAATCTGAGAAAGCAGAGAAAATACTCATGGGAGGCTTTGGGAAAGAGAGACTCTTGGAACTTGTCTTTTTACCACATGTTGTGGTTAAGGAAGTGTTCAGAATCAGTCAAAACATGAACACGTGTGGTTTTGTGTGTGGTTGAGATGGGAGGTGTTGGGAGGAGGGCACGTGGTGAGGAACTGCTGGTTTGGCTTCCATGGGAGTGTGAGTGAGAAATGCCACTGCTGGCAGCAGGCAGGGCGCTGCACTGGGGCACACTTGGGTTTACTCTGCATGGTTCTTGTTAAAATAAGAATGCATAGGATATCAGGGCAAAAACCTGGATATTGCTTCAGGATTGTTACATAATTCCTTGTTACATGTGGGTTCATGACCTGTTGCAGCCTTATAAACCAACAAACAAAACATTTTCCTTTTCTCTGGCAGCCTTGCCGGGCTCCCCAGAGCAGCCGACGTGCCCCACGCGAACACAGCCAACCCGATGGCGTCCGCTACTGCCGTGCCTGTAGGATTTCACTATGAAACCAAATACGTAGTGCTCAGCTACCTGGGCCTTTTAGCACACGAGAAGCCACAGGAGCATCCTCCTCCTCCTCCTCCTCCAACTCAAGGTAATATTTGCATATTCATCTCGAGCCATTTACATGTGAGGCTGTATTTGTAATTAGTTCTTCGGGTGTTTCTGCAGAGTGGGAGCCTGATGTTTGCTGTAATGAATCTCTTGGTTTATTCACTGCAAAATGAACAAATTTCAATTGAAAGATGAGAGATGCTGATGGAAACAAAGCTGTTTGTATGGAGATTGCTGTTTTAATTTGAGCTATGCCAGGGCTGATTGGTGTTTAGGAAGCAAGTAAGGGATTTTAGTTGCTGTCTTGAGGCTGGGGGATGGATATATATTACCTTTGTTGAGCCATCATGAGAATTTCAGCCCAGGCTTGCTATTTTTTTGGGACACAAGTGGAAGTAAGGAAGGGTGAGGTGGTGTTTACTGGCAGAAACTGAGTGGTGTCTTGGGCAATCTCCTGTGCTAAATAGTTTTGCCCTATTACACCAAGGCTCCTGTTGTTGTCAGTCAGTGCTGGTGCAGAGATGTGGCCTCTGCTGCTGCTGTTTATTTATTTATATATTTATGAGAAGTCAAGGACTGCACGGAGTCAGATGTTTTCTTCCAGGACAGGTTTATGGATAAAAGAGGTTAAATCAATAAATAGAAGGCAGAATAAAATAAGTTTGTTTCACATAAACCTAGGGGGTAAAACTGTTCTTTATTTTGTGGTGGCAAGCACTTAGGCAATTGTTGTTTGTCAGGATTGCCTGGGTGACTTGTCACTTCTTAATGACATTTTAGTCACTACTAGTTCTGTGATTCAGAATTTATTCTGATGAAAGGAGGATTAAAAAAACCCCAAACCACAGAGAAGTCTTCAGAATATTTTCTTCTCTTTGAACAATCATTTAAGAATGCATATGCTGTCATTTACTGAACTTACCTGTCATGAAATGAGAAATTCCTGAAAAGAAAAGATTATATCAAAGCTATGACAGAATTGCTTTTCAGTTAGGCACTAAATCATATAGCATATGCTGGTTATATTACATATAACTCATTAAATTAATGTTAGTATATTTAATATATAAAATTAATCTTATTATGTTTAAGGTACGTTTGCTACTTCTGCTTTGACTGCATCTGTGGTTCATGAAAGGAGAGGCACCTTAGCTGTTTCATTTTTTGTTGAAAAATGTGCTTATTTTAGCAATAACATCTCATTCTGAAGATCCCATTTATAACTGGGCTGTAACTGGAAATATATTGAGTACATATAAAGGTTCAGTGTGGAAGAGTCTGCTTTGTTCTATAAATAGAAGGTTCAGAAAGGAAAATGTTATTCTTAAAGCATTTTAAAAGTAATTTGGCTGTAGTTACTTTTGAAGTATTTGCAAATTGAGGTGAAACCTTTCCAATGATTCTCATTACTGAAACCTCTAAGCTTCCAATCTGAATTACAGCAGTCTATTTAAATTTTCTAAAGTTTAACACCTAAGCTACAAATGCTTAGATGAAAATTTTGTAGTCACTTAGGAGGAATTTACTTCTCAGATATTGTTTAGATGTGTTAGCTTGTGTGGCAGCAGTCTGTAGTTGGATTTGCTACTAAAATATTCTAAAGCATTCATACTTTACAACTTCTAAAAACTATATCTTGCTACATTTCCCCCAAACCAGACAGTGACCACAATGTCTCCTCTCCTGGTCATATTTCACTTTAATTAGGTCTTTCTTTCAGTGTTTTTGCTGCTTTCTGATAAAAACCTCTGGATCAAATTATTTTGCCTTACTTTTAATTTGCCAACTTGTTTCTCACTCGGTTTTGCAATGCTTTGAATGGACTTGAGGCTGTATTGAACTAAGCAAATGCTTTGTCTTTCTGCTTCAGGTTTTGTCTCATTCTTTCCTATCTCACTTTTCCTGGTGGTGATTTTCTGCTTTCCAAGCTTCTGAGAGGTTTCTTTTGTCTGCTAGCTACATTTTAAAAATCCTTTCTCCTACTTTTTCTCACCTTGCTTGTAATTAAGCAGCGTTTGAGGTGCACTCCCGGGCTGTGTGTTGTTATTTCAGAGTGCTGTGCACATCTCCATTGACTCTTGAGCAGTTTGTATGCCCAGCGTGTATCTCCTTGTTGTTTGGCACGTGGCTGATGCCTGCTTGCTGTAATCTGCACTCCCCAGGAGGGGAGCACAGCCCATAGTGGATATTTCCTGCCCTGCCTAATGCACTGCTGGGAGGTCTCTGGGTGTTACAGTCAGAGTGTGAGAAACCTGGTTAGAACAGGAGAGATGGGAAAGCTGGGAAATGGAAATGAGCTGTTGTCGTCAGGAATCCCATCCTGAGGAGGAGACTTCTGGGTTTGGTGACAGACACAGGAGGGGTGACAACAGCACAGCACTGCTTCCTGCCTCTCAGTGTGTTTTCCAAGCTGTTGATACAACACTTTGAGTGATCCCAAACTCCTTCCATTGTGGATTTCTGTGGTGCTTCAAAATGCTGGTCAGGAGTCTTCCTACTCCATGGCTGAACACCAGTGATTTGTGAATTGAGAGGATTCCAGTAAGAAAACACCTCTGCTTCATCTTGTTTTGCTTTGATTTGGTTATTGTGCTGACAGACCTTCCATGGGAAGCAATGAAGCAGCAATTTTGCCTCTTGCCTTTTTCCAGTTGCAGAACGTTCCTGTATTTTGTGTTTAATTCATATGAGGCACTGACTCTGGTTTTCAGTACTCTCCCTTCATTTATTTTTCTTAGATCTAGATAAGATTGTACTCCTGGTAAATTTTCTGAATCATACTGAGTGTAATGGGGGTATCCAGGAAGACAAGTCATAGCTTGCCCTGGTGGTGTTAACCTCCTTGTCTGCCCGAGTGGGAAAGTGAAGGACTCCTCTAGAGGGCAGTTCAGTGCAGGATCCCAATTCCAGCCACCTTGTGTCACCCTCTGGAGGATCTTCTGCCTTTCCATGTGTACAGAACATGGGAGATGAGGAAAAAAGGCACACTGGGTGTCGTTAGGATTTCTGTATTTCCCTTGAGTCTCCTTCTGCTACAGTCTCCCAGATTTCAGTGAAGTTTCAATACTTCAGTTAAACTAGAAAGCAAATCTGGTAGGTCAAAAACACCCAAACAAAAAAGTGATCCTTCCCAACAGGAGTTGGTACTATTTTATCTCTGCCAGAGCTGGTAGGAGAGATTGAATGCCTTTGTTTGTTCTCCTTCCTTCCCTCCTACCATCACCTGCCTCTGTTTTTCTGCATTTTGTACTAGTTTTTTTTCTGGTGTAAGTCTTTCTGTTTCAAAAACTGAGATAAGAACAAAACTTTAAGAAAGGTTGATAAGTTTCCAGTTAAAACTTCTCCTTTTTTGCAGGCCTGATATGCTTTGCAAGACTAATGGTTTTTGGAGGGTTTTTATTCAGTGAATAGAAAATTCAGAGAAATTACATAGAAAATTACATTGCAGTGTTTCCTTTTGGGTCTCTTGGTTGGTCTTGGTTTTGTTGCAAGAAGGATGGCTTCAATTACAAGCACTGAAATCACTTCTGGCTTCAAGCAAATAAGGTTGATCTAAATCAACACCTGATGAGCACTTGGAAATTTTTATTTTGCTATCTTCTTTTCAGCACAGGGACTGAAGAGAGAGCCATCCACAGCATTCAAAAAAGACAGTTTTACTGGACAAGCCAATCTTTTAACATTATAGCTCTATAGTGTTCTGTAATGGATTTCAGTGTCTCCAGAGGTAAATCCAGCAAATTTAACTGGCCAGTGCTTTGAGAGATTTTTCCTATTAGTTTTGCCAGAGCAGTGATTCTGCAGAACAGTCACTGCAGTTTATTTAAAGCAGAATCCATTAGCAGTAAATTCTGTTACTTTTTGGGAGGTTTCAGGTAGATGAACAAATCAGATAAATTGATAAAACACATAGAGTAACACCACCTGTGTACATCAATGTGGTTTGAGGCCACAGATGAGTATATTTAAAATGTGTGGAAGCTCTCAGTTGTCTGTTCATTAGATTGTAGAGAGGTGCTTTGAATTTTTTCAGAACTCTTGTCATACCTATAAGTACTGGTTCAGACACAGAAAATTATTATTAAGTATTGGAAAACACCTCTACACTTTTCCCCCTGAAGTCACTCTCATTACAGAAGCATCCACTCTTCTGCAGTTGTTTGTATTATTAACTCTTCAAGTGAGTCAAAGTACTTTGGTTTTGTGATTCAGTGTATTTGTATTGTAAATGTTTCTTTGTATTTTATCAAGGAGTGACTTTTAGTGTATTTCTCTTTTTTAATCTACTTCCCCACTGGTTGACACCATCCCATGAGCTTGTGGCTACAACAGACACTGAGGAAAAGTAGTTTTTCTGTGTTTTCCTTGGCAGAGTGAAAAATCTTAAATAATCCCTTAATTTACAGAGCTGAAAGATTTATAGTCAGTGCCATTACTGCATGGTGACATAGATTAGTCAAGAGGTGAGCAAGGTTTTGACAGTTTTACAGTTTCCCTGAGTGCATGCTATCCAATTATTGTGCACAATGACCATTTATTATAATTTTGGAATTACCATATGAAGTGCTGTATGTAGTTAGAGATCTAACTACATTTTCCTGGTTTCCCACACACATAGTACCTACTGTTGGCTTGCAGGAAACTGAGTTTTTTCGTTTTTTACTCTTAGATGATGAACTTACCTGTTAGAGACCTTCCTCTTAGGGAAAACATACCTGTCTGGGCTGTAAAAATTCACATTGTAGGTCAGAGCAGTCCAGTTCTTGGTAATAAGGGAGCTTTTTGGGGTGTGAATTCCCACTTGACTGAGCCTCCTTCCTGCTCACAAAAAAACCCAAGAGTGCTAGTTGGCAATATCTTGTCTCTTTAATATTTTAGACTTTTTCAGTTTCTTTTAAGCTGAGCCTTCTTATGGTTTATAAAGAGCTTCTTTTAAACATTTCTGAAATCAAGGGCTACATCTGTGTGTGGCAGTCCATGGTCTGGAGTTTGCTGGTGTAATGGGTGTATTTTTCACTAAAGGAAACAATTACATTTGTAAAGAGATTTTGTATACCTTTCTCACTTCTCCGTGCTTACAGTAATTTTAGAGTCTTAATGTTTTAAAAAGTCTGAGATATTAAAGAAATATTACAGTCATGCTGAAAGTAAATTTTAAGTCAACTGTATGGAAGTTAATATAGAGACCTAGGAGAACTCGAAAATGAAGATATTGCTAAATTAAAATTACAGGCATGAAAGAAAAAAAATCAGGAGCAATCTGTGACATCAGTGGTTTTCTTTTCCAATCTTCCTTCATTCCCTTGAATTAAAAAGGCATAACATCTTTTCAGTCTCTCCTTATAGTTGCTGTTGTCCCTTGTTAGCTGAAGTTTTGGCTCAAGCACTGTAGAATGAGATGTGCAGACTGTAGTTCTGTGATGAATGACTTCCCATCCCTCCTCTCCTGGGATCAAACCTGGCAAACGGGTTAGTCTTGTATTGTTACTGAGTTTCTGGAGTTTTACTGAAGTATTACATTTATTTAGTAGTCTAATGTTCCCTCATGCAGTGCTTGATAGACTTTCAGAACACATTTTTCTCTGCTTTTTAGGTTACTTCCAAACACCTGAAACCCAGAATCTTAACAGGAGCATAATTGTGCCAAAGTGAGCCTTTATTCCATAAACAGAAAGTAGAATGCACTAACTTGGTTGTGTAAGAACAGTTAACAGGTTTGCTGTGCCTCTGGGTTGGGAAGAGGCCTTGCAGAGTTAATTTACCAAAAGCCCAGAGGAGGCAAACCCATTTCTTGAGCACAAGAAAGCAGTCAATGCTCATGGCTCTTACAAACACCATTTCTGGTGTGACCATTTGCATCTTTGATCATGAAAATATATTCTCATATAAAATAAGATGGTTTTACTGTTTTCTTCCACCTGTTTGGCTAATTGAGAAGAAGATAGCCCTCACTTAGGATCTTTGCTATTGATGTTCTCCAATGCTGTGTGCAGTGTTTGTTGGTAGTGGTCAATATCCAGGAGATGCAGAAAGCTGAAATCCCTTTTATATTGGGGAATAAACAGTGCAAAGTCACTGCTCTGGGAGGGGCAGGGTTTTGATGTTTTGGCATGACTGAATAGTCAGGTGCTCTCGGAATCAGCAGCTGCTGCAAAGTTGTGGGTGTTACGAGATGGAAACCATTGACTGCAGTGCTGATTATCTAAACAGCTCTTTTGTACGCTGCCAGCAGTGGAATTTCTCTTCCTTCCATTTTCCGGGTGATTTCTTATCAAGTATGACAGCTTGTCACGGGTGATCATCGTCACATCAGCCCCGTGAGAATGGGGGCTCCTCTGTCCCTTCCCTGCACGGGGAAAGCTCAGGTTCACACAGGGGGTGGCACTTGCACACACTTGTTGCACTTTGCTCCAAAGCAGTGGTTCAGTTCTTCAAAGAAGCAACTGACAGGGACTGACAGGGCATTAACCAAAAGGAGGAACAGTTTGCTCCTCTCTGGAATTTATTACTCAGAGTGGCAAAGAAGCGCTGCTTGGGAAGGGATTTAAGAAGCTAAGTAAAGTTATTCTGAACACGTGTGGTTAAGTCAAATGGAATTAAACTGGCTATCATTTGTTCTTTTAGACTGGTCACAGAAATATATGAAAACATTTCCTGCTGACTTAAGCATGAATTGGTTTAGAGGGATTCTTGTGCTGAGTTTTTAAGCGTTAACACATGTTCAGTGGTTGATACTGTGGGTTTTTTATGTATTTTTCAATTGTAGGAAACCTTGAAAGCTAATTGTCTAGTGTTTTTTTAAATACAGAAAATGCACAGTGTACTTCACTAGTGTGTAGTCAAATACACATCTGTGTGTGTTTAGTGCTTTTATGGTTTTCACACGTGCTTTTATGTAGTTCAGTGATTATATGTGTCCATTGTGGAAGAAAAGGGAAGACAACACTTGAAGTGAGTTCTAGCAGAGAAACAAACCAAAGAAAACAGACCACAAAGCTGTCATTTACAAGACCACCAAATTATGATTTAGTGCCTTCAAAACAGGAATGAAAAAAGATGTGCCAGAAAGCTGCACTGACTCTTACAAGACTTAGCTGAAGATCTGGATGTGAAATGAGTGTGATGAGGAGGAAATTGAGTCAGATGATACCAACATTACAGATACAAATCCTTTCCCTTTTTGGTTTCTTCAGCTGAGTGAAGAATATCTGTAGAGCAGAACATTTTCTGGATGTCTAGGTAGAACTGTAGCTTTTGGTGTAGGCGCAGAAAGGGTGAGAAATTCAAATGTCCGGAATACCTGGGTTTGTTTGGAAAAAACCCAGGTACTTTTTTGTTGTGTCTCTTGGCACAGCATAATGATTAAGATGATTGAGAGTCTATGTAACCCTGACTGATATGGCTGAAACAACCTCTTGTTACCAATATCAAGAAATACATAGAAAATGTATTTGTGATCCCAAACCATGGCATGTGAACTTCTAATGATTCTAACCATTCCTAAATTTCTTGGTTAGGAGAGGAGAATTGACAGCTGAACTTGACTGACAACTGTGAGGTTCTTTGCTTCTAGTCTTACTTGTGAACCCAGTGTTAAATTTTGGCCTGTAGACTCCTCATGACCAGGGAAATGATGCACAGTTCACAGGTTTCAGGATTCTTCACTGATGTCATGGCATAATTGCTCTGAGAATGTTGTAGATATTGCAGGCATCAGTATAAATTTTATATTTTGCTACTAAAAATCAAGCTTATGCTAGTCTGCTTTGTTTTGGTGTAGTTTGATAAGAAGTGTATCAGGTATAATGGCTGATTGTTTATGGGCCTTGGTTTGGTTTTGGTCTTAAACTGAAGATATTGCTTTTAAAGTTCCTTGTATTCTGTTTGTAGCCTTACAGTTATTTAATTTATTTTATTTTATTTAAAGCCCCAGTTCTACCTTGAATAGGCCTGGAAGTTTATCTGTTTCTGGGTTTGTGAAATAAAACTTGTAATAAGTCCTCTGGACAGATCATACTTGTTGCTGTCTGAAATCAAACTTTAACCTCAAGTTCCTTTATACTTAATATTTCAATATTATGTTCCATTATCTATCTTGCTTGAAACTTGAAATTAAAACATCTGAATGATTTCTTTGGTTTCTTTCAGGGACTCAGCAACAGCTTATGGCACAACATGCTCTGGAGAAAGAGGCTTTGGAGAAGATTAAAATAGAAATCGAGGAGGAGCTAAAACATCTTGATGAAGAAATCTTGGAAGGTGCTCTTCAGGTTTTCCCGTTTCAATCCATAATCTCTATGCACTGTAATGGTGGTTAATTTGTAACAGGTACTCCAGTTAAAGAGATTTTTGAATACATTGAATCTCTTTATCCTCCTCCCCCCACAAGATTTGTACACATTGTCACATGGAGTAAAATAGTTAAACATTACGGTTTGGAGTGGTGGAGCCTGGCCAAAGCAAACAACTGGATGACATTTAATAGGCTACTATAAATAATGAAAAGTAAACAGCCCTTAAGCTGCTGCACTTGATGGCAGAAGTCCTCAGGAGTTAATATTTCAAGGAGTGTAGACTGTCAGATTTCTCCCTTCCACCAGGTTTATTTTTTGTGATGTGCTTTGACCTGTAGGTGTGGCTTTTATAGGACTCCCAGCAAGGAATGATTTCAAACTCATCTTTGTTTTGCATGTGTCTTGCAAATCAGAAGTCTCAAAGAGATAGACTCTAGAGCTGTTTAAGTTCATTCATATGGAGCTTTCTCAGAAGTTTTAGACTGAGAAGGAAAAGGTTATATGAATAAAATAATATTTTTAAAAACTAATACTCTGGTACTGCTGCAGAGATGTCCATGTGTGGGCAGATGTACTATGAAAAGAGGCTCTTCTGCTGCTCCATCAGGGTTGGCATCAGCTTAAAATGGGAGAATAGCTGCACGTTCAGCAAGCCTGCTGGTTAGGATGCAATTGTGAAACACGAGCTGGTGAGGAAATATAGCTCAAAGTCATCTCTGCCTTGTTAGTAGCACTTTCAGAATGTATTTGGACTGTGATTTGTTCATTGCATGCTTTGACTACAGAGCTGTGATTTTTTTGTCCCTCATGCAAACTGTGTAAACTGCTAGGATAAGGAATCTGAGACTGTTGATGTTCTTCTGTGAATCTGTTTTATTTTGTGTACCTTCTTCTCTCAGCATTTACCACTACAGGCTTTGACTGCCACACTTCCCCAGTGTTCAGCCCTGCCAATCCAGAGAGCTCAATAGAAGACTGCCTGGCTCATCTGGGGGAGAAAGTGTCCCAGGAGTTGAAGGAACATCTGCAAAAAGCACTGCAGAGCTTGCTCAGCAAGTGAGTTTCCATTTGCTTTTTCAAAGGTGTTTCCTTTTGCACTGTGACTACTGCTGAAATGTTGAAGTTGGGACTGCATCTTGTGTTGCACTTATTTCTTTTTCAATCTTCCTTTACCTGGCTGGGGTTTTTTTTGTGTGTGTTTTTGTGGTTTGTTTTGTTTTGTTTTGCCATGTAATGTGCAAATACTTCTTTGTGGTATTTGCCCTTTGCAGCAATGTAAGTTCTAAAATTTTTCTAAGCTTTTGTTACTGAATTTCAATCAGTTTGAGTTGCTGGTGCCATTGCCAGTTTCATGAATGCTGGGCTGTAGCCACATTAATGTCTTCAGCCTTATAGCAAAGAGTGGAGCTGAAGGTTTGTTTGTGGTCTGCCCCATGATGAGTGGGAGTTTCCCTGAGAGGGGAAGTTCCAAACATCTGAAGCACTTGTGGGCCCCTGGGCAAACCTTGATGCCTTAACAGCTGTCCTGCCAGTTTAAGCTTATTGTGTAAATAGCACATTGCATGCTGGTATCTTAGTTAATATCTTTGCAAATTGGTAGAATTGTTGTAGTTGCTTGGTACCAGCCTGAAATTTAATGGATTCAAATGAGCTACTTAAGGCTTTTCTGAGTGACCTCCAAAATGTGTTGGTAGAGAGCTGGAGTTGGAAGGTGCTGCCTTAGGAAGAGTTGCATAAATGCAGCCATGGATTTAAATGGTTCTAGCTTGTTGATATTCTGATGTTCTAGGCTTCCTATGTTTTCTGTAGGAAGATACTTGCTAAGTAATTTTATTTTGTTTATGTATGTACATCCATAAAATCAGAGATGCCTGTGAAACCATGTTGCCTTTTTCTAAGGCAAACTAGAATTACTGTTTAATCTCTTGCTAATATCCTCCCTGCAGCTGTTCCTGCTCTTCTCATCCCACTGATTGATTTAGATTTGGTTTCAAAGAATTAATGTGCCAAGGAAGTCAAGAGAGTGCCCTTAAAATGACAAACCCAAATTATGTTTTCTCAACTGTGCTTTATTCTTTTCCCCCTGTTGCTAGTGTAGTGCTGTTTGATTGCATTACTTACTAATGCAATACTTACTAATTTGGCTTATATTTTCCTGCCCTCTGACATGCATATAAACAAGTGTTAGGGTACAGCAGGCTGCTAGACCACAACAGATTCCTGGAGGTCCATAAGCAGTTTTCAGTCCAATGCCAGTTACCACTATTTCCATTAAACTGAAGTCTGAACTTGCCTTTTATAATGATCTGGCTGAGGACAGCTGCTTTTGAAGCAGTGCATCTTCTGCTGTCACTTGGCAGATACTGCTGTTATTGACTCTTAGGTGCCAAATGGTCTTGGAGGAAAGAGTATGGAAGAGAGGAGTTTCATCATCCCAATTCAGAGAAGCAGAGATGTGATAAATCTAGAAAAGACGTTTCTACTGAAGTATGAAGGGGTTTTGTGATCAAAAGTGCTGTTTCTTGCAAGTAAAGGTTTCAAGTCTTAACATAATGCTAATCAGTCAATCTGTGCCAGTCCATAGCCTGTGTTGTTTACAAAATTTTACTCTGCATTGGCCTCTAGCTCAGATATGAATTTCTTAGTAGAATTTTCTGTCTTTAAAATGTTAGATTATTAAAAGAAACATATACAAGAGCTTAGAAATTTTCTAGCAAATCAGAGAACCTACTTATCTAATGTCTTTTAAGTCGTAGAGTATCAAATTATGAGGAAATTCAGTTATACCAAAATTATATCAAATGTGTAAATGGGAGAAAGGTGATGCCTTCCTGACCCTTCTGGTGCTCATGTTTTATGTCCTGAAACACAAGACTTGTTAGCTGTTGAAAATTACTTGCTGTAATACATGTGCAAATATTTTGTTCTCTGGAAACCGAGAACTTTCTTTTATTCACATTCTTTTGTTTCCTTTTATAACTTTCAGTGTTGGTTTAACTTCTGCAGGCCGGTGACATATCAGGAGTATCGGGAGCGCACGCAGGAGGCAGCTGCTCATGCCAGTGGATGGAACAAGGTACCAGAGCAGTGACTTGCATTTGGATCTGTCTGTATTGTTGTACTGGGTACAGTTGTGCTTCACAGAGGGCCCAGAATAAAAAGAACTTGGGTTTAGCATGAAATAAATTGCACTCTCAGAGTGGTAAATGTGCACACAGTGGGTAGTTGCATAGATAATTTAGCTGAAAGTTAAATTATCTATGAAAATGGAAGTGTTAGGTCAACCTTCCTTTACATAAAATGAAACTTATTAGTAAAATGAAAAGTTAGACATGATGCTTGACTTGTCTTTTTTTAAATTCCCAAGAGAGGTTAATTCCTGCAGCAGTTTTGGAATGAAATCTGAGACTGTTTTTTCATAATACTTCTCTACTCTTTCCCTCCTCCAATGTCAGGTTTAAAATACATGTAAAAAAAGAGTGCTGAACATGGTGAACATAAAAATTGACAGTATCCTCATGATATTTAAATTGTTCAGAAAACATAGGGATGCTGTTTCTACCTGGTTTCAAGAGTAGTTATCTCCAATGATAGGAGTCTTATTTTTTAAACAAAATGCAGGTCTGTAAATGAATTATCTTTAAATACTTTCAATGTAGAATGAGTAGATTACTCTTCCCAGATTCATCTTTCATTAATCATTCAAATTCATCACCTTAATTATTCTCTAATGGGTTCAGTGGGCATCAAAAAAAGAATGAAAGAACAAAATAACTACTTGCAAATTTAATCACAATTTGAGTGTAAATATGTAGACTTAAATTTAAAATAGAATAAGAAATCCTTTTCCCCCTCTTTACATTTTTTTTTCAGGACAACTTTTCCCTGACTAGATTTCCCTGCTTACTTCAGAAACTGTTCATCTCACCAAGGGTGTGGGCACTTGTAAAGCAGTTTAATAAATGTTGCATGACAAGTTACTGCCCATGGCTCCAGCAATTATCATTGCTTTATGTGTGTGCTCTTTCAATTTGTCATCTTGCGATTCACAGCATTTTGGTTTAAACAACCATGAAATATGATTATCAAGAAGGTGGCTTAAGCTAGCACATTTCATTCTTCATCTGGTGAAAGCTAAAACCAGGCATAAAACCAGTCCTTGTGGCTCAGCTGGCAAGGGAGGAGGTGCATGGGGCATCTCAGGTCAATGTGCTTTGGGTCCCCACCTCCTGAAGATGCAGCCCTGGGTGGATGAATGAGCTGCTTTGGGGGGTTTATGATCCAGCCTTCATTGCTGCTGCATTCCTGCAGCCCCTGGGGCTCGTGGATTTCCATCCCCATCAGCTTGAGGTGGAGAGCAGCATCCAGAACATCTCTGTCATCAACTCTGCCTGCAATATTTGTTGCTACAAAACACATAGTCCAAAAGCAAACCAGAGTGGAAATTTTGTACCCCAGCACAGCATCTGTTTGTATTGTTTTTGTGGTAGCTTGGAGCTCCAGGAATGCCCAGCAGTTCCTTCAATAATCTTTGTTTTGAGGAGATGGAATACATTTGTGTTGGTTTCATTTCCTTTTAATTTCCTTTATCATCTTAATCAGAATTGTGTTTTATAACAGAAGAAATCTAGATAACTTTCCTGCCATCTCAGCTCAGCTTAATTTTTACTCTAAAGAAGATGTTAGAAAAACATGTTGATGTTGAACTCTATAAAGGAAAAGGGTCTTTATCTTTTATTTGAAATAAGGCTCTCATTAAAAAAAAGAACAAATTCCAAACCATCTCACACTGAGAAAATTGAATTTCTGTAATAAAATGAACATAATAAAAAAGTTTAAATACTCCATTGCTGAGTTTTTTACTCTTTTTGCTTAAAACTGAATATTATATACATATATCCAAAATGCATGATCCCACTGTTGTGCAACATCTGAAAAGATAACAGATATTGTTACTGAGAGCCAGTTGAACTGGTGAGTAGGGTAGCAGTCATCTTACTGTCCCATTCTTACTGATTAACAGGGGCAAAGAATAGTGCAACAAAAATATAAGAAATAATCATGTGAAGAATTAGAGTAATTTTAAGTTGAGGTAGTCAAAAGGTACACAGAACTGCAATAATTTTGTATATAGCTTCCTCAAAAAAATACAGCTTCCCCAAAGCCTCTGAACTTTCTTTGGGTTTTTTTTGTGTACATTTGAATTTGTAATATTGTACAGCGGGATATTGCAATAGTGTATTGGACACAAGTGTTTCATTTACACAATCAGCTCTCTTCTGATAGTAAAGTGGATTTTATAATGATTCCCTGGAAGCTTCCTCCTGCCAACTATTTTCTGTGTGTATTTTTCTCCAGTCAAAATATAATTAGCCCCTCACATTCCTTCCCAGGCGTTCTGGTGGAGGGAGCTGCAGTTGCTTTGAATTGCAAAGGCTTTATTTTCACTTTGTTCTTGTTAAATCTCACCACCATTCACACAGCAGCTCTTCTGTACAGAAGGGTGTTGTGAACTTCCATGGAAGTACTGTGAGGTTATTTCTTTCATGAATTTAGGGCCAGGCTCATGCAAAGCTGCTCCTGTTCCTACTGGTCTCAGAGGCAGGAGTGTCAGTAATTTCAGCAGGAAGGGAAAGCTTGGTGGTGTCTGTTGTCTATGTGGGACTGGATGTTTGAGTTTGGGTTTGGTCCCTCACTCTGAGGCCTGAAGGGGTTTGCTGAATTTGGGGGAATGGGTGCATCAAGGTGGCAAAGGAAGAAGGCAACAGTCATATTCACTATGCCAGCCTTTGAGCTCCCTTCATTTCCCAAGCAGCCTTTCCTTGCCTTTGTTTCTCTTGCCTTCAACTTACAGTAAATGTCAAATATTTTGAGATCTCAGTGTTCATGCTGCTGTAGAGTTATGTGGGTGTGCCCAAAGTCTCTGAAAAATGCCTAGCCTTGACAGCTTGGGTATTTTTGATCCAAAAAGATTGAAGCTTCTTCTTGACACCTCATCCTGACCTGCTCCTTAAATCTGTGCACTGTGATCTTGCACTTCTTCTGCCTCTGAGTTGAGATTAATTGCAAGAAGCTCAAAAACTCCAACACTTTAAAATTCAAACACTTTTAAACTTCTGGCACCATGACATCCCTAGTGAAGTGTTAAAAGTCACCAGTGTTAACTGTTGATCACAGAACAACAGTGCTGTAACCTGTCTGCCACAGTCTTGGACTCCTTTGTTAATCAGATGGAGCATCTTAAATTTATCAGATTATGGGCGTTTTTTCAGCCCTGTCTGGTTTTAGTAGTCAATCTCAGTGTGATGCCACCATGAATTTAGTACAAATCTCAATTTCAGCTTACTTTGCCTGTTCATCTTCCTCCAGCTTTGCACCCTAAGGTGTGATTTCTGGTAATAGTAGTACAGGATATTTACAGAAAAGAAAACCAGGCTGATGAGGGAAGAGACTGGAAAAGGAAGGAAGCATTAGGAGTTGAGTATGAGCAGTAGTAGAGCCTTCATCTCCCTTGTGCAGCTGGAAACAGCATTCCAGTCTGCACAGTGAATAGATGTGCAGTGCAGTTGCCTGCAGTGAAACAAATATTTTTCTCTTGTGTCATAATAATGCTTTTTCAGATGCTAATGACTTCAATTCATACCAGTTTCCCTACCTTGGTGAGGTGCTGCAAATAAACATTGCCCAGAGGGTCATTTGCATGCTCTAGGAGAATAAATTTAGAGTTTAAAAGTTCAACTGCGTGTTGTTTAAGTAAACAAAAACATAATTTCAGAAGGAAGTGTCTAGAACCATACACTGTGCAGGAGGTGGATTCAGAGTCTTGCATCTTCCAGAGCAATTTAGGTTAAGGCTGAGCATTCAGTTAAAAGGTTTCTAAAGAGGAATGGGAGTAGGAAATGAGGGAGGAAGATCCATGTTAAATTTGGCATCAGAGGGAGAGTTTGACATGGAAAGGGCTTTGTGCTTGTCATTTTAAACATGTTTGTAATGTTATGCTGCTGGGTGGAGGTGTTTGTTTCTGTCCTGCCTCAAAGCCAAGTGTGAACTTCTGAAGAGACTGTCTAGTGCAGTGTTCCTATTCAAGAATGGGAATGAGTTTGCTCTTTGCATTTGGATGCATATCCCTGCAAGCTATTTATGATGTTGTGTCTTTCCACTTCTGGGGCAGCAAGTTCTGGACCTGCTTCTCTACCTGAACCCTGTGTTGGGAAAAAAAGTGGGGCTTAAGAGAACACTGCAGTGGTGTTCTGTCAAATTCTCAAGTTAGACTGTGGGTTTTTCTTACCAGATTAAGTTTTTTAATGCATTTTATTGTGTGTTTGCTTTGTGTCTTCTCAGAAATGAGAAGTATGTTGGTATGTTTGGACTTGAAGATTTTCTGTGGACACATGAATTCTATTCTAGCTGCACAGTAGTGTTGATAGTGCTTTCTGTATTTATTCACAACTCTTGTCTTTTGCAGGTCTTGGTGCCCCTGGTTCTGTTACAACAATTCCTGATGGAGCTGACCAGACGGGGCCAGGAACCACTGAGTGCCCTTGTGAACTTCGGGGTGACATATCTAGAAGATTATTCTGCAGATTATATCATCCAACAAGGAGGATGGGTAAGAAGACCTCATTTCTAAATGTGATCCTAGTGGGAGTGAAAGCTAAGAGAGGTTGCTAGAAGTAAGCCAGATGTAAAAAGAATGACTCAGAAAAAGAAATTTAAAAAATAATCAGGAGGTCAGGACCAGAAAGGGATCTTGGGCAGTCATCTATTTCTCTTCTCTGCCCCAAGGCAGAACTGACTTTCACCCATTCATTTCTGATGTTGATGTTAAAGTCCTGTGTGATTGGACTCCACAATTTCCCCAGGCAGGCTGTTCCAGTTCTTTGCATGTCTGATTTGTTGGATGGTTGTTGAAATTGAAGAGGTCCTTCGGTGTCAGATAACAATTAATTTTCATACAAGGTGTGTTAAGGTGCTAATTTGTTGCAGTATGGTGAGCTTTGTGCTTCCCTGTTAATATGGAGCACTGCATTTGGAAGCAGACACCCGTAACAAGAGATGATATGCCTGAGAGGCTCCTGTTTTTAATGGTATCTTCACCCTCTGGTGACTGCTGGAAAAGGAATATGGGTTTTTTCCTCCTCTTAAATTTCAGTTTCTTAGCACATAAGTAATTGGGGAGCACTTCATACAGAAATGTCAATAGGTACTAATTTATTTTTATAATAAGTGATAAGATGGCTAATGCATATTAGAGTTTATAGCTGTATAGGAACATGCATAGAATAAGCAATCAGGATTTCTTTGTGCTGCATTTTTCCTTGTAGAAATCTTTAATTTATGGTAACCAGTGTTCCTGAGTCATGGCATGCTGAGAAAGTTTCATTTAGAAATGCTTCAGAAAGGCAGCTCACAGCTGATGAGCTGGGTCTTGAAGGCTGAGCCTAAGATTACTGGGTTTGGGAGGAATGCCAGATTTGAATGGAATTAATCTGGGATTTGTGAAATGGCTCCAGCAAGCTGACTTGTTCTAAAAAAGAAAAGCTGTTCAGGAAAACCCAGTGGTAAAAAAGCACTAGTAGGAAAAATCTCATTCAGAACCTTCTTGTATTTCAAGAGTTTACCTGAGGGGTTTTTTTGGAGAGTAGCTTGTTCCAGAATTTCTGCACGTCTGCAGCTCCTTTACCTGTTCCATTCCTGGCAGTTGTGGAGAGCAGTTCTCAAGGCCTGCAGGAGGGATTGTTTGTCTTTAATGGACAGAAGCACTAACAGTGTGCAGCCAAATGACCTTGGGTCATCTGATAAATGCACTCAAATCTCAAAGTATTTTCATCCCAGGGCAGGCCCTTACTTGCAGCTTTTAGGCAGATCGATGTTAGTAGGTTTTTGCCTTTCTTTTGTTTTTTGACGTCCAGCAGGGCTGTGCTGTGTTCTCCAGCCCCTTTTTGAGGCCTGCTGTAAACACACTTCAAAGCTTCTGAAAACAGGCACTGCCTGTGAGGGGGAGGGCTGTGCTCTGTGTTTGGGTGGCTGTGCATGGATGTACAGATCTGGGTGGTGGTGTCCAGCGTGTCTGTGCACATCCAGCCAGGCAGAAAATCACACTGACACAGGCAGTGCAGCAAACAAGCCAGAGCTATTTTTGAAACAGCACAAGAGGCGAGGAAAGAGACAAGGTGATGAAAATCCTTTCCAGATGAATTAATGTAGCTGCACTAACCTTTGTGACTTGCTCTGGGGATGGGCTTGGGGACCCACTGTGCACGTGGCTTTTTGTGGAGGAAGAGGATCTGTGTGGTTATATTGTATTTTTTCCTCCCTGTAAGGAAAAATTCATTCTCACCCTGTGGCGTGTTTCTGGGTTTGTTCTGAGGCTGTGGGATGGCAGTGCTGGGAGCAGGGCGTGGGGCCAGGATGGGAGAGGTGGTGTTCTGAGAAGGGCCAGGGAGAGCCTGGCAGGCTGGTAACCACATGGAAGTGTTGGAGTGTTTGCATTTTTTAAGATAAGCATCTGCCACGGGGGCTCTGTGTGCCGGATCAAGTTGTCAGTAATAATTTGCTGGAGCCATAAGGGCAATATGTAAACCTGGGAGTTTCCAGTGACTCATGTTGCTGTGACAGTAAGAGGTTTGATTTTTGTGTTATTTTGGGGCTGTATGAAGTTAGGTCTTTCCTGCAGCTGCTAAGAGCTTGCTTAGAAGTGAGATGCAGGAATAGCCTGTCTGATTTTCTGTGAATCTGGAGCAGAGGAGAGCTTCACATGAATCAGCTCTTCAGGGGCAGGCCTGAAAAGCTCTGTAGTGTCTCTGGTGCTGTCTCATCCCTTGGCACCATGCAATTTGGGATCTTCCTCAGTTTTTGATTTGAAGTCAACCTTTGCCAGGAGGGGAGTTGCCAGTCAAAGGTAAAGGGTCAGCTGAGCCCTTCCTGTGCCTCCCTGCAGATCTGTGGAGTCAGAATTGCACAGAGCTGTGTCATCCATTTGCTGCATCATTCTGTGCAGCCACAATGCGGCTGGAAGAGCTCCCAGGGTTCTGCATGCCTGCAAGACTCGAGGTTCTCTTGAGAGCTCAGGAGGCTTGTAGGTCCAGGAAACCATCTGAGGATGGTAGACAGCTAACTAGAAACAAGATTTCCAGCTCAAGGGAATAAAGGTTTACAAATTGGGTAGCTGTTCAGCAGATTTCAAGAAGCTGGCATGGCTTGTGGGAAATGAGAAATTTGATATACTGGAGGATGACAAGTTGCTTTTTGATTTTCCATGCCAGTCCACAGAGATATGGTGCTGAGATGCTGTGTTGAAACAGTGAGTGCTCCCCTCCCATTCTCCCTTCAGGCACAAAAATTGCTAACTTTTGATGGCAGTGTGGGACTGGGATGTACTGGTGTGGGTTGGTTGGGTTGGTGAGGGAATGGCTGGCATAGTTTTATGTTCCCTCTTTCACTAATTGCTGTGACAGATTTGGCTGCAACTTTTGCCTTTACCTGTTTGACTCTTAAGCTTTAGTATGGTGTCTCTTTTGGAGCAAAAAGAGTGCTGGGCATTCCAGGTTCTCTAAACAGACACATGTAGGGATACACATTCCTCCTCCTGACTAGTGGGTCCACTTCTCCTTTATCCTTTATCATCTTTCTCCTTTATCATCTTGAGGCAGTGCAGAGCAATACCCAGCTGGATTTACAGGCAGCTTTGTTCTTTTCTTTCCCAAAAGCAACGTTAGGGCTCAGCAAGCAGACACGCAGTGTGCACATGCTCTCCCCACCCCTTTCCTCTTTTCCCCACCCCTTCCCTCATCTCTCCTCCCTTCTCTCCTCCTACATCCCCTGCCTTTTTGCTCTCTCTGACTTCTCCAGGGCTGAATGCTGCTGCATCAGATGCAATTCTTGGTCTCCTGGAAAAGTGCACAGTAAGACCAGTCAGTTGGTAAGGATTTTTTTCCCTCTTCCTTTCCCACCCCTTCCCAATTAATTTATTTCTTCTCAAGTTCTGCAGATCCTGTTTTCCATGGTTAGATGTCATCTTGGTAGAAGTATTTGGGAATGTCTATAAGGAGGAAAGAGTGTAACTTTTCTTGGAAACTAGCTGCCTTTTTTTTCTCTCAGGTTCCCATTCCTCTTACCAGTCCCTCTGCTTTCCCCTTGTTTGAACCTTTTTATCAGGATGCAGTTAATAACCTTCCTTCTCAGCACAAGCCTGGGAGTTATATTTGTGACCCGTGGCAGAAATTGTCTCTGCCTTCCCAGGGGTCTTGTCTCATTGAGTTAGACCTGGATTTGCATTTAAACTAGTTAACTGCCCATGTTGAAGGGAATAAAAGCTTGAAATCTACAGAGTGTTTACAATTTCCTATCTCAGCCTTAGAGGAACTGTTTTCTCTGTGTCTCCAGTGTTTTGTCTTGGGCTTTGCAGCTGGTTTAGTTGTTTTCTTTGCTGTTGGTGATTGAATAATATACATATTAGGGAGTGTTAACAATCTGGAGGAGACAGAGAGTTAAGAGGCAATCGTTATCCCAGGGGAGCGAGGTAGTCAGTTTGTGCTTTCAGAGATGAAAATCTCCTTCTGCAGCAGTCCAGGTGTCTGCCCTGGCAATGACAATGCAGAAATAGAGACGTGCTCTGCTGGAGGAGGGAGAAGTAAGTTTAATGTGGCAGAGATGCAAGAAGGGGCAGTCTAGTTAGAGGAGTCCTAGAAAGGAGTTTTCCTTTCAAAATAATTATACTTTATGCTTCTATCATGGAATACTGCAGCGAAGTGTCCCCTTTTATTTATATGTAACTTCTTTGGTACAGTAATGGATTTTTTTAATCTTTAGGCACTGTGGCTGAAGAAGGACATTAAATAGTACAGGAGCAACTAGATCTTTCTCTTTCCCCTTCCAACAGCTTCAAATCTGAAGAAGTGGTCTATAAAAAACTGAATTTACCTAATTTTAAAGCCATGAGACCAAAACTTTAAGGGTGTTGCTTTGATGCTGACTTTCCTGCAGGTTGTAGAGGTTATGTTGGAAGGCAGGGATGGAAGAGGATCATTTCTGCAGGCTGTTCTAGCCAAAGCATTCCTTGAAGGGAATGAGAGCAGTGGCAGCAATATCAGAGTGCTTTGCTGTGGTTCACTCGACCTTCTTTTGCTCTTTTTTTCCTTAATGAAAAGTGCAGTCCTATTTGTACGAGCTCTGCTCTCTTTTCCTTGGCTCCACCAATGCTGACAGTTTCAGAGGGATGAACAGAGGCACAGTAAGTGCCTGAGGGCTTTTTGGGACTTCTTTATATTTTAGAATGTTTTGTTCTGCATCTGAGTGTTGTCAGCAGCTCCTTTATAATCCGTTTCTCTGAAGGATTAGCTGGGTGATGCTGTCAGGTGTGACTTCCACGAGGGTCTGAGAAGGTTTGGTGTAACTGGAGCAGATGGAGCCTGGGCACAGCCAGGTGGGAGTGAAGCCATTCCTGGGCACAGGCAGCCCTGCTCCAGCACACAGCTGCTCCTCTGCCCCAGCACATTCCCAGCTCTGGGGAAGTTTGTTGTTGTGGGAAGTTTGCTTATTTCCCCGTGGGAGATGTCTTAGGATCCCTGGACACAGGCCAGTTCATCACTCCCTGCCTCTTGTTTTTCAGACACTGATTTTAAGCACAGATGCATTTGATGGGTTCCTAGTGCTGGTGTGGGGAAGGTGGCCATGGAAGCATAAAATATCCTGAATTGGAAGGGACCCACAAGGATCCCTGAGTCCAAGCCCTGAACCACACCATGTGCCTGAGAGCATTGTCCCAATGCCTCTTGAACTTCATTTCTCTGGGATAGGCTGTGTTACAGAATGGTCAGTGCCCTCACCTAAAAAACTTCTAGCTGAGTTGAGTGTTTGAAATTTTTATTACAGCCAAGATTGCTCTCCTGGGACACTCTGTTCTGCCAGCATTTCCTCTTGAACCTCAGGATACTCTTTTTCTCAGGGATTTTATGTGGCTCTGTTTAGTTTCCTTTTGAGGGGTTGAAGCTCAGAGAACATGGAGATTTTTTCCCCTGGTGGCACTCTAACCTGTACAAAATTTTTGCCTGTGTTGGACAAAATCAAGATCTGGGGTGTGCAGGTGGCTTGCTGGGCTGTATATTTTTCAGGTGGGCTTTTTTGTGCCTTCAGAAATGAGTTTTGTGTGAGTTGCCTATCCACACCATTCCTTGTTTATACTTTCAAGAACTGAACCAGAGAGACCAGTTGAGCTCTTAAGAACACTTAAAACCAAACCTGAAAGAAGCAGTTAGACACAGCTGTTTTGAATTTTCCTGGTCTTTGGAGTTTACAGGGCAGGGCATTCAAAGTCTGCTCTAAGGTGCAGCAAATGCTCTGTTGGACACTTTAATGGGGATCTCTTCTGTTCTAATCTAATCTCGTCTCCATTATAGGTGCAATGTGTGCTACTACTCTATTTTTTGTAGATAAAGGAGTTGCTTTTATCTTTGAGACATTCAGAATTTTGATTTGAATAGCTCTTGGCACCAGAAGCAGCTTTGCATAAATCATGCTGGAATTATTACTTTGTTAAATAAGGATTTTTATGTGTAGCTGAAGGTTTTGCTGTTTAGCAAATATATACTATAGGTAGTGAGCTTGTTTGTTTGTATACACTTAAAAATAGACATATTTGAAAACTATGAAAGATAATATAGGCAACAAAGAGTCAGTTTCTATGTTTTGAGGAGGTTTTCTTATGTTTGCTGTTTTTAAATCATAATTTAAAGTTAACAGGTGTTTTTACATTGTTCTTTTAATAGTTCTTTATTTAAATAGAACTTTTAATAAAGTTCTGTACTATATTGTTGTAGGAGCTTGCAGACTTTTTTTTCTTTATTTTGATACCATCTTGCTGTTGTCCAGTGTAGCTCACCCTGCAGCATCCTGGCTGTAGCCTCTCCTGAGGGCAGGTGTGCCACGTTTACAGTGCTTCCTGTCACTTGTAGAAGCATCCTGGGACATTCCTGGATTGTCTGAGGACAGTGACTGATTTTGGTAGCTGATCCTGTCCCCAAGACTTGGGAAAAGGGATGTGACCATTTTTGCTGTGTTCTAGCCAAGCAGGAAACATGCAGCTCTCTGTCTCCTCATAAGTTGTGCCAACTCTTCCCTCAAGTGGCAGTGGTTGGGATCAGGAGTGGAGGAAGCTGCAGTGAGGGACTCCAGCTTCTCCGCCACTCCTGTCATGGTTCTCTAAATATGCTGCAAACCCCCAAGTCTGCAAGTTTCCAACTGCAAATATGAAAAAGAGCAACTCTGATATTTCTGGTTTGAAGCAGTATATTGTCTATTGACAATACACAAAGGAGATAAAGAAATGCTTACATACATTCCTTACTTACTATTAAATCTAAAGTGTAGGGCTTATATAAGGCCTGCTCAGGTTATTAAAAATCCTTCCACATGTTACATCCTGTCCTGAAATAATCTGCCTGTTGGAGCTTTGCTTCTGGGTCACATCTGTAGATGAATCAAGAGAATTGTCCTAAATGTCATTCAGTTTTTATCACAGCTGCTTTAAAAGGAAAAAAAAACCTCACCAAAGTACAAACCTCAAATGAACCAGCAAAAAATCTGAGCTTTATCCGCTTGACTTTATGTATTAAATCTTAATTCAGCTCAAGAAATATTAATCGTGCATCCTAAATAATGCCTATTACTGTCTGGATTTTCAATTAAAGCTTCATAAGCTTTTAACAAAAAAGTGCTGGAATTACCCATTTGCCAATGTGTCAGCTCTGCCCCATCCTTCCCAGCCACGGGCAATGTGTCTCTCCAAGCCTGGGGAGTTGTGTCCCTGAGGCACTGACACGGAAGGTAAATTGTCTGTAAAGACAGAAAGGAATCAGCCAGGCTGCATAAGGCTCTGATTTATAGGGAGCCAGCAGCTGATAACTCTTTTGAGGTCAGCACAGTTTGCATGAGAAAAGGAACAATAAAACTCTTGAGCCCCTTTGGCCCTCCTCCCTCCTGCTGCAGGCAGGCTGCGTGTGCAGTGTTGTACATGTATTAATGAGCTATTGGAAATGATGATGGCCTGTGCTCCTTGTAGAACCATCCCTTCATTTCCTCACCCTCTCCAAACCAGTTTATCCTCTGGATGTGCCCACATCTTACCTGTATTGTGTGAGAAGCAAATCTCCAGTGAAAGCACGTATTTAGAAGTATCAGGATGGTTTTAATCTCAGGGCACTCTCTGTACGTGCTGTCCCCACTGGCTACAGGTGGCTCCATCCTCCCCTCTGTGGGCTGCTGAGTCATGGCTCAAAGCCTCTGGGCTTTCACCAGTGCACACAGTGTGTGACTTAGGGGAATTCAGGCTGTCTCAATGTAGCCCTTGTTGGTGGTTTTTTTGCTGCAATCACCAGAGCTCACAAAGCCTCAGCAGCACAGTGTGTTTTTGGAATATTTTTGTATGTGCCTCATGCTGAGTGAGTCACAGCAGCATGTGTGCACTTCCATTGGAATGTTGAGGGCAGCGCTGCTATCGGTGCTGGGTGTCCCTGTTCTTTCTTCTAATGTCACACCACAGATGTGGTCTGGTGTGTTGGGATGTGGTGTGGACAGGAAATAAATTCATCCTGATTTGTGGAAGTGGAGAGCTGAACAGAGAGGAGGATAGTACAGAGGTTTTACCCCTACTTATTTTGTTGTTTAATTGCCATTTTTCTGCATCTGTGTCACCTGTGGAAATAAAAAATTGACTTTGATCATAGATGTCTGTAAGTGGCTTATATTCCAGTGAGAGTATTTCCTGCTTAAACAACATCCAGGGCAAAAGCTGCTGGTCAGAGGAGTGAGTGTACAATCTCAGGGTGTGTGGGCAGTGGGCTGCCTGTCCATCCTCAGCACAGGACAAGGACTGACTGCCTGCTGTGCTGCTCTGCAGTGTCTGCTGCAAGTGGACAGCTTTGGAGTCCTGTCCTCCCACACAGCTCAGTGCTTGTTCTCTTTGGATCCAGTACCCTTTGCCTTTACTTCAGTTTCTTGGCTCTTCTTTTCCATTGCCCTTAATTTGCACTGGTGGTTGCTTCCTCCTACATGTAGAGATCTGTTTTCTTTTAATGGCCTGAGCAGCATTAAAAATAAAAAAATTAGTTTCTCTGTTGGAACATGACTTTGAAGAGGGTACTGGAGTCTTGAACTGTCAGTGACTGCTTGCAGAGCAGAGCTTGCTTGGGGTTTGGCCTGTGGTTGGTGTCTGAACTTTTTCACAAATGTAATGCTTATTTTTATTGCATTCTGAATTAAGACTTTGTGGTGGTCCTCAAATGGTTGGTGAAAAGCTTAATTGCTTTTAACCCTTTCCCTGAGGAACTCTTTGCATTGTTTCACTTTAGTTCCTGAACAGCTTACAAAGCTGGATGATATTTCCCACATCCTAGCAATTTAAAGGCATTTATGAAGAAAAGTTTTTTTCAATTGTTCTGTAATATTCCTTTGCCCCTGTCCAAATATCTTCCAAAATTCCATGGGCTGAGGGTTAAAAACATATTCACAAAATAAGAAGTTTGTTTTTAACTGGGATGGGTTCCTGACAAAGGTCACTGTGTGCATCCATAAAAAGTTGTGAAACAACTGAGGAGGTATCTTAGAATGGGAAACTATAGGTAGGAATCAAGCCCCAAATCCCCAGGTGTTGGGAAGGGTTTAAAAAAGGGACAACTGCTCAGAGGGCTTTAGGAGAACTATTGTGTGTGGAAGGGAGCAGGGAGAAAGAACAAATGGAATTTTCTGTTATGATGGACTGTAGAGGAAAATTTGGAATTTGCACAGAAGGGGCTCCCAGCACTGCAGTACTTGATAGAATGTTCAAATCATTCTTGTTACAGACAAGAAAGTTACTGAATCTTTGTAAATTATTTCACAGACTTCTGTTATGTGGCATAGAGGAACTTTGGAGTTCATCTCTGCCCCATCTCTTTGTGCTCATTTCAGCTGGAATAGAGTTTGTTTTCTTCCTAGCTGCTACAGTTGTGTGGTTTGGATTTAGGCTGGCAGTAACATTGCTAACACCCTGATGTTTTAGTTGTGCTTACCCTGAACCAAGGACTTTTCAGTGTCCCATTCCAGGGAGCAGAGGCTGGGAGGGAGCGTGGCCAGGGCAGCTGACCCAAACTGGCCAAAGGGAGATTCCAGACCATGGAACATGGAGCCCAGTACAGCAGCTGGGGCTGATGGCAGGGAATCAGTATTTTATGCAGTTTCTCCAGCTGAAACCCACTCTCAAATTTTTAGGATTCCTACAGATTTTTCCTAGCTAAATAAAAGCAAGCAAACCCTGTCACCATCTCTGGATATCTGTGCTTAGTTGCTTGTTTCAACTTCAGTTGTGTAACTAAATTTATGATGGCAGTCTTCAAAAGTGAACTGGTTTAAGAATAGCTAAAATTGTCGTAAAATTCTAGAATTACTGGAAATTCTAGTAGAAATAAATGTACTGTAAATTCAAATTAGAAATACAAATTCTAATGAAAGGTAAATTCAAAGTAGAAATACAGGCTTTGTATAGCATTGGAAATAGGATAAAATTAATGTAAGAAGAACACTGTTAGATGAAAACAGACAAGCAATAGAGAGCACTTGCACAGAAAGGAGTGGGGAGTGGTATTCAGCTGGGATTGTGTACTTGAATTTGCTTTCTTTATTTTTGTTCTGTCGCAGTTTGGTTTGAAACTTTAGTATCTCATCAGGTTAATTATGACCATGTGATGTGTTTTGGTGATGTCATGGTGAGAAAGTGACATCAGGGAAAGGAGGAACTCCCAGCAAAGCTCCTGTAAAGGGGTTCCATTCTCTGGAAATGCCAGCTGGACCAGCTGGGTTCTGTAATCTCTACTGAAATGTGGGTCAGGCAGCTGCTGCTCCTGCTCAGGCCCTCTCATCTTTCCTCCAGCACACCAATATTGTAGTAAGTTACCCAAGACTCCCTTTTCTTCATTGGAAAAGCCAATTCTTTATTCACATCACTTATTTTATACAGTTTCCACAGACCTCATCTGTGCAGCACCTATTGGCTGGGAGTTTCTTACTACTTTGTGTTTTAGTCAGAAGGTGATTTGTGTGTGTGTGTGCTAAGATTCAGGTTGTTCACATTTTTCCTGGATGGGTTCTCATGGAACAGATCTTATTGTTCACACAGATGCATTTATTTTTCAGCCCTAGAATAGGTGGTTGTGTTAATGAACCTTTCATACCAAGATTGTTTTCACATGAGAACTTGCAAATTGCTGAACTGCACTTAGAGGAGATGACAGGCTAGATGTTAATTTAATAGAGCAGGCCTGATTTTATGAGGCCTTTTATAATTCTCCTACCTGTCACAGCACACCAAGTTCCCAGGTGTGCTGTTCTGCTCTGTCCCGGGCAGGCTGAAGGCATTAATCACCTGTTGTGTCCCCTTTGTTCACAGGGAACAGTCTTCACTTTGGAATCTGAGGAGGAAGAGTATCCCGGGCTCATTGCAGAGGACAGCAATGACATCTACATCCTGACCAGTGACAACTCAGGGCAGGTGAGCCCCCCGGAGTCCCCCACGGTGACCACATCGTGGCAGTCGGAGAGCCTGCCCGTGTCCCTGTCTGCGAGCCAGAGCTGGCACACGGAGAGCCTGCCAGTCTCCCTGGGACCCGAGTCCTGGCAGCAAGTGGCAATGGATCCTGAAGAAGTCAAAAGCCTGGACAGCAACGGAGGGGCCGAAGAGAGGAGTGAGAACAACTCTTCCAACTCCGACATCGTTCACGTGGAGAAGGAAGAGATACCAGAGGGGATTGAGGAAGCAGTGGTGCCAGCCGGTGCTGCAGAGACCGTGCAGGCAGCGTTTCCAGAAACCTCTGCTTCTTTACAGGAGATAAAAGCTCCTGAAATCGCTGCTGCTGAAAAAGCACATCCCTCCGCACCTCTGCGTACAAAACAGGAGGAAAAGGGAAAAGCAGCTGAAGAGCTTGTGGAACCTGCAATCCCCGTGTTAAGTAAACCTGTCCCAAAGTTGGCCCCATCAGAAGAAAAGGCTGCACCAGAACCAGAGAAAATACTGCTTCCAGGGGAAAAAAAAGTGGGGAAAGAGGGCCGTTTGGAAGAGATGGAAGAGAAATCCTCAGCTGCAGAGGAGAAGCCCATCCTGTTGCCAGAAGGGAAATCTATACTGCTGTACGGCGGGGCTGCCGCGGTCGCTATATTGGCTGTGGCAGTCGGAGTAGCGCTGGCGCTTAGGAAAAAGTAACAGAGCTCTCTTGAGGAGGAGGGGGGAGAGGAGAGAGCACATCCAATTTTTGTAGTTGTGTTACCTAAAGGTTGAGCTGCCTGCTGTTTAATTGGACATTTGAGTAACTCAGTGGTGATGAGGTGAGGTTGTTCAATAAGCCTCCAGCTACGGACAATCATGTTTTTAGTAGAATTGGGGCGGGGACTGGTTTTTCGTGATTAAAGTATGGGGGTATTTTTAAAAAAAAAAAAAAAAAAATCTGCAAATTTAAGAACTTAAAGTGCAGGTGCTGAAGAAAGGGGTGCTCATACTCTAGGAACTGGAACAGAGAATCCCCAGGGGAAGGAGAGGGCCAGCTGCTGCCAACCCCTGGAGATTTTGGCTTCTCAGATTGACCGCTATTGCAGCTGTGCTGTCTTGTCACTTCCCGTTGCGCCCCCGAGCCCCTCCTAACAAACATTAGCCAACCTGAGTCCTGTAGCGAGAGGCTGGTGTCCCTTTTGTCTCAGCTTCCTCTCAGGTACAGCACTGCTCCTCATAACCTTCCAGGTTCCTCCTAAGCCCCAGCGGGACAGTGCTTATTCTTACCTCTTGGCTCACACTGGTTTTGGCCCCTAACGTTTACTGGAGCCCCATCCTGTGAAGATGCTGCCTCTCTATAGCTGTATTATCTCTGAGCATCCTGGTGTTCCTGGGGCAGAGGTGCTGCCCAGGAGGGTGGGAGAGACGCTGCTGTTTGCTGGTTTGAAAATCCATTTGCTCTGCTCCTGCCCAGCCCACTTTACTGCAAACCCTTCAGTTACCAGAGGTACGAAATCCATGCTGGACACGGTGCCCTTGGGATCAGTGCTCTGATACCGGGGGTATATTCAGCAAAAATACAGCAGAGCCCTGTGGAAGCAAGGCCAGTGCCTCAAGTGCCATTCAGACGTGAACGCGCTGCTGTCCTGTGTCACGCTGCAGTCTGCATTGTCCTTCCCAAGTGAAGCACAGAGTGTATTTAGTCCTCACTTGGTCTTGCCTGTGACAGAATCCCAGATATATAAAGCAATGGATTCTATAACTGAGCAAAAGAGCATTAAACAACTCTGTCTGCTTGTTCCTGGCCTGGCCCGGAGTGCTGTTCAGTGCTATTCCTTCTGCAACTGTGAATCTGTAATTAGCTGAAGTTACAGGTTCACAAATAAAAAGCAATTTACTTTGGCAAAAAAGGAAATCCCCCTTCCTGCAGTCACAACACTTCAGGTGTGTGTGGAGAGAAGCCTTTCAAGTATTGCCCTACTCCTTAGAGGGATCCAGGCGCAGGCGTTCCTCTTGCAGCACGTTTGTCTGTCTGTCCTTGTCCGTACTGCAGCTCCATGGGCAGCATCTTGGGCTTCCCAGGCAGAACTGTGGATGCATCTCTGAGGGCTGGTGCTGGCACTGTGGCTTAGGCCAGATGGAGGAAGGTGAAAGGGAACTCGTGGTAATGTAAAAAACGAAACATGAGCTTATGGGAGTCTTCACAAAGCACAAAGACAAGGTACTTTTATTTCTAAATAACCATATCAAGAGTGCATCTCCTGATGAGCCTGTTTCTTTAAGGGGTCTCAGAATGAAGATATCTTAGCATATTCTCTATTTTAGGATATTCTTGCTGCATTTTCCTATCCCAGAATGCTGGAAAGTTAATCAGAATGTGTCAGATTCTGAGGAATTATTTTTGTGTAAGCTTTTGTGAAATGGATTTTCTAGAAAACCGACTGAATTTTGAACTGTGTGTGTGTGAAGTTGAATATTAAGAGGAAGGGTTGTGTATATACTGCCGCTGTGGGCTGAACTTGGGAGCTCTGGAGTTCTGAACTGTACTGTTGATCTTTGATTGCTCTTCTTCCATGTACAAAACATAGCAGGTTGGCCTTATCAGAAAAAAACCACCCCGAATCTTTTATCATGTTGCAAAATGGAATTGACTTTTTTTTTGCCATTTTCTGGTGCCCTGCTGGTACTCACTGCCATGCTCTGTCCCCAGAAGGGGTTGCTGGGACCTCCTCAAGCCACAGACTCTGGTGTCTGCCTTCCCACCAGGGCAGTTCCCTCTCCTGGCCCCTTGCAGGAGCTTCCCCCACGTGGAGGAGAGATCTCTTTATGCTCCATCTCTCACGGACATGCAGGAACAGTTTTGCCTGGTTTTACATGTGTTTATCAGGGAATGGTGCAGTCTGAGGTGGCAAGGGCAGCTTTATTGCTTGGGCAGTCAGGGCAGGGCTGCCCTTCTCCTGCTGCTTTGCTGATGGCTTTGGGCTCTTCTCTGAGCACGTTCTCTATGGGAGAGAATTGTTCTTATCCTGAAGACAATGAACTTACTTTTGGTGCATCCCCACCTCCAGGCACACAGCAGGTTACTCTGAAGCAGAGATGGATTCTGTGGGCAATCAGGATAACTGGTGTACCAAGGTGGAGGCAAGGCTGGTGTTCCTTCATCTTCTCTGTGGATGAGGTTGTTTCAGCAGTAGTGTGGAGATGGGTAGAGGACAGACAAGAATAAATCCAGGCTGGCAAGGGAAGAAGTTCCAAACTTAGTGCCACAAGGAGCCCAGTGGGGCATGAAATAAAAAGATTCCATGCACAGCAGTGAGGTGGCAGCAGCAGTAAGGAAAATAAATGACTGTTACACATTTTCCTGGTCAGGCAGAAGCCTTGAGTATCTGGTGTGGTGCTGCATTTCAAGGAGCATCGGTTGCACTGTATGTCATGGTTGCTTGGTCCTTTCTTTATAATGTTCTTCTCCTTCTGGGGTCTTTTAGATTTGGCAAGTCAGCAAGAATTCAAACTGACCATGTTCAGAAAATTTACTGTATCTCTTTCCTCTGGGAACACTCCCCTAGTTCCAAAGGTCAGCTGTGGGGCTGAGTTCTGCAGTTTGGAGTCCTGTGGTCAGAGGTGGGATCACCAAAGAGTGGTAATCTCACATGGCAGTGTTCCTACAGACAGGAGTGAGAGGCTGCTCTGTTAAGAGGTGTGAATTAGAAAATGGAAGTTTTCTTCCCCCCTATCTTCAAGTATATTACAGTAATCTTAAACTGCAGGCTCCAATTACCCTGAAAGGTGTGATGCAACCTCTCTTTAGTGGATCTCTCACAGCTGGCAGATGGAAGGCAGGAGCTATATACTTGCAAAAGGGCATAGAGAATTACTTTCACTTGTGTTCTCATCCCCTTCCCAGAAGTGCCTCAATACCTGTCCTCGAGTGGCCTGTACTTTAACAAAGTATCTACCTTAGACCCATTTTGTCTTCACTTTACCCTTAGCATACCCTAAAGCTGAGATGCTGAAACAGCAGAGGACTGGAACTGTGAAAAAAAAGGGAAATACTTAAGGAACTGCAGTGGGCAGCATGCTCAATAAGGAGCTGTCAAGGGAAAGGCTTTCAAAAAAGATAAGGTGCAACTTAAATTCAGCTGTGCTTAATTCTAAGCTGTGCTTGGTTGGGCATTGTGGCTGGGAGCTGGGCAAGGACTTTCTTCAGCTGGCACTGCAAGAACAAGAGGCTGAGAGCAAAGACAGAATTCCTTTGTTATCCAAAAGTCCCAAGTGCAGATGCAGAGCTGTGTCCCAGCCAGTTGCAGCTCTGTGTGCTGGGTGGAGCCTGGTGGGCTCCTGATCCCTTGAGCTCCAGAAGATCAGGCTGTGGTGGAAGTCAGCACTACAGGGATCAGCCTGGAGAGGAGGAGGCTCAGGGGAGATCTCACCACTCTAAAAGTACCTGGAAGGAGGGAGCAGCCAGGTGGGGATGGGGCTCTGCTCCCAGACAACAGCAACAGGACAAGAGGACACAGCCTTAAGCTGTGCCAGGGGAGGCCTAGGCTGGACAGTGGGAAGTTCTTCACAGAAAGAGTGATTGGACATTGGAATGGGCTGTCCTGGGAGATGGTGGAGTCACCATCCCTGGAGATGACTGGAAAGGCTGGATGTGGCACTCAGTGCCATGGTCTGGTTGGCAAGGTGATGTTTGGTCATAGATTGGACTCGATCTCAAAGGTCTTTTCCAAAGCTAGGTGATTCTGTGAAACATTGGAGGGCTGAGGCACAGTATCTGCTCTACCTATGAGGGCAAAGTTGTGCATGACTTTAATTTGGCTTGGACTGCCTAATTTCAGCATGGAAGGTTGCAAGAACAAGTATTACTTTGACTTCATGTATGTACCTGTGCTTTAGAGTGCAAGCTCTGTATTGCCATAATAAAAAAAAGGGGGTGGGGGGTATTTATAAAATTTAATCCAGCACTACTTGACTTGGCTAGAACAAGCTCTCAGGCCCAGAGGGAGCAGGGGCTGCAGGGCCAGGTGTAGGCAACAGAACTGTTTGTGTGTGATACAGTGAAGGGACCTGACCAGACTGGGCTGGGGAATGACACCAGCTCGGTCAGGGCGGTAAGTCCAGGGGAACCACAACATCGCTCAGCTCCACCTCCTTAAGTTAAATAACTTCATCACTTTTTTCCTTCTTGGAGCTGACCTTCTCTCAGTCTCTTGGGTAGGCTGACTTGCTTCCTCCAAGCTAGAGGTCTATGGTCATGCTGTAGAAGTGGGGGAGCTCCTGTTGGCTTCCAGTGGAAGCTGATTTTGATCTCCCTGCAGTATCTGCAGGGCAGGCAAGGGACGCTGTCGATGTGGACACAACAAACTGCAGAGGATGCATCTTACTGCTATACCTTTAGGGGCTTTGTCCTCAGTTTTAACTTGCAGGATAAGCTTTTCTTTAAATATAAACCTAAAAACCCTCAGACCAAAAGAATGCCACTTGATTTGTTAAGTAGCAAAGACTAATGGGACTGACTCTGAAGTTGCAGGTTAGGGGATCTCTCCTGCTAGGCTTCTGCTGGGTGTAAGCAAATAGTGACAGACTTGCAGGGATTTTGGATTCTGTTCTCCAGAGGCCTCCCTGGGGGAAGAGACCCCGACTGCTCCTCAGGTCACCCATTATCCCAGGAACTCGTCATCATACTGTTCCTTCCAATATGCAAGTGCAGCCCTCTTGGGGAAAACTGTCTAAAGCTTCTTGTGCCATTTGGTTAATAAAAGGGTTTCCACCTTGACAAAGAAAGTTCTTTCCAGCTTCATTGTTCAATATTCAGTTCAAGTGAAGGGGTATGTACATTTTTTCCCTCTGCTAATGGGACACTGCTGTAAGACCATGCCCCCAGGTTGCACTTTAATAAATGGTACAGTTTTCAAAAACAACGTGTAGACTACTTCTGTGCTTCCCCTCTCCCCCCCTTTTAGTGCAGGCACCAGAAGAAAAGGTGGTTTTACTTACAGGAAACTTGCTTAAGCAAGGCACAAGGACAGGACCAGAGTGTCTCTACTGCTGCCAGCTGCATCATAAGCCATGGTGAATTAGAAGAATGCCATGAGGACTCACACAAAAGAATTTCAGGTGAAAACTGAGTCTGCAGAGCTGTAGTAGCCATCAGAAATGGAATTTTTATTTAAGTTAAAAAAAGTCACAAAATATTTACAAATTTTTACTCATGAAAAATCCTGAGGCAGCCCGATCACAGGTGACATATTTGCCACTTGCGTGATTATGTATGAAACAACCTGAGTCCAAGTTTGTTCAACCTGAGATGTGACTACAAGGTATGCTACTTTTTCTTAAGCATATCCAGGCTGCATTCCCTGTGCCTACCCTGCCCTTTTCTTAGGTTTATTTTTCAAGCAAACAGAGGTGTATGGTGATTGATACTGAAATATCCTCGTGTCAGCCTTGTCTAGCCACACCCCCCTCTATCACTCAGGGCTCTGTTCCCTCTTGCTGCCAGCTTCTCATCAAGGCAGACCTGATTCCCTCCCACCCACCCCAGCTGATGATTCTGCTGATGAACCACCCATTCCATAGCCTGAGGCCTTCCTGGGAACAACATTCAGCATGGCTCAGCTGCAGGGCAGGGCTGGGAAGTGAAAAACAAAATACTACAGCTGCTCAGAAAAAAACACAGAGGGCAAGGCTGTGCCCACTGGGGCTGTGGAGACACAAGGCAGGCTCTGCACAAAGATTGCTGCTGCTAAAATAAAAAAAATAGTGTAAAAGGAGCGAGGAGGCAAGCACTACTCCCTACAGGTACTGGCAGAGCTGGCAGGCAGCTCCTGCTATTACTGCTGTACTAGTCTACAAAAGCATATCTATCAGCTGCCATCCCTTTCACAGCTGTATCTCAGAAGTTAAGAGCAAATCAACTGAACTTCATCCATTAAGGAAAATCTTCAGGAATCCACACACTTCACACAGGGCTGGAGAGCTCATTCACCCAGCTAGAGGGAGAGAAACAGAAGGGGCGTTATGAACAGCAGCAGGGATTCTCCTCCCGCGGCGAGCCCTGCCCTGTGCCCGCCCAGGAGCGCGGCGGCTCCGGCGCTGCGAACTTCGTGTCAACACTGCCACCTGCCGTGCTCCATCCTGTGCCAGCAGCAGGGACATGTGTGGGGACAGTGTGGGACAGCCCCAACACTGCCACCTGCCGTGCTCCATCCTGTGCCAGCAGCAGGGACAGTGTGGGACAGCCCCAACACTGCCACCTGCCGTGCTCCATCCTGTGCCAGCAGCAGGGACACGTGTGGGGACAGTATGGGACAGCCCCAACACTGCCACCTGCCGTGCTCCCTCCTGTGCCAGCAGCAGGGACAGTGTGGGACAGCCCCAACACTGCCACCTGCCGTGTTCCATCCTGTGCCAGCAGCAGGGACACGGCCATGGGGACAGTATGGGACAGCCCCAACACTGCCACCTGCCGTGTTCCATCCTGTGCCAGCAGCAGGGACACGGCCATGGGGACAGTGTGCAGCTCCAGTCCCACACAGGTGACCCATTTCTGGTGTAACTCAGCACCCTGCAGCCAAACTGAGTGAAGGGAAGGGCAGTGTTGAGGGACACAGCACAGTGACACCGTGCCTAGGGTGCTGATGGAATGAAAGGATCATTATCCAGAATTTTATTGGTACAGCTCCCTGAGGAGAATGCAGGAAGGAGAGGAGCAGTCACAGCTCTTCCTGCCTGACAGACAAATGCACTCTGTTCACTGGCTGTGAGAGAGGGGCAAGCAGAAACTCTGACATGACCCCCTCAAGCACACTCATCTCCAGAGCTCTGCAGGGACCAACATTCCCTTCTGGCCCAGCCTGCAGAGCACCACAGGGAAACCAGCAGGCAGTTCAGAGCTAGGTCACCCCTCAGGGAATAACCCAGGACAGCCAAAAGGCTGGCTGTGACTCCCACAGTGCAGTTTGACTCACCATATCAGCAATGTAGTCGTGGTGCTGGTTCATGTAGTTCACAGCGGCGTTAAAGACACGCTGTAGAAGGGAGGGCATTGTATTCACAATTTTCTTAGTCAAGACCATTGCTAGCACCAACATGGCTTTCTCCTGTGCCATGTCTGAGGGGATGGATTGTGTGAGCTCTTCCACTGCCCTGGACATGTACAGGGTTATCTCCTGTATGGAAGGAAGAGAGGGATCTCAGTGCAACCGCTGGGGCACCAAGGGGTCTCAGCACAGCCTGCCAGGATGTGCTGAACACCACAGGATGCTGCTCCCCTTCCTCCCAGCCTTGGCAGCCAGCCTGTTACATAAAAAAAATACCCCCAAAAAGCTATGGCACTTGATCCAGATATGGATCTAATCCTTAGAGAGCCTTTTCTTCCCTTTTTAACACAAGAGACCTCAAACTCTACTTCCCTTGCACAGCAGCAAGGCCTGTTAGATGCTGGGCCAACTGCATCCAGGAAGAGGTGACCCCAGCAGGTCACCCAGCCAGGCCTAAACCCACTGCTGCTCCCAGAACTGCAGCTATGAACAACTCCCAGCACCAGAAAAGGGTCTCAGGAGTTGTTGTCTCTTCAGTGCTCAGTAACAAGCACAAGTTAAGCTCCTGTCACTAACCTGCTCAATTTTTACCCACATGATGGTCAGCAGGTATAAAGGACTTAGCACAAAAGTCCAAAGATCTTAAGTACTAAAACTAAGCCTTAGCCAAACACCTCATTTTCCAAGATAAGCCATGGGGCCATCAAAAGGACAAAATGCCTCAAAGTCAGTCCTTTTCCACAACCACCATTTCACCATCTGCAGAAAGGAGATGAGCCCAAGGAACCCAATTTACACATTAACTTCTGCCACTGAATCCCCTCTAACAAATCTTCAAAGGTAAGAGTTTGGGATGAATTTTCAGATGCCTTCAAAGTCACAGCAGGAAGGATGGAGAATATTTAAAAGGAGAATTGCTTATCAGGCTGCTTTTCACTCACCTCTGTAGACAGATTGGCATTCTGGAAGTGCTGCACTAGGTCATTCACTACTCTTCCTTGGATATCTCTATTAAACTGGTCTCCAATCTCAGCCAGCTGAGCAGCAATGATCCTGATAACCTCTTCATTTGGTGGAGCCACCCCTGCCAGCACAAAGAGCAGAATTTAGTTCACAGCCTGTAGCCAGAACAGGTTCAGTACAGGTCACAGCATTTTGCTAATCTCCCTTAGCAACCTCCTTCCCACCCCGAATGTATTCATGACAGGTCTAAGGATGATTTCTTTAAGTGCACCCAGGTTGCTTACCAGAAATAGTGGAAAACAGAGGTTTATATCTGTAGTTTAGGTAAAGTGCAGCCTCATCCTGCCCAAAAAAAAAATCACTGCAGGGCATGTTAAAACATCTCCAAAACAAAATTTGAACAGGACAGTTACAGCCAACATCCTGCCCAGAGAGGGGAACTGAGAAGCTGTGCATGACCTTGAAGGTCTTTTACAACCTTATGATTATAGAATTTAAGTGACTTGTCAGGACTTGTCTCTTAAGCACCATCTAAAATACAGCACCTCATAGAAAAGTTGGAAGGGACCTTGAAAAGCCATCTCATCCAAACCCCCTGCAATAAAGCAAGGACACCTTCAACTAGATTAGATTGCCTTCAGTCCCAGCCAAACTGACCTTAAATGTCTCCAGGGGTGGGGCATCCGTCACCTCTTCATGCAACCTGTGCCAGTGTTTTACCACCCTCATTGTAAAAGTCTTACATCTAGTCTGAATCTGTCAGTTTTCAGCTGAGAACCTTACACTTTGTCCTATCTGCTTTTGGCACGAGACCTGTGCAAATTTGTGTGAGAGGGCAATTTACTGTAGCAGTTCCTCCTCACCCTGCTTCAGTTGAGGTCGACGTGCCAGCTGGCACACCCTGGGCAAAGGGCAGCAGCCACCCTGCAGATGGCTAGCAAAGCAGGAACAGGACCAGAAGCTACTTGAGGAACAGTTTCCACCACACTGGTGGAGCAGAAAGGGATTCACCCAGTACCAGAACTGTCCCAAGGTCCTAGGCCATTTTTTGCATTCCTAGGCCTAGGTATTGATACTGCCTGAGGAGCAGTGTGAGGCCTAACTTAACTGCCTTGTCCTATCTCCTTGAGGGCAGCTATCACCAGCACCAGCTTTGTGCCCCTGTCTGATGTGCTGCAGACAAAACCCAGTGACAGGTGCTCTAGAAATCCACGGAGAGAGAAAGCACTAAGCACCAGTTGTCCTAACCCAAATGTTAAATTCCCAACCAACAGCCACACAGTGGAGTTTCTCAGTAGAGAAAATATTACTCCTCTGAAACAGACAACAGCAAAGATAGGAAATGGGGAAAGAAAACTCTAGTAGTTTCCTTCACCCCACACCCAAGTGTTTCCATCTAGGGAAAGGTTTGGGACTCACCCTTTGTACTTCCTATAAGGTAAAGAACCCAGAAAGTTCTTTGCTGTCTTGACAGTGATTGGCTCAGTGCCAGCACTGAGGCATTGATTGGGTTTGGAAAGTGTAAGTCAAAGCCTGTGCTGATTTCATCGGGCCAAGGGCCAAACAGCCCACCTGAACCATCAAGTACTAAAAGAAGCAGCACAAAGAAACAAAGGAGCTTTTTAGGGTGTCTTAGCAAGGTGCAGAAGCTTCTCAGGCACCTGTGCTCAGCTTTTCTTTTATTTCTGTAAAGTTTATTATTTTTGCATTTATTAAACCTTTTGCTTTTACAAAACACACCTGAAGAGCCATCTCAGTAATTATTTAAGCCATTTCTCTGCAAAGGCTGGACCCTAAGAGATACAGGAAAAATTCCTAAAGAAAACCACCGTGTTCAGAGAGACCTGTGAGATGGAGAAAAGCCTGCTCACCTGGCTCACCATTCTGAAAGTGGCCACTCCGATTGCCATCGGTCTGAAGCTCATCGTCATCGCTTGTGTGGCAACACATGATCTGGTGGTTTTGCAGGGAATGCAGCTGGTCCCTGAACTTGCAGTCAGAGGAAACCTCCAGGAAGGAGAGCAGCAGTGCATGCTCCATGTAAAAAGATCCATTGAGCTGAGACATAAGGAAATCACTGTCAAGCCCAAGCCTAGAAAATGTCTCACTCAAAGCATCGTTTTCCAACCCTGAACACGGCTCTGTGGCCTCCTCTGGGCACCCTGAACAGCATCAGCCAGGGGCCCACAAGGCCTCAGCAAATGCAGACTGACTCCTGGATGTGCACACACACAGGACTGTCCCATGGTGCATGGCAGAAGGCTCTGCTCTTACAAACTGGTGTTGGAAACCCAGCTCACATTCTCCTCACATTTCCAGCTGTGGCAGTGGCAGCAACCCCAATCCGAGCTCCTCTTTTGAAACAGGTTTGTGTTGAGCAAACCCCACCCATTTCCCTTACTCAGACACCTGTGTTTGGAAGGGTTTCACCCCTGGATTTGGCAACTAGGCATTCCACTGGCTGTGCATGAAGAAGGCAGCAGCTCCCCATGTCAATGTAATCAGAGCAGAGCAGTAACAAGGTGGGAAATAGAGATAAGAGCATAAGCCAGCAAAACCCCCAAGGTTCACATTTCTTCTCCTTCTTCAAAGGAACCTCAACCAGCTCCATAAAAAACCTGTTCAGCTCCTCGTAGGGAGCCAAGCAGCTGCTCACAAGAGAAGTGACATGAGGTGGCAGATCACTGCCACATTCAGTGGCACATCACCCCCAATATATGGACACGTGCTGTCCCCATGGCCACACAGCCTGCAGCCCTCAAGCCAGGCAGCACAGGGTGCCCAAACTAATTAGGCTGAGGAGGTCCATGAGGCAGGCAGGCTGAAGGGAGCAAGAGCCTCCACTGGAACACCAGGCCTCATAACCAGCTAAGGCCTCCAGAAAACCAGGAGACTCTCCAATAATTTTAGTTAAACAGGTAAGAGAGCAGGATGTGGTGTAAGCACAGAAATAAAGTAAGAAAGAAAATCCTTACTCTGGTATGGTCTGCCTGTAAGAAAATACTTAGGTTTCATTTTATCTAGGGAGAAGAAAAATAGTTAAAGAATGGGGTTTTATGCCAATAATATGCAACCAGGATGAATTTGGTAACTGAAAGGCAGTTTCAGGGAGTGGAACCTTGCAAAGCCTCGACATAACCATATCTGACAGGGCAGACAAAAGGAGGAACAAAGTCAACAAAAGGCAGGGTTCAGAAATGGACACATTTCTGTGTTCAGTCAACAAAAGGCAGCGTTCAGAAATGGACACAAATGGAAAATAAAGTATATGATCAGTCAGAGATGAACAGAAGGCACATCTGCCATGATCTGAGCGTGCATGTTTGCAGACAGTGGTGCTGGTCACCTGGTGACCCAAGCTCGCTGGGACACCAGTGGCAGTCCCCTTCAACAGCCTGCTGGTCGTTGGATTTATAATTGATACATTTTGTAATCATACTGTGTTCAAAAGGCTTGTGGGAGGGCAGAGTAGGGGGTTAGAATTGTATCCCAACATGAGGTGGGCTGGGGGAGGATGACAGACATTTCAGTTCAATGTGTAAGGTTTAAATTTACTAAGTAACAGCATCATAATTGTGTTTAACCTTGCACAAACCAATGCCATGTAATGATCACAGGGTTGTGCCAATTCCTTTAGTAGTTCTAGCAGTTTGTAGCTTTATCAATAAACATTGTAGTCTCTTACATAGCAACATCTCCAGCTCGCAGTACCAGGGGGAAGTGCCACACCAAGAGCTGCAAGGAAGCAGCTTTCAACCTAACTGGTTCCATCCCCTTCCTTGGATTCAGAGCAGTGCCAGGAACACTGCAGAAATTCTGGGAAATTCAAGAAGGACATGAGCCAACACTGAGACACTTATCCCCTTCAAAGTATCTCAGGACAAGTGCACCAGAGAATCACTACATGCTGTGGACAGCTGACTTCAGGCATGTTTGACTCTAACCTGTTCCATGATGGATTCAGGGACAGAGCAGCTCAGGTCACCCTCTGCTTCAGACTAGAAGTCCTTGTCCTGTGAAAGAGTAAGAAAGAAAAGTGTGAAGGGAAAAAATTACCCATAAATCCACATCTCACAGCTGTGTCTGGCCATGTCTCAGAGCAAATGTCCCTTTTAGTGATGCATATCCCTGTTTCTGGGGAGAGCTGCCCATCAAACCCCATCAGTCAATCAAAAGGGCTGAGGAAACCACAAGTGTCTCAGTAGGAGGGGCCCTGTGAACGAGAGGCACAAATCTCCTTCCTGCCATAGACATGTGCCAGACAGTGCAGTGACACAGCCTACAAACAGGGATATAGGGCCAAGAGCTGCTGTTGGGGAAGGGAGGGACAACCCCCCATGGAGCCAGGGGCTGGAATGAAGAGCAGGGTGGTCAGAGAGGAACTCCTGAGAGCAGGTGAGCCAATGGGTCTGCATGCACAGCAGAACACTCTGAAATGGAAACCCCAGCTGACATTGCTACACATCCACAGGGCCTCCAGTGTCCCTCTCCCCACCCTCCAGGCAAGAGATCCACGTGGATGCTCAGGCTCATTTCAATACTTCCCAACAAAAATCTGTGATGGGAAAGGTTCAAGTGCCAACAGAAACTTCAGTCACATGAGTGCAACTCTGCTAAGCCTCCAGGGAAGTTAGGCAGGAAGAAGGGAAAAAGCAGGCCAGAGTCCAAGGGAAGAGACAGCCAGTGTGGGAGGGCACGTGGCACAGGGGAGCTCCCAAAGGGGAGATGTAGGAGCACAGTGCTCCCTCCTCATCCTGCCAGGAGCAGCTGCTGGATGAGTCAGATCCTTGCATTTACTGCCTCAGCCACAGCAGTCCCAGAGCTGCACAGAGAAGTCTCTGGTTCAACTCTTGATGAGCAGGGCCTGGCTCAAAGTGGGCACTCCCTCCCTACCAAGCCTTCTTCACCCAGGGCAATAACCTGGTTGTTATGCAGGCGCCTTCTCACCAAAAATGGGCTGGAAGCACTAAGGAACCCAAACAAAAGGCCTGATAACCATCAAAGACCTGGGCTACTGATAAATGACTATTTCACAGTACCAACTCCTCACATCTGTGTTTTAGTAGAAAAGAGAGAAGTGAAAGCAGAAAGAAATTCAAATTCTGAAGTAAACCAGTCATATTTCAAGAGATCAAGAATCTCCCAACTTTTCAAAGGCTCTTAGAAATCCAAGACCAAAACACAGTCTCAAATACATCTGAAACACACAGCAGCCCACAGGAAGCCTCTTAACCATGAGCTCTTCTTTTCATGGAATTATGTCAGACAGCTAGAACACATCCCTTGCTGCTTTGCATTTTCCTCTATTCCATTCAAATCCCTATTGCTGCTACTCACCTCTACCCTTAGGAGTGTTCTGGCTGGGGAGAGTCCTCTGTCCTCTTCTTTGGGATCTGAAGGGGCTCTCAAACAGGTCAGGGTGACTTTTCTTCTGGGCTTGACTTGGCTGGAAGAGACACAGATGTGAATTCAGGTTTGAGAACTCAAAATAGATCGCTGAGATTTAAGAGGAAAGTGGGGATTTAGAATTAAGTCTGTGGCAGGACCTTGGCTTTGTGCAAACTCCTCCAGAGTTGTCCACACAAGCAATATTTCTGTAGGCTAGGTAAAGTCTTAGTTTGTATATCCTGGTTTTAGAGATAACATTCCTTTTCAATGCTATTTTCCCACTGTCTGCTTTGAGTGAAGAGGCACAGACTGCTCCAGCCCAGCCTGGTGCCTGCTGCAGGTGTCAGTGGCTGTGCAGGGAGAAAAGACCTACAACACTTGTGGGTTCTTCCCTCCCCTCAGGGATCAAATCAGCTCTGTGTAGACACAGACACTCCTCAGGCCAAGTCCACAAACACAGACACATTAAAAAAGGTCACCCACCATAGCTGCAAATAGCAATTTTATCGGCTCCTGCACATGAGTGGAGATAAAACAAACACACAAACAGAACAATGAAAAATTCCACCGCACTCCAAAGTACTAATATGGCAAAAAATGAAGACAAGGGAGCCTGAATGCGATAACTTCACAAACTGAATTTCCTAAACCAAAGACTGACCACCCATGCAGTGAATGCCTCTGAAGGCAATACCTGCCCTCAGCGAAGAAAATTCTGCTTGGGTGGTCAAAAACACACCACAGGAGAGGAAAAAGGATTTCTCTCACACCCCAAAATGGCTTCCTACTTTTACAATACAGAGCAAATTACTTTTTATTTTAGTTAACTAGTAATTACAGGAACCCCAAGTATCACATATTAACTAATACATTTTAACTACTTTGAATCAATGCAAAGGGCTTTGAGAGTCACAAAGTTCCTCCTTGAGAAGTCAAATTCCCTAATGGAATCTCAAAAAAAACAAACCAAAAAAGTCCCCTAAAAAACAAATCCCAAACAGTCAAATGTAATCGTGCTGATACCACCCAAATTTTTAATCATTAAGATTTTGGAATCTTGGTGGTTTTAGATTCAGATTAAGACTGTTTCTGATGGAGGGAAAAAAGTTACTTTATATTGGGTACAAAGAATCTTTATTTGGAGAAAGAGAGAAGATGGATAAAGGGTACAAACACCATCTGCACTCAGATTCAGAGTCAAACCAGATCATTTGCTAAGGCTGCTTTAGGGCTGCTGAAATCTTGGAATGAATTTTTACAGAATATGATATCTTAATTGAAACACCAACTAATTTTAACACATTATTCATTCTTTACTTCAATTTACTCATTAGACAAATGAGCTTTGTGAGAAGTTCCAGCAGCAGAAATGAGCTGCTTTTGAGAAACCATTAAATGCCTTGAAGTGTTCAACACATAAGACTACAACCACTTTTTTAGACCAGTTCTTTCTTTCTTAGAAAAAAATGAAGGGGGTACCTTAAGCACAAGTTTAAGACCCTTAAATCAGTTCTACAGAATCAGGGTAGGGCATGTTCATTCCAACTCAACATTGTACGGGCTGCAGGACTGTGGAGAGGCATATGGTAAGAAAATATAATTACAGTTATTGAAGCACATCCACCAGCAGCCTGTCAGTGCAGTAGGAAAGACCTCATTCCACCCACTCACAGCAGTTTGCACAAGTGAATTCTGTGATTTTTCACAAGTGAACTCTCTGGATGCTCCCACAGCTCTCAGGGGTGCCCTAACAGCAGCAGGTCCCAGAATCCCTGCAGCAGTGCCAAGCCACCCTACAAATCAGTTCTCATCTCCACATTTGTGCTACACCTTCAAGACAGCTCAGAAAAGAAGCCACCCTACAAATAATGTCTCTGTTTACCATCCCTTCCCCTCAAATTCTTCACCTCTCCTCACAGCTCAGCCTGGGAGTTAAAATTCTCAGCTCTAGCAGACACTGGTTAGGAAAATACTCAGTTCAGCAGGGAAGTCATAGGCCTGTAGCACTGACTCCTTTAATTCTGACTCCTTTAATTCCATGTCTGGATTCTGAGACACTTCCCATACAAACGCCAGACAGTGACAATGTCTGGACAATGGATCTATTGTGTGAGCTGTCAAGATGTTTATGTCTCGCATTTGAGTTAGGAGCAATTAAAATCTCCAAAGCAGAAACCACAACAAAGTATCAGTCACTGCAAAGTCAAAAACTTCCAACCTGAGCATTGCTTTCCCCGTGTGGCAGCTGAAAGGTAAGAACTTTGGGTGTGGCAGTCAGGATGACATCATTACTGGAAGAAATAAAAGAATGTTTTATTTCTCCCTTCCAGGACCTGGTGGCACTTACCTGTCCTGTAGGCAGATGTTTCACTGCTGAGCTACAGAGCTTTTAACAGAGCAAGGGCATCATTTTACAGGCAAGGAAACCAAGTATTTGGTATGTCCTGACATTTTAAATCCACACACGAAATCATAACCACTCAATTTTACTGTCTTCATGAGAACTTGCCACAGGCACAACTACTTTACATAACCAGTCATTACTGGAAAATAAAGAAAGAGAAACAGCATCAAAGAGTTAGGAAGTTCCCTACTTGAGGATATTCTGAGCTGTTGTCTGCAGCACTTCAGGTGAGGAGAGTGTAAGCAAATACCACATCACTGTAATAAGTAGAATAGATAAATTCGTGTGGATTTAAGCTACTAATAAAAAGCTACCCGAGAATGCCTCCAAGATTCCAAAGTTCCCAAACACATCTACAACTGTAACAACAAGGCAGAGCCAGAAGATGGTCCGGCCATTAAGAGTGGACCCTCACTTCACAGCTCTTCAACATCAGATACCGATCTTGGTGGAGATCCTGGACGATCAAGATCACCCCTCCCAAGATGAACTTCAAAAAAAAAACAATCAAGGAACCTCTTCATGCAGACAGGACTCTTTTAGAAACAAAGCATAGTTGGACTTTCAACAGGCTTAGCCTTAAGGTAAAAAAACTGTATAAAACCCACGGGCTGAAACATAGCAGTGTGGCAGAATTCGGAGGGTACTTTTGTACCGCCTCTCTGTCCACCCAGCATTCGATCGATGTTGTTTCTTTTTATTGTGGCTTTATTTCGGTGTTGAAATTGTGTTAAATAAATTTTGTTGTTTTATTTTGAATTAGCCTCTGACCATTTATAACATCACAGAGCCCAAAGCCACCAAAAGCCTCACCACTCTGCAATGCTCCACTTCTAGCCCATAAACCCAACAGGAACTAAACAGCCCAGGGAAGGTTCTTGGTGTGCAAAAACAACAGTGTTGACGTGAGTAAATAGGATGTTATTATTACCACAGGAAACCTGTCCCCATCACTCCCTCCTCTGCAAAGGATTTGCCAGCCTGTTAAATGTTTAGAAAGCCCCAAGATTTTGCCTCATTTGAGACTCACTCCTAAAGTCGAATTTGCTTCCAGGCTCTGGAAAGAGAAGCAGGATGGTGGGAGAACAGAGACATTGCAACGTGTAAGCCAGGGGAAGGATGGGCTCAGCAAGGCCCTCTGGGCATGTATGGATGCACACACACACAGAGCTGTGAAACTAAAGCATAGTTTGGTACATCTGGTTAACACCAAAGCTGCTGGCTTGCAGAGTGTGTCAGGACTTTCCCTGCCACAGGGAACACTGCTTCCAAACTAAGGGTATTTTCCACCCCTTTGCCTCTGAAGGACAATGCAACATCAAGAGCTCATTTTGGACATGCCAAAACTGACAAGCCATGAGGAGCATACTTGGAGATACCAGCAGCTCAGTGGCCCAGAGCAGGACACACCTCCTTCCCCAGTCACTTGCAATTTATTTGCTTGGCTCTTGGGAGGATTGCCCAGATAGTCAGGAATCATGAGACTACTTAAAATCCAACCAGGATAACCTCTTCCTGATACTTCTAAGCAGGACAGCTTGAGGTTTTCAGCTTTTGTTTCTCTTCCTTTCAGCTTCAAATTGCCTCCTTCTTTAGGATGCAAATAATGCCACTACCGATCTCTCCAGCAAGGGAGAACAAAGCCCAGCACAAACACAAAACCATTTACTCCTTACACCTTTGATGCAAAACATGCTGAATACTTAATACTGACTTAGGTGGGGCGTTTTTACCTTTGCTTCTTTATGCTGCTTTAGTACAGAATTATCATCTCAGCCTGGACACCAAGCACTCTCAGCTGTGCATTTTGGCTTGGAAATACAATGCACTCTTTGTTTAAAGGGGGTTTATCTTCCTCTTTGGAAGAAAAACTTTATTAGAGACAATTCTAAAAAGAAGCTGTCAGCTGGCCTTTCTGATAGAAATTTATTTAAGCTCCTGAAGGTCTTTTGCCTTTTCAGGATGACATGAATTGCAGCAATCTTTTGGTTATCAGGGCAGTACTTTGACTTCTTAGGAAGAAAAACATCCAAACCCCTCATCAATCACCCTTCTCACTTGGCTCCAAAAGCTCTGGTGACCAGCCCCCACGCAGCACATGAATGAGTGAGAAGGAGCACTGCCATATTACTAATGCTCTTAAAAAAAAAACAGATAAGCAGGAACTTCTCACCAGTGTGGTTTCTGTACCGGATCAGTGACAGAGGCAGCACAACAACACTTATTCTTCAGCAGCCAGCCTACAGACACAGCTGAGCTGAACCTGAGTCAGCAGGAAGCCTGCAGCTAGAATTTGAATTCAGCTAACTACAGCTAGACCCAAAGAGAATTTCCACATCTCCATGTTTTGGGCATAGCCACACCTAAGAGGCAAGGGCAGGACTTGGATCTTGGCTATCAGAGTGCAGGCAGTTTCTTGGATCTGGCACTGAGCCGAATTTTTCCCCTCTGGTGTCGAGCAAAGGAACTCTAAGCTGGTCCTGCACTTGACCTCCTCGGTAAGGTTAGGAAAACACTTCTATCTTTCCTCGGGGCCTGGCTGGAGGGAGCAGAGCAAACCCTGATGAAAAAGCACCATCACCACTATCACACAAGACTGCTGGTCTTTACAGGGTTAGCTTCCTGTTCAAAATCTAACCATTTCAGCCCAGCAGTGCAACACACCCCTGGTATAGCACGTGCAAGCAGTTCTTATGTTTGCCTCTCAGAAATGATGGAAAAGCAGGAATCCCAGTTCCAGTGTTTTGACATTATCAAGGAAGGACAAATAGATGGAGAGCAGGCAGCACTGGGACTAACTCCAACCATCACTGGTGATGTGCAAGTGACAGTGTCCAACCAGAGAAATGCAAGCCTTGCTTCTGGATTTAGAGCACAGCCCAGCTGGGCCATGGGCACTGGGCCCTGGCACTCTGGCAAAGCTGCTTTTACCCTGGAGCAGCAACAAAAGTGCTCAGCTCCTGCAGCAGACACAGTCCCAGCACTGGGCAACAGTGCTCTGAGCCCTGCTGGTGCCACTTGGACAGGCTGTGCCAGCCCAAAGATCTCAGAGTGTAGGACTGGATACAAGGACAGCCATGCCACCTACAGGACAAGAGAACCCTCCTGATTTTAGTTTTAATACCTTTAATTTTAGTACTACTACAATTTAGTTTTAGTACTACTGTTCTGTGCCAGCACGAGCACGGACCAGCCATCAGGAGTGCCACATCATTTCGCAGCTTGGATGCATTTCACAACTGATACCAACAGCAAAGAGGAATGTAAATCTGTCTTTCCTTTGCCTGACTGCCAAGTTAGATAAGCAAAGCAAGAAACTGGTAAGAAGTAATTAAAAAAAGAATTCAAAGAAACAGCTTTATGGACACAGGTGGCCCCTAACAGCAGCATTCCCTCTGCCTTTCAGGCCATATGAGTAGGTAAGAGCTCCCTATCTAGACTGGTAAGCACCAGGAATATCTGCACTGCTTTCTGGAATAAACAAAAGCTGTAAAGATGCTTCAGTGTGAAGTTTAAATACTGGATCAGAGTGGCCCATCAGAAATTACATGTCCAAAGAACAGCACTTCAGGAGCTCCCTGCTTAGGTAAAACAAGGATGCTGATGCAACAGCCAGGATGGCACTCAAGGAGCTGCTAAGGAACAATTCAGTGCACTGGACAATTTACTGTCAAAAGAATTCTCACAGCTGGTATTCCCCAGAATTACTTCAGGGGAGCCTGCTCACCCTCTCAGACTCCGAACATTCATCATAAAAAGATCCAAAACATTTCTAGAGGAAGGGATACAAAGACAAATCTTCACAGCTTCATGCTCAGGTGCTCTGAGCAACTCTGTGTCAATATTTGACAGCTTTTCCAGAAGATGAAAGTGAATTTTCAATGGGCTCCTCTCCTCCTCAACATCCAGTGTATCAGAGATGTAAACGTCTCTTACTCTCCTCACTTTTATGAAAGAGCTGTGCACCAGCACAGACAGCCAGAGCTGATCCCCAGAAGGAAAGCCTGACACAGATCCTTTGATTCCCTTCTCCCACTGTGCTGCAACCTCCATTCCCACCATGACAATTAAACTGATGAAGCCAGTACAAAAATATTTTAAAAAAGAGATCAAGATAATCTTGATGGAATCTCTTATGACAGGAGCCCAGAAATCCTCGAGAACCTTAAAAAGAAAGTTGTGCATCAAACCAGACAGCCAAAAATGATAGTAACTCAAAGCAGCATTCATCACCCTGATCAAAGCTGTTTGGCAGCAGCACCTCATACACTGTGAGCATAAAAGAAAGCATCATCTCTTTTAAACACCTTTCACAATGATAAAGAGCTAAGAAAATATACCCTCTCAAGGAAATGCTGCAGGAGCCACTTAGGAACTGTGACAGGAAAACTGCAAATAGATGCCTGCAGGGGTAGACATTTCCTAGTGCCAGGCACACAGGAGATGCCTCAGCATGTTGCTTCTTCCACTCAACACCTACTGGCTCTCTTTGCTGTAGGTTACAAGCACAGTGAAAAAATGTCTGTTCTTCTAAGAGAAAACACATGACTGTGCATGAAACAAAGCAAAACAATTTCACTTTCAGTTCTACCTTAGGAGGAACAGGTTGGTGTTGAAACACAGGAAGAGCTTACAAACCCTAAATTCGGCAACTGCTGATCTAAGTGGATTTGTTTTGTGTGGCTGTCAATCTGAAGTATTACAGCAATTACTCTGAACAACCAGAAGCTACACTTACCGAGGAACGGATGTCCCCTTTAAAGATGAAGGAAATAGCCCAAAATATTTGAGAGACCTGGGTATTACCCATTCTATAAACAGCAATAAGAGCACCACAAACTGGCCAAAGGTCACAGTCACAGCATTTACCAGGAAACAGAGCAGGTTTGCAGACGTTTCAACAAAAATCCAACATCCACGTGTGCCATGGTTGCACACACTGACCAATTCCCCCACTCATACTTCAGTGAAGCTGAATAAAAGCTCTGAGAGCTTAAAGGAAAGTGAGGAGCAAGCTGCTGAGGTAGGAGGAGTTTAAAGCCACACTGACACTGTCCTCTCGTGGGAGAAAGCAGAATTCCCATCGTGCATGAAGGGGTACAGCCCTTTCCTCATGTCTGCCAGCAAGGCCAGCCCAGCCAAAGCCCAGCAGGGCCAAGCAGCACCTCCAAGCAGTGCCAAGGTGGTGTAAAGTGACAGGGAAAGCAGCAGACTGGATCATGAGCAGAAGTCACCAAGTGCCCAAGGCAGTGCTGACAATGCTCCCAGCCACGGGGCCACTCAAGGGGAGGGGGCTGAAGGATTTTTGAAGCCAAGGAGGATGTGAAAGAGACTTCACACAGCTCTGCACTGAGCAACGGCTTCAGAAAGCACCCCGGAGGCAATCCCTGAGTCTCATGCAGGTGCGAGGAGGTGCCTTATCCACACCACTGCAGCTCCAGAGAGTCCTGCTCTCTTGCCATATAGATGGGATAACAGCAGAATGTCAGGACATGGTTCACTACACACAGCTGGTACAAATCAAGGCAATCACAGAAGCTTAACAGATTGCTACCAAACCTAAAGTACGACATTGGACACCGTGTGACTCAACATTTCTTTGTACATTTTACCCCTCATTTCCCTATATCCTTCCTATCTTGTCTGAGTTAAAAAAATCAGACTTGTAAAATCTCTGAGGAAGGGACCACCTATGCACATACTGTAATCACGACTGATAAATTTTAACTAAAGCTAAACTCAGCCCCTGCAACCTCCTCCAACCCCAAGCAAAGCCATCCAAAACTAAAAGGGGCTCAGACTTCCAAGAGTTTTGCACCTTTGGCTAAGTCACGAGCTCCACTCACTGATTAGAAATACTTTCATGTACTTGGCTTTGCACAGCACACAGATATGCAGGTAATTCCAGCCCCCAAAATCCTGTAATCTGACACAGACAAAAAGCCATAGCATGCCAAAAAGGAGAAGGTGACTCCTTGAGAAAAAAAACAACCCCAAAACCCAACTCAAAATTGCTAGTAAATTCTGCTCTTTCACTCATCCAGGAACTGCTAAGCAGTGAAAATGAAACCTGCCCATCTGCACACAATTCCCCCCAGCAGAGAAACCGCAGACCGGGCTGGCTCTTTTCTGCTGGGAAGTTCATAGCCAGAGGCCAAAGGAGCTTCCTTATCAAGGAACCAACACCTCGAGGCTGCTCCTGCAGTCACACCAGCAGCCCCTGCACCAGGCACAGAAACCTGTTCAGAGTTATTAGAGACACTCCCTTCACCCCCATCTGATGACTTGCAAGCACCAGACTGTTCCAGGAAGGTCTCCAAAGGTGACAGTCAGTAGATTTATGTGTCTGCCTGCCTCTACTCTAAACATTTTCATTCTATTACGGAAAAAAAAACAAACTCTGTTTGATCTGTCAGCTCCTCCGACTCCTGCTGAGTGTGGATGAGTCCTACACAGGAAAAACACCAGGGAAACATGGCATAAATGACCTCGGGTGAGAGCGGTCAGTGACTACACACCCTTCATACAATTCCCTAATTATATATCACAGTTCTTACTGCTTTAGGATCCAACAGAAATAAAAAGCTACACTGAGCACCTTAACAAGGCCCTCACATTATCCAGAGGTGCAGAGCCCTGGTTCTGGGTTCAGGCATGTCCAAATCCCAGGAGCAGACTCCTGGGAGTCTGCCAGGTTTGCACAGGCAGCCCTGGTGGAGTGTTCTGCTGCCTGTGCACAATGAGAAACTGAGATGAACTCGGTCTCAGCTGGCCTAATCTGGTTTTAAGAAATTGGGGGGGCAGCAACCCAACAAAACCACCTAACCAAAAATTAGTCACATTTTTTTCTTCCTAAATTCAGCAAATGTCACCAGATGCAAACAAGAAGGTGCTGACAAATCAGAAGGGGAGGTTTTTCACACCAGCCTTCCTTGGAACAGGGCAGCCTACCCACAAGGTTTACCATCACCTGTTACACTCTGCACATCCACAATGGAAGTGTTTTGCCTCAGCAGGTCCCTAAGCCCTGCCAGTTACCTCTAATGAAATACAAGAGACCTAGAAAGGAAGGCAAGAAAATGGGAAGAGACAGGTTGCAGAATTCCAAGTGAATAACAGGGGTGCTACTTTTTATACAATGCACTCCCCCAGAGTTTTTGTGTAACACCAGTGGCACAGAAAAGATCTCCAGGAGTACATGTTGCAAAGTTATTCTAAAGAAGACACTGAACAGCACTAAACTCATGTAAAGAGGTTACAAAGGAGAGGAAAATAAAAACCTCACACAGAAAACCCCTTCTTTTTAAATAACACCTTTTAAGATGTTATGCTTCCACAGGCAGGTGAAAACAGTTTCAGTCTGATTAGTGACAAAAAGTTACAACAGAACAAAACCCACTCTTCCCCACAGGTGGACTTTTTGTAAAAGTCGTTTACAAAAAAAACACAAACCAAAACAAACACTTCAAAAATAATTTCCTGTCGCGGAACCACTCTGCTCCTTCCTCCACCAAACACTTTAACAGATTGAACGGTTTGAACAGATGACAAGTATCCATCCCATGACAAGGTTATGGACCAGATACTCCAAGAGACATAAAGAAAAGTTTCCTGTTTCTGAAATAAGCATTGACTTTCTGAATGGAGACTTTAGTGATTTAGATAACTGAGGCACTATAGCTTTTTTTTTAAATTAAAATTATAAAATATTATCATTTAAAAGAAGACAAGAACATCTTTCCCCCCTCCCACCAAACCCACCAGTTTCACACCACTGTCACTCCAAGGTACAGGGACCATCAGCAGAGCATGTAACTTACAGAAAACACTCTTCTAAGGAAAGAGACCTGCTCACTCCGTTCCTTTCCACTTCACACATCACCCAGTCTCCTGTTCCAGCCTTCGCTCACCCGGAATCCAACACGTCCCGTGTGTCACGGGAAACAAAGGCGCTCATCACCTCAAGAGGCAGCCACAGACACCTACAGCCTCGGGGAAGGCAAGGAGGACGGAGAAAAGCTCACACTGAACTGACTCATCTGTATCAATCACCTGCTCTTCCTAAAAATGTTAACGCTATTATTAGAAATCCTTCTTTGCCTTGCTTCCTTGCTGGAGCTGCCACTCACACATCCCTCTGTTGCTGCAAGGCTGAGGCAAGAGCGCGTCCCTCTGGAGTGGCCAGCACAGGATTAATTCCTTACTCTGCCCTGCCAATACCGTTCATGCCTGACAACTCTCACCGCAAACTCAGGGCGAGATGCTGCACTTCACCATGCAGCCCAAAGGCAAAGAGAACTTTTAGTGGCTTTATGAAATATCTGAAGCTGAGCGGGAGGGAGGCCGGTCCGCGACAGAAGCGGGGACGAGGGGGAGGCGCGGAGCGCTCGATCCCGCCGGGGGAAGCAGCAGAGGGGCCGGAGCCGATGGCAGAGCGGGGGAGTCACTCCCTGCACGGCCCAGGAGGGACGAGCGGGACTGAGCAGCAAACAGAGCAAAGGAAGAAACAACCGCACAGCTGAAATGCAAGGCCGGCTTCGGCGGGCAGAAAGAAACCGAGAGATCGGCTGAGAGGCGGAGGAGTTTCCAGCGCCCAGAAGAGAAAGCAGAACGCGCACACGGACCTCCGTGGGGTCACTTCACCCCCAAGGCTTGGGGGGGCTGCAAGCTGCAGCAGGCACCTCCGGCCCCGGCGCTGATGCCCCGCGGCCCAGGAGCCAGCGCGCCCGATACCGCCACGGCCCCGGCGCTTCCCGGGCGGGCCCGCGCAGCGCCGAGTCTCGGGGCGCGCCCGGGACGCCGCCCACGCACACCCCGCGATCTTCCCGCCCAACGCGGTATCCCCGCGGCCGGAGAACGAGAAGCAACACTCACCGGGCCTCCGGGACTGCGGGGCTGCAGCGCTCGGCCGGCCTGACCGCGCTTCTCGCTCGATATTTGAAGGCCCAGCCGGCCCCGCCCCACAGGCGGCCGGGCGGGCGGGAACGCGCGGCACGCGCTCGCTCTGGGCCCGGCCCAACGGCCGCGCGGGCTGAGGGCGTGAGGGGCGTGGGACCCGCCCGGCCTCGGGAACCGCTCCAGACCTCAGGAATCGCTCCCGACCTCGGGAACGGCTCCCGGCCTCGGGAATCACCCCGGGCCCCCGGATCCGCCCGGCCTCGGGATCCGCCCGGCCTCGGGAATCGCCCGATCCGGGCCTCGCCACAGCCCTCCCGACAGCGATCCTCGTTCTGGAATTCTATGGGTCTCGACCTGGTACTGCTTGGCCAAAGCAGCGTAACACATCTACAGCCACTATCCCTGCCAAATAAATGCAGATTTTCATTTAAGATCGTTTTATGGGGTTAAAATCACAGAACGAATTAGGTTGGAAAAGATGTCTGAGATCATGGGCTCCAACCTGTGACCAGACCACGGCACTCACTGCCACATCCAGTCTTTCCATAAACACCTCCAGGGACAGTGACACCACCACCTCCCTGGGCAGCCCATTCCAATGTCTAATCACCTTTCTATGAAGAAGTTACTCCCAATGTCCAACCCAAACCTCCCCTGGTTCAGTTTAGGACTTTGTGCTCTCATTCTGTCACTTGTTGACTGGGAGAAGAGGTCAGCCCCTACAACCTCCTTTCAAGTCTAGTAATGCAGTCCTGCTTCAACTAATTCCTATTTAATACAGCCTTAAACTTCAACACAGCTCTGAGCCACGCTCACCTGATATTCAGTACAGGTGTCCTGCTTGGCACATTTTCCTTTCTAACATGCCCAGTCACGGTGCCAGTGCCACGCTCAGGCTTTGGATTGCCCCACACGGGCCAGGCTGCCTGACTTTGCTGTGGTTTTTAAAGTTCCTTGAGATTCTACAAAACAGACTGAACCAATTCTGAGTCAGGTTTGAGTCATGCTGGTCAACCCACCAGATGGCTTCCCGCTGGGAATGGTGTTGGGCAAAAAATGACACGCAAATAAATAAATTTCAAGGAACTGAACTTTCTGTTTCCTCAAACTGTTTAGATTTGTCTTGCAGAGTCAGCACAGCCCCAAGTAGCACTATCCCCCTCTCTCCCTTCTGCCCAAAATGTATTTTTTTTTTTTCTTTTGAGAAATCACTGTGGGGGGTTTTATATATTTTTGCTCCTGGTATCTGAGTAATATGGATCACGTATTGTAACACAGCATGTGAATCATAAATAAGCGATGTTATCTCTTGCTTACAGAAAGCCACGTGATTTCTGCACCTGAGACATGCAGAAAAGCACCACCATATACTCAACAGGTTAGGAAATACTAGTTTATCCACTTTCCTGGTATCCACAGGTGTTCACACTTGTTCCCAAGGTGCCAAATCAAAACAGCACTTTTTCCAGAGCTGGTTTCTGGAGCAGGGTTTTTTTTATTCCTTATTTTGAGAGCTGTGTAAAAGGATACAGGCTAAGGAAGGAGGCAACTCTTCATCATATCCCTCAAGTAATATCTATAAAATAAAGCATGAGGCTCCTTCTTCTCTGTGGCTCCAGGAAGAGATGCAGCCACATGCCAGCACTGTTGCTTTCACCCATTGTTACCTGTGGCGTCGTTTTTCTGATAACTGCTCCATTGCTGCTGATGCTTAGGATTTAAAGCAGGATTTACTCAGGGCCTGCTGGAATTCTTAAGAGATACATGGCCAGGTAGAATCCTTACATGATTAGGTTTGCATTCTCCAATACATGGGACTTAAAATGCAATTGCTAATGTAGCAGCACTGATGGTGAGAACTTTTTAAAAAACCCTATAAAACATGAGGGAAGCCAGAATGGCAGGGGGTTGTAGGCAAGACTTTCCCTTAGTTATTTTTCCTGACAAGTTACATTCATTGTCTTCAGCCAGGACGAGTACAGCCAGGAGGGCTGTATAAGATAAAATATATCTGCTGCTGCCAGAAAGGAGCTCTGCACACTTCTTAATGAACCCACTGAACCTTCCTCCTGTGCTCCCGAGAGCCGAGGGAACATTCATCCTCCCACTGTGGTAACTTCCGTGCTGTTCCTCACCTCCGCACACAAGGCAGAGAGCTGGGGAGGGGTTGTGGTTCTGCGCCAAGGGGAACAACACAGGGAGGGCATGGAATGCCACCTGTGGAGAGGGTCAGAGGCTTCTGAAGGCTACTTTCATTATCAAGGGAAAAGGAAAGCAGCAGCTGCCACCGGGCTGGGCTCCCAGGACGGGGTTTGTTTGTTAGAGGGTCTTTTTCAGGTGTAATTTATTAGACACATGTAGCTAATCTGTGCAGGAACACCCATCTTGGAGGGCCAGCATAGGTTTTGCCCAAGCTAGCAACAGCTAAAGCTCTTCCTAGACCCGTTGTTCTATCCACAGTTTATAAAACAGCAGAATGTCTTTGTTCCTAATTGGGATTGAGGACTAACAAATTTGCAGCGTTAACTTAAAAAGCCATGATGAAGTGTTGCAAGACTGGTCTCCTAAGTCACAGATGTGAGCCAACCTCCTGTGTCCCAGAGTCCAGCAGTCACTTCCCAGACATTCATTTTACTTTTGGCATCAAGTGAGAAGTCCTTGTGAACTGGCTACAGCAGAGATCACCCATCCCTGCGTCACCACAGCTTTCTCCCGCTACTATTTTTATCCTCAGTAGCATTTGGGAGCGAGAGATCAAAAGAACAGGAAGAACTGTAAAGATTGAAACTAACTCAATGAGCTCCTGCCCTACTGAGCTGCACAAATGAGGCAGCCAGCACTGCCTCTGCGCTGCCTTTCCTGCCATCTGCAGCATAACCTGCTGGCCCAGCCTGCAGGCAAGGGGAAATCCCAGGCCTGACATCCCTCCTGCTGCGGTGATAGGCTTCCATTCATCACACCACCATAGGAACACCGAGGTTTATCCTTTGTTTTTGGTTGAGCGGGCAAGAAAATAAAACACATTGTTTTGGGACTTCCCCGGCTTGGAATTCCCCCATCATCCTGTATGAAACTTCTTAAAAAAAAAAAAAAAAAAAAAAAAAAAGACAGCATAGAGGCATTAAAGCAATTCTCCCACTGTTTTACTGAATGCTGCTACACCAGCATCAGATGTTCAGGGTAGTACTGCAGGCTGAGGAAGGGAGTTTCAGCTACAAAAATGAAATCCTAGTTTCTACAACCCAATTTATATTACCTTCATCCCTTTCTTGGCTATTTACAGTCACTTCACTGAGAATCTGAAGAACAATGTAGAATATGTACATGTACTGGGAGTGTATAATTTCTTTGCATCACATGATTCAGAGTGGCTGAGAGTGAGGCCCTTTAACACCCAGATTTATCTCTAGATCAGCTCCTCTCAGGTCCTCATCAATCATCAACCAAGGAAGTGACAACAGAGGAAAGAAACAATAGCGCCACCAACAAAAAAGAAAAAATAATTAATGACTTTATTTTTTTTTTTTTTTAGTTCAGTTGGCCATCTGAGGTGCTAAAATCTCAACACCAATGAAGCAAGTGTGCATAAAAACAAACGATAAACCACAACCAAATAGAAGAAAACAGGCTGGAACAGAGTTGGTTTTGTACAGGTAGGGTATTCGCTTTTCTGTTAACGCTCCATACATGCCAACCGTAAACGCCTTGAACAATCTGAATATCAGAGTTCACGTTCATACAAAAGGGCAGATGCCAAAGCAACTCCCTTTGCCTGGATTAGACTTCACACACACACATGCATGCACCCACAGATACAGAGTACTAAAATTACTGCAATGCCATCAGAACATGGCATCCTCCCCTTCACACCTGCTTTCAGTGACATCCTGCTCTGCCTGCTACCCTGCCTAGTACCTGCCAAGCAGTCCTTGAACAATCCAAAAGCAGGAACTTTTGGAAAGTTTCTCATCTCTGTTACTTTGCAAAGCTCAACAGCCAGCAATCTCTTTCTCTGTGAATTATATACAGGCTGGTTTTTAGTATGCTTTAGAGCTCTCCTCCTTGCAGACAGTGACAACTGAAATTCCCATTGCAGCTTTTCAGTTTGCACACGGGAGATTTTACAACGCAACACCTCTCTCAATCCACTGGTGTGTGGTGTAAACACTTAATGGAAAACTCATTTTAGAAGAATGTTAACCAAACAAGGTGTAGCTGCTCACAAAAGGGAACTGCCGGCTGCTCTAGATCATGCTGTCTAGACCACTTAGAATACTTCATAACGTTCAGGATTAGGATGTATAAAAATATTAAAACCCACCAGAGTGCACACAAATGTGGTGACTAGCTCTACGCAAGCACCGTGTTCTAACAGAGGCCTAGGCATTGCACAAAAACTCAGATTCTTGACCGTGGGGGTAGCCCAAGGATCCACTGGTGCCTTTACATACAAACAAATATTTACAGAAAATGCAGAAACGGAGAGAGAAAGACAGACTTTTAGAACTTGCGGTTTGCTCTAAAATATGTTCAGCAACGCAGTTTATAACATGCCCTAGTGAGACCAGGGGGTATCTGTTAACTGAAAGAAGGAATATGTCTGAAAGTTGGAGCTGAAATGTCTTGTCACCTCTCCACACATTAGTTCTCTGAAGCTCAGAATTTTACAGCCAGTTGTGACTTTTAATGAGAATATGGTTAAAAGGAACAGAACAGTTAAAAAAAAAAAGGTACTGTGAAAACAGCAGAATAGTTGTTCTGGCAGTCCTCACTCCCCCATCTCCATTTGTCTCCTGGGCATTTCCTTCCAGGAGTTGGTGTTCCCCTCCCTTCCCCGTAGGGGGCTGAAGTGCTTGCCCCATCCTCAGTGTGCCCATCTCAGAAAGAACACGGCTCAGGTTCCAAGCTCGGCTCTCTTCCCACCTGCTGCCGGGATGAAGGGGCCAGCCCCGGGTCAGGACCGTGTCACCTGGGGACAGCCACCCTTGTGTGCCCACCTCTGGGGAGCTGAGGGGTCTCTGGGCTCTCCTCACACGTGAAATGGACACACATCATTGAATGCACACGGCTGAGTCGCTGCTGCTGCTGCTGCAGGCAGTGCAAAGAGCGAGAACATCCTCGGATTCGGATACAAATACAGAATCTTGTGCTCGCAAGAGCCTTCTTCAGCTTTAAAAGTACAAAATTGGAATTAAAAATATTCAGAGAGTAAAAAAACCCACTATCTGATATGCAAGTTATATTCTTAAAGTGCAACTGAACAGCAAATAACAAGTTGTGCCTTTTACAACCATTTTGATATAAAAAGGCCTTTTAACATTCCCTTTTGTGAATTTTTATTCAATTTGTATGTGCGATGTTAGCTCTGCATTTTCATTCTCGCTGCTGGAGGCCTTCAGCACAACCCAAGGAGTTTAGGGTTAGAATTTGTGGGTTTTCTGTGCAATAAGGTATTACACCCTCAAGAGATCTCACTCTTCAGCATTACAAAGATCTGGCCAATGTTCCCCAGCATGAAAGGGAAACGAAACCATCTGGTGTTTCTTCTTCAGACTTTTTTTGTTCTACAGCTCACATTCAATGACCTTTGTTACAAGTTAGATGTGGTCCATACACCCAGTGCACTATAAAACGGACTGAGGTCAATTCTCTGCACAATTTACAGTAAGCTATCTTCCTTCCCTCTTCCTGCACTCCAGCTCCAGTGCCCCTACAATGCAGACTGTGTGAACTACCATTGCCAGTTTGACTCAGGCAGCAGGCCCTGCATCAGCAAACAGGAGGGAATTCTGTTTGCTGGACATCCTGTAGGTAAAGCCAACACTCTGGGATGCTGGTATGGCAGGTAGCACTTGCTAAACACACACAGTTATGAAGCAGCACTGCAGCTGCCTGTCTGCTTGGTTTCACGAGTATCTGGATTTAATTTGTAATGCCTTAGCATTGAGCACTAGGCAGCATAAAGGGAGAACACTTCAGGTATGCTTCCACACTTCAGCACTGCTCAGAGTCCCTGTGGACACTCCTACCCATTCTCCCAAGTCAGAGGTGAATTCAAATCCTAGAGCTTGGCTTACAGGAGACCCCTCTGAAGGAGGTAGAGAGCCAACAGCAAGAAACCATGCAAACTTCTGTGCCGGGGCAAAAGACTGAAGGATGTTCAGCCCTGCTGGGGTGCCTCGCACCGGCAGTGTCAATTCAAGCTGGAAGAGTCAGGACGCTGTACAAATGTGCTTGGGAAGGGGACACGCTCTCCAAGATGTCAGAAAGCAGCCTTGGAACTTCTTTAACAGGAAAAGAACACAGTCAGCATCCCAAGGAGGGAAACCCTCTGGACACATCATGTGAAGGATGGGACGCATCCTCAGTGCACGGTGCTGTTTCAGCTCTGCAGGATAGGTTAAGGACACGGTTTGCTCAGGGAGGCTGTCCCACAGGGAATGGTGCTGAGCTGCTCAGTGCATATCCTGCTCATCAGTTATTGTGTGGTTACAGTCAGGATCCTCCTGGCTGAAAAGCAGCAGATTCACTAACTGGGCCAAAAGGAGCTTCTTCCAATAGATGCAGCAGGAAATGTGCTATTTTTGTTTTCATGGAAATCCCTCGAAATTGTATCAGGACTCTGAGGATCCCCTCTTTCAGTGAGAAAGAGACATATGGGATATTTCTACCTCACAGTTTTGGCTTTCTTGTTATAAAAATGTAAAATTTAAATAAATATAGGTTTGTTAGTCCAAAAGAGAGAATCTAGGATGTGGAAGAAAAGGATGCTAAGAACACAAATAGATTCTTGAACTCCATGAGTGCACAGGATTTTTTCATAGAGGAAAACTCCTAGGGCAGGATGCATCCATGGGTACATAAAGGCTGCCCTTGCTGTGAAGCAGGGACCAATCCGCAGTAGTGTCTTTCTCCAACAGAGTTAAAACACTCCCTCCACAATCAAATATGTGTAACAATCAAATTATTAATAAGAACACTAATAAATAGCCACAGGTAACAACGTCCAGTAATTTTGAAGTGGAAGTTGTAGGATGCAGCAGGCACACACACCCATCACTCGTCCATTTTTTTTCCTAAAAGATACAAAAATGAATCTTCTTTCAAGTATTAAAAAAATAAGTTAATTGACATTAAAGGGTCAAAGTGACTGAGGGCCCAGGCAGGTCTTAAGCTTCGTTTCCAATGTGCAAAAACAAAATACAGAGAAAAAAAAAAAAAAGAAACCAAAACCAAAAAACACTGAAACGTCTTAATGGTGTTTCGGTCACTTAAGGGCTTCTCACTTTTCGGGGCCTAATAACCAGGGAATGCTGCCTGGGAACACCCCTGCCCCAGCACACACTTACCACTGTCCCACAGCAGTATTTTCCAGTGTCAAAACAGTCACAATAAAAACAGAACAAGGAAGCCCACCAGCCTCTGAGCTGTGGCCATGAAGACTAAGGCCAGCAGTAGCTGTCTCTCCAGTGTGTAGCAAAGCAGACGGGCATCTTCGCTCTCTCTTCTGCTCCCCTTGCTCCTTACAAGAAGATTTAGGAGGCTAAGGTAGGAAAAGAGTCCACTGATGCCCACTTCTCTCCAAAAACCACGAGGCAGAGAGTTCCATCACACCTAGCAGTATCTTCTTTGTCTTGTATTTCTTCATATCCATGCATAAGGATCAACTGCAGGTTTCTTTGGTGGGGAGGAAGACTAAAGCAAAGAAGGTGTTGCCCTGGGCTTCTGGAGCTCTCTTGGACAGCTGACTCCACTGCTACAGGCTGCTGTGGTTTTTCAGGAAGGGTTGCAACTTCCCTCCCTTTTATTAGAACTGGTGTAGTAAAAACGGGAAAGGAATGGACTGCCTTAAATCCAGTGTAGTTAAGGGTACTTCTTCCCTTAACCTCCTTCCCCACACATGGATTATTCCCCCCTCCCTCCTACCACACGCATAAAATGTGATCCATCGTACAAGGACCTCAAGGAGACTCCATAGTCTCAACTCATTTCTTCAACTTGGCTTGCAGACATGTAAAACTTAAGCTTCTGGAACCAACACACTTATCAAAAGGCTTCTGAGTGCTTCAACCCAAATCCCTGCATGCTGTTGGACCCTTCGGAGGTTTCCCCTTCAACATCTTCCTATCCATGTAATTCTGGCAAACTCAGGGTAGGCCAACTGGACAACACAGACCAGCAGAGGTAAATGTATTAAGCTCAGGACCAGTTCAAGCTAAAACCTTTGGAAAGCATGACTGCCTCCAGGTCCTTATCTTCTTCTTTTTCTCGAAGCCGCTGCTCCTCAAGGAGAGCCACAAGGGAATCTCTCTGCTCCACTACTTCAAGCATTTCGTTCAGGATCCTCTTCTCCTCCGAGAGCTCCTCATCTGTCTTCAGATGATCTACAGAGATATCAAGAACTATCAGCATACACAAGGCTGGGAATGCACACCTACAATCCATGAAATATTCCCTTCTGCTCTCACCTTCCACTGCCATCCTCTCACGGAGTTCCTGCTGCAGTCGACTCTGCCTGTCTTCCAGTTCTAGCTCCCGAGCACTGAAAGGAAAAGAGCAGAATTCCAAGTTCCAGGTGTGTTAAAATACTGCATACATTGCTTCCTATTCGTTCTCAGTTTCTGCTCCCTCTCTAGATATCTGCTGTGCATTTTACCAATCTCATTTGGAACAATTCTTAAATAACTTAAGGTATATAACGGTATTTTTAAAAGATTTAATTGAGCTTTTTGCATTTCAGGTTCTTTGCCTTCAGCTACAAAGTGCCATGCCAAAAGTGAAGCAAATTAACTATAGAGCAGAGTCAAAGAGCAAATAAATCTGCAGTGCTTCTAGGTATCCCCTGCTACTTCCCACTCTACAAGCAAAGTTACTTATTAACAAATTATTTATTACTTAAGGACGTGTCAGGCCATTGCAAACACCACCTTGGGACTTCTAGGCCACTAAGGCCATCAGCTTCCACATTGCTGAGCTGACACACTCCAAAATTAATTTGCACAATGGGAACAGAAAAAACTCCAAATTTAATGAACAGGAAAACAGCTTTACCATCTGAGCCCACATGAGAGGCACTGGGGTCCCACTACAGGCAGAAAAGAGAGCCACATGGCAAAGGTGACTGCATTAAATGCTTTTGGCTATGCTTAGAAGACAACTTTACCAAAATCAGGAGTCCCACATTATTTCTGCACAGCTTGAAAACACTTGCACAAACAGGATGTGAACAGCATGAGAAGGACTCATATACCTGTACTTCTGCATGTGCAAAAATAATTGGAACTTTCATCCCTTACCACTATTATACCAACCTTCTACCACTCCTTTAAAATGTACTTGGATTCCTATCTCAGCCTAAGAGGCTGCTGACCTCCTGGCATTACAGGGAAGACAACACTGACAGATCTTCCACTACTATTTGTGACAAAATCCCCATTTTTTCCACATTCACTCACAATATCATCAGTTCAGACTCGTAGCGAACCAAGGCATTCTTCTCCTGCACCAGCTTGAACCACTCCTGCATCAGCTTGGGGTCATCCTTCTTACCCATGCCTGCCAAGAAAGAAACCTGGTGAATTTTCAGGTAATGCCCTGCAATCCTTACAAGCCCAAACTGCAAAAACAACAATGGGGCAAAATGTGCAAAGAAAGCCGAGTAAGATGCTGCCAGAGCACTCCCAAGCCGGGTCCATTCAGTTTGCCTACAGCACTCAGTTGAGTGGAAGTCACCTCCAAAAGGATTCTCTCTTCTCTTTGGAGCCTACTTTTTTTTTTGTTTCTGATATTCTTGTGATTACTTGTTTCTTCCTCACTCTTACTGCAGAAAGCCCCAATTTCTATGAGTATTTGCCTTTTCCTTTCATTAGAAGAATTTTATAGATGCTCATGCCAGCTACTTAAACATATGCTCATCAGAAAAAGATTCAATTGCCACTCCATGTGTTTTACCTTTATTTTCTTCAATTCCATGTCAAGTTTTTCTTTTACTAGCCAAAAGTAACATCTTTTCTCTTTTCAACAGTTCAGTAAATCTTTTCTGACTGCTCCTCCTAGCCACACGTATCTATTCATCTTGAAGATCCCCCTGCACAGTGAACACAGAAACTAATTCTACTGTACTGCATACCAGCACTGGAAAGAAAAGGAACCCCCAGACACATCTGCTAATATGAAAGAAGAATAAAGAAACCTTAGGCCTTGACCACCTAGTACAGAACTCTTAGCTGCTCCTTTTATTTTAGAACAAACTCCTAAACCTATTCATTTGTCCACTGAAGAGTCTGGTGTCTGTCAGGAGTCATGTGGAATAAATGCAGAATGCTGTTTCCAAAGCCTTCTGTTGATATTTAGCAAACACAAGAACTTACCAAGGAGGCTCCTCCTGGCAAGCTCTTGGTCTGGGCCACTTATTCCACATTGAACCACCTGCATCTGAACGCTGTGATTTACACCAGAGCCCATCAAGGCCAGTGGCAAGGTTCCTGCTATGTGGATGTAGAAGCAGGAGCAAGGCCTCAAATCAAACTCAACAGCACTTTTGGATTGCTGCATCCCACCAGCTTGCACTGCACATAACCTAGGATCCCAAGGTAACTAACAGCCCTGTCTCTGTTATCATGGATATGTACTCTCTACACCAAGAACAAAGGCTCTCAAATAGTCCATCTAACACTAAAATAATCAAGCAGCAAGCTCACTATTCAAACTCTACCACACAGACACATCACAAATACCACATTAATGGCTACTCAATTCAGACCCGTGCCCTGCCTCCTTCCTCAGTACGCCAGAGAAGCGCTGCTCTGCAGTTACACAAGGGAGAGCCTACAACTCCTAGTAAGCTGCAGCTCGGGCTGCCTTTCACTGCCTTTGAAAAGGTGTCATACCAGCCCCTCGGGGAATACCAGCCTCTGTTGTAGTACCCTAAGAGCCCCCAGCTCTGTGGACTTTATCCCAGTGTGTTGCTCAGTTCCAAGCATTCCTTTCTGAGCATCTCTGCACAATATGCCCACGTGGCGACAGGAGAGGGAGACTGTACATGCAGATGTCCAGTGCTGTGGCGCCATGAGAACACTGGGAAGTCTCCCCTTCCTTTCCGATGCCAGGATGTATAGAAAACAAATGCCTCTAAGAAAAAAGCCAAAAACACAACGCTACTGACCTATGGAATAAGTATTTTTAAACAGCCAATGAGTAGAGGAATAATGGGAGGATTGGAAAGGGAGCACTGACAACTGATGTGAGGGAGGACCATGGAAAGCAGGTAAGTGGTTAGCAAAATTACACCATGAACACACATAAACAACCCCTTCCCCATGCCTTGGCAATGGAAACTCTACAGCAAACTCCATTTGGGATAGTTAAAGAATGCACTCAGCAAGACAGATGAGGGAGAACTAGTCTAACTCAAGGTCTGTTGGTTTTAAAAGTTCAAGGATGTTTTTCAAATCAGTCCTTATAAAGACACAGTATTCCTTTAATCCCTATATGCTAATTAAAAGGCCGTATTTAAGGAAATGGATTATCATCCCTTACCCCACCTTCCAAACATCCTTCAGGAGGAATAGAGAAATTGAAGCCACCAAATGAAAATAGAAACTTTTGAGTGTGACACTTGTGGTCCCACAGCTGCTGCCCAGTGTCCCTCCCAGTCACTGCACCTTTCTCTTGCACAGCTGGGACGAGCAAAAGGGATACTGTACCTTTAACAGCTTGCCACAGGCTCACAGAAGCTGCTTACCAGGTAGCTACAGACAAGGTTGGTTTGGGGACACAGCAAGAAAAAGGGCTGGGGGGGCCTTGTGGTCACTAGCTGACTAGTGCTGCTCTGAGAACCCAGCTGTGGGCAGGGAGGACACGGGGTGTGTGAGGTTACGTTACCTTCATGGGCACAGCAAGGGCAGAAGGAGAGAGGTCTACGACGTGGTGTCCCGCCATTGGGCTCAACTTCAATAGGACCAAACGAGGAAGAGGAAGAGGCAGGAGAGGAAGAGGAAGTTGGAAGTGGAACGGAAGAGGAGGAAAGGGGTGAAATAAAAGACAAGCAAAGGACAAAAAGCATAAGAGTGAGAAAGAAAGGAAACACAAGAAGAAAAGAAAAGAAAAAATACAAGAAATGGAGAAGCAGAAACAAGGGATACAGTCTACAGATGAATAATGTCCCTAATAAGCACAGATAACAGGTAAGAGGTAGACTGAGGTACTGGTGAACTCTTTGTGAGCTGTACAAATACCAGGCAGGAGGTTACTGTTCCTGCACTTTTCCTAAGGTACAGTTTTTAGGTGCAAGGTCTTTAACTGAAAGGTTTGTGACCCAGATGTCAGGACGAGTAGAAACATGTATTTAATTCTGCTGATAAATGTCAGATTTCAAGCAGGGTTACAGTAAGTCTCGCCTGCATGCATAAGACACCAGCTGTAAGCAGCCACCCTACCTTAAGCTCTATCAGGACCATGCTCTTATCACCGTGGCAGCATCCACTGATGGTAAAAGTGTCCTTTGTAATGGAATAAAATGTCTTCAGACAGGGAACATCACAGGGAGAATGTGATTACCATGGAACCAGCCTGCCAGGATCTGCTGTGTCAAGTATGGTGAGTACACATGTACCCCACTGGATTGTTGTGCTTAGGGGGAAAAGGCTTTTACACAGATAAAGTGATTCACATCAGAGTCTGCAGGGGCCGTGACCAACTGAGGACTTTGCAGAGTTAAACCAGTAAATTTAAAGCTCTCCCTTGGCATTCTCATTCCACAAAGCATTTTAAAGCTTACAAGTCCTGTTAGCGTCCATGACTTACTGAATTGAATCTTTATCATTCTTTTCCATCAGCCAGTGAAGGACAACCATTTGTCATCTCTCAAAAGGTTCAGCTGTTTTAACACCAAGAATTTGCTTTTCAGCTGTACTTAACATTATAACCAGGAAGCAATAACCAATATCACTAATAGCTCCAGGAGAACGTGCACCAGGGAGATGATGAACTCTGAAACGTCAGAGCTACCAGAACAGAACACTTACTGGGCTCAGGGCACAGCTGCATTTATAAAGAGGAGGCATTTCTGTGTTGGGAAAAGCCATAAACTCCACAACAACAGTATGGTAAGAATAACACTCATTTTGGAGAAGTCAGCAGAGTTTGATGTTTGTGGTTCAGAGAAAGCTCTACAAAACCAGAGTACCAGTGAACTGGGAAGGCTTTAGAAGGGACCATCACAGAACTAGACCAGCACATGGAGGACACACTGGAGCAAGAGGGAGAGCACACCAGCTTCAAAGCCTGTGACTGAGCAGCAGGGCTTTCTCAGAAGAAGAAACCTCTGTACTGGAAGCAGGAAGGGGCAACATTAGGAGAGGTGCCACAGCTGGCCATAGGACAGTTACAAATAAAGCATTGTACCAACAACAGGTGAGAAAGTACCAGAACATTAATTTACAGCTGTCCTGAATTCTCCAACTTCTTCACTTAAAATAGAAAAATATTAAGGCTTTTTTCCTACAACTGCCATTTCACAGATCAGGTTACAAATGCAAAAACAAACAAGAAAAACCCCAAACCACAAAGGTATGGTGAAGAATATGCTTCCACACAAAGCAGAGCATTTAGTTTATGATACCTGTTAAATATTTTTAAATAAAACAGAACACACAACTGGGGATACAAGCATCATAAAGCCACCCTAGGACATTTTCCCATCCTATCTTATTCAAAATTAGTTCTTTAAGCTAAAAGCTTTAATACTCTGACTTGGTGTAACCACTATTTTGAGGGTGGTCAGGGGGATGGAGATTTAACTGTCTTAAAAAATCCACTTCTTTCAGGGTTTGAGATTTCATTCAGAACTGGGGACTGGGGGACTTGATATATTTCAAGCCATGGACATAGAGACTTGGTAAGGAGCTTCCAGTTTTCCATATCTGAGCTGAAAATAAATACCCAGTATCTGAAAATGTCATTCATCTCACTGTGAAATGGCCACAAACTACTAGCTTTTGTCATCAGGAATCCTCCTGATACTAGGAGAGGATCCCATCTTTGGTCTCCAGTAAAAAGCCCCAGGGATCACACAGCTCCTGACTAATATGGAGCTCACTCCCCAAACTGTATTTTCCTCCCTTGCTCTTAGTTATCTTCCTACTCTTTTCTAAAAAAAAAAAATTGTCCTTGAATCAAGTTACAAAGTCCACGTTATCTACACTAGTCCTGCTACTAGAAAAGTCAACATGTTTTTTCAGTAAGATAATAAACATAACCTTTGCAATTAAGATCCTTTCCAGCTACTCTAGATGTAAATTACAGTTAATTACATCGGTGAATACAGGTTATGATCATTGCAATTACTTTGGAAACAATTTCTGTCCAAAGTAGAATGATTAGCAAGGCTTTAGAAAGTCTTCCTTATGTATTGCAGGTCCTTAACAGCAAGAACAAAGTGTAACCTGAAAACTTACTTCCCATTATTCTCTAAAGCTTCTTTCATGGCTTATTGCTCCAAAAGCCACTACTAATTCCACAGTTATTATTATTATTATTACCATTGTTTAAAGAAACCACCACCTCCTAGTCTCATTAAATTATAAATAGGATCATCACTGCAAGACAAGTTTTCTGGATGTGGAGCCAGGGCCAGACAGGGAAAAACCCATTTGTTGTGCAAATTAAAGAAACCTCAACAAAGCTAACCCCCCTTTTTGTTTAAGTCTCCTTCACCACCCAAAATATACTGACACAGGTCTTCACCCACAACGTGGAAAGAATGCTGCTGGCAGCAGCAACACCTGCTGAAGCAGTTTGTTTGGAAGGAGCTGAAGGGCAAGAGAAGAACCATTTCTGTGACCATTCCCTTCTTAGGTTCCTCCTGTGCTGCCAGCAGGAGTCTAAGGTGTGGCTATAGCCTCTGGACAGAAAATTGCCTTTTTTTTTTCACCAGAGGGATAAAGCTGCCAACAGACTTGTGGCTGCTCCCTTTCAGTGCCACAAGCCAAGTCTTCTTTTGTGTAAAGCCTTGGCAGCAGAGCTCAGCAGTCCAAGCTGGCAAGCCAGAGCATGGTTTGGAGGCAGGAGCTGCAGCTTATCAAGGAAAGGAGTGTGCCCCAGTTCCTGAGCACACTGAACATTCTCCAGAGGCAGAAGCTCTGCCTTGCACACCAGACACATCCCATCGATAAAGTGACTGGAATTACCTTGCTTCTGTGCAAAAAAGCCACAAGAATGCCTTTGTTTGTCACAGTACTCTTGAGAGATTGCAGACTTTGCTACAGTGGTGGAAACCAAGAGCCGGGTCAAGAATAAATACCACAGCTTCAAAGTGTTCAAAACAAGGACCAGAAATTGTATAGCCCTATGAAATACACCTTAATTTTCACTGCACATTGTTCTTTGTTACAGATGCTGCACTGGACTGTTGCATTCTTTTCTAATCTTTATTTACCTGTTGATTAAAGAGCAATTCCTCAGACTGGTTTTGTCCTTTTCCTCTCTAGCTCCTTAACACTTCTTCACAATCAGAACCACCATGGTCAAAATGATCCATCAGGATGAAGAAAGCACAGCACAAAGTTTGGGGTGGCAGACCCCATTATCCCCAAGCTACAGTTCACACTGATCCCCTTCACTATTTGCCCCTGTTTTTTAAAATGAGAGCTGTGATGATTTATGAGAATTGGTGAGTCACTGCAAGTTAAATTTACTTGAACAGCAAGTGGGTTACATCCTTCACAAGCCTTACATCCAGGCACTTTGATTTATATATTGTTGACTAATCCCAGTGGTTTGGAAAATAGCAATGCTGACAGGAAAATCCAGCCCTGAGGTCAATCTCAGTTCTGTGGCACTTCCCCTCACAAGCTAAAAGCATGACACTTTGGAAATTTATTCTACTAAAAAACTTCATCCCTTATTTATCAGGAATTCTAAAAGCTTTGATTTTAAATCAGTGCTTAAAATATGGATCAGTCCAAAAGAGATCAGTAAGTCAAACAGCACTGATCACAGTAAATGTCATCTTTTCCACCCTTAAAAAAATCAGGTTATGGTCAGACACCCAAGTATGAAAAATAAAGCATTCTAACTTTACTATTTGGTGAAATTGTCCAACAGCAGCGTTGTCAAAAACCAAGGATACAGAAAGCCAACTCTTGGAGAACAGCATCCACAGAACTGCAGGTTGAGAGCTAGGATTTTCAGAAATGTCCCACAAGTACATCACAGTTTATTAAATCTGGGTCAAACTCAATATCCTCTACAGCACAATCACTAGAAGAAACCTGGGGAAAACTCACAGAGCTCTGGATTGTCATGCAAACTGAACTACTTTTATTTATCCAGTAGAAAGAGATGGGGGAAAGGAAGGGAAGGAAAAAAAAATGGGGAAAGCAATGGTTGGAGCAGAACACACACAAATGACTGCAGAGAAGTCTTCTGCTTCTACTAGACCTTGAGGCACTTCAGAATTCACTCAGAATGAGTACAGTCCTGCACTGACCCTGTCTCCCAACACTGTTGCTTTTGTGTGCAGAAAGAAGCAGGTAAATGGCAATTGCCTAACAAGCACTGGTACTTAACAAGCTCTGCTTATCAAGTGCCCTTTCCTGCTCAAAATTTACAGCAAACAAAACAAGTTACCAATTCACTTCAGTGTCAAAAACAGCTGCAGGCTTCAAAAACAATGTTTATCTTACAACTCCACTCCCCTTTCAGAAGAGCTGTGTTTGCAAATCACAAGAAATAGGACTGATCCCACTTGAATATATCAGACTCCAGCCTTGCAGAATTAGACCTGCAAGACTTTAAAGGACATAGTAAGCTCAAATGTTTTAAATAAGTTTTTAAAAAGGTGAAGCTGTTGTAGAGTGTGCTTTAAACAGAGTACAAAGATTTAAAAAAACCAAAACAATTGCACTTCCCTGCCCTGTTTACCTGATGTTCTAAGGCTCTTGTCAAGAATTGAGAACATGTGTCTGAAATCAGCAATGTCAAACGTACCAGCTCTCTTCCCTACATCCTTCTTGCCTCTCTTGGCATACTCCAGCCAAGAAAAAAGCAAGATAGGAGTGTGTGGGCGTTTATTTCACGATTCCCTGTTGGGTGCAAGGAAAAGGAAGTTGCTCACTCAAAGGCAGAGGAAACCATGGAGGTACTTTCCAGAGGCAGACACGGAGCCAGCGCATTAGGAGGAACTGAGGCTGGGACTAAGGAGGCAAGGTGACTAATGGAGAGGGCAAAAAAAGGGTAAGGGATGAAAGGAGAAGGCAGATTTGACTTAAAACTTACAGACAAATAATGATGGGCAGAAGAGGGAGCAGAGCCCAAAATTTTTGGAACAAGTCCGGAGGCTGGGATTTAGACTGTGGAGATTGTGTCAGTGGGAAGACGAGACCAGGAGTGCTAGTGGAGAGAATAGGAGGTCTGAAGGGTAAAATGCTAGGATTTCTTTGCCAAGAAGGCAGGATTAAAATTAAATGCCTGAGAATGAAAATGGAAGTGGGGTAAGGAGCTCTGGATGAAGTAAGACAGGATCAGGACAAGGACTGTCTCAAAAGAGGGAACAAAGGACAAAGAGGATATATCCACCAGCCAGTGCTTCCTTCCACTGTCTGGCTCAGAATCCATATTTTCAAGACTCACTATTCCACAGCTGCCAACAAACATCTATAAAATCCACTGATTGTGTCCCATTTCCTCTCCATAAGGGTCCACCCAGAAGATGACAACTTAGTCTTGCTACTAATAATTCCATAAGGACATGAGACACCTCTTTGTTGTTGTAAATCTGCTGATATATCAATACAATATAAAGTCCTCATTTCAGTTGACTTTACAACCTTTGTAATGTTCTTTTAATCACACCACACATACAATGCACACACAGGAATAATTACTCAGAATTGAAATGTGACCATCTGTAGCATGAAATGAAACATCTGCGTTACAGCAACGGTACAAAACATTTCAGAACAGGAAGAAAGGATTATGACATCTGAGCAGAGCAACGGAGCTAGTTAAGATAGCAATCTGTAATTCTTTACACTGCAAGTTGACCAGGATGTCAGAAGTTACCATTCCCCTTGCAGAAGTTGTTGTGCAATCTGTAACAACTAAATATTACCAGCTGACAGATAACTTTCCAAAATGCTTTGTGATTTTTGTTAATATTCTATGGCAGCATGGCTAGGGTCATGCTCATGCCTCAGAGACACGGGTTGATAGAATAATTAACTTTGTAGCATCTGAGCTGCCTGCGGTGCTCAGCAGGACCTCCAGGGATTTTAATGGCACCCCACCCAGATGCAGCACCCTGCACAGACATGTTAATCTTGAGCTTTGTATGTGCCACTCCAGCTGACAAGTATCACCAGAGCAATGTATCCCTTCTGGCAAAAGTGTTCTGGCAGCCCCAAAAGCAAATAGAAAGCAAATTACAGAGGCAACAAAATAATACTATAAAGCCACATACTCCAGGCTATACTGGCTCATTGCATTTAAAGGGATACTGCCCAATATGGTTAATTTCAAATTTATTTTGAAAACAGTGGTTTTGAGATGAGCGGAAATTTGATAGAGTTTTAAGATGTATCAACAGTTTTTAAAATAACCATGAATATTGCCTCTGACTGTTGGAAGCCCAAGTGACTGAGTCACCAGATAAATAAAAGCAGCCTGTTCAAAAAAATGACCACTCTGAGATGACTGAGCTCAGAGAAATGGAAAACAGAGAGATAAACAGTAAATTCCATTTCCAATTAAGATTTTCTGCAGCGCAGCGAATTCTTTTAAGTGACAGTGTCCCTTTAAGTGAAGATGATTTTGCTTTTCTCAAAGGCACTATTAGTGATTTGGATGGGATCGCTGTCTCTAAAGAGGCATTAGGAGCAGAGGCAGGAGGAGGGAGAGGTGTGGTGGAGATAGCATTAAATAGGGAGAAGGGTCTGTTAAGGGTAATTCAGCATCAACCCTTTTACAGCTCCTACCCTATGCACATCTGAGTATGGGCCAGCCCTGGTGGATAAAACCAGGAAGAGGATTTAAAGTCTCTCTGCAGGAGATAGCCCAGGAAAAGAATGCCAGAGGGACTGAACAGTGAATGAAGCACAGGGCTAGCAGAGGACTATCACATCAAAATTAGCAACTGGGCAACAAATCAGATCTACTAAGGAAGAAAGTCTTCCATTCTGAAACTTGCACTTGGGTGGATATGCTGAACTCAGGTGGATGTTCTTCCATAAAGGTCTATTGTGCCACGAGTAATTCACAACAGATAGGTACAGGTAGATACTGTGTGGGACAGCCTCCCTGGAGCAGGAGAAAAAATGGCTGTTAAAAACCTGGGTAAGATTATTTTTGAAGGACCAAATAAAGAACACAATGAAATCAGGGAAGACTCTCAGGGATATGTCTTGGATCAGGCCTAGAGCGTGTGGATCTTTCCCTCTGCAGAGCTGGTCTGCAATGCAGTCCCTCAAAAAAACCACAGCTTAGATCAAGCACCTTTCTACTCTGAAAGATAAACTAAATGAGACCCTCAGATAACAAGGGAACTGAGCAGAGTTTGCTTTCTCTTGGATCTGCTGACAGACAGACGTGTTCACCTCATAAGAATAGATTTTGGGTGGTTAAACTAGCAAAGGAAATTTTAATTTTCAAGATAGGCAAACACTAATCAAATGTCATTTGCAACCCAAAAGTTAATCATCTACTAAGGGGATGTAACATTAATTAAAGCAAGGGCAGAACCATGGTATTGAGTGGTGACCAGATTCTTAAGTGAAAATGAGAACCAAACACTGTCTTGTGTGTTCAGCACTTAATGGGGTATTGAAGCAATAGCATAGCAAGAAGCTCAATAGCTGTGTAATGATGCAAACTGGATTCCAGCAAAAATAACTGGAACTCTTAACAGCAGATTATTTTCTAACCTTATTACATTAAGACCAAACAGGAAAGAAGACATATCTGTCATCTGCAAGTGTTTTCAAAGTCCCTTGAGTGAGCATTTTTGTTTTGTTAGATCAACAACACATTCTGGCTTCTTCAGAAGAAAAAAGTCCCAGAAGGGCAAGACGGAGGCAAAAGCATGACTAATCCTTGACAGTGCTGTTTGCTCTTGCTGGCCCCCCCTTAAAGTACTTTCCTAGTGAAAACTTCAGTGTAGAGCTGGACTTTCCAAAGGAGAAGCTAAAAAAAAAACCAGAATGACCTTCCACTGCTAGCAGGGAGTGAAAACAGTAGCAAATTTAGAAAAAATCAGCACTGTGAAAAACAGAAGAGGGAACCTTAACACGTTGGTGGAATATGCCAGGATATCCTGTTCCTGAGCTGGAAAAGGGGTTCTGCTATCATCAGTCATGTGCAAGGGCTGTTTCTCCTCGTTTGTGAGCCAAGGATGGGAGAAGTAGGTGAAGGGAGGGTGGGGAGGAGTGTCAGCAGGGTTAGTGTCAGCAGGAGGTTCAGCCATACATACCACCCAGATGCAAGTCGATGAGGTCACTGTAATAAGACTCTCCCCAATAGTCTACAACAAGGAATTGGTGAAGACAGAGTTATTGAGTCAGATACCCACCCTAGCCCCACACAATCAAAGCAATATATGAGAGAGACATAGAAACAAAAAAAGGCCAAACAAGAGACAGGCAGCTATACACGTGGGCACACACACATATATATACAAACACTGTACTTCTCTCTCTGTATATATACACACACAATTAAATCACAAACATATATATTGGGAAGATGAAGAGAAAATTTCCAGCAGGCGGGCAAGGACTTCCAAGGGGAAAAATCAAGAGGTTCACACAGAGACACTTCACCTATTTGTGTTTGCAGCAGTACCTGTCACTGATGTCTCTCCTGTTCTTGCTGAGAAAAGCAGAATTAATCCTGTTGCTTTGGAGCTGAGCAATGTATCAGAAGGAAACTGTAATTTCTTAGGACAGCTGCAGGAAAGGTGGAAGGGTTGGTTTGGTGGAGGTGAGTGAGTGGAGGATGGTGAATGGCACACAGGTGGAGGCACTGAGTGCCACAGGAATGGCAAACACTCAGGGGTAGGAAGATGGGATTGTGTGTTCCTGCTGATGCAGCCTCTGTGCCAGGGAAGAACTGCACAGCAGTTTTCAGGACACAGATGTGCATTTCCACAGCTGCTAGAGACAGGTGCACCACGAGTCTAGCACTGTGGAATATTTTCATTGGGAGGAGACAGATGAAGTACTGAGAGCAATATTTCTCACTGCATATCATTCATTTGATGTAAAGAATGTGGCTCTTAAACTTTTCAGTATTGATCTGACAGTAGATGTTTTCCAAGCTCTTAAAAATGACTGTCAAGGTTTACGCTAGAGGGAATAAAAGAAAGATTCAGGAAATTTCTGATTTGACATATTTTTGGGTCAATGATTGAAAAAAAGAAAAATTCACAGAGGAAATCCAAGTCATTAGCATGTCCAAACAGGCGAATGCACTATCATACAAAGTACTGTTGCATGAGTAATGCTGTCTTACCTTAATTAACTCATTCAAGGTGTCTCTTGGGACACCACAGAAAACTGAGATAATTCTCCATTGAGATCCTACTTTACCATTGTAGTGAAACACCATGATGCAATAGGAAGGGGGAAGGGAGGGAAGGAAAACAAGGGATGAGAGGAGCTTAGAGCACCTGTGTATGACAAACACCTGAAACAGAGCTTACACTGCCACTCAAAATAGAGCTCACCCTCCTGATCATCCATTCTTGCTATGAATGCAACTATCAAAGGCTGAGATTTTCAAAGATTATCACAGAGAACACATTAAGGCAATTAAGTAATCACAGGTTGTGAGATTTTCTGAATCAGAAGCTAAATGTTAGATTGAGCATTCAGCTTTTGAAAGAATAAAAGACCAACTGTGCCATGCCTGGGGCTGAGCTGATTTAAAAAAAAAGAGAAAAGACAAGGAGGTAGCCAAGAAGGTACAATTATTTTGTCAGAATTAAAGTTGATGGTGACATCCAAAATATTTCTGAGCTGGATTAGCTGAAGAGCAAGTATCACCCTATAAATATTCTGCTTTGACAAATAACAGATAAAATGTGTGAAATTCCAGGAAAGAATATTGAGCTGCCTGTATCTATTGCTAGGATCTAAAACTGTAACCCCTCAGGAAAACAGCAGGTTTTTTCTTCACTTGGAAGAATTTATTGGCAATCTCCTCAGTATAAGTTACTTGCCAATAACTTATTAAAGATGATGCAAAATGGATAGAAAGTAGAAACAGAATTATGCTAAGTAAATAAATTTTTATCTATAGAACTGGCTTTTGTTCTTACCAGTGGAACTGAAAAATACTTTTTTCTAAAACTGGAAAGTGGTCCAGACATGAGAGATTTGAGGAATTAAAGTTACTGGAAGACCTCTACAAAAGAAAAATATCCAATTCTTTGCAGACAGGAAGGACTACTAAGATACAATATGCTAGAAGATGATAAACTACATAGAGAAGTAGTTCAGATGGTCTTGTCTGTCTTTTTCTATAATAGAAAAAGAATCATTGCAAGTTACAGAATTCTGTTTCTTCTGTTTGAATTTTTAAGTTGTAAGAAACTACTATTAACATTACCCAATACTTCCTATTTAAATGCTGATCAGTAAGTGATTTTTTCTTTCCCTATAGAGAAAGAACCTGAAAATCCCACTCCTTACAGAGCCTAATACATTGTCCCAGAACAGTTAATACTGGCTGCTGCCTATGGAAGAGCCATTTCAATGCTGTACTGCAATCCTTCTCTATGTGGACAAAATAAGAGCACAGCACACATATCTCCCAAGCTCCCCCATTTTTTCTCCTTGTACAACCTTATAAAGAGATTTTTTTTTCCTTTTTTTAGATGGCAACACCACTTTACACACTGTCTTTCCCTTTCTGAACTTTTGTTTTCATGGTTTCATTAGGGGAAGGGCTGATCAGAGACAAGAGCATGACTGCACACCTTTACACAGCAGCCCTTGCTGAATGCAGTGATCAGTGTTGGGTCACAATGCAGATGACAGAAAAATGAAATTTCCCTCTTGAATAATTAGTAGATATTGCAGGCAGAAATTAACTTTATGGGATGTGATACCACAGATCTCTAAAAGAAGGAATTCAGTTATTGTAAAAGTACATAAAATGTCTGGTAAAGAAGAAGCTGAGGGGAAACCTTATTGCTCTCTACAACTTCCTGAAAGGAGGTTGGAGCCAAGTGGGGGTCAGTTTCTTCTCCCAAGCAACACAACAAGAGGAAATGGCCTCAAGTCGTGCCAGGGGAGGTTTAGATTGGATATTAGGAAACATTTCTTCATGGAAAGGTTTGTCAAGCCCTGGAACAGGTTGCCAAGGGCAGTGGTGGAATCTCCACCCTGGAGGTATTTAAAAGATGTGTGGATGTGGCATGTGGATGTGGTTTAATGGTGGGCTTGGCAGAGTTGGGTTAATTGCTGCACTCATCATCTTAGAAGTCTTTTCCAGCCTATGGGCATGCAAGAAGATCTAGAGAGGTGAAGCATAGAATTGACTTATAATCTTGTGTTTCAGTCAACACAGATTACAACATGCTTTTTTTCCCCACCCCAACAGCACATGTTCCTGGGTAATCCCCTGAAATAAGGGGAAGAATTTAGGATGGTGAATTCTTTATGTCAGAGTTAAGCTTCTGCAAACATAACATATGACTCGTCGATAGAAACAGTTTGCAAGAGCAAAGCATACCCTAGAGACTTCCTGAGGAAAAGATTCTTTTGCAAAGCAGGACCCACAGTTTCACAGTTCTCCTAGGAAACTCACAAATAAACAAGCTCACCTAAGACTGCTTCCATTTGGGAGAGCTGGGAGTGAGAAGCTATTTATCCAAAAGTTTATCCTGCAGTCTCCCATATAAAATTGTAATTCTTACTCTTGATCATATTCTGTGCATGTTTTAGGCATTCTGTGATTCTTCAGTGAGAAATCTCTATCATGAAAAATATTCTCTCAGCTGCTAAGATTTCTCACTTGTGCTGGCATGTCTTACATGGAAGTCATTCAGCAGCTCAATAATCAAGATTATTTGGACTTCCAGATGAAAAGAAGCAAAACGAAAAGAACCATTAGAAACAATGGAGGTGGGTTTAGTAAGTGCAGTAACTGGCAGGCCAGAGAACTGAGTGGGGCCACACAGGAACACACAGCATAAGGAAGGAGGCAGCTCTGCAAAGACAGGCATTTGCACAAGCCTATTTTTTTGATCCCACAAATGAAAAAAGACAGCCTGATCATAAACAAATCCAAGTCCTCAAGACTGTTCTTCACACTTGTGGTACCTATGTGCTTTGGTGAGCACTCAGTCCTTCTTCATGGAGCACCAGACATTTCTAATTCTGGTGAGTAGTAACTGGCAGGAATTCACAACAGACTTTTCCTCTGGTGCACCCTCACTGCTTAATCAAGCTCCATCTTCAGAGGCATAGATGTGGCTCTTCAAGCAACAAGCAAACACTGTCCAAACATCTGTTCCACTGTTGCCTTTCCTGAACTCTGCCCCTTGTGATCAGGTACATAATCCTGGCACTGTCAGCTATACACACACTGCATTTGCCTGTTGGATATTTGCTCCTTGCAAATGGAGGAATTTTTTTTTCCAAATCATTATACTACTATCAGCATTATCTGAACCAGGTACTCCTCCGCTCGTATGCTTGCCAGATCAGGTGATACTCATTTAATTTCATTTCAAGTACACACAACATTTGTTTGAACAGCTTGACATGGATACCCTTCAGTACACGTGTGCATTTCTGCTCTGCACAACTTTGTCAGAAGTTGCCAGTGTGCTGGGCTGTGCAGTGAGGAAGATGTTCTGTGATGGTCCCTTGTAAGGACACTACCTTGGATAATCCAACACAATAGAGAGAAAGCACACACAGTTTCACAATTATTTCCTCAACATACAAACAGGGTTGTCTTACTGTGACAACTTTGTGTGAATGGCAGCTGGGAAACCCCTGCAACGTTCTAGCTGTAGGATCCAGTAAAATGCAGAAACAGTCAGCCAGTAGTAGTAGCTGGAGAATTACCTCCTACACCTCAGGCAAAGGTAAGTGAACTAAGTCTCTGCCAATAGGGAAGTCCCAGAATTAGAAGAAACGTAGGAAAAACAAGGCCTCAAAAAGATAGTAGAAAAGGGAGAAGGGATTCACACTGGGCTCAGTCTCTAGGCTACAATGGTCCAATGGCCTCTAAAATCCAAACAGCTACGGATTGATTACTGCACAAGCACTTGGTAAGAAAACATGGAAAACCAGACCAGGTTGTGATGGATACCTGCTTCTCCTCGAAGGGCCTTCTCCACAGCAACTCCTCTCTCCTCCAGTTGTCTCTGCTTCTCTTCCACTTGTTCCAACTGCCGCTGGATAATCTGTTCAGAGAGGAATGGAGCAAAACCTCACCAAAGCAATTCTCTTGCACTGTCTGCAGCACACATCCAGCACTAAGAGACTTCAGATTTGCCTTTCCAAAACCAAGTATTTGTATTCAACAATGCCCTGCTTCAACAGCAAGCATCACAGGTTCTGGTGACAACATCCTCCCCAACCTGTTTTAACTTAACTCTTAAATTTGCAAACACCTTGATAGTCATTTATTTGATACCACTCCTATCAGCTTCCTGAGCACTGAACTGAAAGGTGATGCTTCTCAGTCAGCTGAGCCCCTGCCCTGAGTTTTTGACAAATCCCATCACCTGTAGATGATATTAACAGTTTTCCAGCAGACTCTCTGGTAATTACAGGTTAATTTGATAGCACATCACCCACCAGCATAACCTAGCAAAGCAATGATAGGCATCAGGCATTATCTGAGTATCACTGTTCCATTCAGTGCATGATGGTTGATCCATGCCCAGCTACAAAGGTGTTATGGGCATGATTTTTCTCACTGTAAAACTCTCATGAAGGGTTTCAGCCATCCTTCACCTCCCTGTGGTGTGACATGAAATTTGAAATAGGGAGCAGAGCACTCATGGAGAAAGAGAGGACTCTGTTCTGATACACTCACAGGAATGTCAGGATCAGGGTGCTTTCACACAGAGTCATCTGTGTGCCATGGCAAGAGGCTTGTGAGACACTACCTGAGCTCTGTGTAACCTCTTTAGCTCCTCTTGCTTGGCTTGTCTGCGGGCAGCTTTCTGTACTCGCCGTGTCAGCTTGGCGTTCAGCTCCTCCTCTGTGTAGGCCCTCTGAAGGAAGGAAAAACAGCAGCAGATTTTATTTACATGCTCAGAGATACAGGGGCAGGGATGACCATTTTCTCTTCCAAAAATCTCAGAAGGGAGGTGTTCTGTCTTTGCCATGGCTGTGTGTCAAAAGTCAAGCTTCTGTAGGCTAAGGTGTTCACAGTGCAGTGAGCAATAATTTCAGGATCAAATCAGGAGTGAAGAAGCATTTAAGCCAGCTGCAAAGCTGTGATTTTATATGACATCCCACCCCTGCCTTTCACTGCTATATGAAACCTCTTCCCAAAGATCAAACCAGTTTTTATTCTCAGTAATTTTCATTCCTCAATAAATTTAGCCAAATGGATTTAGATAAATCAATGAGTATCATAAAGAGGGTTCATCTTGATAGGGGTCCCCTTGATTTCATTTTAAAAGAGGGTAAAGGCTTGTCTACATGAACAGTTACAGCAGTGTAAGCTAAAAAATTACTATAGACTAATGTAGAATATTGCACTACCAGAAGCCACCCAAAAAAAGCTTGTGTTTATAGAAAAAAAGTTAAAAGTATGTTTATAGAAATAGAAGGGGATTTCCTCTTCTTTTCTGTCAGTGAAATTGCTTTAAGAATGTCTTTCTAACATTACTGAAATTTGGTTTAGGATCTTACCAGACACACTAGTTGGATATATCATAGCCTAGAAAGGCTTTCTCTCAAGGAGTTTTAAGAGTGTCAAAAACCCTTGACAACTGCACTAAGTAAACTACAGTGAAGAAAAAGCCTCTTTTCTCATGTACATGTATGTAAGCTTTAAGGGACTGCTGTAAACATGAGTCTTCCACTTCTGGATAAGAGATCTCCTCCGTGGACAGTCAACTTTAAGAAGAGAATATTATGTCACACCACCCTGAAATTTGCTTTATCTAGTTATTGTACTGCCACATTGGTCAGTCTACCTCTGTTGATGGTTCTCAGTGAACAGAGTTTAGGATCACAGCTTAATTAAAAATCCCTCAGGTAATCATTGGCAGGCACCACTGTTAAAGCTTCAAAAAGCTCACACTTTACTCTTTTAAAAACACAAATCCACAATGGTACTCAAATTCAAAGGTAAAGTGACAGAGCACATGACCTTTCTATCCCTTGTAACACTGTTGTGACTGCAAAGACAAGACAATAAGAATTTCAGAAAGCAGCAGCTTCTGCCTTGATTTCAGCTTGATAAAGAATTTCACTAAGATTTGAGCCAACTCAGCCATTTTGAAAGCTGCTGATTAAAATGTGATGATTCACCTGAACTCATATCAAAGTATTAAAAAAGAAGAATATGCAAACATATTTAAGTGCCTTCAAAACCAATTTGTTCTGAAGCTCACAGATCATCCACATCACTGCACAGTGGTGCACTGATAAATGCATGCATTCCAACCAGACATTTCGGAGCTTAATGCATTTTTGGGAGACATCCTCTACAAAGAATTTGCTGCCCATGTCTGCTAACATCTCAGGCATGCACAGTCAGTGTTGATGTTAGTGCACATGTGGTGCTGAGCTAGAGGGATTCAATGGGTTAATTTATGGGGGACATGCAATGCAACAATGGCCAACTAGTGGGAATGGAGACACTACCTTTGACGAGTATGATCTCTTGAATGCCAAGGCGTGTGGTACATAGATCGACTTTAAAGGGGGGATGGTAAAGGGAGAAAAATAAAAAAAAATGCACAAAATGAAGCAAAATCAGTTCAACATTGAAAACAGATGCACAGCAATAAAACAAAGTGGTTTTTACACAAAACGAATTTGTGCAAATGCTGAACGTGTCCCAGGCTGATGAAGCACAATGGAACTTCTGGCCACAAAATTGAGCTTGTAGCACTTTCCTGAAGGGAATTAGTCTTGGCAGCCTCCTTGAAGGTACAGTCAACTTGGAAATACCCTCTTCTAGAGGAATTATTTGGCCTTTCTCTACCTGTATGAGCATGAAATTCTGGCTTAAGATTTGGAATAATTGCTTATTTCTGGAACATATCTGGTTTGAACTGGCTCTGCCAACCATGTATTACCCTGTCACACAACTCTCCATTTACATTCTGATTTACAGTCTCTCCTAGGAGTTGTGTTTATTCCATAGTTTTAAATTATCTCTATTTCATAGAAATTATAATTGACATTTAACCAACATCATAAATCTTATTCACTGCTTTGTGAATGAAGAAACACCAGATGGGGTCAGAGTGGGTTAGGTGTCCTGCAGTAATGGAATCTCCTTGACTAAATGGAGAGCCTCCAAAGATCTTGAGGAGCTAAAACTGGAGGGGGAAAGGAGCAGGAAAAGGAGGGGAAAATCACTACTTACTCTAGGCCAAGGACATTCTATGCTACTCTGTACCCAAATATAAGGCAAGTAAAGCACTCAGATTTATTTATAAAAATCTTAGTAATAGTAGATTTTTAGATCTAAGTAAAGCACTTAGATTTATTTGTAAAAATCCTAGTAATAGTAGATTTGTAGATCTAAGTAAAGCACTTAGATTTATTTGTAAAAATCCTACTAATAGTAGATTTTTAGATCTAAGTAAAGCACTTAGATTTATTTGCTAAGGAGAAAGGTAAATTTCCCTTCACATCATGAAGTCCAGAAGGCATTGTCCCACTCTGGGCAAACAGACAGCATTTTGCACTCTCACATTGAATTAACTAAAACCAGTCATGAATGAGAAGGCAGAGAACACCACCAGCATTTTGCAGGCTCCAGGAAAAAGCAAGCTACCTGTGGTGGTGAACACCTGAGCACAACACCACAACTGTACAGGAACAATGACAAACACACACATGGTGACAACACACCTACAAACACAACACCCACAGGGTGCTCACATAGGAATCCTTTACAAGATGCTTCTCTTGAAAGACACCACATTGAACAACACTGAATTAATTCACTGCTGGTCACAAAGAACAGGCTAAACAGAGCAGGCTGTTTGGGAAGCAAGCTCACTACATTACCAAAAAAGCAGCATGAACAGGATTTCAGTTTGGAAAAGGGGTTCACATAAAAGTTAAGTAGCACACAGTAAGTCAGCTCTTACCCATATAAAGTAGCAGGCAGGTTATAACTTAAAAAAATACAACTCCCACCCCAAAGCAGTAAAAAACCCAGCTTGGTCAGACTCAAAGTTTGGTTACATTTCTTTTGACAGCGAGGCATTCCAGTGTTTGCATGTGTATTTTACATCCTTGGATAGGATGTAACAAAATGAAGTAAGTCAAGTTTTCAGATCCATATCCTCTGAGTAAATACATTCTCAAAACTATTCTTAAGAAAACAGGCAGGTGCTGAGTAAATAAATTCTTGATGTAACTTGAGCAACAACAAATGAGCGAATGAGAGGCACTACCACCACACCCTTGGCAGAGCTTGTGAGATATTTCCAGTATGAGAATTCCAGGCATCTGCCACTGTCACCTACCATCCCCTCCTGTGCTTAGAGATGTGATATTTCTTTCTGCAAAAGCCATTTTAAATCTAAGTGACCCAGCATAGAAAAAGAATTACTATTAAGGCAGACCAAAAACTCTGTAACTCTTATCTGAACCCCAGGTATTGGGTATCTGTCCTCTGCTGGCCCCAGGTACCTCATTCTTCTGCATCTCTTGGAAAATGCAGAATTTCTCATGAAACGCCTTGAGGGCATGCAAGGGGGAATGGAAGGGGGAGAGAAAAAAGGGAATAAAATAAAAACAAAATAATCTTCCTCTCAGATGAGATCTAGACCAACTAGGGAAAGAGATTAAAAGAGAGATAAGTAAATACAGAAAATTCCTATTTAGTTCATCAATTTCTTCCACCAGCCTTAAATTCATTCATTAAGCTATTCTAGTTCATTCTACTTTATATACTTAGAAAGCATTTCATATGACACTTCAATCTGCAGCACTTCCACACCTTTGCCATCTCAGCCAAGGATGAGCTTGGCATGAGTCTGATTTGTGCCCATGGGATGCCAGGTTTGAGACAGGAGGCACAGGCCACTGTGCCTGTGACATTTCCCTCCCAGAGGCTCTTTTCTTCTTGAGCTTTTTTAACATGAGTACCAGGCACCGCCAGGAAAGAACAGTGGGAACACAGTTTTCATTTTGGTGCACCAGAAGAGCCTTAGTGTTCTGTGGGGTCAATAAAATCTCTACATATTCCTCCAAACCTTGCCAATTCTGTCTGGCAGAGCTTAGAGGCTCTCAGGAACGAAAGCAGGATTCTTCATTACTATGATCAAACAGTTCCTTAAATTATTCCCTTGTTTTTGCATTAATAGTGACATCCTAAAATTGAATCAAATAGTTTAAAAATAACTAGCTTTGAAACTTTGCTTTCACCATACACTTTCCACATATAAATGTGTGCAATTAAACTGAATCCTTTTACTAGATCCTTAAGGCCAGAAGAGAGGGTGCACAGCAAACTCCCTACCCTGGACTTGAGGAGAGCAGACTTTGGCTTCTTCATGGATCTGCTTAGTAGAGTGCCATGGGATAAAGCCCTGGAGAGAGGAGGGGCCCAGGAAAGCTGGCTAACTTTCCAGGATTAACCAGGAAAGGTTAACATTCAAGGATTGCCTCCTCCAACCTCAGAAGCAATGCATCCTAATGAAGAAGTAGTCAGGCAAAAATGCAGGGAGGTCTGTGTGGATAAACAAGGGGCTCCTGGACAAACTCAAACAGAAAAAGGAACTCTAAAGAGGGTAGAAGCAAGGGCAGATAGTCTAGGAGGAGAAATTTTCCAAGCAGCCAGGGAGCAAAGGCCCTGACAGAATTAAATCTGCCCAGGGACATCAATGGCAACAAGGACAGCTTCTACAGGTATGTCAGTGATAAAGGAAGACTAGGGAAGGACTAGGAAAGACTTCTCCAGAAGGAAACTGGAAACCTGGTTATCCAGGATATGGAAAAGGCTGGGATACTCTAACTTTGCCTTGATTTTCACCAGCAAGTGGCTCCAGCCACATCATCCCAGTCACAGAAGGGGTTGGGAGAATAAAGAACTGCCCATGTAGGAGAAAGTCACATTTGACAACATCTAAGGCACCTGCAGGTGCACAAGTTCTGAGGGAATAGGCAGAGAAAGGGTCTGAGCCACTCTCCATTATATTTGAGAAGCTCTGGCATTTTGGTGGAGTTTCCACTGACTAGAAAAGGGGAAACAAAATCCCATTTTTAAAAAGGGGAAAAAGGAATACCCAGGAGAATACAGGCCAGTCTGTCTCCTTTTTAGTGCCCAGTAAAGTAATGGGACAGTGAGACAATGGATTCTTCTTATAATAACAGTGGGGAGTAGTTTGTAATCATGAAAACAAGTGAAACCACCTTTTTTAGACAGGCCAGTCAGCTGACTTACAGGAAAACCTGCTCCTGGGAGAAAGAGTAGAAACAACATTAATCATCTAAGCTTCTGATGTGATTCTCTGAGTCTGTGACCTGAATGGTGCTAGATCCATCTAAAATGCACTTCCCTACGTACCTCTCGTTTGGATTTCTGGGAGGAACGTTCCAGAATATCGTCACTGGAGAGGTCGGAGTCCTCAGAGAAACTCAGGTGTTGACGGAGCTGTAAATCTGTGAAGTTGGGAATAAAAAGGGGAAGTTAGAGAAGTGGTAACAATCCTTTCTGTAAACTTTTCAGAGCTTGGTTGTAGGTTTAATTGATCACCAAAAATACTCAGCCCTTTTATGTCAGTGTCAGTTGTTTTGCCTGGGAGGGATCAAAGAAGTCCTGCTCCACAAAAAGACCAGCATGAGCTTGAGCTGTTCTAGGAGAGCATCACTTCCTTCAAATGCTGTTAGAATTAATGGTCATGGTTCTCTTTTTGTGCTGTATCAATGCTCTTAAGATAGATACAGCACTAGGAATGACAGCAGCTGGCTCTATTTTATCTGTTTGTACAATGCCAAAGAAATGTAACTGCTTTCAATCACATTTATGGGTAACTTTCTGTATCCCAAGTTGTTGTTGAAACACCTCTGCCTGCAACTGGTGGGCATGTGAAAGATTTACAGGAAGCTGCCAAATCCCTCCTTCAGAGATCAGCAGACAGCCACCAGATTACTGAGAACAGGAATATCAGCATCCCTGCAGTCTTCAGCTTCCATGGAGTCAAGTGGGAAGAAAGAAAAGAGATCGGCCAAAGAAAAGATGAAGATCAGATTTAAAGTAGGCATGGAATGACACAAATTCCAACAAATAATGCTTATTTCTCAAATCTAAGATAAAACACATAAAACAGATGTGCCTTGTACATACTGAGAGTTAAGCTTTTAGTTAGGGTTCCATTTTTTTTCAGTGGATTCTGTCAATATGCAGACACACAAATCTCACCCCTAGCACTTACCCCACTCTGCCCATCTGACACTGGGGAGCAGCAGCATTCAGCACAGCAGCTGAATGACAAAGCAAACCAAAACTACTTTCAAGGATAGGGCACAGTGCAGAGGCACTGATCTGTTATACCTGCAGCTGTAATCAGTGGAGTGGGTTTGTGCTTGCCAGAATCCACAGTGGCATTGCTTGAGGGAGTACTGGGGCAGGATTTCTCATCAGCCTTTTTCTTCTTGTCTTTCTTATAGCCAGAGAAGACAGACTTCCATAACGACCTAGGCTTTGTTGCTTCCTCTGTCCCACCACTAGATTTGTCAGAAAGTCTGCTATCATTTTTGGATTTCTTTTCCTTTTTGTTCTTACGAGGGGAGAAGAGGGAACTCCTTTTCTTACTCTTCCCACTGGAGCCTTCTGAAGAACTGACAGACCCTTCAGGCCCAGCCATATCAGCAGGAGGAGTGGAAAACTTCTCACTAGCAGAATTATGCTTTCGTATGGATCCCTCTGCTAATTTCAAGGCCAAATGTTTTGGAGAGTCATAAAACAACTCTTTGGTCTTCAAGGGCATAGAAGATGCCTTTCGTGCCCTGATGGCCTCAGTAGCAGCAGGAGCAGCAGTCACCTCCATATCTTTCATCTTACACAAATGTTTGGCCATGGCATCACGTAGTGCCGGGCTCTTGACAGATTTCTCCCTGGCTCTCATTCTCTCTTCAGCGAGTTCCTTGGCCTCCACAGAAATGTCAGGGAACACTCTCCTCTTTTGGTGAACCCCTCCTTCCATTGAGGGTGGACCACCATTTTCTTTGACCAAGGGCAAAAGATGTGGTTTCTCTGGCCTTGGCCTGCTGGTGGGAGGTGTAAAGAACTTCTCCTGAAGGCTTGAGTCCTCTGTCCTGTCATCATAGGTGTCCTCTACATCGTCAGCAAAGGGAATCTCATCCACGCTCTCTGCGAACGACTTCCGCACGTCGTCCCTCTTGGCCGGGGGGGTCTCCTTGGCAGGAGGGGCTGGCTCCTGGTGTCGGGGGACAGGAGGTGTTGATGCTGGTGTTGGAGGTGACCTGGCCTCAACCTCATTCTGCCACAGTGCCTGGTACCTCTTCCTGCGCAGCGTGGCCGGCTCCTCGTTCTGAGGAGGCGGCGGGGGCGGGCTCGATGGAGGGGTCAGCATGGTGGAGTCAGAAGTGTTGAAGCTCTGGCTAGCCATAGTTCTCATGTTAGATGAGCTCTCCTGAAGGCCAAGCCCAGAGCTGCTGGATACATCTCCCCGTACTTCACCGGAAATCTTTAGCTCCTTTTCTGATGGAGATTTCGGAGTGAGCAGAGAAATCTGCTCATTTTCTAACTTGGATAGTCCCTGTCTTCTTGGGGCAGGCTGGGGTTTCACAGGATGGATCCTTTCATCCCCTGAAATATTCCTGCTGTTGAAAGTCTTCTGAGGAGTTGCCTCCAGAGCAGACACGGTGAAGTTGCTCTCTGAGCGTTTGTTTCTGTCCACGGGGGTGAGCCCTAAGCTCCTCCGGATTTCAGCACTCTTCATCCAGAACTCCTCCACAAGGCTGCTCCGTTTCAGGGCTTCTTCTGCACTGGTCGGGCTCCCCAGTTTTTCCACCTCACCATCCTGACCCCTAAGGGCCAATTTGGCTAAAGGAGTAGATGTTAAGGCTGGGACAGGTTGGAAACACACTGGAGGCTCCACTGGGGATGGAATGGATGTTTCAGCAGAAGGCAAAGGCTGGGAACAGATAGGCATTTGAGCAGATGCTGGGGATGGGGGCAGTGCTGGTGCTCCTGGCTGAGACTCTGCCAGTGATGGGGGTGCAATGGCTTCTGGTGATGCAACCGGCTGGGACAACACTGGAGATGGTGGCACCAAAGGGCTCTGAACTTTCCTGTCTTTGGGAATTTCATCCTTTGGTCTTTCCTCCAGAATGAAAGGCTCAGGAAAGAAGCGTGGCTCTGGGGATTTTATTGCACGGCAAACTTCAGCCAGGGGATCTTCTACATCCTACAGAAAAATGAAAAAGGGGAATATTAATAGTAACCAGGCAAAAGAATACGATTCCTTTTTTTTTTTTTGCTTGTAACAAAGCTAGAAATAAGGAAACCATTCAAGTATCAAAATACTAATTTAATGTCCTAAAGTTTAAACAATAAATGTTGTCTGATAGAATCATTAGATGACCATCAAAAAAACAAGCTTTATTTTAACAGAAAGTGAATGTTGTCAGCAATTGCTGTCAGCAAACCAGACTCAGCCCACTCTAAAAGTAAACTGGTTTATGCCAAAACTCTCCAAGACAATATTTAACAACTCCTAAAAAAAAAACCCAACAATTGGAAGGGAAAATTTGAATAGAACATTGTAAGGGTCATGTACTTCCAGCTCTTACACGCTGCAGTACACTTGTGATAACACAACAGTACAACACTGACATGCCTCACTTCCTTAAGCTGAACTATGTTGAACTCTGGAATAAAGAGGCACTGCTTTGGGTCCTACTGTAATTTTCAATTGTAACTTTGCAGAATCTGCTTTTGGCACATAAAAGACAGTCAGACTAGGCTAAACAGGAAACACTTTACTTATGGCTCCCCACATTTATCACATATACCTGTTGTTAACTGCTCACTGAAATTAAAATACTCTGTATAATCCTGCCTAGGGCTTTGTGATGGGAACTTGTGTGGTTCTGATAGAGCCACTACACTCTGAAGATGGGGAAGAAAGATAGTATTCATTGTATTTTAAGTCTAAATGAAGTCAGATTTCAAGATCAACATAAATATTAGAGACAGGAAAGAAGGACAGTCCACTCCTCATTAGTTTATCCAACAAACTCTTTTATTGAACTACAGGTGGTAAGTAGAAAATGTCAAAGACTCCCTTTCTTACCTCTGCTTGTTTTGCTTTGGGACTAGCAGCTGGAGACAGAGGAAGAACAGTGTCACTAGAGGGCTGGATAGGGATGGATGGCTTGCATGGATCTAGGGAAAGAAAAAATGTTCCAAAAATACATAAACCATTAATATTCTACCTTTTTTTAATGTTACACACAGCAAGTAGTGACAAATCTCTCAGCTTTTTACAAATTTTAGATTGGACATCTGGAACACAACAAAATTTTTTAAAATGTCCAAATGGTACAAGCTTTTTAATGTAACAACTTTTACAAACAAAAGTAGTTAGATGGGCTCTTGCATTTTACAAAGCTGTAATTAATGGATTAATTAATTAAAAAGAACATTCTTCTCAAGATATTAATGCAAGTGCAGACCTTGCCACTGAGAGTAGTGAGATGGTTCAAATGCAAGAGTCTCTCTTCTCCTAAACCCTGTAACTGTATAAAATATCTCAAAGGCAATTAACATCATTCAAGCACTGAAGAGAGAGTGATTACCTTCTGTCACGCTGCCAGAAGCACCTTCTGCTTCTTCTTCATCTTCTTCATCCTCAGAGACTTTTAGTCCTGGTCCTTCCACACCACCCTGACGTAAGCGAAACTCTGCTTCCGCATCAGAGGCGATGTCGTCTAATCATGGATGGAAAAAACCAAGAGATTTTGGATACAAGTCCATCAGGACATAATGCTTTCTATTCACATGGTGCTAATCACTTTAATAACCTGAACACTTCAATGTTCACTCCTTTCTTGGTGTGATAATTAGTCATTGAAGCAGTAAATGTAAGCAGTAAATGATTGGACTGTTAGTACAAAGAGTTAAATCAGTAACTGAAGTCCTGCCTTATCAGTTCTCTGGAAAATCTTCAACGTTTTCTGCCATATGCAGTTAATTTTACAATAGCAAGAGAAGGATTTTGACGTAGTATTATGGAACTTTCACAAATTTAATTCTATTTTTGTTATTATCAGAATCAGTATTGAACACAGACACAAGGTATGATAAGCGGACATGGGAAATTCATTACATGATCCAGGACATTGAGGTTCTTCTCTTTCTTTTTGTCCCTCACTCCTGGCTCCCTCTTGAATATTTGAAACAAACTCCCACACCTCTAAAAATAAGACCAGGTTTAAGTACCCTCATGCAAAGTGTTCATTGCCAATACATTCTGTTCACACAGTGGTACCCTACCATCGTCCAGCTCTGCACCCGTGTCTCCCTCTTCACCTGCCTGCCCTTCTGTGTCTGCAGGCTCTGTGCCCAGCTCATCCTCCACATCATCCTCCTCACATGGAGCTAGAATATATTCAAATATTGAGGAAAAAAAAAAGAAAAGAAAACAAACACTACACAGTGAAAAAAGTTCTATACTGAACTGTACCGACAGTTTATACTGGAGGTGTTTATCAATTACTGTCAAAACAAGAAATCCTGAAAGGTGTCACCTGGAGAGATATCTATGAAGTGACACTTCCAGACTCCAGGGAATCAAGGAATGCCTGCCCCTGGGGAGTCTCACTCCTTGCAGTGAAATCTGCCAGGGCTTTTCTGAACAACAGGCATTGTGAAACATTAAACGAGAAGGGGACTGGAAGGACAACAAAGCAGAATAAAAGTTACTGTTCTTCCAGGAAGATTTTGGTTTTTTCTTTACCACAACAAAAGTTACCACCACTTGATAGCATATGTGTATTAGGTCAAAACTGAATCCTCACAATTAACCAGGACTGTTCACCTTGAAATTGAAACTGGCTTTGAGGGTGTAAGTCAAAGACAGAGTCTAGGTATGGGATTTACCATTGTTACACTTGGAAACTGTTTAACTCTGTGCAGCTACAGCAGTCTTTGGTCATAAGGTCTAAGAAAATGCATATGCTGTACAAGTGACTAGTGCACAAATTGAGATACTTTAAAGAAATTAAAATCATATATATAAAACCTTTTTGCTGTTACAGATCATTAATTGAGAAAATTCTAAGTAATTCAAATTACATATTCAAAACATTGGTATTTTTTCATTTACAGACCACAATTTGATATGCTGGGTCAAAATAAAGAAGAGATTCTTGAATTTGTAACTCTGAAAACGATGACATCTGACACTACTGCTTTTGACAGGATTTAATTACAGGAGGAGAGACAAGACCAAAGTGTAGAGTATAAATCTCATTATTAAATGATACTTTAAAAAAACCCTGTGCAATGGATAATTTGCTGCTTTTTTTGGTTAAACATTTCTACTAAATATAATTTAAGTATTTAAAAAAGGTGATCACTTCCAGTTTCTGATCCTTTTTATTTACTAGTGACCACGTGTCTCTTGGAACTATTCATATCATTGCATTGCTAATTAAGACAATCCTGAAAACAAACTAAAATTGAGGTCTTGCAGCCTCTCCTTTAATAGAGGTTTTTGCTTATTTCAAAAGACAGCCCTCAGCAGGTGGTTTGTCTTCTTCCTTCAACCTGAGAATTTCCTTTTTTCTGTGCTCTGTAGTATTATTCAGACAGACAAATGTATGGTTTAGTTTATTTTCTGTCAGCTACTGTGAAAGGGCAGTTCCAGTCCTGTGTGATAATGTACTGACCTATTCCTTTACATCAGAGGATTTTTAAATCCAGACCCTTACCAATGTCAAGCACAGGAAAACTGAATCATGTGGCAAAGGCTGGACTGCCCACAGGAGCATTTATAAATCTACTGAACAAAACCAAACCATGTCCCAGTCTGATTGTTGCTTAGGAATGCAATAGCTTATGTTATTTTGGAAATGATAATGTCATGGAATGGCTTCATGGTAACAGCAGATGTGAGTAATCTTAATCAAAACTTGCATAAAACATGAGTGATGTTAGGAATATCTGAATCCACTCTGTATGTGTGGGTCTTCAGATCCAGAAACCATGAATGGACGTGACACACACGGATTATGTTGGAGAGAGAGGAGAAAATCAGGTTTTAAACAGGTTGGTACAAAAAACTCAATGGAAGATTACAGATGCATCAATAAGTAACAACTTGGTGCAAGGGTGGATCCCACTCTGAGGGACACGGGGAGCTTGCAGGTGGCTGTTATACAATACATATACTGTGCATATACATATATGCAGTTAGGATAAGGAGCAAGAGGTCAAAAGCTGTCACACAATAACTCAGAAGTTACACACTACGGCAGCCAGAAACCAGGATCAGCACTTGGTTGGTATTAGCTGGCAGCTGTGAGCAGCCTGCATCGTGTGCAGACACCTTGTAAATGCTGCTGACTTGCCAAAGCAGCAGCAGAAGCAAAGTTTTAAAGGCAAGCTGGCTATTCTGATGTGCCAAAGCAACTTGGCTGGAGATAACTACCTAGCACACACTGCTCCACTAATTTAGACACCTTCACAGCTTTACACAATGTACTCCCTCACTGTCATCCCAGAATCTTCAGCTCATAGGTTTGTAATAGAGCTTAGAGGACCACAAAAAAAAGAATCAGCTGAGCTCTACCATCCTTCAGCATTCCTGAGGCTTTCCTGAATAATGTGAACGCCAGGTCAAAAGAGAGACAACAACCATCACTATTCCTAAACTTCACTTCAACTTACACTTTCCTGCTTTCTTCACCACATAACTACAGTTTGCAGTTGCTACAGCGAAATGCAATTGCTTTAAGCACTCTGTCACTTAACCTCTCAACTGCAGGAAAGCCCCAGGTTCTTTTAGCCTAAGGGTTGAGGGAAGAAAAACTGGTCCCATCCTCAGTTTAGGAAGCAAATCAAAGCGCTCAGCTGGATCCCTGCTCCATTCCTGCCCTCAGGAGAAGCTGTCCTTGGCCTGCCTTGGGAGGGGACCACGAGGGGGGAGTTCATGCGAGAAGGGGCTGAGCGAGGCGGGCATGCACACTCTCCATCCCCCCATGCAGTAGCGACAGGGCCGTAAGTTCCAGGGTTAAAGTACCAGCTCAGCTGCTGAAGGCGTGGAGAAGAGATGGGCAGGGTTATTGTGCATTTGGAATACATAGAACATCACCAAACTACCTCCAGGGACCGTCTCCAGCCACGCCTGTACCGCCTCATGGCGTACGGAGGGAAGGTCGGATGCTGAATTTAAAAAACAATAAATTGTAAGAAGTCAAAAATTAGACCATCAGTCAGCGTCTAAAACAGAAGAGTGACAGAGGGAAATGTTTCAGTAGCAAATACAGGAGTAAAACCGATGAAATTTCAAACAACCAGGCTTGAGAATTAAATTGAGATAACACACAAGTGTCAGGGCCTAATCTTCCTTTGGGATCTGTAATGTTAGAGGAAATGGGTGTGGCACAGGGAGGAGAACACCGCATCTGACCAGCAGGCTGCTGCCACTGTGCTCCCCTCAGAACTCTGCAGGGGAGGGAAACTGAGAGAAGGAAGAGCTGAGCAATGAGAGAGGGGTCCCAGGTGTCCCAGAACCTGCGCTGCCCAGCAGAGGAAGAAGAGCTCCCAAAGCAGAATGAGAGGGACTTCTGGGAACTGTGACCCTGCCCCAGGCTGTCACATCAATCCTTTTCACTGCTGCTGCCAGTGGGCTCTCCAAACATCTCAGATCACAGAACAATCTGTCTGGTGAACTCAGGTTGAAAACTTAGAGCCTTTTAAATACCCAAACTGTTGATAATACCTGCACACACCTCTACCATATGACAAAGCAACAGAAGCAGCTAATTATAAATCAAGATAATCCTAGCATGGCCCAGTTTCAGGAGACAGTAAGACTCCCTTCCCAAAGGAATTTGGGAAGATCACAAAATCAATTTTGATAAGATCACCTGTTGCTGGCAACTGTAACAGTACCCCACAGAGAAATAAGGATTATAAAATACAAATTAAAATAAGAATTTGGAAACTAGAGTGACACACTCCCAAGCAGAATCACAAGTAACCTTAATTGTTGTAAACTTCAGAAACTGTGTTAACATTTTTTACTTAGTGCTTTTGAAACATTAATCAGCCACTCTAGCAATACTGAAAGTTACAGATAGTTGAACACAGCCTGTTTCTGTGGCTGCAGTGGGAACAAAATATTGTAGGGAACAAATTTGCAGGGAGCTGATTTCACACCAGAAAATCCCAGTGCATTCTATAACCTGCGAATATAAGTATAACCAAACTGATCTGGAGTTGTGTATCAAGCTAGACCAGGATTAAAAAAAGTCCCTATACCAAGCATCTAAAACTGTAAGGAAAAGATAATTATCTGGAACAGAAGAGAATCAAGAGGTAGATTTTTTTATAATGAGGTAGATTTTTAACCTAATTTCATTTTTTCTGTGAAAGACGCTCCTTCTCAAAGCTGATATACTCCACTACAATTCTGTCACCGTGGTTGCAGACTGAGGGAAGACCACTGCTCATAAGCTGTATGGTGAACTGCTTAAATCAAAGCACTTACAACATACTTACCTTAAGACACGCTGTACCATAGCCTAGAACAAGGTCAGCAGGGACTGCTGGAAGATGCTCACATGAGATCTGACTATCAGCATTTTCCCCCTCCAGAGTTTCCCTCTGAGAAACTGATAACTTGCACATCAGAGGTTGATATACTCTCAAATCTTCAACACAGGGAGTCAACCCCCCCACTGATCAGATTTGCAAACCCTTTGACTCCCATCATTCCCTGCTAATATCAGATGCAGTTACATACTTGGAAAAGAAGCAGCAGAGAAATACGCTCGATACAGAAGCTGACCCTGTTCAATCTTTGCTCTAGTAGCTACACAACACAGCCCCTCAGCTTTCCCTAAAAAGTGTAGAGTCCTCACTGCCACAAAAAGCATGAGACTACTACTGTTAGCATCCCATGTCAGTTACAGAGGGCTGACTGCCAGCACTACCAAATCGTGTGTGGTGAGGAAAAATGCTATGGAATCAAAGCAGACAGACAAACAGGTCAGAAGTCACACTGTCACAGAGCTGAGAAAGCAGCAATTTTAAACAGACACTGACCTGAAAAGCAAAATGTTTAACCAAATGTAATTTCAGTGCAATTTGAAAGCAGTTCCTTTCAATCACTGCTGCCCCTGCTGAAGTCACTGCTCTTGAAGGGCGCAGAAGCAACAGAGTTAAACAGCTGCAACTGTGGTCCAAGAACTGATGGTGTGGGGCTTGGGAGAGATTACCTCTGGAGGTGGAGGACTTTGAGGCCGAGACCATTTTTTCCTCCTCCTCTTTCTCACGGATGTGTGTCCAGTGCACATCTGCCAGGATCTCCAGAGGATCAACCGGATTTACAATCTGCTGCAGCCTAAGGTTTCCAGCTAGCAGGAGGAGGGCATGGCATAACAGGTTGTAGGCAGGGCATATGAAGGGCAGGGAGGAAAAGATGGGAGGAGAACAGTGGAAAGGAAAGGTAGCACACCATAGAGAAGGAAATAAGAAAAGAAAATGTTATTGGCTGAGGTCAGTTTGCGAGACAGAGAGAAAAAGCTCAGCATTGTGTGCGCACGCATACACCAACACAGCTCCTCACGCTCCCGTCAAAGCTGAGTAACGCCATTCCAAAGGCAGAGGAGATGTTATTAAAAACATCATCAGACATCACGTCTATTGCCAGAAGCTTCGCTGAAATGAAAGAGGTTCTCTGGGTGTCCCACAGCACGTGGTATGTAAATACCAATTTAGCAGAAATTTCCAGCTCCTTCAGCCTATTCGTTGTGATTATTGCCAAAGATGCCTCGCTGTTAAAGGTCAGGGACAATCTCCATCTCATTGATGCACCAAGACAAAAGGTTTTTCATTCCCTGCTATTGGGTTAGGCACTTCTTTCTAGTCTGGGTACACACTTTGTGAATTAAATAATATGATGGACCTGAGAATTTCATCTGTGTATGTATGTATGCACACATGGGCACATGCTAATTTTAGCACTTAAAACATGACTTTTTTACTCCTGGCTCTGCTGTACTGACTTGTTCAAAGGGAGAATTTTTTTTTCTGAAGGGTAACAGTGTTTTGGTTGTGACTTAACAGCTCCCCAGAAGGGAATTCCTGTCACACAAATTATTCCGTTTAAAGAAATTGCATTACTCCTCAATTACCTGCCTACACAAAGCTCAGCTACTTATGCCATGTCAAAGAGAACAATGGGCACCTAAAGCAATTGATGAGCTTGTTTAACTTCTGCAGAACACCTGCCTTGGGAGCACTTACTCTGAGGTATTAAATTTATAGACCTTATCTCTACTACTGTGTGCTCTGGTTCTGCAATTCAGGCTTCACTTATCCATAATAAAATAACTGGTTCTGCAGAGGACAGGTATTCACCTGTACACTGTCTGCAGGAGTGGCCTTCAAAAGCAAATGTCTCAACCTGAAAGGAAAATGCCCACTTACTTTATAAAGCAGGAAGTCAATTTTCACAACTGGATTACCACTGAGTAGGGCAAACACTGTTGCAGCAGTTTAGAACCTCAAAAGCAGTTAGATTTTCATTTGGTGCTCTAGCGTTTGAAGGAAACAAGACACATTAGCAGCATTTAGAGCTTGCACTCATTATTTCCTGCTGTCTCATTTTAACAAGTTCCTCTCTCCCAGCCATGTTTTCCCCAGACATGACAAAGTGTTTGGGATTTCCATTGCAGGAATGACTATGTGTGAGATTTGGCAGAAGAAACAGGCAGAAGGAACTGCAGGAAGGACAGAATCAGCAGATGGTCATTAAAGGGAAACGGGCTCAGAGGCACAAACTCAAATGCAGAGCAGGATTCACAGGGTAGCTTTACGTCTCTGTTGCCTCACCAGAGAGTTTTTGGATCAATCAGCACAACCACAGGGGTTCCCAGAGGCTCTGGCCATCCTGCAGGGACAGGAACCCGGGCTGTTCTCACTCTGTACAAAGCACTCGCATGCAGGCCCCAGGATGAGTAGAGTTAGCGTTTGCATCGCCGCACAAAGGTTTCTGTTAAAAGGTTTAGATTTGCCAGCAAAGGCTGAGAAGTACAGAGTCACCCAGCAAGGCTCAGAAAGAGCAGGTCCCACATGATCTGCATGTTGTAAAGTGGATTACTCTGGCATTTAGACCACTGTAACATACCCAGCTTTAGTGTTCCACAAGCCTCTGGACAGAGGCTGAGCCTGTCCTGTCCCTCTCACCTTTTCCAATAAATAATGAGCAGCACAGCCAGACATGAAGGGCTGCTGCTTGGCTTAGAGGCAAACCTAACACTTCTTTAAGGTCTAAGTGCTTGAGAATTTCAAACAACACCTGGCACAGCCTTTCCCCAGGACTGCCTGCTAAGCTTTGCAGGAAGCTGAGCATTAATTGCTCTCAGATTTGGAATGGCAGCTTTCCTCCATTTCCACTGTAGCACCCAGCAGCACTCTATAAGCTGTGGGCAGGCTCAATGTTTTCATGTATTGGCTCAATGTTTTCACTTTATTGGAGTAAGGAGCCACCTGCAAACCAACTCCTTAAGAGTCAGGTCTGAAGCATTCAAGCAACTGCAACAGGGGGAACTTCTTCAGGTATGCCCTTCTGCCACCTTACTAATACTTCTCATTCTTATCACAGAAAAGTTAAATGGCAAAAAAAATTATAATGCTTCTTCCTTTTTTTTTTATCTTAAAAAAAAAGGTCAGAAGTTAAGCTATTGTTATTAAAACCATAAACTGTAAAATATGCAGTTGACAACTGCATATGCCCCCTTACATGCAGGAAGGCACTTGGATTTTCCTCTTATACATTCTGGTTCATTAGAGCCAGAGTGTTCATTTCAAACACTGAGGGAATAAGGGATTAATAAGCTTTTAGGACCAAGTGTTACCAAAAAACCAACTATCAAAAATAATCTGCAAAAGAATGCATCGTGGAAAATGAGACAACCAGTTAGATTTGAATGTCTGATTAATTTGATGACCATTATGTAACTGTTTGAACAATCTTGAGGGATTGCTGTAGCTTGATTAGTTTCCTTCCAGACTCTCCCCAGAGACAGACACACACAGAGGACAACAAAAAAAGCAAATCTGCTGACACAAGCAGTCTAAAGGCAGAAATAATGCACAGGTGCATTCTGTTTCTGGTATGTCCCATGTGTCTGAAATAATGCACAGGTGCATTCTGTTTCTGATATGTCCCATGTGTCTGAAATAATGCACAGGTGCAAGCAGTCTGCATGTATGGAATAAATCTGATACTCCTTATTACCTGGAAGTCATTGTTTGTGCAAATTACAGAAGCAAATTGTCCAGGTTTTCTAGAAATCCTTGGCAGCTTTATCACCTTCCTAAAACCAGTGGTAATGACAGATCTCATTTATGGCACTTGAACCAGGAGATGAACAACAGCTACTGAACCAATTTGAGGGAGCTGGTGACACAATTAAACAAAACACAGAAACTCTTCATGTGGGACCTGCTCTTTAATACCTTCCCCGCTCCTGTGGGGACGTGGAAGTGGAGATGGTGCAGGGGTACCTTTGTGTGTACCCGAGTCCTCTTCATCTGACAGACGTTGAAGCCAGAGGCCTTGCTGCAGCTCTCTCTCCCAAGGGTTATACTCCCCCTCTACAGCAGAGGGAAGCACACATCCACATTTAACACCAGACACGCGTGTGCACACACAAGCCATGGAGAGAGGGAGAGAGAGAAAGAGAGAGGACAGGATCAGAGAGAGAGGCTGCCTGGAAATGCTGCAACTCCCCGAGCTCCCGCTGTGCTCCAAGTGCCTGACAGGAGAACTGCTCGAATGAAACAACATCTGTCCAAGAAACACACTGCTCAGCACACTGAACACACAACATGCATGTTTGCCATACTTATACAGAAGTCTTGGTTTCCACAGACTTCACTCATGGACATTCAGCTCCTATGTTGAGAAAGTAGCCAAAGAGCCTGCTGAGCTCATCAACAACACTGCCACTAAGACTCAAAAAACTGGACCTCTGCTTGCAGCAGGCAGCCAAAGACCTTTACAAAAAAGCTCTTTGGAGCCTACAAGTCTCCTCAAAAAGGAAATGTGAGTATAAAGACAAAGACAAGAGCAGTGAGAAATTTGGCATGGTGGTGAAACATTGGAAACATGTCCATTCTGAGCACAAACTTTGCATTTTGATGACTGAGACAAACACAGGGGAAGGAGTCTTTCCCTAAGGTTTTCCACAGAAATCTTTCAAAGCTAAAATGGGAACTACCTGAACTCCCTTATTTATCAAGGCCATCTTTTAACTTGGGACAGCTACAAGCACCTTCTTGTGGAATTCCCTGCTGACAGTGACAGGGCACTGCCCCTTAGTGAGGCACTCTGAAACTGAAAACACTGCAACCACAATGCTTCCAGCTCCTGCTGTCACACAACAAAGGGCACATTCAAATCTAATTCCAAATAATAATCAAAACCAACCATAAGCCAATACAGCAGCACAAGGCTGTGAATTGACATGTTGGCATGGTGTATGGGAAACATATTGTGTTAGTACCAGTACTCTAAACCATCCTGTGGGCAAAGTCCTTCAGTCTCCAGAATGAACCACCTCGAGCTTTCCTTGACAATAACTCCCTCAAAAATCAGAGCAACAAAGAAGTGAAAGAAGAAGTGAAGTTTTCCAAGGCAAATCTTTCTTATTCTGCATGGCAAATACTCAACTCATTTTTCCCTGCTGGCTAGCAGAAAGAAAAGACAAACCAAGCTAACCTTCACTTGACTCCTCATCTTCTTCCTCTTCATATTCCTCCTCATCATCATATTTGTACTCAATCTCATGATTTTGCTCAGCCTCAATCTCTTCTTCACTTTTTCCCTTCAGGAGGGCGTGGATACGCACAGCCTCCTTCCATGGCACACCACCCAAGTCTGAAGGGGGCTGCTGAGGCAGCAGTAGTTCATCATCTTCCTCCTCATCTTCCTCCTCCATCTCAGATTCTGAACTACTGTAAAGTTTTAGAAAAAAAAATAAAGATTATATTGCTAGTAATAAATAATAATATTAAAGATTATAAAGTCAATGTTTTCTTGATCAGTCTTAGATCACTAACAAGTAATTTCAACACACATCAGGCTAAAACATAACTTTGATTTTCAGCTTTCAATGCTTCATGGGCCTTTTAGTGACAGCATCACCTGTGGGCTGCAGTGTGGTCCTTGCCCTGCTTCTTTTAAAGAAGAAAGAGCAGAAAAGTGCCTGTGAAGCCAAGTCCAAATATTTGTGCAGCATTTATTGTTACAGCTCAAGACAACTGAATACAACAGAAAGAAACTATTTTCTTCATATGACATTGCTCTTGATAAATCAGTGCAAGAATTCAGTGTCAGAATGTAGAAGGCCATGTCTTTTGATACAGCAGCTACTGCTAAAATACCTAAGACGATTTTGGCACTTGCTCCTTGAAGCAGAGAAGTCTTTGGGAGTAGAAAAAATACAAAACACATCAGGCAAAGGATACAGCATGTGAACTGAGGAGAGATGGAGAAAAAAACCCCCAAAATTCCTCACTCTTCTGCATCACAGACAGAAATATGTATCCAATTAAGTACACAGTGTACAAGAAACTGTAGGAAGCAGTGCAAAGATAATTACAATAATGAGATTATTATTCCCACAGCAAAGTCACAACCATGCAAAGCAATAAATCATTAGTGCCTTTTAGAAGTCACCTCTGTTTAATTCTAACAGTTCCTCAGCATATGCAGCAGGGGCAGGAAATGAAACCATTTATCCAATGACATTTAATCTAGCTCACTCTTACATGTCAGACTACCTAGAGGGACTGAGGAGAAAGATGGTTGCATTTGTCACTGGCAAATGAATGAGAACTACAACACACTCATAGATCCTCTCTGCAGGGTGAAAAGGTGCTCTAGTTTTGTTTTATTTTAATAGACCATTGTCATAACAGAACTGCAGTTATTAGAGCAACTGCTGGATGCTTCCTCTATAAATATTAAAAGGCCTAATTCATCTGACTGAAGGAGAAAAATGTTTGAGAATAATTAAATTTAGGGTGAATAATCTGAGAATAATATTTCTGCTGCTTCCTTATGCCCATTATCACTAACAGCCTTAGGCAGAACCCATTCCATATGGACAATGAAAGGGAAAACAAACAAGTTGAAAGTAATGAAGTTTACACTTCATGTAGGTCTACAAAATACAACTTGTCCAGTTGTAGTATCATATTTACATAATTTTATTCATCTACTTGTCTGAGAGCCTATTTTTGATAGCAAACCTAATAAGGAAAACACTTTGTTCATGCTCTGATTGTCACACATTTCTGTCCATAGGCTCTTAAATTCTCCTCACTGCTCTGCATACAAATAACTTTATTTTGCTCAAATTACAAGCCACTTTTTTACAGCACAAACTCAATAGTTATTTTTAACAGGCTGCCTGATTTGCACATGTGAAATACTGAATACAAACACCATTGGCAAGCCATGGAGACCAGAGCACACTCCAAAGGCTTTATGCAGATATTGTCACAGAGATAAAAAGTGATGTTCCCTTTCTCCCTGATTTACTTTCCCACCCTTTGGCATGGAAATAAACCTGACAGGTGCTGCATGCTGGGGGCTTGGTGTGCTGTCAATAAGGTTTAGTGCTGCTCAAATTGTTGCCATGGGTGCTGGATGGGATGAGCTGCTGCTCTTCCACCAGCCGGCTTATCGCATGGAGGAGTGACGACACAAATTCCTCACCACACAGCTCACTTTACCTTCTTTGGCTTTTATTTATCACTTGGCTTTTGTTTGACCTTTGAATACTGAGAAATGAGAAGCTGAAAGACAGCAGTGAGAGATGGCCTGGTATAATGAGCATTCCTTTCAGCATGGAAATGTTGTGCTGTAGGAATTATTTCAACAGCTGAAATTTTATTTTTCTATAAAGCAGAAATCAAAGACCAAGGTAGGCTGCTCTATAGAATTTGCACAAGCAGTTGAGTATCTCATTAGAAAATGGTGTATGTGCACAGATTTAGTGCTGAGGAGAGGAACTGAAATCTAAACTGTGGCAATGAATCTCTTCTCTTGCCATACAGAGCCATACAGCACAAACTGTCCTACAACACTCCTTTGAAAGGCCACAGGGCATGACACCAACACTGGAGATGGCACTCTGGGGGTTACTGCAACTTAAAGGCAATGAATAAGGCATATTAAAGGTTTCCCATACCTCAGACTTCTGTGTAGTCTGGGTTTAGTTGCTTAATTGATCTTTTTTCTTATTGAAACTTAAATAAGATAAACTCTCTTTTGAAAAAATATACTTGGAATACTGTTTCCCATGAACTTCCTCTGCAGTGTGTGCATGATGGGAAGCTGTGCACGAAAATGTGAGGTCTCTGCCTGATTTCCATCAGGCACCTCAGTGAACCCTGAAAGCCCAGCCCATCCTTCCTAAGACATGGAGGGAACAAAAAGTTCCCCATCTCCTCTGCCTTCTCCTAACCCTGCAGCACTGCACTGAGACAGTGAAGATGATTAAATCAGAGCTTTGGTTGGCTTGGTTGCAGGAGTCAAAACTTTTTTTTGTTGCTGAAAAAGTAGTCAGACTTCTTCCCTTTTTTTTTTTCCCCCAGTCTTTCTGTCTTTGCAGTCTATCCATGAAGTGGATATAGCTGGACAGAGGATATCAAATAAATACAAGACTGTATCAGTGGTGAGCTATTTAGAACAGAAACTACAAGATGAAATATCTGTGTGTTTCAAAAATTTTAGAAAGGACAACGTGGTGAATAGTTAAAGAAAAAGGAAAGGCAAGCAAAATCTGCTGGGATGGGTGTAGAAGAAGCTGCTGGGCAGTGTGTGCTGACCTGCTGGGCACATCCTCCTCTGTGCCTTTGTCCAGCACGCTGCTGAGGTTGTGCTCTGCCAGGGTCTCCTCGGGGACCTCCTCCAGCTCCTCCTCCCGCTGCAGGGACAGGCGGTAATTCTCCAGCTCGATGCGCTCCGGGGTGCCCCGCAGCCGCTTGGCCAGGCTGGGCTCCTCCAGCCCGTTCACACTGGAACCTGAGAACGAGTCAGGCAACAAACAACAAATGCAACAGTCAGGAATTCACATTCTTGACAAAACTGAGCCATTGGGAGAAAAGGGGCACGAGGCAGAGAGAGGTAAAGAAAGTGAGAGAATACCTTAGGTCATTATCCTGTTCGTCACTACTGGGAAGCCAGACTGCAAAAGGGAATCTTAGGTTTTGGCTAATAGATGCTAAAAGGAATGGTAAATGTCCTAGTTGAGAGAGGAAATAGGGCCATTTGAGCTCCAAAAACTAGAGATGCAATGGAGTCTATGTGGTAAGTACTGGGAAAGGCCTGGGCTGGATGGATTATCTGAGATACAGTAGGGATGCTCTGGGGCAACCCTGCTGCATGTCAAAACTGGCACCAGCCAAGGGAAATCTACAGAGTTAAGGGGCAAAACAATATTGTTACTACTTAAAGATGAGGGAAGGAATGAAAAGGGCCAAATTGTAAAACTTTTAATAGACTTGATTTAATTTTCAGTCAGAATTTGTAATGAGTCACAGGGACAAATCTCAGAGAGACATTTTTAAGCAAAAATCCCAGAATTCCCCAAGAATTGCAAGGATATGTGAACCAGACAGTTGTAGAAAAGTACTGAGAAGCTTCGTTCATGGTGGCACTCAATGAATTTTATTCCATTCTGCTTTCATCCACTTATTTTTTAAATTATAATATTTTAGCTTGAATACCATGCCAGTGTTGACCCCTTACCCAGCTAACTATTCACAGAGCTCAATATTTCCATGCTTTTGTTTTGCTTTGCTAAACAAGCCATGCCTTCTTCTCACTGAAGATCAGCTCTTCAGTGCACTGATCATCCCCCAGGTCTCTGCACCTGTCCCAGTTTGGATTAATCTTTCCAGAACCTGGGTGATTAAAAGTGAACGTGGCTTTCCAGATGAGACCTTGTCAGGGTCACATACAACCCTGCCACAAATCTCTCATCTGACACAATGCTGAGAGCACACCTCCCTATTTATATGCCACATTATACTGATGGCTTTTATGATGTTTAGACTTTTCTCCTTCTTTGCTTTCAACTGATAAGCACTTTGTTGGTGGCCAAAATTCTCAACATCTTCTTAGTGCATGACCTGGTACTTTCCACTATTACATTGCTAAGTTTAATCTTACAGCTGGCAACATTTTGCAGTTCTTAGTGAACGACGTGCCTGTCCTCCTCTGCATTGATGAGGGTTTGAAACGTTGCCTCAGAACTGAATTTCATTAGCACATTTTTTTCTTGGCTTTTTTTCTTTGTGGTTTGTTTGTTTTTGGATGGTTTTTTTTGTTTAGTTGGGTTTTTGGGGGTTTTTTTTTGGCTGGTAACCTTAGTGACAGTATTACAAAGATCAGTCCCCAGATCACTGTTTGGGACACTGCACAGTCTGTAGGTGACATCCGACCCCATTATTTCCTCCTTTAAGAAAACCTCTCATCTCTAATTTAAGCCAACTTCTTAGCTACTCACACTTCATGTATTACTCCCCCATTTTATCCAGTTCCAATAATTATTTCCATGTGTCAACATTCCTGTGCTTTACTCAAGTCCAGACTGCTCAAATGCACTACAATTTCCCTCATGGAGGTATCAGCTGCCAATAAAAGCTGTCAAGCCAGTCCAGCACAGTTTTTGGTGAACCCATGCCACATTTTATAGCACTTACCTGCACAAGGTCAAAGGACTTCCTCTGCAGAACTACCAGGTTTTAGTTATTCCTTAAAAGAAGGTGTTACACCTACTGTTTAATTGATATGGACTTGTTCAGATCATTTTTTAAAGTTTTTTGATTTGTTTTCTTTTTAGTTTTTTATCTGCAGGACATACTTCTGTTACCACCCAGTAGTCACACAGTATTTCCTGAATGAGACAGTCAGAGTACATCAGGACAGCTTGATTTAATCACAAATTGTTCCACAAAGCTCACAATTTCATTTTACACTTCTCCCACTCTTCTGAGACAAAGGCTATTGGCTTCACTGCATTAATCTTCATTTCCCAATCTTGCTGCACACTGACTCTTTTGCTCCCATGTCTGATTGATATGCATAAAATTGCATTTTATGTCAGCTCCATCTTCACTATGAACACACTTCTGCTTTCCCTTATCCTGCTTTTATATGCTTAAAAAATAGAGCTCTTTGCTTTGCTGTCCTTTGCAAAGTCTAACCCAGCTTTGGTAACATTTACTTTATCCTCACACATTTTAACCTCCAAGACCGTTTTTGTTTCCTTTCTTCATCCTTTGTAGTTTCTCATTTTATTCCTAACAGTTTTTTTTTTCAGGACAGTTACTCAGTACCACCTTCATATTTCACACAAAATTACACAGGCCTTTACATAATTACTGGCATCTATTTCCAATCCCCCTCCTCAAAGATAAAATCTCAGAGACAACTGCCAGGAGTGTTTTTCTCTCTTCCTTAGTATGATTTAACCCTTCCATGATGTGGGCAAGTGGCTGCCATGCCTTTAGCTGGAACTACAGAGCTTCTTCATGGTATAAACAAATAAACTTGGCCAGGTGGCAACACTGCCTTGCATTTCCAGGGATATTGTGGTCCCCAGCATTTCCTGCTGCTAAGCCTTCTGTTGTGCTGTGATTTGCAAAGTTTAGTGCAACTAAACTGCCTTTTTCACTGGGATTCATGTTTCATTTCATTCTCTCTCTTGATGGTGATACCAGCTCAGCCAAATCTACTTTTGCAATCCGTGTTACACTACCCAACCTGAGCTCACAGTAACAGGGGAACTGACCTGGA